>OX451735.1:806822554-807422554 GCA_948472305.1 Vicia faba
AATCTAGTCAGAGGTGATTTAGTGAAGATGCATGTTGATCTTTGTGAATTCAATTATCATACACATAACCATGTTGGTTGTAGTATTTGCAGATCAGATATCCATGGATGTGATAAGGTGAGAGCTGATCTTCAAGAGATGATGTGAATATGTTTTATGGATGTCCCAGTGAATTCCGGTTTTTTGACATGAACTACATGAATGATGATTTGGTACAGCTGCACGCCATATTTTATCACATGGATGGACAGGAAGTACACTATTATGGGTCTTGTCAAATCTGCTCTAGGGATTCTTGTGGTAGTTCTGTTGTAAGAAGAGGTGTTCAATTGTTTTTAGATAATGGTACTATTAGAGTCATAGGCAAAAAAGAGGATTATAATGGAGTTAATGTGATTGAAGACTACTCAGTTAAGGTCACGTCAGATAATATATATGTTTCTTCTGATGAGTTCTTTTCTTCTGATAAAGGTACTTTCTCTTATAATGATTCTGCAATGCCTTAATATTCTGAAGAAGTGGGGTGAATGTTATTGTACCATGTTTTGGTGATCCTTCTCCTATAGAGATTGAGTACCATATCAATATTGTTGTTGCTCTCATGGTTATTTGTCTTCCCGGTCCTATCCCATATGAATCAGATAAATATGTACCTTATAAGCACGATGCAACTATCCTGGGAGATGGTGTGGAAATTTCTATCTGACCTTTGTCCTATGTTGAGAATATTGTTGAAGCTAGTCGGATAACTCGTAGTGGTCGTGTCTTCGCCCCTACCTTTTGAGGAGATGTTAATCTTGGCAAAAATATTATTGAGACTTATGTTGAGCCTAAGAAAGTGGAAGGAGAATCTAGTGGCGCCGCCTTGGAAAAAGAGGTTGATGATATGTTAAAAATCATCAAGATGAGTGATTATAAGATTGTGGATCAGTTGTTGCAAACTCCATCTAAGATTTCTGTTTTAGCCTTGTTGATGAATTCTTCTGATCAGCGGGAATCTCTGATGAGGGTGTTGGATCAGGCTGTTGTTGAAAGCTATATGCCCCTGGATCAGTTCAACAATGTTGTGGGGGATATTACATCTTGTGACAATCTGAGCTTTTATGATGAAAAATTTCCTGATGAAGGAAGAAATCATAACCTGGCTCTGCATATTTCCATGAATTGTAAAAATGACTCTTTGCCCAACATGATGATTGATAATGGATATGCTTTGAATGTCATACCGAGAAGTACTCTCTTGAATCTTAAGTACCAGGAAACTCATATATGCTCTAGTGGCATTATAGTGAAAGCTTTTGATGGTTCGAGAAAGTTTGTCATCAGAGAAGTGGATTTACCTATTCATATAGGTCTGCACCTATTCCAAATCACCTTTTAGGTTATGGATATTGTCCCCGTCTATAGTTTTTTACTGGGACGACCGTGGATCCATGAAGCTTGAGTTGTTACTTCAACATTGCATCATAAGCTAAAATTTGTTTGTGAAGAAAAGGTAGTCATTGTGAACGGTGAGCAAGCTCTGTTGATATCTCATTTGTCTTCCTTTATCATTGTAGAAGTTGATGAAGCCGCTATTGGAAATCAGTTCCAAGCTTTGTCCATTGATAATATAAGGAAGAATGAAGATTTTATCACCTCATTTAAAGATGCGCAACAGGTAGTGCAAAAAGGCCCTAGCAAGGTATGGGGGCAGGTTATTAATCCACTTGTGAACAGAAATAGGACTGGTTTGGGTTTCTCCGTGAAGAAGAAAGTTGTGAAGCCAAAGTTCGGTTTGAGTAAATATAAAGACATATTTCACAATGCAGGATATCTTCACTCGACTACTCCTGGGATCAACGCTATTCTCGAAGATGAATCAGAGCAAGAGATGCCGAACTTCGTGACACATGGAGTCAAAGTCCAGAATTGGATCACTATTTATGTTCCTTCTTGCATTCATATTTCAAAGTAATTTGTTTTGTGTTTGTCTTTTCAAAAATCTTTCACGCTGCCCAAGGTGAAAGTAATGATATTGTATGGTCATTGTAATACAGTGGGAGAACTGACTTTTTTATTGTTTTATCGCAAATGTTGCGGATAGCAATAGTCGCCACCGACTTTTCTTTTATCCAATGAGGAAAGGTGAAAAGAACAGGAAAGACCTTTGATAGATTTTGAGTTTGGGGGGAAAGTTTTGAAAAGGGAAGGTGTTAGTACCCTTTTCATCTTTATTTATCTACGAGCTCTTAATTTCTTAGCTCACTTTAAACTTGCTTTGTGTGTGTGATTCGAAAATATTTTGAATGCTAATTGTGAGGAAGACTTTGTAATAATTCTTATATCAGTCCTCAAGATTGTATACAAAGTGTTTTTTGAAAATATTTGTTTTGAAATGTGGGGTGTAAAAATGAACTTGTTTGTTTGAATCTGTTATGAGCAAGCAATTTGTTGAGTCTTACCCACTAAAGGCCGTTCTTGTTATTTTCCTTCTCCGTTAGAGATAGTATTATCCACATCATTAGTTGGTAGGTAGCCCTATATATTGGATGTGAAGGGACAGAAGTAGGGTCGTCGTATAGTCATAGAAAGAAACTTGTAAGGATACTTTAGCAATTCAAAGGGACTGCCATCATATTATTCGTAGATAACTCGTGGGATGAGCTCATTTTTTGTAGGCAACTCGAGGGACATCGTGACTATGATCTTTATTCGAAGGGACTATGATGATTTGATTAAGGGTCTTTTGCTAAAGTACCCTTACCTTCGATGGACGTGATCATGTTTCCGAAGAGAGGTTACCCTAGAGGTGAAGTGTGCAAAGTGTATTGGTTTCAGTTATGTTATCTTGAAAATTAAGGTTGTCTATGTTTGATTTTATTCTTATCATACAAGCCTATTTACTAGCAGTTATATATATACAAACATATAAAGCCAAAAGATAAAGTGAGAATGTAAATCTACACTATTACAGGGTTTTGGGAGAGTTACATAATTAGAAAAATGTGGGGATGTAAATCTAAACTATTACATTAAACTGTGCAACCTATACAATTGTCTAAGAAAATAAATAGCAAAAAGAATAAGAAAATGTTTGAAAAAAGTTTAAATGCCCTAAAAATCTAAGTTCATACTTTTGGTGTTTTTATGAAAATAATTTAAGTTTTAATTAATAATAATTAAAATCCTAATTATAATTGATTTTAATTAATAAAAATCCTAGAATCTACATGTCCAAAAAATCAATTAATTAATTTACACCCTAAAACTAATTTTTTGTTGATTTTATTATATGGCTTCTTTCTAATTTTTTTATGTACAAGTTTTTATTAAAAAAAGTTAATTAATAATAAAAATAACTAATAAAAAGGGGGAAATGAAGAAAGTAAAGCAAAAAGGTTTTTGGCATCTCTGAGGTTCGAACCCCCTTCCTTCTCTTCACACGCTTGGTTCCAACCTGTTCTATGTTTCTTGTTTAAGATATCTGGACATATGAAACTTATTAGTAACACAAGGATTAAGAAATTTTAAATTAGAAAATTCTTACTGTTGTACCCCAAAATTTTCCCTCCTATTTATCATTCAAGATATTCTCATAAGGTTCTCAAATGCTCAAGGTGGCTCAATAATTGATCAGACAAACTCTCCTCCTAAGCAATGGGTCCACAACTAGGGTTTAAAGTTTCTCAAGAAAGATTGGGTTTCCAAGGTATCAAGTGATTTTCATGGTTCTTAATATGTATTCAACAATGCTCATTTCAAGTTTCATGTCTTGCATCACAAGTTTTCCCAAATAATGACTCAGATGACTGAAAATTAATTATATTGGGTAAAAAGTCAACTATAATCAACACATAGTCAAACTTAAAGATTTTTGGTCAACATTAACAATTTTAAGTCACATTCATAATTTGATCAAGGTTTGATCATGATTCCTCAAGAAAAGCCCTAAAATCATCAAAAGTCAAAAGTTGCTAAATTAGGGTTTCCGTAGGAGAAGTCAACTGAACTTTGACCAAACATAACTTTCACATGCTTCATCAGCTTTTCCCAAACCAAATTCCATTTTAAGGAAATTCAATTCTCTATAACTTTGTCTCTCTAAGCTCAAGTCCAAAAAATGCATCATTTGAGAGATATAAGCCAATACATTACTGGTCATTTCAAAAGTCAACAAAAAGACACTTTTTGTCAAGGAAACTTACATCAAGATAAATTCTTCAAAAGTGAAAATGATCAACTTAGAGGTTGTAGAGAACATCTTGATCTTTCCAAAAATTCCAATATCACCTTCAAAAGATGAAATTGAGTGAGTTATGACAATTTCAAGTTTGGAAATTTTGAGCAAATGCATGAAGTTCAAAATGAGCAAGCTTGATATTTTGGGCTATTAGTCCATGGTTTAAGAGTCCAAATGTGTATTATACTCTTCATACACCTCAAACCTTGTTCTCACACCCCCTTGATCCTTTTTATTTTAATTATTTTTATTATTATTATTTAATTCATTAATAATACAAAATAAATAAGATAAAATCATATCTCATTACACAAGGTCCAAGTCCATTTGTTTTTGCCCTAATTTTCTCTATATATCCAAACATCATGACAAGAACCCTTACACACGAATCCTTTCCTCACAATTTTTCCAAAAATATCAAACTTTTATCAAGACCCCTAAAGTTTTCAAACCCTATTTTCAAGCCCTTTCACAACAAAGCTTTTGTCCCGTTCTCTTCCAGCAAGCATATAGAGTAAGTTTGGACCAAATTTGATGGTCCAAATCGTGTGAAATCACATTGCAAGCATCACAATTTTGTCCATGTTCAAAATTTTCTATTTCTTGTTTTACTGCATTCTAACGCTTACTAATGTTTGATATTTGTTCATCAGATTCAATAATGCAGGATAGAACAATCACAGAGGTCCCATGCATGCTAAATTGCAAATTTCCATGTTTGCTCCGATTTGATTTACTTGCTTCATAACTTAATCTACAAGGACTTATAGCTAAAACTAAGCCCATATTTGGATTCAGGAGGTTCGAATTAGGGGAGTAGGACGTTTTGGATCACTAACGCTTTGAAATTGCAGGTTTCGAACAATACAGGTAGCCGGAGAAGATGGTCGAAGCTAGGGCTCCGGCGCCTCCCTGGTTAATATATTAGTTTGTATAATATATATCTATTGTTTCAATTATGTTAATAGACGTATAGCCGTCGTAGCAGTACAAGCAAGCATGACTAAAGCGTTAGTATACCAGGGCACGGGTTCAATCCCTTCCCCTGGTATTTTTATTTTCACATATTTTCTTCTATGCAGATTCTACGCGAGCCAGTGTAATATGCTCACCATGCACCTCATCTCGTCACCATCATATTTCCACAGGATCAAATTTGACGCCCCAGATCTGCTGGCCCATGTTGAACCATCAATGGAGAGCTACATTGAATCTGTTACAGACGCATGGGCTTGTTATTTGGGCCTAGTGAACTTCTCTACTTACACCCCCCAGTTTGTGATATAACAAGTGTTGTACCCCGAAATTTTCCCTCCCATTTTACTCAAGACATGCTCATTGAGGTCCTCAATTTCTCAAGGTTGACCAAGAATTGATCAGACAAATTCTCCTCCTAAAAAATGAACCTCCAACTAGGGTTTCGCTTTTCACCAAGATGTTTGGGTTGCAAAAGCTCCAAATGATTTCCATGGTACCTAATATGTCTTCAATAATGTCCATGCCAAATTTCACGCCTTACACTACAAGTTTGCTCAGTCAACTGCTCAAGTGTTTGAAAATAAACTGTACTAGGTCAAAAGTTAATTGTGGTCAATATACAGTCAAACATAAATATTTTTTGTCAACATCAATATTTTGAAGTGATAATCATCATTTGATCAAGGGTTGATCATGATTCCTCAAGGAATGCTCTTAATTTATCAAGATTCAAGAATTGCTAAATTAGGGTTTCTATAGGAAAAGTCAATTGAACTTTGACCAGGCATAACTTTCACATACTTCATCCATTTTCCCCCAACCAAAGCTCATTTTGAAGAGAATCCAGTTCCCTATAACTTCTCTTTTATCCTCAAAGTTAAAGAAATGCATCATTTGTAAGATACAAGCTCATACATTACAAGTTATTTTCAAAAGGTCAACAAAAAACACTTCATACCACATAGATATTGTTCAAACACAAGAACAGTTTATGTAGTGCCATTATCATCCCCTTTCAAACACAAAAAAAATACCATATTGTATAACTTGACTGAGTTGGAGAGTGGTTCAACAACTTCCAACACAGAGGGAGGACCGGAGCAGTATCCTGGAGGTTCACTGAGGCTACCACATCATCTTGAAAGAGGTTCAAATTCAAAATAAATTGCAGTTTTAAGAACAATGTTTAAGGAAAAAAACTACAGCATGAGTCGACACATACCCATATGAGTCAACTCATTTTAGTGGCAGAACAGGATATGAGTCGACACAAAGGCTTATTTGTCGATACATACTGTTATCCAGGCCCCAAAACAGAAAGATTAAAGGTGCATGAGTCGACACAAAACACATATGTGTCGACACAAACAGGTGCATGAGTCGACACATCCCATTATGCATCGACTCATACTGAGTTGGTTTTTTTTACAGGAGTAAGAAGAGTTATGTATCGATGCATAGCAGCATTGTGTCGACACGTAATAGTTCAAAATGCAATCTTTCTTTCTTTTTACACTGTCTTTACATTTTTCACAGATTTTCTTCATTATTGTCTAACTATTCAATATGGGCTGATGTTTGGATTTATTTTAAGGCCCATAAAGCTCATGGCCAGCTAGAAATTGTGGAAGCATACAAGGAAACTGTTGTACCCCAAAATTTTCCCTCTCTTTTCATCAACATTTTTCTCATCACAAGACTTTTGGAACTCAAGATCAAGTTAAGGGTTTGCTCTGCTCAAGACCCCTCCTTGCACTGTTGACCCAAATTAGGGTTTGAATTTGCACAGGGATGTTTTGACCTAAAAGGCCCAAAGTGACTTTCATGCTTCATGTTGGACTCACAAGTTTATCCATACCAAGTTTCAAGCCTTGATTCCAATCTTTGCCCAGTCAATTGGACAGTTGACCTAGAAATCAACTATATTTGGGAAAAAGCAAACTGTGGCCAATTGACAGTCAAACTTCATGATTTTTGACCCACATCAACAGATTGAGCTCACATGAACCATTTGGTCAGGTTTGGATCACAATTCCACAAGAAATTTGATCAGATCACCAAAAGGGCAAAATGGTAATTTTTAGGGTTTTGACTACACAAAGGCAATTTTTGACTGTTTGACCTAACCAATGGCAAACCAGGCTCACATATGGACTCAAGGACTCAATGGAATTGTCTTGATCCATTCAACAAGTTCAAAAGATCTCAAATGCATAGGATTGACAAATGAATTTTTCAGTCAACCGATCAAAATTTGACTGTATATTGAAAAGTCAAACTTTGACTTTTTGGTCAAAATCAAGTGTCAAGATTCATTTTTCATCAAGACATGTCAAATTATGAAACTTGTTCATTAAGAAACCCAAAAATGCAAATTAGGGTTTAAAATGAGAAAATTTCATAACTTAGAATTTTTCTAAGTTATGAAACTTCCCTATTTTTTCCTAACTTTGTCCCGTTTTTTCACCAAGATGCAAATGGATTCAAACAAAACTTGAAACATGAAAGTTGTAGTCCATTGAAAAATCTACAACTTTGATTCATAAAGTTTTCTCAAAGGAAGCTTGTATCTCAAGTTATGATTTTTGGAACAAGGGTGCAAAACATTCTTAACTTAGAGAAAATTTGACCTATTCTAGGCAGGATTTTTGTCCAATTTCTTGGCCATTTTTCACATGGTTCCACTTGGAATTTCAATTTGCATTACAAATATGGATTGTAGTACACATTCCAAGCTTTCCAAATTGTCCAAGAACTCATCAAACACCCTTGTGGTTAGAGAGAATCGAATTTGCAAAGTTGGCCAAAACTCATTCTTGTTCATGGCCAAAGCTTGCTCATCACAACTTGCATTTTCAAATCAGCTTGTACAAAGCTAGTTTGCAGGCCTCAAAACCAGTTTTACACACCTTAATTAAATGCCAAACCATTGTATTAAGGTATTATTTCATCCATTTGGACATTACATGCTAAACTAATCCTTAATTAGAAAAAGCAACTTTGCCATTTTGGAAAAGTAACACTTTATGTCAAGTTACATGATCTTTGAAGTACAAGCCAGATCTTTGAGGCAAAGTTGGTAGACAAATCCCACTGATCAAGAGAGAGTGCTGTAGCATGCTTGAGAGCCTTGTACAAGCATATATCACAACTTGAAATTTCTTTGCTTACATGAGAAGAAAGCTTGCAAAAACTCTCCATCTTTCATTCCTGTCAACACAGTCAAACACAAACTTTGTTCTCATCTTCCATACATCTCAACTAGCCTAAAGCACGATCCATTGATCCCTCATACCCCCCAATACTCAGAAACACCATTTTGCTGCAAAAACAGGGCATCCCTGCAGATTGAGTTGCACAACACAGTTTGCTCGTGCGTTTTGGCCAAAGCTTGTTCAAACACATTCCCTACCATCCACTGAAACTATTCCAAGCCCTAAACACCAGCTGTAACACCCCTAACCTCACTTGCCATTTTCAGTTTTCAGTTTTGCAGGTGGACTTCCATAGCACGATTCAGAGTGATTCAAAGCAAGCTAGGTGTTGGAGAAGCTTCCTTGGACTTCAGGCAAGCTCAACCAAAGCTCAAACTCCATTGAAGATACCTACATTGCTCTGTTCAAGTCAAGCTGAAACAGGTAAAACCATGAACTTCTATCTCTCAATCTAGGAAGAGTTAGGCTTAGGTTTGTGAATGAAACATGCTCTACTCATAGCCCTGAAGCCATACATATGATTACTTTTCATTTATATTAAGTATGCTGTGAGAATTTTAGCCATGAACATTGAAGAAAAATTAGGTCAGAAATTGGGGATGAAGAAATTCTCCCTGGTTTCTTAGAGTTAGGTCAAGTATTTTATATGTCTGAATTCGTCTCTTGATGCTCTACAATGTTTGTGTTATGAGTTTTTGCTAAAAGTCAAGGAATCAGGAGATGGTAGTTGTACAAGGAAACGCGCGTTTTGTCATTCAAACAAGGCTGAAGGTTAAAGATGACTGGCTTGGGCTGGGCCTGAGTCAGTCTTGCTCTTTGCACTCCCTTTTTCAATTTACACCCCCTGGCCCATTATGTGAAATATTTATCATTTTTGACTTTTTATTTTTTATTCTGACTTAATATTTTTTGTTCAAACATAAAAAAACATTAAAAATATTTTTCCACATTTTTTTGCATTTATTTGGCATTTATTTGTTTTATTTAGCATATATATGTAAATAAATATAATACCTTTTTATTTAAGACACTAAAAAATAATATAAAATTATATTTATTTTCAGTTATTATTTTTATTTACATTTTAAAAACATTTTCCAAAATATACATTTTTGTAAATAATTAATATTTTATTCTTGTATATATTTAGTATATTTAATATATAATATATAAATACTTGTATATTTTATTAGATGATTAGGGAAAAAATATAAAAATAATACATTTTTATTTTTATTAATATATGACACTAAAAAATACTTTTTTTACAATATACTTCTTTTTTTATTTTTGTATAAATTAATATATAAATATTGTATATAATTAATAAATAAATACTATTTATTTAAAAACTAGGGTTTTGCCCTAAACCATTAAAATATTCAAAATTTGACCTTTTTATTTTTGTTTATATTTCACATTGAAAAACACTTTCACATACATAAAAAATCATTTTGTGCATAATACATTTTGCATATTTATTGTATTTATTCAAATATTGTACAATTAAATATTTGTATATTCGATATGGATGTAATAGCTTAGAATTTAATTTCTTGTCAAATATCCCCAAATTCAAACTTGTACCCCCATCCCCATAATCATTGTTGTAATAGCTTAGCATTTAAATTTCCGTATTTAAAAGCTTTCAAATTATACCATGATAGACTTAGGGTTTGTATGCAAAAATCAATCAACAAATAGCTTGACCTAATTCAAGATAAACATGCATGAAAAACAAACACAATGCACACTTGCACCCTTAGGGTTACTCCACTTGTTGCCTTCAAAAATGGGCCATGGTTGCATGTTAAGTGTCTTTGGCAAAACAAAAACAAATCAAATGATCATAGTCCCTCGATGACGCTATCAGGTTGTCTAAAATGATCAAGTCCCTTGAGAAAATTGCCAAAGATACTTGGAACTATTGCCTCTATGGTCTAAACGATGACCCGCGCCTGTCCCGTTAACATCCTAACACAAGGTTGTTTGCCAAATACAATTGTGAAACAACATTGTTAAAAGGGTTAAAACATGAGAAAGATCTTTGAGAAATTTAGGGTAGATAGCTCTTGGTTACTTGACCAAACTTGCAAAACAACCCTTGCCATTTTTCAAACCACACCTCACAACACAATTTCAAAACAATTTTCAAAATATTGAAAAACTTCTCAAAAGACAATACACCTTTGTATACATTCAAACATGGATCATTACAAAGGTTGCCACAACAATGGCCTCTTTTCAAAACATCTTTCAAAACCACACACAAAGCACCATTTCAAACAATTGAAAATGCAAAGCAAGTGATCTAAGAAAGTAACTAAGAGCCCATGGATAACCATGGATAGAAAGGGTGTTAATACCTTCCCTTTCTATAATCTACTCCCCGAACCCACGAAAACATCTCAAAGGTTTTTCCTGTGCTTTTTAACCTTTCCTTAGGATAAAATAAAAAAGTCGGTGGCGACTCTTGCTAAACTGAAACATTTGCGAAAACAAACGCAAAACCCAAGTCAGTTCTCCCACCGTATCACAGAACTGGCGACTCTGCTGGGGAGTTTTAAAAAGTGGAGTAACCTTAGGGCCTAGATCACCCTTTTGAATGACTAATTGTTTGCTTTGATTGCTTTACATTTTGGTTCTCTTGTTTGGGCTTGAAAATCCTACACCCGGATTTGGGGAAACATTCATAGATAGCAATACGTTGTGGAAACTGTGCGGGGTATACCGACACGGTTGAAGCAATAGCTATATTAGTGCGACATATTTGTGAGTACCGGTAACCCTTGAGTTCAATCAAGGAGAGTACGGGGCCGCTGAGTGATGTCACTAAGCACTAATGACCTAGAACCTTACTTGACCATCTTGGCCTTTTATTAGGGGTAGTGAGATGACCGGCTTTGGTGCAGTCCGAAGTTGGTAGATACTCGATACTACACTCATTGAGGGTTGTTTTCTTGGAATATTTTGGTCGCTAGTTAAGTGGCTAAACCAAAACAATGAACATAGAAAACAATCTAATGATATTGAGCTCCTTAGAACCCGGTTACTATTTATAGGACAGGTTTTTAAGCCAACTAAACTCAAGAGGGTACTTACCTATGAAACCTCATGCAAGCCTGAAACTAGGGTTTTGTGTGACTTGCTTGTACATATGTTTGTGCATACATCATGAAAATCATAAAGCATCATATGCATCCACTAACCATTTCAAGGGTTTGGATCTTCATCTTTGTTCTTGCTTTGTAGGTCATGGAAATTCTTCCCAGGAAAACTATCCAAGTCAACCTTGTGAGAATCCCTCCTCAACTCAAGGAGCTTACATCCAGAATTCCAGAAAGCTCTCTCTTCAGTGAAAGACATGGTAGACTGCTCAGCCTAGTCAACACCAGCATTGAAGAAGACATGGTGAAAGTGTTGTTCCAGTTCTTTGACCCCCTTCACCACTGTTTCACCTTTCCCGACTACCAATTGGTGCCTACTTTGGAGGAATTTTCTAAACTCCTGAGAATTCCTATTCTTAATCAACTACCCTACAACGATACGGAAAAAGAACCAAAACCTGAAGATGTTGCTCAAGCACTACACTTGCAACCATCTGACATCAAGGGGCATTGGGAAACTAGAAGTGGTGTCAAAGGCTTCTTGGCAAAGTTCTTGTTTGAGAAGGCACAAGAGTGTTGGAATTCTTTGGATCTACAAGCCTTTGAAGAGATTGTGGCACTCCTCATTTATGGGTTGGTCTTGTTCCCAAATCCTGACCAACTTATAGATGTAAATGCTTTCAAGATCTTCATATCCAGGAATCCCATACCTACATTGCTTGGGGACATCCTCCACTCATTTTACACACGAACAATGAGGAAGAGAGGTGTTCTCATGTGCTGTACTCCTCTCCTTGCAAGGTGGTTTATTTCTCACCTTCCACAATCTGTTTTGAAGAATGAGCAAGGTTCAAGGTGGTCACAACGATTGATGACCCTCACACATTCTAATGTACATTGGTGTTCTCGATCCAGAGAAAATGTCATCATCATCGATCATTGTGGTGAGCTCCCTAATGTCCCATTACTTGGCATTAGAGGAGGTATTACCTACAACCCTTGTCTGGCTTTGAGACAATTTGGATATGCTCGGAGGGATGGCCCTCATGACATGCTGATTCCTGACCTAGTTTCTGACTTTGACAATGATGCACAAGGACTTCACCAAGGATTCATCAGAGCTTGGAGGATGCCTAACAAGGTAGATAGCAAGACACTGGGGCACAAGAACTCCATCCCTCTTGAGCCTTACCTCAAGTGGGTACGAACCCGAGCCCAGAGTCTTATGATGCCTTACCCTCATATTCTCCCTTTGATTAAAGAGCCTGTTAAGGAAGGATAGGTTCCATACACCATCCTACATCCTGACATGCCAACATCATGGGAGGAAATGCAGAAGAGTTGGATCCAACTCAAGGAAGAAAGGAATACTTTTGAAGCCAGCTTCTACGCCAGTGAGAAGAAGGTTTTGGAGCTTACTCGCCGACTTCACGAGGAGGAGACCCTCAACACTTACATTGCACCAAAGAGGATGCACAACGTCTTTTTACCTTAAGAAGTTTTTGTAATATTTGGCCCATGGGGCATTTATGTACTGACAAAATTTGTTCTTATTAATATGACTTGTGTTCTTTTTGTTTGCAACAACTTTGAATTTCTAAATCCTTGAAGGCATTGCATGAATAAACATATCATTCATCATATGCATAAACAAGTCTTCACACCAGGTTTCCTTATCTTTCTGATGTTTATTTCAGTAAGATGGATCTTGAATAGACGGTCAAAGATCTGCAGGCACAAAACTCGCAGTTTCAACAGCTCCTTATGACCTTGGCAAAGGGTCAGGAGGATCTTAAAGCACTGTTAGGGAATAAAGAGCAAGAAAAAGGAAAAAAGAAAAAGAAAAGAGTAGGGGTAGCTACAATGGGAAGAATATTTGAGAATGAAGCTAGGAGAGTTCTTGAATTCCCCTCCACATATGATGAGGGGACCGGTAAGGGAAAAGGGGCTGCATTACCTTCTGAGTCCGAGGCTGAAGAGGAAGAGGTTGAGGAAGATGAAGACTACTCAAAGCAGCAATACCCACCAGCGGACGACAAATACAAAAACCTGGAGGATAGACTGGCAGATATGGAGCTGCAAAGGGTTCTCGGGTTAGATTTTGAAGAATTAGGATTGATTGCTTGGATTGTGATCCCTCCAAAGTTTAAGGTGCCAACTTTTGCAAAATACGACGGTCTGTCTTGCCCGAAGATGCACCTGAGGTCGTATGTCAGAAAAATTCAACTTCATTCATCCGATAGAAATCTTTGGGTACACTTCTTCCAGGATAGCCTGTCTGGTACACAGCTAGATTGGTTTTACCAGCTTGAGAGGTCAGAAGTGCATAACTGGGAAGACTTGGCAGCTGCCTTCTATCGCCAGTATCAATACAATGCCGACTTGGCGCCGACCCGTACTCAGCTACAAGGTATGGGGATGGCCTCAAATGAGGGATTCAAATAATACGCCCAGAAATGGCGCGACTTGGCCGGAAGAGTGCAGCCACCTCTTTCAGATAGGGAACTAGTTGATATGTTCTTGGGGACCCTATCTGGCCCGTTCTTCAACCATTTAATCGGGAGCTCTTCCGCAGGGTTTACTGAATTGATTCTGACTGGCGAACGGGTGGAAGCTGGTATTAAGAGTGGGAAGATTCAAAGGGATGCCTCTGCCTCCACAAGTGTTAAGAAATCATTTTCGGCCAAGAAGGAAGCAGTTGTTGTATACTCTCAGAAAGGATCAGGAAGAATTGAGCGCCGGCCGACTGTAGGGGCCGTGATGATTCAAAATTCGTCAAATGATCAGCCTCGTAACAATCAGTCTAGACCTAAACAGCAATGGGGAGAACGGCCACAACGGCAGTTCACCCGCATCAACATGACGCCCGCATAAGTTCTTCCCCATTTGTTGAAACTGAATCTCACCAATATCAAAGAAGCGCCGAAAAATGTGAATACAACCTCTTCAGCTTACAATCCGAATGCTAAATGTGCCTATCATTCTGACAGCGCCGGACATGACATCAACAATTGTTGGGCGTTAAAGAATAAAATTCAAGATTTGATAGATGCTAAAGAGGTTGAGTTCGACTCCCCTGAGAAGCCGAATGTGATCTCCGCTCTGATGCCAAAGCATGGTCACAACGTCCATGTTGTGGAAGAGGACCTGTTTGTTTCTGCTATTTATGATCTGATAACCCCACTACTGATAATCAAGTTGAATCTGTTGAAGGTTGGGATTTTCCCAGGTTGCAAAGAAGATTGCTACATTTGTTCCTCCCTACCGATCGACTGTCCATTGCTGAAGATAGGCATCCAACGCCTAATGGACAACCAACAAATTCTTTTCGAAAAGACTCTTGTTACTCCAACTCCTATCAAAGATGTTTCAATAATAACCATTTCCGCCAATCTTTCCAAGGTCCCCAAAAGGCCTGTTAAGATTACATCTGCTCCGACGATTGTACCCTTGAAGATAACCATGCCTGGGCCCATCCCATATAAATCTGACCAATCAATACCGTGGAATTATGGTGGAGAAATCTACTACCACGGTGTTAAACAAATTGAGATAACTGAAGAGAGCTCTGACGAAGAAACTACCGACATTGGAAACATTGCCGGTACGAGCAAAATTACCCGAAGTGGAAGAATTTTCTCTCCAGAGATTGCCCCTCCAAAGGAAATCTTTGGACCCTCAGCTGCTCCCAAGGTTACCCCTGCACCGGTAAAACCATCTGCAAGAACGCCAACGATTGAAGAAGTTGTTACTCCTGTGGTTGTCCCTGCTGTTGCTGATGATAAGGGGAAAGGGATCCAAGAAGAGCTCGTCAGGATGAGGGCTCAACCTTTGGTCATCCCTGAGACCTCTAAAAAATAAATGGAGGAGGTTCTGAAAATAATCAAGAAGAGCGATTATGACGTTGTAGAGCAACTGGGGCAAACCCCCTCGAAGATCTCCATGTTAGCTTTGCTGCTTTGTTTGGAGGCTCATGCCAAAGCTCTGATAAGGTTTTTGAAGATAGCCCATGTGCCCCAAGAAACCTCAGCCGATCAATTCCAGGATTGTATAGCCAGCCTTACCGCCGACAACGGCCTGGGTTTCTCTGATGCTGACCTGACTTCGAAGGGAAGAAAGCATAATGACGCATTGCACATGTCTGTTGAATGTCGAGGAACCACTCTCGCCCATGTCTTGGTCGATACTGGTTCTTCTCTAAATGTGCTGCCTAAGAAAGCTCTCGACCGGTTGGATTGTGAAGGCTTGGAGCTGAAACCAAGTAATATCATTGTCAGGGCCTTTGACGGGTCTAAAAGAATGGTGCATAGGGAGGTCGACATTCCCATCAAGGTAGGAACTGAAGTGTTCCACTCAACATTCTATGTGATGGACATCCGCCCATCATACTCTTGCTTGCTAGGGAGACCTTGGATTCATAATGCTGGGGCAGTCACTTCCTCTCTACATCAGATGCTGAAATACCCTGTTAAGGGGAAAATCATAACTGTACACGGTGAGGAGGAGTACATGATCAACCATCTGAATTCCTTTCGGTATGTGGAAGTGGATGGCGAATTCATTGAAACACCGTTCCAGCACTTTGAGGAAGTTTCTCCCGAGGTGGCAGTAGCAAAGGCAGTAGCTGAAGTACCCAAGCAGGTGGCCAGGATGGCATCTCTGAAAGATACAAAGGCTGCAATGAAGGAGGGGAAGAGCTCAACATGGGGTCAGTTGCCTGACTTTCCCCATAAGACAGACAAGTTTAGGTTGGGGTTTACCGCTGCGGGGCAAAAGGCTATGCGTCGCTCAAAGATTGAAAAGACACCCATCAAGATTTCTCCTCATGGAATCAATGCTTTAGAAGACGAAGACGAAGAGGGTAACATTGAAGATTTTATCTTCCCAACCATTGAAGGGGGGCTGCACAACTGGGAGGCGAAAGACTTCGTTCCCATTACTTTCATCAATCAGTAATTTATCTTTCGAACATTTCCTGTTGGTCTATAATCATTACTAAAACAATCTGCACACTACTTTTTCACCTCATGCCTTGCCCGGGGCATGTAGGTCCATTTGTAAGGGTTTTGATCCTCTTGATAATCATATGCCATGTTTAATGAATCATTGGACGTTTTTCATTTATAAACTGTTGTGTTCATTTTCTTTCCTTTTGCATTTTTGTTTGTTTAAGGATGGCTATCCCTTACACACACCCACACTCACAAATGCAGGTACCCATCCACTCCGGATTCCATGGGTGACTATTCTGCTGTACCCTTCAATAACTCTGAAGATTTGGTCAATCAGGCTGAGTACGAAGATGACGAAGATTGTGAAGTACCGGGAGAGCTAGCCAGACTTCTACAACAAGAAGAGAGGGCCATCTTACCTCATGAAGAGTTGTTGGAAACTGTCAACTTAGGAACAGAGGAAGACAGGAAAGAAGTACACGTGGGTGCCAATCTGGAACCAAATTTCAAGGAACTCTTAGTACAACTGTTGAATGAATACGTTGAAATCTTCTCCTGGTCTTATGAAGACATGCCAGGGTTAGACACAGATATCGTGGTTCATCATCTCCCTACAAGAGAGGACTGTCCACCGATCAAGCAAAAAGTTCGCCGAATGAGGCCTGGCATGTCTGAGAAGATTAAAGCTGAAGTAATGAAGCAATTCAACACTGGCTTTCTGGCTGTTACATCCTATCCGCAATGGGTTGCTAACATTGTGCCCGTTCCCAAAAAAGACGGCAAGGTCAGAATGTGTGTGGACTACCGGGATTTGAACAGGGCCAGCACTAAAGATGACTTTCCACTACCACATATCGACATTTTGATTGACAACACAGCTCAGTACAAGGTATTTTCTTTCATGGACGGATTCTCGGGCTACAACCAGATTAAAATGGCCCCCGAGGACATGGAGAAAACAACCTTTGTTATGCAATGGGGTACCTTCTTCTACAAGGTGATGCCGTTCGGACTGAAGAACGCAGGGGCAACTTATCAACGCGCCATGGTATCTTTGTTTCATGATATGATACATCATGAGATCGAAGTTTACGTAGACGACATGATAGCTCGATCACAAATGGAAGAAGGGAACCTTGAACATTTGCAGAAGCTGTTTGCCAGGTTGAAGGAATACAAGCTCAGGCTGAATCCAAGTAAGTTTACTTTTGGAGTTAGGTCTGGTAAACTTCTGGGATTTATTGTCAGCAACAAAGGCATTGAGGTCGATCCAACAAAAGTAAAGGCTATACAAGAAATGCCTGCCCCCCGTACTGAAAAGGAGGTTAGAGGGTTCTTGGGACGCTTGAACTATATTGCCAGATTCATCTCTCATCTGACGTCTACCTGTGAGCCAATTTTTAAACTATTGAAGAAAGATCAGGTAGTCGAATGGAACGATGATTGTCAAACTGCTTTTGATAAGATCAAGGAGTATTTGCTAGAACCTCCTATTCTGATGCCACCCGTCGAAGGAAGGCCGCTGATCATGTATCTGACTATTTTGGACAACTCAATGGGGTGCGTGCTGGGCCAACATGACGAGTCTGGTCGAAAAGAGCATGTCATTTATTACCTTAGCAAAAAGTTTACTGACTGTGAGACTCGCTACTCACTGCTCGAGAAAACTTGTTGCGCTTTGGTATGGGCTGCTCGCCGACTAAGGCAGTATATGTTGACTCATACCACTTTGCTGATCTCCAAAATGGACCCGATCAAGTATATCTTCGAGAAGCCTGCTTTGTCTGGAAGAATTGCTAGATGGCAAATGATCCTGACTGAATATGACATCCAGTATACTATCCAAAAAGCTATAAAAGGGAGTGTACTAGCAGACCATCTAGCTCATCAAGCTATTGAAGATTATCAATCCATGAGGTTCGACTTCCCGGACGAGGACATCATGACTTTGGACAACATTGAAAGTAACGGACCGTATGACGGGCCTGAAAATGGATCCCGATGGACCCTGTACTTTGATGGTGCTTCAAATGCACTTGGAAACAGTATCAGCGCGGTACTTATTTCCCTGGAAGGTTGCCATACACCTTTCACGGCCCGACTTTGTTTCAGCTGTACCAACAACATGAAGCTTGCATCTTTGGTCTCAAGGCTGCTATAGACTTGGGGATCAAATCTTTGATCGTATTTGGGGACTCGGCTTTGGTTATCAGTCAAATCAAAGGAGAGTGGGATACCAAATATCCTAATCTTATCCCATACAAAGAACATGTCCTGACATTGTTGCCTCATTTCGAGCATATCACCTTCGAGCATTTCCCGCGAGAAGAAAATCAGCTAGCAGATGCTCTGGCTACAATGTCTTCCATGTTTAAACTCAACTGGGATAACGAGGCTCCCCAAATCACCATCGAGCGAATGGATGAACCTGCACATTGTTATGAGATTAATACCGAAGAAGTAGTGGAACAACCTTGGTTCCATGAAATCAAAAGGTATCTCCAGACTAGAGAGTATCCTGAAGGAGCTTCCATCAATGACAAAAAGTTCTTAAGGAGATTTGCAGCCAAGTTCTTCCTGAGCAATGGCATCCTTTATAAGCGCAACCATGATTGTGTTTTACTCCGATGTGTAGACAAAGCTGAAGCGGAGTTAATCATGACTGAGATACACAGCGGCACATTTGGCACCCACTTGAGCGGACATACGATGGCTAAGAAGATCCTAAGGGTAGGCTATTACTGGTCTACCATGGAAGCTGATTGCCATCAACATTCCCGTACTTGCCACAAATGTCAAGTCTATGCCGACAAGATCCATATTCCTCCTGTTCCTCTAAACATTCTGACAGCTCCTTGGCCATTTGCAATGTGGGGCATTGACATGATTGGAGAGATCAAGCCCACAGCGTCCAATGGACATCGCTTCATCTTGGTCGCTATTGACTATTTCACCAAGTGGGTCGAAGCAGCTTCCTTTGCCTCTGTTACAAAGAATGTGGTTGCCCGCTTCATCAAGCAGAACCTCATATGCCAGTATGGTGTCCCCGACAGGATCATCACAGACAACGGTACAAATTTGAACAATACTATGATCACCGCTCTATGCGAGCAGTTCAAGATTTATCATCACAATTCATCTCCCTATCGGCCGAAGATGAACGGTGTTGTTGAAGCTGCGAACAAAAACATCAAGAAGATCATTTAGAAAATGACGGTTACCTACAAGGACTGGCATGAGATGTTACCGTTTGCTCTGCATGGATACCGTACCACAGCACGTACTTCAACAGGGGCAACCCCATTTTCTTTGGTATATGGCATGGAAGCTGTCCTACCTATGGAAGTTCAGATTCCTTCTTTAAGGATTATGAAGGACGCTGGTTTGAGTGAAGACGATTGGATTCAGACCCGACTTGATCAACTCAATTTGATTGATGAGAAGCGACTCACTGCTGTTTGCCATGGTCAAACATACCAAAAACGGATGATCAAGGCTTTCAACAAGAAAGTCAGACGTCAAGTATATCAAGTCGGAGATCTTGTAATCAAGCAGATCATCTTGCCGCAAAGTGATCCCAGGGGCAAATGGACTCCTACTTACGAAGGACCATTTGTGATCAAAAGCATATTTTCTGGTGGTGCAATGATTCTGACCACCATGGACGGCGACGATTTGCCACACCCTGCGAACGCAGACATAGTCAAAAGATACTACGCATGAAACAACCCGACATGTCGAAAACCCGAAAGGGCGACTTGGGCAAAAATGGGCATCCCGGTGAACCGAAAACCCGAAAAGGGCGGTTCAGGCAAAAATTAGGGATAAAACAAAAAAATCTATACACCCGGCAAGTTGAAAACCCGAAAGGACGGCTTGGGCAAAAAAGGGTTTCCCGATGGATTGAAAACCCGAAAGGGCGATCCAGGCAAAATTAGGGAATTAAAGCGTATGACTATGTCTCGTCGGATCACTTTAAGGAACAATCTCTTCATCAACAAGCTCCAAGCTTCTGATCAATCCAATCATCAGCGGACGAAGTAGCGAATGGACAGACATTCAGAGTTGTGAAGGCTATAGCAGAATGGAATCCCATGAAATTGTTACACATGGCCATCTTTCTTTTGTATAAAATTTTCAATTTTTACGACAACATCCTCTTACTAGGATGTCTGCCTCTTTTGTACAAAGATACTCATAAAAAGTTAATACAAATACTTTTCCAAATACAGAAATTTGCTTTGTTTTCCTTTTGCTTTTTTACACTTATGTTTTATTTGAGAAACGTCCAATGTTTTCTTAAATATGCATATGCATTTGAACATAATTATTTTTCTTACAAATCAAGAAAGATGATTGCTGATAGGTTGAAAGTAAAGATAGGTATCTTGATGCCCCCTCAGAAGAAATCCCCAGCGAAATTAAACTCCAAATTCCTCAACAAAGTTAAAATCCAGAACTTAATTCCCCAAACAGAGTTAAACCTCCGGATCCTCAGCAGAACAAAAAGCTTTCTCAAAACTGATTTCCCCAGCCAGAGAGCCTTCCAGAATCCAATCCCCTCAAAATTAAGTTTCAGTATCCCCAGTAGAGCCCTAAAAATATGAAAGTGCTATCCCCAGTAAAGTCAAAGCTGTTAATCCCCAGCGGAGCTAAAACTTCCAACTATCATCCCCAGCGGAGCCAGATTAGTGAACATTCTCCCCACAGAGGCACTTCCCATTAAATTGAAGATTCTCAGTCTTACTTCTCCAGCATAAGTCTACCAGATTCTGGACTCCCCAGTAGAGATCATTAGAATTCTCATTCCCCACAAGTCACCAAGGATTTTTCAATCCCCAGCAGTGGTCCTAAAATCCCTCAACAACTGAACATCTTGTTCCCCTGCAGCAGTCAAGGATTCACTTTCCCCGACAGCAGTCAAGATTCTATTATCTCTGGCTATCCAAGATTCATCTATCCTCAGCAAGACAGCTCATCAGCTTACATGCGCATTCATTACATTCATATATCATAAACATTGATATAACATATATATTGCATCATACATATCATGCAACATAACTTTTTGTTTCAGCTAACATTTTATCTTTTTCAGGATAAGATTAAAAGGCTATCATTAACAATTATTCAGATACAGTATGGATACACCCCAGACAAGGCGGTCATTCTATTACTCATTCAGAACTTCAAGTCAAATACAGTACAGATACACCCCAGACACGGCGGTCATTCTACTACTCATTCAGACTACAGCAATCAGATACAGACTAGATACGCTCCAGACACGGCAGCCATCCTATCTCTCATTCAGATTCATTTATCAACCTCAAGGTCCAATGCATTCCAAACACGGATACCATTCTGACCCTTACAACAGCATTTTGATTCTTCCCAGTGCATTCGCCACGGAAGTCATTCTGTTATCTATTCAGATCCCAGTTACAGTTTCAGATACACTCCAGACACGGAAGTCATTCTGCTACTCACACAAATGTCAACTTCAGATACAATCCAGATACGCTCCAGACACGGTTGCCATTCTGTCACTCATTCAGAATTTATCCCCAGCACGCAGTTGCTCCATACACAGATATTTCTCTGTCACCCAGATACAATACAGATACACTCTAGACACGGAAGTCATTTTGATATTCATTCTACATTCAAATGCAGTCGCAACTCAGACACGCCCCAGACACGGAGGCCATTCTTTTGCTCATACAAACTCAGTCTCCATAGACAGTTCAAATGCATTCCAGACACGGATACCATTTTGATCCTCATTCTTCTGACCTATCACATTACAGTTCAACAAACATTCCAGATGGCATCTTTAAGCCCATCCCCCGACAATATTCTGTCACATCTCCAGATGGCATCTTTAAGCCCATCTCCAATTGGCATCTTTAAGCCCATTCCCTTAACTATGCTTGGACGAGTGCAAATTTTTTTTGGCACTCTAGTGTCCAATCTCCTTTTACCTTCGAGACGCGAAAGGCAAACTTGCCAATCTAACTCTTCAGGTGCAAGAAGATTGAACAGGGGCAACTGTTGTACCCCAAAATTTTCCCTCTCTTTTCATCAACATTTTTCTCATCACAAGACTTTTGGAACTCAAGATCAAGTTAAGGGTTTGCTCTGCTCAAAACCCCTCCTTGCACTGTTGACCCAAATTAGGGTTTGAATTTGCACAGGGATGTTTTGACCTAAAAAGCCCAAAGTGACTTTCATGCTTCATGTTGGACTCGCAAGTTTATCCATACCAAGTTTCAAGCCTTGATTCCAATCTTTGCCCAGTCAATTGGACAGTTGACCTAGAAATCAGCTGTATTTGGGAAAAAGCCAATTGTGGCCAATTGACAGTCAAACTTCATGATTTTTGACCCACATCAACATATTGAGCTCACATGAACCATTTGGTCAGGTTTGGATCACAATTCCACAAGAAATTTGATCAGATCACCAAAAGGGCAAAATGGTAATTCTTAGGATTTTGACTGCACAAAGGCAATTTTTGACTGTTTGACCTAACCAATGGCAAATCAGGCTCACATATGGACTCAAGTACTCAATGGAATTGTCTTGATCCATTCAACAAGTTCAAAAGATCTCAAATGCATAGGATTGATAGATGAATTTTTCAGTCAACCAATCAAAATTTGACTGTATACTGAAAAGTCAAACTTTGACTTTTTGGTCAAAATCAAGTGTCAAGATTCATTTTTCATCAAGACATGTCAAATTATGAAACTTGTTCATCATGAAACCCAAAAATGCAAATTAGGGTTTAAAATGAGAAAATTTCATAACTTAGAATTTTTCTAAGTTATGAAACTTCCCTATTTTTTCCTAACTTTGTCCGATTTTTTCACCAAGATGCAAATGGATTCAAGCAAAACTTGAAACATGAAAGTTGTATTCCATTGAAAAATATACAACTTTGATTCACAAAGTTTTCTCAAAGGAAGCTTGTATCTCAAGTTATGATTTTTGGAACAAGGGTGCAAAACATTCTTAACTTAGAGAAAATTTGACCAATTCTAGGCAGGATTTTTGTCCAACTTCTTGGCCATTTTTCACATGGTTCCACTTAATTTCAATTTTCATTACAAAGATGGATTATAGTACACATTACAAGCTTTCCAAATTATCCAAGAACTCATCAAACACCCTTGTGGTTAGAGATAATCGAATTTGCAAAGTTGGCCAAAACTCATTCTTGTTCATGGCCAAAGCATGCTCATCACAACTTGCATTTTCAAATCAGCTTGTACAAAGCTAGCTTGCAGGCCTCAAAACTAGTTTTACACACCTTAATTAAATGCCAAACCATTGTATTAAGGTATTATTTCATCCATTTGGACATTACATGCTAAACTAATCCTTAATTAGAAAAAGCAACTTTGCCATTTTGGAAAAGTAACACTTTATGTCAAGTTACATGATCTTTGAAGTACAAGCCAGATCTTTGAGGCAAAGTTTGGTAGACAAATCCCACTGATCAAGAGAGAGTGTTGCAGCATGCTTTAGAGCCTTGTACAGACCTATATCACAACTTGACATTTCTTTGCTTACATGAGAATAAAGCTTGCAAAAACTCTCCATCTTTCATTCCTGTCAACACAGTCAAACACAAACTTTGTTCTCATCTTCCATACATCCTAACTAGCCTAAAGCACGATCCATTGATCCCTCATACCCCCCAATACTCAGAAACACCATTTTGCTGCAAAAACAGGGCATCCCTGCAGATTGAGTTGCACAACTCAGTTTGCTCGTGCGTTTTGGCCAAAGCTTGTTCAAACACATTCCCTACCATCCACTGAAACTATTCCAAGCCCTAAACACCAGCTGTAACACCCCTAACCTCACTTGCCATTTTCAGTTTTCAGTTTTGCAGGTGGACTTCCATAGCACGATTCAGAGTGATTCAAAGCAAGCTAGGTGTTGGAGAAGCTTCCTTGGACTTCAGGCAAGCTCAACGAAAGCTCAAACTCCATTGAAGATACCTACATTGCTCTGTTCAAGTCAAGATGAAACAGGTAAAACCATGAACTTCTATCTCTCAATCTAGGAAGAGTTAGGCTTAGGTTTGTGAATGAAACATGCTCTACTCATAGCCTTGAAGCCATACATATGATTACTTTTCATTTATATTAAGTATGCTGTGAGAATTTTAGCCATGAACATTGAAGAAAAATTAGGTCAGAAATTGGGGATGAAGAAATTATCCCTGGTTTCTTAGAATTAGGTCAAGTATTTTATATGTCTGAATTCGTCTCTTGATGCTCTACAATGTTTGTGTTATGAGTTTTTGCTAAAAGTCAAGGAATCAGGAGATGGTAGTTGTACAAGGAAACGCGCGTTTTGTAATTCAAACAAGGCTGAAGGTTGAAGATGACTGGCTTGGGCTGGGCCTGAGTCAGTCTTGCTCTTTGCACTCCCTTTTTCAATTTACACCCCCCTGGCCCATTGTGTGAAATATTTATCATTTTTGGCTTTTTATTTTTTATTCTGACTTAATATTTTTTGTTCAAACATAAAAAACATTAAAAATATTTTTCCACATTTTTTTGCATTTATTTGGCATTTATTTGTTTTATTTAGCATATATATGTAAATAAATATAATACCTTTTTATTTAAGACACTAAAAAATAATACAAAATTATATTTATTTTCAGTTATTATTTTTTATTTACATTTTAAAAACATTTTCCAAAATATACATTTTTGTAAATAATTAATATTTTATTCTTGTATATATTTAGTATATTTAATATATAATATATAAATACTTGTATATTTTATTAGATGATTAGGGAAAAAATATAAAAATAATACATTTTTATTTTTATTAATATATGACACTTAAAAATACTTTTTTTACAATATACTTCTTTTTTTATTTTTGTATAAATTAATATATAAATATTGTATATAATTAATAAATAAATACTATTTATTTAAAAACTAGGGTTTTTCCCTAAACCATAAAATTATTCAAAATTTGACCTTTTTATTTTTGTTTATATTTCACATTGAAAAACACTTTCACATACATAAAAAATCATTTTGTGCATAATACATTTTGCATATTTATTGTATTTATTCAAATATTGTACAATTAAATATTTGTATATTCGATATGGATGTAATAGCTTAGAATTTAATTTCTTGTCAAATATCCCCAAATTCAAACTTGTACCCCCATCCCCATAATCATTGTTGTAATAGCTTAGCATTTAAATTTTCGCATTTAAAAGCTTTCAAATTATACCATGATAGACTTAGGGTTTGTATGCAAAAATCAATCAACAAATAGCTTGACCTAATTCAAGATAAACATGCATGACAAACAAACACAATGCACACTTGCACCCTTAGGGTTACTCCACTTGTTTCCTTCAAAAATGGGCCATGGTTGCATGTTAAGTGTCTTTGGCAAAACAAAAACAAATCAAATGATCATAGTTCCTCGATGACGCTATCAAGTTTCCTAAAATGATCAAGTCCCTTGAGAAAATTGCCAAATATACTTGGCACTATTGCCTCTATGGTTTAAACGATGACCCGCGCCCGTCCCGTTAACATCCTAACACAAGGTTGTTCGCCAAATACAATGGTGAAACAACACTGTTAAAAGGGTTAAAACATGAGAAAGATCTTTGAGAAATTTAGGGTAGATAGCTCTTGGTTACTTGACCAAACTTGCAAAACAATCCTTGCCATTTTTCAAACCACACCTCACAACACAATTTCAAAACAATTTTCAAAACATTGAAAAACTTCTCAAAAGACAATACACCTTTGTATACATTCAAACATGGATCATTACAAAGGTTGCCACAACAATGGCCTCTTTTCAAAACATCTTTCAAAATCACACACAAAGCACCATTTCAAACAATTGAAAATGCAAAGCAAGTGATCTAAGCAAGTAACTAAGAGCCCATGGATAACCATGGATAGAAAGGGTGCTAATACCTTCCCTTTCTATAATCTACTCCCCGAACCCACGAAAACATCTCAAAGGTTTTTCCTGTGCTTTTTAACCTTTCCTTAGGATAAAATAAAAAAGTCGGTGGCGACTCTTGCTAAACCGAAACATTTGCGAAAACAAACGCAAAACCCAAGTCAGTTCTCCCACCGTATCACAGAAACAAATCTTCAAATAATGGAAGATTGGAAATTATTTTTGAAATCAAAATCAAATCATGATTAAACAATCTCCTTGCCATATTTGTAGACCTAAAGCTTACTATCTTATATGCACAACAAATCCATACTTAGAATACACGTGAAGGCTGCCTCCAAACCAAGAGAAAAAGTTCCAAAATTTCAACAAAGTTGCAAAATTGTTCTGCCAAATCCAGGCCTCCTCAATCCAAAACAAGCACTCCACTCACTCCCTGAAGGTTCCCGAAGACGTATCCAAGCATTAGGCAGGTCCAACGCAGCAAGAGCATCACTCACACAATCCCTCAGTTTGGTAACTTGTCTTTGACCTCAAACTCATTAAATATGCAATTTAAATCCATATTAATCATAGACACATGTTATTGATGATGTTTGTGGTCGATTTAACATGGTACATGCAAGCTAAAATGCAGGGATGAGATTGTTCCATTGTTAGGGCATGATCTGAGATTTCATTTGAATCTCATGATTTAGGACGTTTCAAGCCAAACTAAGCCCATATTTGGATTAAGGAGGTTTTAATTAGGGGGTAGGGTAGGTTTGAATCATTGAACGTTGTTATTTTTGCAGGTTCAAATTTGAGCCCACCGGAGAAGACAACCGGAGAGTTGACTCCGGTGGGCTGACTCTAGCGCCCAGACGTTTTTATATCATTGGTGTTGTACCCCAAAATTTGCCCTCTCACTTATCAAGAATTTTCTCACAAGATCTCCTTGGGTCCAAGACTGCACTAGGGTTTGATCAGCTCAAGACACCTCCTTAATCACTGACGACCCAAATTAGGGTTTGAGTTTGCATAAGGATTTTTGACCTTCCAATGTCCCATATGAATTTCATGGATCATTATGTACCCCCAAGATTGCTCATGTCAAGTTTCAAGCCTTGGATCACATTTTTGCTCAATCAATTGAGCAGTTGACCTAAAAATCAACTGTATTGGGGAAAAAGTCAACCATTGCCAATTTATGGTCAAACTTCATAATTTTTTATCCACATCAACATTTTAAACTCATATGTATCATTTTATCAAGTTTGGACCACAATTCCTCAAGAAATTTGATTAAATCTTCAAAAGGGCAAAATGGTCAAAATTAGGGTTTTGACTGAGAAAAGGGCAATTTATGATTTTGACATAGTAAATGATCAATTGGTTTAAGGCATGATCTCAAGAGTCCAATTGCATCATTTTGACCTAATAACATGGTTCAAAACATTGCAAGTCCATTGGATTGACAGATGAATTTTTTAGTCAACTGATCAAAAGTCAACTGTATACTGAAAAGTTAAACTTTGACTTTTTGGTCAAAATCAAATGCCAAAGATCACAATTCATCAAAACATGTCAAAATATGAAACTTATTCATCAAGAAATAAAAAAGTCAAGATTTCATTTTTGAAATGTAAAAATTTCTAAACTTAGAAATTATGTGCTCGAAATTTCTTATTTTTTCATAACTTTGAGAAATATTTTCACCATGATGCAAGATGATTCAAGAGAAACTTACAATATGAAATTTGTAGATATCCATGAAATATACAACTTTGCTTTACACAACTCCTTCCAAAAGTTCTTGGATCTCAAGTTATAATTTTATGAACATGTGGTCATGAAACAAAACACTTTGTTCTTGAGCCTTGCACTTGTTCTCTTATGATCAAACAAGTCCTATAACTCATGAGAAATGGTTTGGACAGTTACAATCACCCAGCCCATGCTTGTACCTCCTCTTGAAACTTGTTTCCCTCTTTTCTTCAAAATCAAGTAACCTAGCCAAAAGGCTTGAAACTTGTACTTCTGACTTGCCAACGCACTCTAATCCTTTTGCTTATAGATACACAAACTATTTGCACCAAACACACGAATGCTCATGCCATGAAAAGACCAAGAACTCAGAATCACATTCCATACCTCCATTTTCACACAAACTGACCAAAAACTTGAAACTCATAATCTACTCGTGCGTTTCTTGGCCTTTTGGTTTCTAAAGCTTCTAAACATCATATAGAACTGATCCCACACCCTGTTACACAACTGTAACACCATTAACACCATCCTCCATTTTCAAAAACAGAGCTCTGCATATTGACTTCTCCAGACCATTTCAGCCATTCATTGCTCCAGCTAATCATTGCATTAGCTTCCTGGGATCCTAAGGAAGCTAACCTGATCATCACCATCACTTGAAACAAGCTCAAACTCAAAACATGATTTCCAATTTCGAGGTAAGTTTTCTTAACTTTGAATTCTTCATACAAGCATCATTAATGATTTATTTGTGAACAAAACATGTAGATATCATTGCCCTGAAGCTAACCATGTCCATAGTTTCCATTAATTTTGCTTGAGCTTAGAGAATTTTGAGACTAAAATTTCTGAGATTTTTAGGGTTCAAATTAGGGCCATTAAAATTCATGCTTATCTCTGATCTATAGTTTTAATGTTTTACACATTTCTGAAACCATGAGGAAATTTGCTACAAGTTTCATGTTTACAGTTTTCATTTTTGATGAGAAATGAGCAAGTTACAGTTGGTCTGACTGGAGGTTGAAGATGAAGTCATCATGGCACGTTTTGCATCATATATTTATTGTTTTGCTTATGTTAACAGATGTATAGTCACCCCAGTGGTAGAAGCGCATGCCTGTAACCTTTGGGACCTGGGTTTGAGCCCCAGTGGTACCCTTTTGATTTTTCATACATTTTTACATTCTGACTTCCTCTTTTTTGCAGGATGCTGGGCCTCCTTGGGCCCTTTTTGTTTTTATTTTTACTTGTTAACCCCCTATTTCACTTATACGCCCCTGGCCCAATTTGTTTTATTTTCTTTTTTTTATTTTATTTTATTTTCTTAAATATTTTTCCTAATGTTAAAAAATCATAAAAAAATACCAAAAAATAAATAGACTTTCATTTTAACTTAGTTTATTTTATTTTTCTCACAAAAAATATTTTATTTAACTATACTTTATTTATTTTTACTAACTAGTCTTGTAAATTTAATTTAAAACTAGGTTATTATTTATTTTCTTTTACACTAATTAAAATATATTTATTTTAATATAAAAAAGGCCAAAAATATTTTACAACACCATATATTATTTTCAAGACAAAAATACAAAAATACTTTTCTTAAACTTAATTTATTTTAATCAATCAATAGACTTGGGGTTTTTTAAATCTTTTCTTATTAAATTAGGTTTACTTTTGTTATTTTAATTAATTATTTTCTTTTAATTAATTAGGTTAAACAAAAAAAAACCTTTTCTCATAAAAATCCAAAAATATCTATTTTCTTAACATTAGCATTTTTTATACCTTTATTTCATTTTGTACATTATATTCATTTAAATCCTTGTTCATTTATATCCAATTCAATTTGGTTGTAATAGATTAATTATGTTTATATTCTTGCAATCCCCATTCAATTTTTACACCCCCTCCCACAAGTATTGTAATTGCGTAGTAACTTTAAATTCTGCAATTTATCGCTTTTATATACAAATGCTAGCAATTAGGGTTTGTATGGAAAGACTAAAACCAATATTTAGAAAACCCTAATTCAAGACAACATCAAGCATGAAAACAATACACTTGCACACAATCACCCCTAGGATTATTCCACTTGGTTTCCTTATACAAAATGACCATATTACGCATGTGAGGTATCTTAGCAAAAACAAGCAAATACAAGATCATAGTCCCTCGATGACGCTATCTAAGTTTCCTTTTAAATGATCTTAAGTCCCTCAAAGAAAATGCTAAGATACCTTGCAATATTTCTAATCATGGTTATACTATGAGCCACGCCCATCCCGTTTACATCCAAATATAGGGTTTCTTACCAAATCAATGGTAAGACAACAATGTCGAAGGAAAAGAAAATGAACAACAAAGACTTTTGAGTAGGTAGAATGCTCCTAATTACTTGCTCAATTTCAAAACAAAACATCATTGCTATTTTCAAAACAAACATTTACACTTTCAAAACATCTTACAAAACTTGAAAACATTTTCAAAAGATCAACATCTTTGTATACATTCTTACGAACGAGAATCATTACAAAGATTGCCTAAACAATGGCCTCTTTACAAAATACTTTCAAAAAAACCACATAAAGCACAATTTCAAACAAAAGCAAGTGATCTAGCAAGTAACTAAGATCCCATGAAAAACCATGGATGAAAAGGGTGTTAATACCTTCCCTTTTCATAATCTACCCCTCGAACTCAAGAAATAATCTCAAAGGTCTTTCCTATGCTTTTTCACCTTTCCTTTTGGATAAAAGAAAAGTCGGTGGCGAATCTTGCTAACTGCAACAATTACGATCAAACGCAAAACCCTCAAGTCAGTTCTCCCACCGTATCATAATTGGCCTATTCGAATCCTTGTTGGCTCGCGTTTGACTTTGAAATTTTGACTGAGTTTTATTTTATATCATTTTTCTTTTATTATGTGAGCAGTTGAACCAAGTGGCCCAGCGATGACAAGTGTATGTGCAAAGGTACTCCTTCTTAAGGAGCTGGGTTTGATCCTAGGTTTTTGTGTTTTATATTTTCTAACAAATTTGTTGCAGATCCAGTGCTCTAAGGCCAAACCCGCACACCATGCGCTATCACCTCATCACCATATGATCCAAATCTGAAGGCCTCATATGCAGCCTCACCGTGGACTCTTCAGATGCTCCCTCACTGGATATAGCGCAAGCCTGGTGAAATTCTGGCTGCAGATACTCAATGTCACGTTCAATGTTATGACACCATATCTGACTTACTCTATGACAGTAAATACAAAAGCAATAAAGAACACAGTCAATTGTTTACCCAGTTCAGTGTGCAACAACACCTACTCTGGGGGCTACCAAGCCAGGGAGAGAATCCACTATAAGAGATGTTAATTCAGGAATAAACCAACCAGTTTATCTCCTTCACTTAAGACCTACCCAATGCAATTCTAATCTAAGTACAACTTAAATTTGAGTTCCTACTCACTCCCCCTCAATCACAGCAGTGATACATAAACCAATTTGACTTAAGAATTGATGAAGACACTCTTCAAAAACACACACTTGATTAAGCTTCACAGCTTTTTAATCAAGCAACACAATCACTCGTGCTTCACAGCTTTGAGTGATGTACACAACTAACTTGACTCTGCTTCACAGGTTTAGTCAAGGAACATTCAAACACTCTTGCTTCAAAGCTTTGAGTGCTACACAACCCTTACAAATAGAAACCTATTCCAAGGCACTTATCACAATGATAATTGCTTGGAGTACAATAAACAAATCTATACAGATTACAAATGATCTTCTAATCAATCAGCAGACGATCCTTGAAAAACAGCAGCTCTGTTGAATATATAGCAGCTGCAACTTCAGTTAGGGTTTCCAAAAACCTAGGGTTAATTCCGTTTGACCTAAAGACCAGGTCACAGGACTTTATTAACCAGGTTAGGGTTGAGCTAGGTTATCCCTCAGAAAACGCAGGATTCTGTTCAGGAAGGACTGAGTTATTTCCTGAAAAAACTCAGACTTATCCAATCCTGCAATCCTGTTAGTTCAGAACAGGATGTCATAACATCTGTTATGACATCTGAGAAAACCTGTCTACTGATTTAGCAAAATGTGATCATTTTGCAAAAATGCTCAGATACACACTTATAAACATCAGTATTTGAATTACAATATTTTTCTGCAAAGGTACCTAATGAGTCAGTACAAACTGAACTAGAATGTTATGACATCAGTCATGACATTCACACATACACTTGGGATTTACCAAAAATGCAAGCCAATACCTAAACACCTACAAACTCACCCTTTGGCAGATTTTTGGCTAAAGACCCTAAAACAATCAGAGATAGATAGCAGCAGAAATGAGTGACAGCAGAAAAATAGAATGTCAAGTACTAATTAAGTAAGTACCAAAATATTCTCCCCCTCTTTAGCCACAAATGGGCCAAAGATACATGTTCAGAAAATTTTACAGTTATCCAAAACATAATAATGAGATCAACAGCAGACAACAGCAGAACACACTTCCAAACTCCACCAGCAACACCACCAAGCAGCAATCAACCTTCAAGTACTGTCATCAGACTCAGAGGAGCTAGTTTCTTCAATGTTGAGCTGTCCTTCACCTTCTTCCCTTCTGCTTTCTTCAGCTTCCTCCTTTTCTTAGCCTGGCAATTAGAATTTCTAGGGTCCTTTTTCTAGCATCCAGCTCTTTGCAAGTTTCTTTTAAGACACCTATGACATCTGATTTCTTGGACTGGGTCTTTACAGACGATGTCTCAGCTGATGTTATGACAATGTCTGGAGCATGAGATCCCTGAAACAATTTGTAGTGCAGGCCAAGGGCAGGAGCTCTTTTGAAGACTGTATCTCTTGCCACAAGGATATCAGGGAATTGTGCAAGGATGATTCCACAAAGGAGGGAGGGAAAGGCAATTGGTCCTTTGACAGCATAACTGCCAACATGCTTTAAAGTTTGTTCAAAGATGTACCTTCCATAGTCAAAGGCAGTCTTGGTTCCTACAGCATAGATAAATCTCCCCAATCCTGTGGAGATAGTTGATTTGTGATTTGTAGGCACCCAGTTTGCTGCACCTATTTTATGCAAGATGGCAAATTTCATGCTGAGTTTACTAGCATTCAGCTTCCCTTTCAATGGCCAGCACTTTACTTGCCTGGCTGTGATGGTTAGACAAACTTCATTGTCAGTTGCCTCTAGATCAGGACAGTCCTTATTTGTTCTTCCAAGAAACTTGTTGATTTCTGATGGAGAGAACTTGACCCTTCTTCCTCTAACAAACACACTCTCAAAGTCAGCTGACCTTCCATCAGCACAATCATTTGACAAGTTCACTACAAACTCCTTAACCAGATTTTCATAACATTTGTTAAACTTTATCACTGTCTTCATTAGCCCAGCATTCTTGATCAGATCCATGATGTCTTTGCACTCCAAGGCATCATTGTTGAGTTCTCTCTCCAAGGTTATTCTCTTTAAGCAAACATACTTCCATCTGTTTGCATTGTCAGGATGATGAAAGGAGATGTTGTCTGTTGGCACTTCAGGCACTCTAGCCATCTTGCTGGAGGGGAGATTCCTTCTGATGGGAGTTTCTTCAATATCAATCTCAAATTCTGATTCATCATCAGAATCAGAAGTTTCAGGTTCTTTACTTTTCTTAGAGATTGGTTGTCTAGCAGTCTGCACCTGTGCCTTCTTCCCTTTTGTCTGAATACTTTTCTCAGCCATCCCTTCAGCCTTGGATTTCTTAGCATCAGGTTTATCATTCTGACTACTCTTTATTTTCATCAATCTCCTAGCAATGCTAGGGTTCACATTAGCAATCAGTTCATTATCTGAGTAATCTTCATCCACATCAATGATAGGTGGATCAGCAGCCTTTTCAGAGGGGTTCTGAATGTTGTCTTTTGGTGTCACAACATCCTCAGTGACATCTATATTTTCAGAACCTTCCACATTTGGACTTTCTGATTGATTTAAAGGGATAGAAATCCCCGGTACAGATTGGTTGCCACTCAGTATGCTAGTAACCAGCCTAGCAATAGCTTGGTGTACTTGAACTGATCCTTCTCTATTGGGTACAGAAGACGAAAGATGAGAAGAATTACCAGAGGCTGTAGCTTGAGCTCTTCCTGCATGTCTGGTTCTGAGCTTTTTGACTCTGGCTGGGTCAGTTGCCATCTCCCTGAGAGGAGTGACCTCAAGAACTTCAGATTCTATGCATGTAGTGATTGCCCTAGAATCTTGATCAGATGATGCCGATGATGAGGAAGACGAGGTCGCCATGGTTGAGGACGATGTCTGAGACATTTTGATTGACTTTGAGTAATGGTAGCAGTTTGAGAAAAATCTTTGATTTGGAGGAGAAAACAGGTTGCAAGGAACTGAGAGGTAGGGGATAAAAGGGAGTCTCTTCAACTTCTTAAGGCTTTTGAAGGAATTGTGAAAGAATATGATTAACCCACTAAATATAGACTTAATAAAATTAATCCCTTCAACCCTTGTTTTACGCAAAATTAATTGCTATAATTTCTCATGTTGGTGAATACCCAACCTGCCCCTCAAATTTTCAAGTTTATTTCCAACAAGAGCCTTGGTAGAAGAATCAGTTAACTGAAGCTTAGAGAAACTATGTTCCAGTTTAAATGACTTCTTCTCTTCAAAGTCAATAGGGTTCAAGGAAATGTTGATTGTTTTCAGATTGTCACAACACAATGTCACAACATCTTGTGTAACATTGTACTCAGGGAGCATTTGTTTTGACCAGAATTTATTAGACTTGTTATTTCCAACATCCTTGTCAAGATGACTTAAGGTTCTGACAACACATTCTTCTTCAAGTTTATTTGCCACATCACATATATTATCAGCCTGTAGTTTTGGAGTTCTTCTGACAGCTTCCATAGCTTTTTTCATTCTTCCAAACTTATGCTGCCACAGTTTCATCTCTTTTCCTTCTTTGATGATTTGACACATAGTGGAGATATCAGTGTTCTCAGGCTGCCACATGTAACAGTTATCTTTGGATTTGATTCCCCTCATTACAACATCTAGTTTTTCATTAAATACTAGACATTCAGATCTTGAGAAGTTGACCATGAATCCTAGATCACATAATTGACTGATACTAATGAGATTAGTAGTCAACCCTTTTACCAGCAGTACTTTATTCAGACTTGGAACTCCAGGGCAGTCCAAATTACCAACTCCTTTGACTTCACCTTTAGCACCATCTCCAAAGGTCACAAAACTGGTGGTGTGAGGCATAACATTATTGAGGAGATTTTTGAATCCAGTCATGTGTCTGGAACATCCACTGTCAAAGTACCAATCTTCCTTTGCAGAGACCCTCAGGGAAGTGTGAGCTATCAGTGCAACAGCCTTTTTCTTCCATTTAGGAACATGAAGTACCTTTTTAGACTTAGGTTTGACACCTGAGTTCTGATTAGGATATCCATGTAGTCTGAAGCAGAAGGGCTTTATGTGACCATATCTCCCACAATGATGACATTTCCATCTTTGGTACCTCTTCTTCATATGTCTCTGTCCCTGATGTTGAGAGTTGTGTTGAGACATCCGTTTTGACATTTGCTTACCAGTACCAGATTTCTTTGCTTCCACAAATCCTAGTCCAGATTTATTTCCCATATTTTGTCCAGCCTGAAGGATCTCTTCCAATTTGTCTGTTCCATTGGTCAACATCTTGACAGATTTGGTCATTTGATTCAGTTGTGAGTTCAGCAATAGAACTTCTCCTTCTAGATGACTTATAGTTTCAAGATTCGCCCTTTTTTCAGCCTCCAGTTTGATAATGAGTTTTGATTGTTTCTCATTCTGCACACAGACTTCAGCACTTCTGATACACAATTTCTTGTAGGTATCAGCCAGTTCTTCAAATGTTACTTCTTCATCACTAGTATCACTTTCAGAAGTACAAACACTAGTTAGGGCAGTAACTAGTTTGGCAGATTCTTCTTCAGAATTACTTTCTGAATCATAGTCAGACCAAGTAACAGTCATTCCTTTCTTTTGCTTCTTAAGAAAGGTAGGACATTCAGCTCGAATATGTCCATATCCTTCACATCCATGGCATTGAATACCTCTGCCTTGGTTTCCCTTATCTTCTGACCTTGGTCTTCTGCTGGAACTGTCAATGTCAGAGGGAATGTTATGAACATTAGACCTTGACTTTGGGTCCATTCTTTTGATGAGCCTGTTGAATTGTCTTCCAAGCATGGCAATAGCTTCAGATATGTTTTCTTCTTCATCCTCCTTGTATTCAACATCAGTGTTGGATACAAGTGCTATGCTTTTGTTCTTCTTGTCACCATTATCAGTGATCCCCATCTCAAAAGTCTGAAGAGACCCAATAAGTTCATCCACTTTCAACTTGCTAATGTCCTGGGCTTCCTCTATGGAAGTTACCTTCATTGCAAATCTTTTAGGCAAGGATCTGAGAATCTTCCTTACCAGTTTTTCTTCTGACATTTTTTCTCCCAGTGCTCCTGAGGTGTTGGCAATCTCCAAGATGTTCATGTGAAACTCATGAATGGTTTCATCTTCCATCATTTTTAGATTCTCAAACTTAGTGGTCAACATCTGAAGCCTTGACATTTTTACTTTGGAAGTGCCCTCATGAGTAGTTCTGAGAGTGTCCCAAACTTCCTTGGCCAGTTCATATTGATGTACTAGTCTGAAAATGTTTCTATCAATTCCATTGAACAAGGCATTTAGAGCTTTTGAATTTCCCAGAGCTAACTCATCTTCTTCTTTACTCCAATCTTCCTCAGGTTTCAGACTGATTGTCCCATCTCTCTCAGTTATGGTGGGATGAATCCATCCTTTGTCAGCAGCTCTCCAAGCCTTTTTGTCCAGAGATTTTAGGAAGGCAATCATACGAGGTTTCTAGTAGTCATAATTGGTTCCGTCCAGAATGGGTGGTCTATTTCCAAAAACTCCTTCTTTGTCCATAGTTCCAGAAAGTGATATCCCTAGATCTCACCCAGTAATACAGGCAGGGTGCCTGCTCTGATACCAATTGAAATTCTGGCTGCAGATACTCAATGTCACGTTCAATGTTATGACACCGTATCTGACTTACTCTATGACAGTAAATACAAAAGCAATAAAGAACACAGTCAATTGTTTACCCAGTTCAGTGTGCAACAACACCTACTCTGGGGGCTACCAAGCCAGGGAGAGAATCCACTATAAGAGATGTTAATTCAGGAATAAACCAACCAGTTTATCTCCTTCACTTAAGACCTACCCAATGCAATTCTAATCTAAGTACAACTTAAATTTGAGTTCCTACTCACTCCCCCTCAATCACAGCAGTGATACATAAACCAATTTGACTTAAGAATTGATGAAGACACTCTTCAAAAACACACACTTGATTAAGCTTCACAGCTTTTTAATCAAGCAACACAATCACTCGTGCTTCACAGCTTTGAGTGATGTACACAACTAACTTGACTCTGCTTCACAGCTTTAGTCAAGGAACATTCAAACACTCTTGCTTCAAAGCTTTGAGTGCTACACAACCCTTACAAATAGAAACCTATTCCAAGACACTTATCACAATGATAATTGCTTGGAGTACAATAAACAAATCTATACAGATTACAAATGATCTTCTAATCAATCAGCAGACGATCCTTGAAAAACAGCAGCTCTGTTGAATATATAGCAGCTGCAACTTCAGTTAGGGTTTCCAAAAACCTAGGGTTAATTCCGTTTGACCTAAAGACCAGGTCACAGGACTTTATTAACCAGGTTAGGGTTGAGCTAGGTTATCCCTCAGAAAACGCAGGATTCTGTTCAGGAAGGACTGAGTTATTTCCTGAAAAAACTCAGACTTATCCAATCCTGCAATCCTGTTAGTTCAGAACAGGATGTCATAACATCTGTTATGACATCTGAGAAAACCTGTCTACTGATTTAGCAAAATGTGATCATTTTGCAAAAATGCTCAGATACACACTTATAAACATCAGTATTTGAATTACAATATTTTTCTGCAAAGGTACCTAATGAGTCAGTACAAACTGAACTAGAATGTTATGACATCAGTCATGACATTCACACATACACTTGGGATTTACCAAAAATGCAAGCCAATACCTAAACACCTACACCTGGGCCTTCTCATTGGTTGGGCCTAACATATCTCCAATTGCACCCCCCACATTGTTTACATCAGGCCCATTTCCTATTTCTTTTTTATTATTGTTTTAATTAATTTTTTCTTTTAAATCTTTTTTTATTATTTAATCAGAAAATCATAAAAATATTAGGTTTAGTTTTTTTTAATTAAAATTAGTTTTGTAAATTAATCAACTAATTACCTTAAGCTTTTTTATTTAATTTAAAATTAATAGACTTAAGATCTAATTAATTTCATTTCTTTTCATAAATAAAAAATACAAAAATGTTAGATTTATTTTAGAATTAATTAATAATTTTTTTCTCTTTTTATTTAATTTAATTTAATTTAATTTAACATTTCCCAAATAAACAAAATGACAAAAAAGATTTACTTGTGATTTAGAAGTACCTTAGGGTTTTAGACATTATTTTTAATTCGCGCGCGTTTATTGCTTCGTTACTATTTTTCATATTATTGTACTTGCTTATGGGATGTAATAGATTTAAACTAGGATATTTACTACTTTATTTCCCCCAAGTTTTGGACATGTAATTAATCTCCCTTCCCGAAGTCTTGTAATAGCTAGATTTATATTTCGGCACTTTAAATTCCTGCAACTATTAACTGTCTAGATGCATGACTAATAGGATTGTATGGCAAGAGCATAAAATCAAACGCTAGAAAACCTAACACAAGACAAAAATAACTGAATATAACACACTCTCATATATACACCTCTAGGGTATTCCTACTTTGGTTTCCTTCGGAAAATAGTCACAACTCTCAAAACGTGAGAGACTTTAGTGGCTACCCTCTAGTATAAAAGATCAAAAATGACCCTCTCGATGTTACCTCAGTATGATCTTGAAACCCTAGGGTAATTACTAAGGTTTCTTGCCCAGTTGCCTTTGTGACTATACGATGTCCCTTCGAATGTCTCTAAAACATCCAACGACTAGGGCTACCTACTCACCAATAGTAGGATAGCACTATCTAAAAGAAAAGATGAAAAGAACAATCTTTCGAGTAAAGTAGATAGTTCATAGATGTTTTCTCAAAACAAAACAAACTTTTACACGTAAAGAAATACTATTTCCGAAAACATTTTCAAAACACTTTGTATATGTTCTCTACCAATCCGAGAAACGTTACAAAGGTCTTCGTACTAAGGCGCTTTCTTTCAAAATACTTTTTAAACATACAAATCACAAGGTATTTTTTTAAATGAGCTAGCATCTAAGAACTCGTAGATAACTACGGATGGAAAGGGTGCTAACACCTTTCCTTTCCATAATCTACCCCCCTTACTCAGAAATAATCTTGAAAGGTCTTTTTCTGTTCTTTTCACCCTTTCCTTTGTTGGATAAAAGAAAAGTCGGTGACGACTCTTGCTTACCACAACTTTTGTGTATACAAATGCAAAACCAATATAGCAGACGGTTTTGCCACCATATCACAAAACTGGAGACTCTGCTGGGGAATTATAAAAGTGGGATTACCTTAGAGTTAGATCATTTTAAATTTTCTTTCCTTGTGTGTTTTGTATGATTTACTTTTAAAGGGTCTGCTGGGGTTACTGTTAAAGATCCTATACCAAATATGGGGCACTTTTTAGTAAGCAACAATAGACCGTGGAAATTGTATGGCGTAGACTGATATGGTTGAAACGATGGTTGCATTAGTGTGACACATTTGTTAGTACCAGTATCCCTTGTGTTAAATCGAGGAGAATACGGGGTCGTTGTGTGGTGTCATAAAGCACTAAATGACCTTAGAACCTTAGTTAAACAAACTTGGCCATTAGAAAGTAGTGAGATAGCCGGCCTCGGTATAAAGCTGAGGGTTGGTTGATACTTGATACTACACTCATTGATACCAGACTTTCGGGATATTTCGGCCGCGAGAAAAGATCGTCTGAGCTGAAACAATTCCCGATGAAGAAAGATCAATGATATTGATATTCCTTAGAACCCGGTTACTTCTTTTAGGACAGGTTGAACCAACTAAAATTCAAGAGGGTACTTACCTACAAACTTCATGCAAGCCTGAACCTAAGGATACTTGTGTGACTTGTCTGCTTTCATTATCTAATAACTTAAACTCATTGCAGGGCTTTGTTTTTACTCCTTGTAGGACTTGTTTTTAGTCATTATCAAATAACTTGGATTTCCTGCAAGATTTACTTGTCTTTGTCCCCCTTACAATTTTGTTTGGTGCATAGCATATACATCATAACATCATGCCATATCATTTCCTTAACCATTTCAAGGATCTCAAGGGTCTGTGATGCAGGTTATGATGAACCAGACATCTAGCAAGGGGCAAGGGGATTTATTTTCCTCTAGCCAACATCGTCAAAGCGATAACTTGAGTCAGAGGCTATGACCCACTCGACATGGTGAGCTTGATTCTCGTAGAAGGGCATTCAACGATACAAAGTTCTTCAATCAAAGCTGCAGTCAAATTCAGTTACTAACATTTTCTTGTGTTTACCCCGGAAGATCCTTGAAAACATTGCATGCATGTCATTACATAACAGGTCTTCCAATACAGGTTTCTCATTTTCTCGTTGTTTATTTCAGCAGAAAAATGGCTCTCGAACAGAACGATAGAGATCTTCAAACTCAAGATGCTCAGTTCAAGGAAATGTTCCTAAACCTATCCAAGGGGCAAGAAGAAATGAAAGCACTCCTCGCTGGGAACATGACCAATAAAAATCATGAAGACAACAAGGATGACCAGTTGGAACAACTGCAAGCTGAGATGGAAAGGATGAGAATCCAGATGAGTAGTCAAATGGATCTTATCCAAAATTTAGATCGGGGACAAGAAGAGTTGAGAATTCTCATAAGCAAGCTACATCAAGATAGATACGACTGTTTGGGGCAAACTGCTAGAATTTGGGGCCTAATCAATGATCAACCTCTCTTGGCAGATAGGGAATTAGGTGACATGTTCATGTCAGAGCATGTTGAAAAGAAACTCAGGAGCAATGAAATTCAGGGGACTGCATCTTTAAGTACTCAGAAAAGACCATACCATGGAAAGAAGGAGTCCAGTACTGTGTACGACCAGAAGGTCCGCAATAAGAATAATCTCAACCAATCTATGGGGGGAGTGTGGATCTCTAATCCAACACCGATGCAACAATAATGACAAGGCAATCATCATAAACAGTACAAGCCCAAAAGGCAATTCACCAAAATCAACATGTCATTGGCTCAAGTATTGCAACACATGTTGAAGATAGAGTTGCTTATGTTGAGGGATCCTCTTCGGAATCCCAATACCTCCACTCCTAGCTATCATCCTAATGCAATGTGTGCATACCATTCCTATAGTCCTTGACATGATACGAATGACTGTTGGCCGTTGAAGAAGAAGATTCAAGATATGATTGATGCTAAGAAGATTGAATTTGGCCCTCTTGAGACTCCTAATATGATTACTGCTCCCAGGCGAAATCATGCTTAAGATGGAGAGTGTCCAGTTCATTGAGATTTTTCAATTGTATTTTCTTTTGTTTGTTTGAACACTTATCTTTATATCAAACTATGTGTTATTCCATTAATGCATTGCATATGTTTGTCTTGAATTAATCCATTCGTTTTCACTATACTTAAGCTATGCTTTTACTTCCTTTTTGTGATATTCAACTCTCGATTGAAAGTTGTAAGCCTTTAGAGGGAGGATGACGAAAATAATACCATAATCTCTACAGTATGCTTTGGAACAGACCTTGTTGACGATGTACAGGCGTTGTTTCAAATCCTAAACAGTGGAGTTATAAGGAAGATAATCCCTAGTCAACCCCTTTGAGCCTAAGAAGTGGGAGTTTTATTTTTCACACAAGTTGAAACCTTTAATCATAACCTGGGGCAGGGTATTTTCTCAGTTAATTTAATAGTGCACTCATTCACAAGCTTTCCCTTCGTACATGACGAGTAGTATCGGAGGTATCCTTCCAAAACAAAAGATGGTGATGGTTACACATAATCATTAAAACAGGCAGTCATTATCTCTCAAAAGAAAAGCCCGCTAAGTCAAAACCTATGAAGGAGACTTAAGAAAAAAACTGGGGCATCCCGCTGACTGTAATCACAAAAGAAATAGTTCAGGAAAAAGGTTGGGATGATAAAATATAAAAAAAGAGGTCGCTATAAATCCTCAACAAAAAGAAAAGGTTACAAAAATGGCTGCCTTCTCAAATAAACTTTCAGTATCTGAACCATCACCGGATTATCAGGGCCAAGATTTCAGACTCAATTGGAATTTAGACGCACAATTAACTGAGTATATAGATGAAGAACATCATGAAGAATGGGCGGGTACAAATAAATTTCGAGCCTTTATCCTTTGTTTCTTAAACCGCGAACTAGGCCACGTTACAACCCTTAAAAGTCCTAACTGAAGCATGGGTTAGTTCGAAAGCACACTGTTACAAAAAGGTATCCTGACTCCTGTAAGGCTTGCTATAAATCCTGAATTGATATAACATTCTTGCAAATTTTGTTTTACTAAAAATGCATTTTCAAAACTTCAAGACAAATATAAGCTTTGCATTTTTTAAATGCCATTGTTTGCATATGACTAATTATTTGACGGCAGAGAAACTCGAATGATGGATATTCAATGAACGTAAATCCTCTCAATAAACAGAATCACTTCAGATGGAATGACATCTCCAGTAGCAAGCCTTTCATAATCAAGAGACATGACATGGTGTCTAAGCTGATCTGGGGAAGTCGAGTCAAGATTCAAGGAATCCCTCAAAAGAACCAAATAGCCAGGGGCAGACCTCCATCTGAATCACTTGGAGCATTGAACATAAGTTCCAGCAAAGGGCCACGTGCAATCAAGAAAATATTTTCTGGCAGTGCTGCAGCACTTACTACTATGGACAATGACAATTCTCTGCACCATGTGAACGTGGACATAGTTGGAAAATACTACGCATGAAAAAAGACCCGCCAGGTTGACTGGCCTAGGAAAAAATAAGGGCATCCTGGCGAACCAAATGATTTTGGGCAAAAATTAGGGATATATAAATAAAACTGTACACCCGGCAAGTCGAAAACATGAAAAGGCGGCTTGGGCAAAAAAGGGTATCCCGGTGGACTGAAAATCTGAAAGGACAGTCCAGGAAAAAGTTAGGGATTAAAGCGTACGACTATGTCTTGTCATCTCATCACCTGTCTATCAGTATAAGGCTTATCACCCTGATCAGCATTTACTCAAGACTCCAGGAGTTGGGATAACATTCAAGCTATCCACAAAATCCCCATAGAGTAACCACCCCCAGGGGACTATCTTCGCAGAGTTCGTCATCAATAAGGATACATTCCCCAGTAGGTACAGAGATAGAGACGTCCTCCCGCAAAGTCACTGCCATGTCTTCAGTGTATAACCTAACAATTTTAGATATTTCGACATCTTTTTAATAGATCAAAAGCTTCAATCATCACCCTAACATCTTGGAGATTTCTTCAACTTGGTTCATAAACTTCTTGGGTTCCCCAACAGGGCTTCAAGCAGTTTACCGAGTTTTCTTTCCCTAGTAAATTTTATTTCTCTAGCCACAAAAATCCATCTCCCAGCAATTCAACTTCAAAAAATATTGAAGAATCACATTCTTCATCCCCAGCAGCAGTCAGGGATTTATCTTCTCTCAGTAAAACGACGCTACAAAGAACAACTGATCAGTTCATATATTGCATCCATACATCATTTTACAAACATGCATACAAAATACATATAACACAATCTTATTTATTTTGAGAACATCATTACACAAGGTGTGTCATGCATCATGACATTGCATACAGCTAACTCTTTACCTTTTCAGGAAAAGATCAACAGACAAACATCATCAATATTTTTTCAACAGTTCCAGATTAATTCATGAAACCAGACAAGGCAACTATCTGTGAACAACTAATGAAGATCAATTCCCGAAACAAGACGAGGCAACTATCTTTATCACCAATGGTATGAATTCCCGAAATAAGATGAGGTGACTATCTACAAGACCGGGTTAGAGATTAATTCCTGAAACAAGTCGGGGTAATTATCTCAACAACCAACAAAAATAGTTCTAGATTAATTCCTGAAACCAAACAGGGCAACTATCTGTGAATAGCTGATTGTGGATCAATTCCCGAAACAAGCCGGGGTGACTATCTACAAGACCAGATTAGATATTAATTCCTGAAAAAAGACAGGGAAACTATCTCAACAACCAACAAAAATAGTTCCAGATTAATTCCTGAAACCAGACAGGGCAACTATCTGTGAACAGTTAATTGTGAATCAATTCCCGAAACAAGACGGGGTGACTATCTACAAGACCAGGTTAGAGATTAATTCCTGAAACAAGACAGGGAAATTATCTCAACAATCAACAAAAACAGTTCCAGATTAATTCCTGAAACCAGACAGGGCAACTATCTGTGAATAGCTGGTGAAGATCAATTCCCAAAACAAGACAGGGTGATTATCTACAAGACCAGGATAGAGATTAATTCCTGAAACAAGACAGGAAAACTATCTCAACAACCAACAAAAACAGTTCTAGATTAATTCCTGAAACAAGACAGGGCAACTATCTGTGAACAGCTGATGAAGATCAATTCCCGAAACAAGACGGGGCGATTATCTTTATCACCAATGGTATGAACTCCCAAAATAGGACGAGTTTATCAACAACCTATTGTAGATCAATACCTAAAACCAGATAGGGCAACTATCTACATAATCAAATTGAAGATTAACTCCTGAAACAGGATGGGGAAACTATCTTCCTTTCTCTTTGGTCAGATGAAGATCAATCCCCGAAACAAGACAGGGCGACTATCTTTATCACCAATGGTATTAACTCCCGAAATAGGACGGGTTTACCGACAAGTTCCAGATTAATTCCTGAAACAAGACAGGGAAACTATTTGAAGTAACAACTCATCAATCACTGTGAAGCCTGAACCCGACCAGATAGAAGTCAACATCATTGTTGAAGTGCAGAATCTGACCGAATAACAGTCAGCCTACAACTCAAGATACAGTGAAGCCTGGACTCGACCAGATAACAAGTAGAAGTTGCTGCGAAGCCTGGAGTATGACCAGATAGCAGTTTACTCTATCAAACTACTGCGAAGCTTGGAACCCGACCAGATAGCAGTTTACTCTGTCAATTACTATGAAGCCTGGACCCGACCAGATGACAGTATAATCAACAACGCTGTAAATCCTGGACCCGACCAGATAACAGTATATACCAAATTCAAGTTGAATCTTGGATCCGACCAGATAACAGCTTAATTTCTTCATATCGCTGAAGCCTGGACCCGACCAGATAATAATTCAAATCACTGAAGCCTGGATCCGACCAGATAAAAGTTCAAGTAACTGAAGCCTGGATCCGACCTGATAACAGTTCAAGTCACTGAAGCCTGAATCTGACCAGATAACAGTTAATTTCATATTCCCCAATAAGTCGTTGTGAAGCCTGGAATACGACCAGATAACAGTCAAATTTTATTATCTTCAGCAAGTTACTGTGAAGCTTGAATTTTGAAAAGATAACACCTAAATTTCATCTCACCAGTCAAGAGATAACCCCCCAGTAGAGTAATGGACAACTAAAGCTCCTAGACCCCACCCCCCAAACAAAAACCAACATTCACCAACTGAGTCCTCCTCAAACAACAGGAACAGGAATCCCCATAAAGAGACATCTTATAAAGTCAGCATCTACTTTAGATGGCATCTTTAAGCCCATCTCCGACAACTCTCAATCAACTTCTCCATATGGCATCTATAAGCCCATTCCCGATATCATCAACCAGTAGTGTTACTTCATGTATATGTGAGTGAAAATTTCTAGGCACTCTAGTGTTCAATCATCTTCCACCTTTAGATTATGAAAGGCAGACAAGCCAATCTAAATCCTCGGGTTTAAGAAGATTGAACAGGGGCAACTGTTGTACCCTGAAATTTTCCCTCCCATTTTACTCAAGACATGCTCATTGAGGTCCTCAATTTCTCAAGGTTGACCAAGAATTGATCAGACAAATTCACCTCCTAAGCAATGAACCTCCAACTAGGGTTTCACTTTTCACCAAGATGTTTGGGTTGCAAAGGATCCAAATGATTTCCATGGTCCCTAATATGTCTTCAACAATGTCCATGCCAAATTTCATGCCTTACACTACAAGTTTCCTCAATCAACTGCCCAAGTGTTTGAAAATCAACTGTACTAGGTCAAAAGTCAATTGTGGCTAATATACAGCAAACTTCAAGATTTTTTGTCAACGTCAACATTTTGAAGTGATAATCATCATTTGATCAAGGGTTGATCATGATTCCTCAAGGAATGCTTTTAATTTATCAAGAGTCAAGAATTGCTAAATTAGGGTTTCTATAGGAAAAGTCAACTGAACTTTGGCCAGGCATAAATTTCACATACTTCATCCATTTTGCCCCAACCAAAGCTTATTTTGAAGAGAATACAATTCCCTACAACTTCTATTTTATCCTCAAAGTTCAAGAAATGCATCATTTGGAAGATACAAGATCATTCATTACAGGTCATTTTTAAAAGGTCAACAAAAAACACTTCATACCACATAAAGATTGTTCAAACACAATAATAGTTTTTGTAGTGCCATTATCATCACCTTTCAAACACAAACAAAAGACTGTATTGTATAACTTAACTGAGTTGGAGAGTGGTACAGTAGCTTCCAATACAAAGGGAGGACTAGAGCAGTATCCTGGAGGTTCATTGAGGCTACCACAACATCTTGAAAGAGGTTCAAATTCAAAACAAATTGCAATCTCAAGAATAATGTTTAAGGCAAAAAAACTGAAGTATGAGTCGACACATACCCACGTGAGTCGACTCATTTTAGTGACAGAAAGGGGTATGAGTCGACACAAAGCCTTATGTGTCGATACATACTGTTATCTAGGCCCCAAAACAAAACGATGAAAGGTGCATGAGTCGACACAAAACAAGTATGTGTCGACACAAACAGGTGCATGAGTCGACACATCCCATTATGCATTGACTCATATTGAGTTGATTTTGTTTTACAGGAGTAAGAAGAGTTATGTGTCGATGCATAGCAGCATTGTGTCGACACATAATAGTTCAAAATGCAATCTTTCTTTCTTTTTACACTGTATTTACATTTTTCACAGATTTTCTTCATTATTGTCCAACTATTCAATATGGGCTGATGTTTGGATTTGTTTTAAGGCCCCTAAATCTCATGGCCAGCTAGCAAATCATGGAAGCATACAAGGAAACAAATCTTCAAATAATGGAAGATTGGAAATTATTTTTTAAATCAAAATCAAATCATGATTACACAATCTCCTTGCCATATTTGTCGACCTAAAGCTCACTCTCTTATATGCACAACAAATCCATACCTAGAACACACGTGAAGGCTGCCTCCAAACCAAGAGAAAAAGTTCCAAAATTTCAACAAAGGCGCAAAACTGTTCTGCAAAATCCAGGCCTCCTCAATCCAAAACAAGTACTCCACTCACTCCCTGAAGGTTCCCGGAGACGTTTCCAAGCATTAGGCAAGTCCAACGCACGCATGAGCATCACTCACACAATCCCTCCGTTTGGTAACTTGTCTTTGATCTCAAACTCGTTAAATATGCAATTTAAATCCATATTAATTACATACTAATGTTATTGATGATGTTCTTGGTTGATTTAACGTGGTACATGCAAGCTAAAACGCAGGGATGGAATCATGCCATTGTTAGGGAACGATCTGAGCTTTCCTTAGAATCTCATGATTTAGGATGTTTCAGGCCAAACTAAGCCCATATTTGGATTCAGGAGGTTCGAATTAGGGGGGTAGGGTAGGTTTGAATCATTGCAGGTTCAAATTTGAGCCTACCGGAGAAGACAACCGGAGAGTTGATTCCGGTGGGATGACTCCAGCGTCCAGCCGTCGTTATGTCATTGGCCTATTCGAATCCTTGTTGGCACGCGTTTGACTTTGATATTTTGACTAAGTTTTATTTTATATCATTTTTCTTTTATTATGTGAACAGTTGAACAAAGTGGCCCAGCGTTGACAAGTGGGTGTGCAAAGTTACTCCTTCTTAAGGGGCTGGGTTCGATCCCATGTTTCTGTGTTTTATATTTTCTAACAAATTTTGCGGATCCAGTGCTCTAAGGTCAAACGTGCACACCATGCGCTATCACCTCATCACCATCTGATCCAGATCTGAAGGCCTTATACGCAGCCTCACCGTGGACTCTCCAGATGCTCCTTCACTGGGTCCAGTGCAAGCCTGGGCCTTCTCTTTGGTTGGGCCTAACAGATCTCCAATTGCACCGCCCTCATTGCTTACATCAGGCCCATTTCCTATTTCTTTTTTTATTGTTTTAATTAATTTTTTCTTTTAAATCTTTTTTATTATTATTTAATCAGAAAATCATAAAAATATTAGGTTTAGATTTTTTTAAATTAAAATTAATTTTTTAAATTAATCAATTAATTACCTTAAGCTTTTTTATTTAATTTAAAATTAATAGACTTAAGATCTAATTAATTTCATTTCTTTTCATAAATAAAAAATACAAAAATGTTAGACTTATTTTAGAATTAATTAATAATTTTATTTTCTCTTTTTAGTTAATTAAATTAAATTAAATTTAACATTTTCCAAATAAACAAAATGACAAAAAAGATTTTCTTTTGATTTAGAAGTACCTTAGGGTTTTAGACATTATTTTTAATTCACGCGCGTTTATTGCTTCATTACTATTTTTCATATTATTGTACTTACTTATGGGATGTAATAGATTTAAACTAGGATATTTACTACTTTATTTTCCCCAAGTTTTGGACATGTAATTAATCTCCCTCACCGAAGCCTTATAATAGCTAGATTTACATTTTCTCACTTTAAATTCATGCAACTATTAACTCTCTAGATGCATGACTAATAGGATCGTATGGAAAGAACATAAAATCAAACGCTAGCAAACCTAACACAAGACAAAAATAACTAAATATAACACACTCTCACATATACACCTCTAGGGTATCCATACTTTGGTTCCCTTCGAAAAATAGTCACAACTCTCAAAACGTGAGAGACTTTAGTGGCTACCCTCTGGTTTAAAAGATAAAAATTACCCTCTCGATGTTGCCTCGGTATGATCTTGAAACCCTAGGGTAGTTACTAAGGTTTCTTTCCCAGTTGCCTTTGTGACTATACGATATCCCTTCGAATGTCCCTCAAACATCCAACGACTAGGGCTACCTACTCACTAATAGTAGGATAGCACTGCCTAAAGGAATATAGGAAAAGAACAACCTTTCATGTAAAGTAGATAGTTCATAGATGCTTGCTCAAAACAAAACAAACTTTTACACTCACTCAAATACTATTTCCGAATACATTTTCAAAACACTTTATATATGTTCTCTACCAATCCGAGAAACATTACAAAGGTCGCCATACTAAGGCGCTTTCTTTCAAAATACTTTTCAAACACATAAAGCACAAGGTATTTTTTTAAATGAGCTAGCATCGAAGAGCTCGTAGATAACTATGGATGGAAAGGGTGCTAACACATTCCCTTTAAATAATCTACCCCCCTTACTCAGAAATAATCTCGAAATGTCTTTTTCTGTTCTTTTCACCCTTTACTTTGTTGGATAAAAGAAAAGTCGGTGGTGACTCTTGCTTACCATAACATTTGCGCATACAAATGCAAAACCAGTATAACAGTCGGTTCTGCCACTGTATCACAACAAGCTCAATCCCATTTTATTTATTTATTTATTTATTTATTTATTTTAATTAAACTTTTTTTAAAATAATTTTAATTAACATTTTTTTAAATTAACATTAATTTAGACTTAGGTTTTTATTTAATTTCTTTTTTAACTAATTAAATTAAATCAACATATATTTTTTAGGGTTTAATTAATTAAAATCAATATAGATTTTTTAGGGTTTTGTTTAATTTAGTTAACTAATTAGCTTCTTTTTTTTTAATTAAAACTAATTAGTTTTTTAGGTTAATCATCCAATTATTTTATCAAAACAATCACAAAGCGATTTTGAATATTTTTTCATTTTCCTCTTATTTTACAGTCTTCGCGTACCTTTATTACTTTTGCATTAGTTTTTCATAATTATGTAACTGCTAATGGGTTGTAATAGCTTAAATTAGGAATTTCTTTCTTTCTGCCCCAATTTTTATGGTTTTGTATCCCCTTCCCCGAAGCCTTGTAATAGTTTAGGTTTACTTTCCGCACCTTTATTTTCCGTAATTTACTGCTTTCCTTATTACTGTATAGTAACTAGGCATGTATGGCAAGACATAAAAACGAACATAGTTAATCCTAAATACAAGATAAAATAAATTTAATTGAATCAGTTTTCACACACTCACCTCTAGGGTAATCCCACTTGTTGCCTTCGAATAAAAAGAGTCATGTCCCTCAAACGTGGGGATGCTTTAGCAAAGACCCTCGGTTAAAAACATCATAGTCCCTCGATGACCCTTACGATGCTTCCTTCGGTAAAATATCTTAGTCCCTTACAATAAATTGCTAAAGTGCCCCTATGAGTTGCCTTCAATGATTGTACGATGACCCGCGCCTGTCCCTTCACATCCAACGATAGGGCTTCCTACTAACTAATGGTAGGATAGCACTATCTAAGGAGCAAGAAAATAACACGAAAGATCTTTGAGTAGGTATATAGTTCTTATTCGCTTGCTCGAGAACATTTCAAAACATCTTTTTTACAAACACTTTCTCTGAAATATTTTCAAAAATAAACACTTCGTATGCTTTCTTAACTTACACAAGAATCATTACAAAGTTGTAGTACTGAACTTCAAAAGGGTACTTACCTATGGACTTCTTGCAAGCCTTTAAAACTAAGGCTACTTGTGTGACTTATTTGCATTCATTATCTAACAAATTGAACTCCTTGCAGGGCTCGTTTGTATTCATCATCTAAACGACATGAATACCTTGCAGGACTTGTTTGTATTCATTATCCAATAACTTGGACTTCTTGCAAGACTTACTTGTTTTCATCACCTTACACTTTTTCTTGGTGCATAGAATACACATCATAACATCATACCATATCATTTTCACTGACCATTTCAAGGATATCAAGGGCCTGTGATGCAGGTTATCAAGAACCAAACGTCTAGCGAGGGGCAGGAGGATTTATTTTCCTCTAACCAAATGACATCAAAGTATTATGAATTGATGTCTATCAAGGAGAAAGGGGATTTATTTTCCTCTAACCAATGTCGTCAAAGACCGAAGTATGTTATCTTGATTCAAAGGCTAGGATCCACTCGACATAGTGAGCTTAATTCTTATAGAAGGACATTCAATGACACAATGTCTCCAGTCAAAGCTGCAGCAACTTCTAACAATTCACTTTCTGTTTATCCCGCGAGATCCTTGAAAACATTGCATCTACATATCATGAAAGTCATTACATAACAGGTAGTTCTCCAAACAGGTTTCTCATTTTCTCGTTGTTTATTTCAACAAAAAAAGGCTCTCGAACAGACCGTCAGAGATCTCCAAGCTTAAAATGCACAATTCTTGGAGATGTTCCTAAGCTTAGCCAAGGGGCAGGAGGAACTGAAAGCACTCCTCACCATAAATAATGAAGACAACAAGGAGGATTAGTTGGAAAAATTGTTAGCTGAGATGGAAAATATGAAAATCCAGATGATGGGTCATATGGCTCTTATCCAAAACTTAGCTCGGGGACAAGAAGAGTTGAGAATTCACATCAGTAAACTTCATCAGGACGAATACAACCGTATGGGATGAACGGTTAGAATTGGGGATCAAATCATCAATCAACCTCCTATAAGATAGGAAGTTAGCTTGGTTGAAAGTAGGCCTTCTGAATTGCTACTACATTGCAAGCCCAACAACGACCTCGCCAACAATAATAGGATAGTCAGCGTAAGCAGGATACATCCAAAAGACAATATACCAAACTCAACATGCCGATGTTGCAAGTTTTGCAAGACGTGTTGAAGATGAATCTGGGCACGTTGAAGGATCCTCCTCGGAATCCCAATACTTCTGCTCCTAGCTACAATCCTGATGCAAGGTGTGCATATCACTCCAACAGTCTGGGACATGATACTGATAGTTGTAGGATTTTGAAATATAAGATTAAAGACTTGATCGACGAAGGTGTGTTGGAATTCACACAAGATGGTCAGATTGAGTTTTTCTATCATCCCTCAAAGGCACACCATCTGAAGTGACAAATTCAGGCGGAGAAACTTTTTATTCATTCAAATTTTTGTTTGTAATTTCTTTAGTTGATTCAAACACTTATCTTTATGTCAGACTTTGGTTATCCCCATTAATACATTGTATATGTTTTCCTTGAATTAATCCATTAATTTTCACTATACTTAAACTATGCTTTTACTTCCTTTTGTGATATTCAACTCTCGATTAAAAGTTATAAGCCTTTAGAGGGAGGATAACAAAAAAGATACCATAATCTCTACAGTATGCTTTTGAACAGACCTTGCTGACGATGTACAAGTGTCGTTTCAAATCCTAAATAGTGGAGTTATAAATAATATAATCCCTAGTCAATCCCTTTGAGCCTAAGAAGTATGAGTTTTCTTTTCACACAAATTGAAACCTTTAATCATAACCTAGGGCATGGTAGTTTCTCAGTTAATTAAAATGCACATTCAGTCGCAAGCTTTCACTTCGTACACGGTAAATAGTATCATAGACATCCTTCCAAATTAAAAGACAGTCATGGTTCCCCGTAAAACAGGCAGTTATTGTATCTCAAAAGAAAAGTCCGCTTGGTCAAAACCTATGAAGGAGACTTAAGAGAAAAATTGGGGCATCCCGCTGATTGTAATCACGGAAGAAATAGTTCAGGAAAAAGGTAGGGATAATAAAATCAAAAAGAGGTCGCTACAAATCCTCAACAACAGATAAATGTTACAAAAAATGATTGTCTTCTCAAATAAACTTCCAGTATTCGAATAATCACCAAAATATCATTCCAGACTCAATTGGAATCTAAATGCACAATTAACTAAGTATAGGGCTGAAGGACATCACAGAGAACTGGTTGGGTACAAATAAACTTTGAGCCTTTATCCTTTGTTTCCTAAACCGTGAACAAGGCCATGTCGCAACCCTTAAAAGTCCTAACTGAAGCATGGGTTAGATTGAAAGCATATTGTTATAAAAAGGTATCCTGACTCCTGTAAAATTAATTATAAATCTTGAGTTGATATCACATTCTTAAAAATTTTGTTTTACTAAAAAATAAATTTTTAAAACTTCAAGACAGACATAAGCTTTGTATTTTAGTACCACTATTTGCATATGACTAAGTGTTTGACGGGAAATAAATTCGCATGATGAATATTCAATGGACGATAATCCTCACAATGGACAGAATTACTTTAGAGGATGAGTCAAAGTGAAAGACACTTCCAGTAACAGGCCTTTTGTGGACATAATTGGTTATAAATCAAGGTGCATGGCATGTTATTGTCCAACTCATTTGTGGCAGTCATGTCAAGATTCAAAGAATCTCTCAAAAGAACTGAATAACTAGGTGCAGATCTCCGTTTGAAACATTGGGGCATGTTGCATTGATCATGATTTTCAGCAAAAGCCACTATGAAAATTAAATCTTCGATATCACCAAATTTCTCGTCTATGGTTGATCAATAACTTCAAACATCGGGTGCACCAGACGAATCCTATGGGAAAATGGACTCCCGCATGCAAAGGGTCACATACGATCAAGAAAACATTTTCTGGCAGTGTTACAACACTTACTACTATGGACAGTGACAATTCTCTGCACCCTGTGAACGCGGATAGAGTCGGAAAATACTACGCATGAAAAATGACTCGCTAGGTTGACTAGCTTGGGCAAAAATAAGGGCTTCCCGGTGAACCAAAAGAGTTCAGGAAAAAATTAGGGATATATGAATAAAATTGTACACCTGGTGTGATATGGTGGAAGAACCGACTGTTAATACTGGTTTTACGTTTGTGTTTGCAAATTTTGCAGTAAGCATGAGTCGCCATCGACTTTTCTTTTATCCAAATTAAGGAAAGGGTGAAAAGAACATAAAAATACCTTTTCGAGAGTTTTTTGAGTAAGGGGGGTAGATTATGGAAAGGGAAGGTGTTAGCATCCTTTCCATCCATAGTTATCTACGGGATCTTAGATGCTAGACCATGTTTCAAAATTTGCTTGTGCTTTGTGTTTTTGAAAAGTATTTGAAAATGCCTTAGTGCGGCGATTTTCTTTGCGGTAACTCTTGTATCAGTCCTCAAGAGTGTTGACAAAGCAAATTTTTTTGAAAGTGTTTTGAAATTTTTATGTGTAAGTGTGAAAATTTGTTTTGAGCAAGCATCTAACAACTATCTACTTATACTTGAAAAGGTAGTTCTTTTCCTTCTATTCTTTAGACAGTGTTATCCTATTATTAATGAGTAGGTAGCCCTATCGTTGGATGTATGAGGGACATTCGAAGGGACGTTACGATCACGAAGACAACTTGGCAAGGAACTTTAGTAATTTTCCTAAAGTTCTAAGATCACTTTTAACCAAAGCAACATTGAGAGGGTCATTGAGGGACTGGTGATCTTTCAAACTAGAGGACAACCACTAAGACTTCTCACGTTTCGAGAATTGTGACTGTTTTTCGAAGGCAACCGAAGTGGGGTGCCCTAGAGGTTCGCATGTGAAATTGTGTTTAATTAAATTATTTATCTTGTGCATTTAGGTTTGCTAACGTTTTAGTTTTCAGTCTTACCATGCAATCCTAGTTACTAGCAGTTAATATGTACAGAAGAATGTAAAGTACGAAAATAAACCCTACGCTATTACATGGCTTTGAGGAGGGGATATTTACAATATACAAAACTTGGGAGCACATAAATTAAAAGCAGAAAGTAAAGCCTAATTACTATTACATCCCAATATACAGTTACATCAATAATGTAAAAATGCGGGGGGGGGGGGGGGGGGGGGGGGGGGGAAATAACGCGCGAAGGTTGAAAGTTCTTCTAAAAGAAACCTAATAAGAAAATCTTTTTTTTTGTCTTTGATTATTTTTTTATTAAGAAAAATGATAAAACTAAATCTAAAATTAATTAAGAGAATGAATATTAAATGAAATTAACCTAATTCTAATATTTTTTGGTTTTTATTAAGAAAATATTTGAATTAAATGACCTATTTCTAATTGATTTTAAATTGATAAAATAAAGTAATCATCAATTAATTTAAATTATGAAAAATTAAATTAATTGAAAAAATCCTAAGTAAGAACTAAATTAAAGAAAGTAAGAAATAAAAAAAAATCATAAAAATGAAAAAAAAAACAAATGGGCCAGATGTTATAAGCAAATGGGGGGTGTATGAACTGAAATTGCTAGGCCCGGAAGATGACAAGCCCGGGCCACGCTAGATCCTGTGCTGCTGACCCATGAGGGTGAATGATGGGCTAGTACCCCAGGGGCGTTGGATCTTTAGCCTGTTGATATTCATTGGCCCGGATGTGGAGGCTTATGAAGCACACGTGGATTTGTCTAACACTGGATCTGAAAGGAAAATATGAGAAAAAATGGAAAATTAAAAACCTGGAATTGAACCCAAGTTCTCTAGCATAATACACATGCTTCTCACCACCAGGCCAACCTGCTCATTCGTTATTTAAAATAAGCTAACAATATTATATGTGAAAAATGGTCAAATTCAAAATTTGTGCGTGTTGTACTGTGTCCCTTATTTTTTGAACGAACCAATCAGGACATGGCATGAAGCCACACATACCCTTTGTCGGAGTCAACGAAAATAGAGATGCCAGAGTCAAGCTCCGGTCGTCTTCTCCGATCCATCCAAAATCTAAAACCTGCAAAAACGATCGATTAAAGAAAAACTAAAGACCCTATCCCACTTAAAATTTCCCAAGGAATTCAATGGTGGCCTTTATTTGATCTAAAAATTCCTGTATCATGAGGTTCGAGGATTCTGGTTTGAGACGCCTTAACAATGGTGATCTATGATTCTGGAACATTCACCCACGTGAAACACGTTATAACATTAGCAAGCAACTATGATAACATGAATATGTAAAGAGAATTAGTTTATATTACATGCAGAAAGAGTTTGAGATTATAAAAAAAATACCAAAACAGAATGATGATGATCTGCTTGATCTAGGCGTGGAACCGTGTGCTAGAGGGTTGGGTTGAGTTCTTGGAAGCCTCTGGGATATGTTTGAATCCTTTGTTTAGACTGAGGAAGGTTGGAAAGGTATTTTTGGATTTTATAACTTTGGACAATTTTTGTAATTTTTCGTGACTCTTTGAGGAAACTTTTTTCATGTGGTTCTTTCTAGGTTGTGTCTCCGTCCATGAGGCTTGAAAATGCAACCTTTATATAGAGCAGATGGAGGGGAAAAGGCAGGAAGGAAATAAGCATGCTCAATAATTCTCTTTAAGATCCATAAACAAATATTTGAAACTTGGCCAAAGGTAAGGAATTCTTGTCTCTTTTTTGAATTTGAATGAATATGGACATCAATGGCTTTCGAATGCCTTCAGTTCCTGCCCTTCGATTGGACCTCTTGTACATCCTTTGAATGGGTCTTTAGATGTCTTTCAAATAGTCCATATGTATGCCTTGTGCCCTCTTCGAATTGGCCACCAAGGTGTGTCCTTCAAATGGCTCAAGTCTCATCATTAGGGCCTCTTCAATTGAGCCCTTACTCAACTAGCTGCTTGATTCAAACAACTCAAACGAAAACTTCAATCTGGTCAATCGAAAACCTTCTTTGTCACCACCTTCGAGTTTCATTGCACAAGAGGCATGGGACTGGCCACATGTAGGGCCAAGATACATCACAAAGCAAACTTGTTTTCAATAATCATGTGTCCTTCGAATGGGCTATCATGTGTGTTGAAGTGTGTATAACTATTTCAAAGGGGACCATTGCCCAGTCAAAGTTGGCACAAAGGAAGCCCATTCCTTGTGGATGCTAGCATGAGGCAGGTCAAAGCAAGTGTAAAAGAGGCCATTGCCTAGGGGAAGTTGGCACAAAGGTAGCCAATGCCTTGTTGGTCGAAGGAAGCTTTTTTCCTGGTGAATCGAAGGCAAATCTGAAGGAGTCTTGGCCTTGTATGCTGAAGGAAAGCTGAAGAGGGGGCCTTTTCCTGGTGAATCGAAGACCAGTGAGAGGAGCCTTTTTCCTTGTAGATTAAAGGCAAGAAGATGGGTCTTTGCCTTGTGAAACAAAGGCAAGCATGAAGAAGCTTTTTGCCTAATAGACCAAAAACAAGCATGAAGAGGCATACGTGTGTTGATGACAAGTTGAAGGGGCCTTTTACCCAGTGGGAGCTTTGTGAAATAGGCTTGATCGAAGGATACTCAGTGCCTAATCGAAGCTGGTATGTAGGAATTCATTGCTTTGTAGGGGATTCTTGCTTTGTGCGCTGAAGGCACGCACAGAGGGAGTATTTTCCTAGTCAAAGCTGGAATCAAGCTTGCTCCAAAGAAATCAAATGCCCAACGAATCAGGAATTAAGATTGCTCCAAAGAAATCAAATGCCCAAACGAAGAAGGAATCAAGCTTTCTCCAAAGAAATCAAATGCCCAAACGAAGAAGGAATCAAGCTTGCTCCAAAGAAATCAAATGCCCAATCAAAGCAGGAATTAAGCTTGCATGCAGGTAGCCATTGCATTGTGAATCAAGCAAGCATGTAAATCTAATGGTGCAATCGAAGGATGTATGCAGGAGGCCATTGCCTTGTGCCTGCTGGCATGAAGGAAGTTCCTGCCTTGTGAATTAAGGGCAAGCCTAAAGCAACCAATGCGCAGTCGAAGCCTTGTGATTTAAACTTGATCGAATGGGGCCTAGCACCCAATCGAAGCTTGTGAATCGGGCTTGCGTCAAAGGAAGTTCAGCGCTCAATTGAAGCTTGCTCAGATGCCAATCAAAGTACCCTGTTCAGATGCCAATCGAAGGACATTGTTGTATTTCCAATCGAAAGACACTTTGCTAACATTAAAAAATTCCATTTTCTTTAGGAAAGTGCTTGTAACCACCCATATAAGAGAAAAAACCTTGGGAAACATGAGAGGGAAAATTTTGGGGTACAACACCCGACAAGTCGAAAACCTGAAAAGGCAGCTTGGTCAAAAAAGGGTATCCCGGTGGACTGAAAATATGAAAAGATAGTCCAGGAAAAAGTTAGGGATTAAAGCGTATGATTATGTCCCATTATCTCATTACTTGTCTGTCAGTAGAAGACTCATCACCTTGTTCAGCATTTGCCAAGGGCTCTAGAGGTTGAGATAATGTTCAATTTATCCATAAATCCCCACAGATCTACCTTTAGAAGCTCATCTTCAACAAAGATACATCTCCGACAGGTCTAATGTGCCATCAAACATAAAGTGGGGCATCTTCCAACTGTTAACATAATCGTACTCACCACCAGATCCTCCTAACGGATAAAGGAGTATGATCTTCTCCCTGGTAATGTTACCAACCTACAGAATCCCAACCCTCATTAGAGAGTATGTCACCAGTATGATTCATAGAAATTCTCTTCCCCGACTGAGCTTATTTCTCCAACACGGTAAAATTCCTCAGCACAGTGTTTCTCCAGTAGGATTTATTTTCTCAACGGGGTTTATTTACCTAACAGGGTTTATTTCCTCAACATGGTTTATTTCCCCAACAAAATCCAATCTCCCCAACTTGAGTCAATTTCTTTGACTACTATAAATCACTGGCAAAACTTCTCTCTCCAGCAAAGGGTAGTTCATAACACTATCCCCAGAAAGTTGCTATGCAAATCTGAAATCCAACTAGATATCAGTTAATCTTATCCTCCCCCATACAAGTCGACATCCATATCAAAAACTCGGTCAGACAGCACCTCAGAAGGTTATCCATCTCTTTTATCCCCAGTCAGGATATATAATAATTAAACTCCCCAGTAGAGCGATGAACAACCAATGTTCTTGAACTCTTCTCCCCAAGCAGAAAACAAATTCCACAGCAGAGACATCCTAAACAAGATTGAAGAGTTATTATCGCCATCCTCAGCAGTAGTCCGGGATTTATTTTCCCGATCAAAAATGTTTTACAAAGCTACCTGTTGTACCCTAAAATTTTCCCTCTCATTTCTCAAAATATTTCCTACAAAGATCTTCAATGACTCAAGTTTGCGCAAGCATCGACTAAGTCAAATAATATCCTCAACACTGATGTCTCAAATTAGGGTTTGAGTTTGTACAAAGGAAGTCGTATTTCTAATGTTTCAAATGACTTTCACGGAACATGATAGAACCTCTGGATTATTTCTGTCAAGTTTCAAGTCTTGGATCACGATTTTCCAAGAAAGTCATCAAAAGGGAAAATGGGCAAAATTAGGGTTTTGACTGAAAATTATTGAACTTTGATTTTTGACCTAATACCTGACTTATTGGTTGGAAGCATGATCTCAAGGATCCGAGAACGTCATTTTAACCTAATCGCATATTTCAATTCATCTCTTGAGATCAGTGGATTGATAGGAAAAATTCGGTCAACTGGTGGAAAATGTCAATTGTTTGCTAAAAAGTCAAACTTTGACTTTTTGACCAAAATTGAGTCCCAAAAATTACATTGCATCAAGACATCCAAAATATGAAATTTGATCATCAAAAATTAAGAAAGTCAAAAATCCAACTTTGCAAGGCTTGGAAATTTTTCTAATTATTTTATATACTTGTTATTTTCATTGCTTCATGATATCTTTTCACTACAATTCAAAATAGTTCAAGATGTTACAAATAATTCAAGTTATTAAAAAGTGGCATTTTTGCAAGTTTACAAATCCTAAACTTTGTCTTGGTCGAACTTTTCCCTTTGACTCAAAAACCTTGCAACAATGCTTTGTCTTTGATACAATTTGCATAAATTGCTCCACAAACCAAACTTGTTTCATCTTGTAAACTATGTTGTCCAAGTTATTACTGAACAAAGTATGATATGCTACTTCTATACATTTCCACAACACTCCAAAACCCTGCTCCATTGTTGTCCTACAAAAGCCTTATGTTATGCTGCACCACAAACATGTCACAAAACATGTATATGTTGTCCTATACAGTCTAAAATCTATCCAAAAAACCAGTCCAAAACTGCTCTATGCAGTCTGCTCCAACCTGCATCATAACAGACACAAAATTGCACCAAAATTTTAAAAGAAAATTGTATGGAAAAAGTATCAAAACAGTAGGCAAAAACAGTTCAAAATAACTTATTTTGTTTCCCTCCTAAACATTAGTCAAGGATCTACAAAAGGGACGCTTTCATAAGACATAGGAAGCATTATTTTTTGGAGAGAAAAATAGAACTTTTGTTAATCTCTTCTCTTTCATAAAACTCAGCTCATTCATAAAACTCTGCTCATCTTCAACTCTGTTTTCACTCACAAAACAGAAAAATCCTCAACCTATTATTGTACAACCTTGCAAACTTTCCCCTAAATGAACTACCCAAACAACTCATATACATCACATAGAGATTATTATATCATAAGAACAGTTTTTGTAACACCTTTATCATCACCTTCCAAACATAAACAAAAAAAAAACAGTACTTTGCACCTTTGGCTGGGTTGGAGAAATTCTGTAACTTTATGGCACAGAGAAAGGATTAGAGTAGCTCCAAAGAGGAGCTCGATAATTCATCGCTTTGCATCCGGAGATATTCGTACGTATTCAAAAATTTTGCTTCAAGAGGTATACTTTTTTCTAAACTGTAATATCTTTTTTCCATACATCATTTTTTGTTTGTGTTCAAAACATATGTAAAAGATAAATCAAAAAAAGAAAACTCAGTAAAAAAGTCAAAACAGGGGGCTGACACTGGTGCCTGTGTCATACGACACAGTCGTGTCAGCTCATCTGTTTGAAAAAAATCTAACAAAAGTGCAGGACAGGGTGCTGACACGGGTTCCCGTGTCACAGGACACGGCCCGTGTCAAACATACTGGACTATAAGCTAATAAAAATGCAGGTCAGGGTGCTGACACGGGTGCCCGTGTCACAGGACATGACCCATGTCAGGTTTACTAGAATCAGAAACATGCAAAAGTGGTAAGTCAGGGTGCTGACACAGGTGCCTGTGTCACAAGACACGGCCCATGTCAATTTAGCTGGTACATAAAGGAAAAGCGTGCATGGATCATTATAAGGTGCTGACACGGGTGCCCGTGTCATACCAGACAGCATAAATCTTGATTTTCTTTGAATTTTTGTTTTTATTTTCATTCGATTTGGTTGTAATAGTAATATTAGGTTTTATTTGCTTTTATCTCCCCCACTTGTAAACTTACACCCCCGTCCCTTAAAGTGATGTAATAGCGTAGGATTTTAATTTACGCAAATTTATCGCTTTTCATATAATTGTTAGTAATTAGGGTGTGTATGGCAAGATAAAATCAATCGTTCGAAAACCCTAATCTCAAAGACAATGCGTGCAATCAAACACACTTCACACACGTGCACCTTTTAGATAATCTCGCTTTGTTGCCTCGGAAAATAGTCATGTCCCTCAAATATGGGCGTTTTAGCAAAGACCCTCGATAGAAAATATCATAGTCCCTTGATGTTACCTTTGGTAAACGATCTAGTCCCATACAAAAATTTCTAAAATGTCTCATAAGTTACCTTCTATGACTATACGTTTGACCCACGCCCGTCCCTTCACATCCAATGATGGGACTTCTTACCAATCAATGGCCAGATAGCAAAATCTAAAGGAGGAGGAGAAGATCAAAGACCTTTTGAGTAGGTAGAACGCTCGTAGTTTCTTGCTCATAAATCAAAACCATTTTCACACTTACACTTTCAAAATACCTTCAAAAAACAAACATCTCTTTGAACTATTTTCAAAACCAACACTTTGTATACATTCTTATAGAGACGGGAATCATTACAAAGTTTTCCGAAACAAAGGCGTTTTCAAAATACTTTCAAAAACCCACCACAAATACATTTCAAACAAAGCATTTTTCAAAGTGATCTAGCAAGCAACTAAAAGCCCGTAGATAACTATAGATGAAAATGGTGCTAACACCTTCCCTTTTCATAACCTACCCCCCGAACTCAAGAAAAAAATCTCGAAAGGTCTTTCCTGTTCTTTTCACGCTTTCCTTTATTGGATAAAAGAAAAGTCGGTGGCGACTCTTGCTATCCGCAACAATTGCAATAAAACGCAAAACACCCAAGTCAGTTCTCCCACCGTATTACAGAACTGGCGACTCTGTTGGGGATCATCTTAAAAGTGGGGTTACCTTAGAGCTAGATCATATTTAATTTCTTTTATTATTTGATTTGTTTGGTTTACATTTTGGATCTTTGTTTGGGCTTGTTTTGATCCTCGACTAGGATCGGAGAACACCATTAGGTAAGTAGCAATAGATTATGGAAACTGTGCAGGGTATACCGACATGGTTGAAGCGATGGCTATATTAATGTTACACATTTGTTGCTACCGGTAGCCCTTGAGTTTAGTCAAGGAGAATATGGGGCCGTTGGGTGGTGTCATGAAGCACTAACTGACCTTAGAATCTTTAATTGAACAACTTGGCCATTAGGAAGTAGTGAGATAGCCGGCTTTGGTGCAGTCCAAAGTTGCTTGATACTCGATACTACGCTCATTGAGATCGGACTTTCAGGATATTTCGGTCGCTAATAAAGAGCTTTACACTGAAACAATGTCCGATGAAGAAAGATCAGTGATATTGAGATTCCCTAGAACCTGATTACTTTCTAGGACAGGTTGAACCAACTAAACTTCAAGAGGGTACTTACCTGTGAACTCCATTCAAGCCTAAACCTAAGGACTTGTTTGCTTTGTGTGTTTATGTTTACTTATACATAACATCATGACATCATACCATGGCATTTTGCACTAACCATTTCAAGTACCTAAAGATTTATTTTTGTTTTGTTTTGTAGGACATGACTTCCACTTGCAGAAATACTATCCAAGTCAACCTCGTGAGATTGCCTCCTCAACTCAAAGAATTAGCATCAAGGATCCATGAGAATTCTCCGTTCACCAAGAGACATGGTCGATTCTCAATCTGGTTACCTCAAGCCTTGATGAAGACATGATGAAGGTGCTCTTTCAGTTCTTCGACCCTTTGTGCCATTGCTTTACCTTTTCTAATTACCAACTTATGCCTACTATGGAGGAATTATATCAACTCTTAGGAATTCCTATTCTTGATCAATTACCTTTCAATGATATTGAAAGAGACCCAAGACCTGAGGAGATTGCTCGAGCTTTACATTTCCAACGATCCGATGTTGTGTAAAATTGGGAAACAAGAAGCAGTGTCAAAGGATTTCTAGCCAAGTTTTTGTTGGAGAAGGCTCAAGATCGTTGGGATACTTTGGATATACAAGCCTTTGAAGAAGTATTGGCTCTTCTCATCTATGGGATGGTACTGTTTCCCAACCCTGACCAACTTATAGATATGAACACAGTCAAAAAATTTATATCTCTCAATTTGGTGCCTACTTTGCTTGGGGACATCTTTCATTCTCTTCACTCTGGCACTATGAAGAGAAGGGGGACCCTTATATGTTGCACTCCTCTTTTGGCTAGTTGGTTTATTTCGTACCTACCTCAATCTGTTGTGAAGAACGAATAAGGCATGAGGTGGTCCAAAAGATTAATGTCGCTCACACATTCTGATATTCATTGGTGTTCTCGATCCTTGGAGGACATTATTATTATCGATCGTTGTGGGTAACTCCCTAATGCCCCTCTACTTGGCATTAGGGGAGGTATTACCTACAACCCTTGTTTGGAATTGCGACAGTTTGGGTATGCTAGGAGGGATGGTCCTCATGATGCACTTGTCCAAAGAATTGAATTCGACTATGAGAACAATGTCCAAGGTTATCATCAGAGATTCATACTAGCTTGGGGCATGGTAAACAAAGTTGATAGCAAGACATTAGGGCATAAGAACTCCATTCTTTTGGAGCCTTATCTCAAGTGGGTGCGAGCTCGCGCTCAAAATCTCATGATGCCTTATGAGGCCATTCTACCTATCATCATGGATCCCATTTCCGAGGGAGATGTTCCTTACACTATTCTCCATCCTGACATGCCGACTACTCTCGAGGAGTTGCAAAGATCTTGGATTCAACTCAAAGGGGAACAAGACACCTTTGAAACCCAATTCTATGCAAGCGAGAAGAAGGTTCTGAAGCTCACAAGACAACTCCATTAAGAGCAGAGTTTGAATGTGTTGTACCCCAAAATTTTCCCTCTCATTTTACTCAACACATGCCCATTGAGGTCCCCAACTTGCCCATGGATGACCAAGAACGGACCAGACAAATTCTCCTCCTAAAGGCAATGAACCTCTAACTAGGGTTTCAATTTTCATCAAGATGTGTGAACTCCGATGGTATCAAATGTTGTACATGGTCCTAATATGTCCTCAAGGTTATCCATGTCAAATTTCATGCCTTGCACAACAAGTTCGCTCAGTCAACTGCTCAAATGCCTGGAAATCAATTGTACTAGGTTAAAAGTTAAATGTGGCCTATATACAATCAAACTTCAAGATTTTTTGGTCAACATCAACATTTTGAATTGATATTCATAATTTGATCAAGGGTTGATCATGATTCCTCAAGAAGTGCTCCTTATTCATCAAAAGTCAAAATTTGCAAATTAGGGTTTCTATAGGAAAAGTGAACCAAACTTTGACCAGGCATAACTTTCTCATACTTTATCATAAATTTTTACACCATAGCTCATTTTGAAGAGAATCTAATGCCCTACAACTTCTCTTCAGCCCTCAAGTTCAAGAAATTCCCCAGTTAAAAGATGCAAAGCTCAGACCTTATAGGTCATCTTAAAAGTCAACAAAAAGTCATCTTTTTTCAAAATTCCTTACATGAACATGAAAAATACAATTGAGATGAAACCAAAAGGGTTGTTTAGAGGACATCCTAATATCTCTAAAAAGTCTAAGAACACCCTCATATGTTTAAAATTGAGAGAGATATGCATTGCTAAAGTTGACTAATTTTTGAAAAATGCACAAAAGTCAATGTGAGCAAATTGGATTTTTTGAACTAATGGGCGTGGTTTTTGGATCTCAAACATATCCATGGAATTATTCAAGACATTTGAATCCATTATTTTATTTTTATGAGATTTATTTTTATTTATTTGAATTTTCATTCATTTAAATATTAATAATTTAAATAAAATAGTAAAATGATTAATTAAATCCAAAAGATTTGTTTTATGATCATATCATGAGCCTAAAATCAAAAGATTAAGTCAAGAATTCGTGTGAAGTCTGATTGGAGGGAGAGGAGCAAGTTTTGGCCAAAATTAAAAACATAAAATTCCAAAATGCAAATCAAATCTTTTTCATCCAATCTTCAAGACTCAATCCATATTTGTTGACCTAATATGATATACTATATATGCATAAACATTCCAGACCTAAAGCACGCGCAGCTGCTGCAAAAAATACCTTGTTCACAAGCTTGAAGATTCAAAGAAAAGTGACAATTGGATTTGGAGTTACAGAAGGATTCAAGAGGTTCTGAGGGTTGCAATCTATTCTTGGAGGCATCCTGAAGCTAAGTGCATCGTTTCCAAGCATCAAAGCTCCCAGAATCGCAACCAATACAATCATGGTTTTAATTTTATTCTTCAAAACGATTATGGTCATACATGCGTTATAAATGTGTTTTGATCATGCATTCCTGTTTGTATGAATGTTTAAAACGTATTTGAATCATTAGTTGCACGTTTTGATAAATGTATGATGATTTGCCGTTATTATGGTTTCGACCTTTGTTTTAGCGTTTTCAAGTACATGCAAAATTGGGCCCAAAGATGAGTACCATCATGCTTAGGGGATCAAGCCTAATTGATCTATGTCTTTAGATTTAATTCATATTGCATGCTGTGGATTTTTGAAATTGCAGGTGCTATAGTGACAGACAACGTCCGTAGGTAAAAGTGCAAAAGCTAACGCAACGGATGGGTGGAAAAGATGACAGCATGGCACATCCCGGTTGGCTGGTATGAACCAGCGCGCGTTTTTTGTTTCAAATATATTTTGAACCTTGTTTTGTATATAATATTGTGTGTGTTATAATAAATGAGTGGCATGGCAGCACAGATGGTCAGGCAGCGCATTTTGAAGGGAGAGGACCTGGGTTCGAGTCCCAGGTCCAGCATTTTGCTATTTTCTAAACACTTCTTGCAGGTTCCAGTGTGGTACATGGCCAGACGTCCATCCTGCATCCTCATTCCCAACCACTGGATCTTCTATTGATCCAGATCCAGCGTCCAGCAACGAATCCCCATGGTGGACCCTCAAACACGCTCAGCACTAGATCTCACGCAGGGCAATTGGGCCAGTAGATCTGGGCCTAACAAAGATTCAACGAGCACCCCCCCCTTATTTCTCATATCAGGCCCATTCTATTCTTTTTTTGTTTTTATTCAATTTCTTTATTTTTATTTTTATTGTTTTAAACTTAATTTTTTAATTTTAATCATAAAATCAAAAATCATAAAAATTAGATTTAGGGTTTTTCAATTAAAATTAATTTTTGTAAATAAATTTAACTATTTAATTAACTTTATAATTAGAGTTTATTCACATATTTAATTTAATTCCTTTTATATCAAAAATACAAAAAAAAATGTTTTTCTTGTAAATAAATCATCAATTAATTTTATTTCTTGTAGTTAAAGATAATTAGATTTAAATATATTTCTTATAATTAACATTAATTATGTTTATATATTTTTGCCAATTAATATTAATTAGACTTAGGATAATTTGATCAAATATTTTTCTTAAATTAATTCAATCAAATTTCTTATTTTCCTTAAATTAATCAATTTCGAATATTTTGCCATTAATTTTTAAGTATTTTCTTTTTCTACTAACCCTAATCCTCCCAACCTCCATTCTCCTGATTCTAACATTTTCTTGCCTCTTTATTTTGTTAAGTTACTTTCTCATAATTTTCTTAATTATGTAATTGTTCCCCGGTTTGTAATAGTTTTAACTAGGTTTAAATTTCTACATATAATTATGTAAATGTCCCAAGGCCTTGTAATAGCTTAGGAATTTTATTTTCTGCAATTTATTTTCCACACTATTAACTGCTTAGATTAATAGGATTGTATGAAAAGATAAATACTAATTGAACATAGCATAACCTAATTCAAAGATAATATATCTGAATCAAGCACACTTGTACATGCTCACCCCTAGGATATCTCCCACTTAGGTTTCCTTCGAAAACAGTTACAATTCTCGAAACGTGAGAATTTTTAGTGACTGTCCTTGAGTTCAAGAGATCACAAGTTCCTCGATGACCCTTTCGGCTGTTGCCTTGGTTAAAAAAGTGATCTTAGAGCTTTAGAACAATTACTAAGAGTTCTTGCCCAGTTGCCTTAGTGACCGTAAAACGTCCCTTCAATAGTCCCTCAACATCCAACGATAGGGCTACCTACTCACTAATATAAGGATAGCACTATCTAAAGGAAAGGAGGAAAGAACACATTTTTCTAGTAGGTAGATAGCTATTAAGTACTTGCTCAAAATAATCTTTTTCACACCACACTTTTAAACCTTTTCAAAAAAAATGCTTTATCAACACTCTTGAGGACTGATACAAGAGTTATCATAAAGCAAGCAAACTTTTCAAAACACACAAACACGAAAACAATTTTTCAAAATGAGCAAGTACCTAAGAGCCCGTGGAAAACCACAGATGGAAAGGGTGCTAACACCTTCCCTTTCCATAATATACCCCCTTACTCATAAAATCTCGAAAAAAATGTCTTTTTCTGTTCTTTTCACTCTTTCCTTTATTGGATAAAAGAAAAGTCGGTGGCAACTCTTGCTTACCGCATATTTGTGAATACAAAATGCAAATCAGTATTAACAGTCAGTTCTGCCATCATATTACAGAATTGGCGACTCTGCTGGGGATAATTAATAAAAGTTGGGTTTACCTTAGGGTCTAGTTCATTTTTAATCTATTTTCTTTGTTTGTTTTGATTGCTTTACTTTAAGGGCATTATTTGGGTTATTATAGATCCTACACCCAGATCTGGGGAAACCTTTTAGGTAAGTAGAAATAGATCGTGGAAACTGTATGGGGTATATCGACACGGTTGAAGCGATAGCTACATTGATGCGACACTTTGGTGGGTACCGGTATCCCTTGAGTTAATCAAGGAGAATACGGGGCCGTTGCATGGTGTCACGAAACATGAACTGACCTTAGAACCTTTAATTGGACAACTTGGATATTTAGACATGGTGAGATAGCCGTCTTTGGTGTATCCCAAAAGTCAGTTTATACTCGATACTACACTCATTGAGATCCGACTCCCGAGTTTTGTTTGGTGGCAAGTCAATTGTCTATCAGAACGAAACTTGTGGGAAAGATCGGTGATATTGAGGTCCCTTAGAACCCGGTTACTATTTATATGACAGGTTGAACCAATCAAACTTCAAGAGGGTATTACCTTAAAACCCATGCAAGCCTTAAACCTAACGTCTTTGTGTGATTTGCTTGTGCTTGCTATATCTTAGCATAATCATGACATCATAACATGACATATCATACTAACCATTTCAAGGATTTTATAGGGCTTATATTTGTCTTGTCTTGTAGGATATGGAATCCGCTTGTAGGAACACTATCCAAGCCAACCTCGTGACGGTGCCTACTCAACTCAAGGAATTAGTATCAAGGATTCCTGAAAGCTCTTCCTTCACTGAAAGACATGGTCGACTTCTCAACCTGGTCACTCAAAACTCTGATGAAGAAATGATAAAGGTGCTCTTTCAGTTCTTTGACCCTTTACATCACTGCTTCACTTTTCCTGATTACCAGTTAGTGCCTACTATGGAGGAGTTTTCTCAGTTATTGGGGGTACCTATCCTTAAGCATTTACCATTTAATGGTATGGAAAGAGACCCAACACCTGGAGAGATTGCTCGAGCTCTGACTTTACTACGGTTTGATGTAGTGGTAAACTGGGAAACCAGAAGAGGCGTCAAAGGATTTCTAGCTAAGTTTCTATTTGAGAAAGCTCACCATTTTTGGGATACCCTGGATTTACAAGATTTTGAAGAAGTGTTGGCCCTTCTAATCTATGGGATGGTACTATTTCCTAATCCAGACCAGCTTATAGATGTGAATGCTGTCATGGTTTTTATGTCTTATAATCTGGTGCCTAATTTACTTAGGGATATTCTACACTCTCTGCATACTCGCACTCTAAAGAGAAGAGGGACTCTTCTGTGTTGCACTCCTCTATTGGCTAGGTAGTTTATTTCACACCTACCTCGGTCTATTTTGAATAATGAGCAGGGTATGAGATGGTGTCAAAGGTTGATGTCCCTTATGCATTCGGATATTCATTTGTGTCCACAGTCCTTTGAGAATGTTACCATCATTAATCGCTGTGGGGAATTCCCCAATGTCCCCCTCTTAGGCATTAGGGGAGGAATCACTTTTAATCCTTGTTTGGCATTGTGACACTTTGGTTATGCTAGAAGGGATGGTCCTCACGATGCACTCATCCAAGGAATCATATTTGACTATGAGAATGATGTTCAGGGTTATCGTAAGAGGTTCATTCGAGCTTAGGGCATGGTAAATAGAGTTGATAGCAAGACACTGGGGCACAAGAATTCCATCCCTCTTGAGCCTTACCTTAAATGGGTGTGAACTCATTCTCAATGTATTATGATGCCTTACCCCGCCATATTAATTGTGATTATGGAGCCAATTGCTGAGGGAGACACTCCTTACATTGTTCTTCATCCTAACATGCCAACTGGTTTCGAGGAGCTACAGAAATCTTGGATCCAACTCAAAGAAGAACGAGATACCTTTGAAAACCAATTCTACGCCAACGAGAAGAAGGTTTTAGAGCTCACTAGGTTACTTCACAAATAGAAAAGTATAAATTCTTACATTGCCCCAAAGAAGATGCGCCTGTGGGAAGCTTGAGTTTTTCTTTTCTTTGGGAGTTTATTTTTGCTTTGTTACTTCCTTTGTAAGCCCAAGAGGCATCATTGTGACTGTTAAAACTTCTTAATGCAATTAATGTTTGTTCTCTTTCTGTTTAAGAAAATTAAGTCTTAGAAATCCTTGAAAACATTGCATACATATATCATACATATCATTGCATAAACAAGCTTCAAAGCAGGTTTCTCATCTTCTTCGTTGTTTATTTCAACAATGGCTCTCGGACAAATAGTGAAGCATCTACAAACTCAAAATGCTCAGTTTCAACAAATGATCATGGCTCTGGCCAAGGGGCGAGAAGAGCTGAAAGCAATGATTGTAAAAGAAAAGACTAAGAAGCTAAAGAAGCCAGCTGGTGTGGTGAATTTGGGAAGGAGGTTCAGAGGCCCGTTAAGGCAAGTTGCAGAAATAACATCTTCGTCAAAAGAGTGAGACAATCAAGAAGGGGAAACAAGAGAGGAAGACCCCAGTCCAAGGGAATCTAATAATGAGTCTGACTATAATGAGGAGCAGTATCCTCTAGCCGATGATAAATACAAACAGTTGGAGGATCGTCTGAATGCAATGGAAATCCAGAGGGTACCTGGGCTGGATTTTGAAGAGTTGGGTTTGGTTTTTGGGGTTGTTATCCCGTAAAAGTTCAAGGTTCTGGTGTTCGCTAAATATGATGGGGTCCCATGTCCCAAGATGCATCTTCGATCTTATATGAGAAAGATTCAGCGTCACACTGCTGACAAGGATTTATGGGTCCACTTCTTTCAAGACAATCTATCTGGGACTCAACTAGAGTGGTTCTATCAGCTGAAGGGAACCAATATTCGTAACTGGGAAGACCTGGCTGCTGCTTTCTATATGTAGTACCAGTATAATGCAGACCTTGCTCCCACCCGTACATAACTCCAAAGTATGTCTATGGGTTCTAGCGAGGGTTGTAAAGACTATGCTCAGAAGTGGAGAGACCTAGCGGGAAGAGTCCAACCCCCTCTATCTGATAGGGAGTTGGTGGATATGTTTTGGGTACCCTATCTGGTACATTTTTCAACCATCTGATTAGAAGCTCCTCAGTTGGCTTTACTGAGTTGATTTTGACTGGAGAAAGAGTGGAAGCTGGTATTAGAAGTGGCAAGATTCAAAAGGATACCTCTTCAAGTGCAGGAAAGAGACCCTTCGTAGGAAAGAAAGAGGTCAGTGCTGTTTACAGTCAAAGAAATCAGGGCAGAACCGAGCGTCGTCTAACGGTAGGGGCTATGATGATATCCAAGCCTGCAGCTACTCAACAACGGAACAAACAGCCTAGAGCAGAAAGGCCTACGAGACAGCTTACTCGGATAAATATGACTTTGTCTCAAGTTTTTCCTCACCTACTGAAATCTAATCTGGTTACCCTGAGGGATGCTCCCAAGAATCCCAACACCGCAACTCCTCGATACAACCCAAATGCTCGATGTTCTTACCACTCAGAGAGTCCAGTCCATGATATAAATGACTATTAGTCTTTGAAGAACAGGGTGCAAGACCTTATTGACGTGAAGGAGATTGAATTTGATGCTCCTGAGATTCCCAATGTTATAACTACTCCCATGCCCAAGCACGGACGTGGTGTTAATGTTGTTGACAATGATACGATTTTTACTTCTTTTGAGGAACTTGTTACTCCTCTCATGACTATTAAGTGGAATATGTTGCAAGTCGGTTTATTTTCAGGCTGTGGTGAAGATTTCCACTTATGTTTATCTCTACTGACTGGTTGCTATTTGTTGAAAGTAGGTGTTCAGCGCCTGATGGATGATAAAGAGATTCTATTTGAGAAGACTCTCGTCACAATTATTTCTTGTAAAGATGTTTCGATTATAACCATTTCTGCCAATCCTCGCAGGATATCCACCAAAAGACTCGTTAGGATTACATCTGCTCCAAAGTTGGCTCCCCTGATCATCACTATGCCAAGGCCAATACCATACTTCTCAGACAAAGCTGTTCCCTGAAATTATGGGGCTGACGACTATTACCATGGCGTCAAGCAAGACCTGTTGGCTACTAAAGATAAAGTTTCTAGAAATATTGATCCCGATGTTGGAAATATCGTTAGGACCAGTAAAATAACAAGAAGTGGAAGAGTGTTCTCACCTGAGATTTCTCCTCCTAAAGCCGTTACTATTCCTGTGATCATTCCTACTGTTGTTCCTGCTGATACTACCACTGCAACTCTTGTGATTTCCCCTGTTGCCACCCTTGTCACCGAGTCGGTCGAGACTCTGGGAAAATACATATTGGTTGAGCCTGTCCAGACTAAGGCGCATTCAAAATCCATTCCAGAGGTCTCTAAAAAAGAAATGGAATAAATCTTGAAAATAATAAAAAAGAGCGACTACAATATGGTCGAACAGCTGGGGCATACCCCTTCCAAGATTTCAATGTTGGCCCTACTATTGTACTCTGAAGCTCATGAAAAAGCTTTGGTGAAATTCCTCAAAACTGCTCATGTACCACAAGAAACCTCCGCTGACCAATTTGAAGATTGTGTGGCCAGTTTGACTGCTGATAATGGGTTGGGTTTTTCTGATGCTGATTTGACACCCAGAGGATGAAAACACAATGATGCACTGTATGTCTCCATCGAATGCAAGGGCACCACTTTGGCCCATGTTTTAGTAGATACTGGTTCATCACTGAATGTTCTTCCCAAGAAGGCTCTTGACAAATTAGACTGCGAAGGTTTAACCTTGAAGCCCAGCAACATTGTGGTGAGGGCATTCGATGGTTCAAAAATAATGGTGCACGGGGAGGTGGATATCCCCATCAAAGTTGGTTCTCAGACTTTTGACTCCACCTTCTACATGATGGATATCCGGCCATCTTATTCCTGTTTGTTGGGACGCCCTTGGATCGATGGGGCTGGAGCTGTCACGTCCACTCTGCATCAGATGATGAAGTTCCCGGTGAAAGGAAAAATTGTCACAGTGCGTGGTGAGGAGGAATACATGGTAAGCCATATGAACTCTTTCAGGTATGTGGAAATGGATGGAGAATTCATTGAGACCCCTTGTCAGAACTTTGAAGAGGTGCCTCAGACCATGGCTGCAACTGAGATTGTTACCAATATGCCGAAGATCACCAAACCTCCCTTGAAAATGGCTTCTCTCAAGGACGCAAAAGCAGTAATTGAAGAAAGTAGGTGTACCATTTTGGGCGAACTCCCTGACATTTCATACAAATCTGATAAGTTTGGTTTGGGTTTCTCTTAGGGGGCTCAAAGGGTTGTTCGTCGTGCTCATGCCGGAGGACCTCCCCTACGCATCAGCAATCACGGGGTCAACGCCTTAGAAGACAGTGATGGTGACTATGACATGGACAGTTGGATCTTCCCTACTACCAACGGTGGACCCAGTAACTAGACGGCTAAAGACTTTGTACCGATTACCTTTATTCAGGAGTAATTGTCTTTCTTGTTTTTGGATATGTAATAAATAAACAATATAAACTCTATGGCCATGTGTCTTACCCAGGGCACAATGGTTTATTTATGAGGGTTATCATGTTTCAATCTCATATGTCATTAATAAAGAATTGGACATTTTGTATACAAATTTTGCGCTCTATGTCTTTCTTTTCTTCTTTTTACTTTGTCAATACAGTTATTCTCTTACACACACTCACATATCAAACTACAGATCCATATCCACTCTGGATCCCATTGATAACGATTCTGCTATTGCCGGTTATGACTTTGAAAATCCAATCAACCAAGCCGAGGACGAAGGTGAGGAAGATTGTGAGGTACTAGGAGAACTTTCCAGACTATTACAACAGGAAGAAAAGGCTATACAGCCTCATGAAGAGCCAGTTGAGACAGTGAACTTGTGCATAGAAAAGGACAGAAAAGAAGTCAAGATAGGTGCAAATTTGGAGCTTAGTGTCAAACGGCGATTGATACAGATATTGCATGATTATATCAAGATATTTTCTTGGTTATATGAAGACATGCCAGGACTTGACACCGATATTGTGGTTCATCACCTGCCGACAGAAGAGGACTGCCCTCCGGTAAAACAGAAGGTTCGTCGTATGCACCCTGAAATGTAAGAGAAGATCAAAGCAGAAGTTATGAAATAGTTCAATGCTGGGTTCTTAGCTTTCACCTCTTATCCATAATGGGTTGCTAATGTAGTTATGGTGCCTAAAAAGGACAGCAAATTACGGATGTGTGTGGACTACAGAGACTTGAACAGGGCAAGCCCCAAGGATGACTTCCCGCTTCCCTACATTGACGTCCTGGTTGACAACACCGCACAATATAAGATATTTTCCTTCATGAATGGTTTCTCTGGTTACAATCAAATCAAGATGGCACCCGAAGACATGGAGAAGACAACCTTCGTCACATAATGGGGCACTTTCTATTACAAAGTGATGCCATTTGGGTTGAAGAATGCTGGGGCAACCTATCAGCGAGCCATGGTAGCCTTGTTCCATGACATGATTCACTATGAGATAGAGGTCTATGTTGATGACATGATAGCCAGGTCTCAAACTGAAAAATAGCACCTTGACCACTTGCAAAAGTTGTTTGATAGACTGAAGACGTACAAGTTAAGACTGAATCCGAACAAGTGCAACTTTGGGGTGAGATCGAGTAAAATCCTAGGTTTCATTGTCAGTAACAAGGGTATACAAGTAGACCCTGCAAGGGATAAGCCATACAAGAGATGACGACTCATTGCACCAAGAAGGAAGTTAGGGGTTTCTTGGGATGCTTAAATTACATTGCCAAGTTCATCTCCCATCTAACTGCTACTTGTGAGCCAATCTTCAAACTCCTAAACACAGATCAAGTGGTAAAATGGAATGATGAATGCCAGGCTGCCTTTGATAGAAACAAAGAATACCTTCAAGAGCCTCCAATTCTAATGTCACCGATTTAAGGAAGACCTTTGATAATGTACTTAACAATGTTAGATAATTCAATGGGTTGTGTGATGGGGCAGCATGACGAGTCTGGTCGAAAAGAGCATGCAATATACTACCTTAGCAAAAAGTTTACCGATTGTGAAACAAGATACTCATTGCTCGAGAAAACTTGTTGTGCTTTGGCATAGGCTGCTCGCCAACTGAGACAGTATATGTTAACCCACACTACTTTGTTGATATCTAAGATGGATCTGATCAAGTACATCTTCGAGAAGCCCACTCTCTCCATAAGAATAGCGAGATGGAAAATGATCCTGAGTGAATACGATATTCAATACACAACCCAGAAACCAATCAAGGGAAGTGTATTAGCTGATCATTTGGCTCATCAGGCTGTGGATAACTACCAATCCATGAACTTTAAATTCCCGGATGAGAATATCATGTTAGTGATTGATTGTGAAGAACCTGGACCGGATGAAGGACCTGAGAAAGGATCTCGATGGACCATGGTTTTTTACGGAGCTTCCAACGCACTTGGCAATGGCATCAGTGCTGTAATCATATCTCCTGAAGGTTGTCATACTCCTTTCACCGCCAGACTATGTTTCAATTGTACCAGCAATATGGATGAGTCTGAAGCATGCATCATGGGTCTAAAAGTTGCTATTGACCTGAGGATCAAGTTCTTGAGTGTTTTAGGATATTATACCTTGGTAATGAGTCAAATCAAAGGATAGTGGGACGCGAAGCACCCTAATCTCATCCCTTACAAAAAACATGTGCTGACATTGCTTCCACACTTTGAAGAAGTCACCTTTGAACATTTTCCACGAGAAGAGAATCAGTTAGCGGACGCGCTAGCTACAATGTCATCTATGTTCATGGTCAGATGAGACAATAAGGCTCCTCAAATCACTATTGAGAGATTGCACGAACCAGCTTACTCCTATGAGATCGATACTGAAGGGGTAACAGACAAACCTTGGTTCCATGAATTGAAAAGGTATCTCGAAGTTCAAGAATACCCTGAGGGTGCATCTGTCAATGATAAGAAGTTTCTCAAAAGGTTCTCTGTAAAGTTCTTCCTCAGTAATGGAACCCTCTACAAGCGCAACCACGACTCTAGTTTACTTTGGTGTGTATACTAGAGCGAAGCGGAGAGGATTATGGAAGATTTACATGAAGGTACCTTTGGCACCCAATCTAGTGGACACACCATGGCTAAAAAGATCCTACGGGCAGGATACTACTGGTCCAACATGGAAGCAAATTGTTATCAGCATTCCCAAACTTGTCACAAATGCCAGATCTATGCTGATAAAGTACATGTACCTATGGTTCCCTTGAATGTCTTGACTGCTCCCTGGCCCTTTGCAATGTGGGGTGTTAATATGATCGGAGAGATTAGACCTATCGCTTCCAATGGGCACCGCTTTATCCTAGTCGCCATTGATTACTTCACGAAGTGGGTTGAGGCTGCCTCTTTTGCTACTGTTACCAAGAATGTTATGGCGCAGTTCATCAAGTATAACCTTATATGTCGGTATGGTGTTCCAAAAATAATCATCACATATAATGGTACAAATCTCAATAATACTATGATCACTAAACTCTGTAAACAATTCAAGATCCAGCATCATAATTCTTCCCCTTACCGACCGAAGATGAATGGCACTATGGAGTCTGCTAACAAGAACATTAAGAAAATCATACAGAAAATGACGGTGACATACAAAGACTGGCATGAGAAGTTACTATTTTCTCGTCATGGTTACCGCACCTCAGCGCGTACGTCAATAAGGGTAACACCTTACTCTCTGGTGTATTGTATGGAGGCTATCCTACCTATTTAGGTCCAGATCCCTTCTTTGAGAATCATGAAGGATGCAGGTTTGAACGAAGATGATTGGATCCAGACTCGACTTGACCAATTAAACTTGATTGACGAGAAAAGGTTAGCGGCTGTTTGTCATGGTCAGATGTACCAAAAGTGAATGATCAAGGCTTTCAACAAAAAGGTCAGACGTCAGGTATATCAAGTGGGTGATCTAGTAATCAAGCGCATCATCCTGCCACGAGGTGATCCTAGAGGCAAATGGACTCCCACATACGAAGGGCCATTTGTAATCAAGAGCATATTTTCTGGTGGAGCCATGATTCTAACCACTATGGATGGTGACGACCTTTCTCACCCTGTGAATGTGGACATAGTTAAAAGATACTACACATGAATAAAGACCCGCTAGGTTGAATGGACTAGGAAAAAATAAGGGCACCCCGGAGAACCAAAAGGATTCGGGAAAAAAATTAGGGATAAATACAAAAAAATATGTACACCCGACAAGTCGAAAACCTGAAAAGGCGGCTTGGGCAAAAAAGGGTATCCCGGTGGACTGAAAACCTGAAAGGGAGGTCCAGGAAAAAGTTAGGGATGTAAAGCGTATAATTATTTCCCATTAGATCACCTTGCGACTAGACTTCAGTATCAACTATCAAGCTCAAACGATACCAATCAATCCAGTCAGCTTCAGACAAGTAGCAAAGTGATGAGACGCTCAAGGACATATGGGTAATAGCAGAATTGAAACCCAATGGGGTTATTACACATAGTTGTTTTCTCTTTGTACATTATTTTGTATTAGTTTTTGTTTTCACGACGGTGTTCTCCTACTAGAACGTCAGTCTCTTTGTACAAAAAATTCATGTTATATGCAAACTTCAAAATCAATGCAAATCATTTCTTTGAAAGTACAAAACTATGGGTTTTCTATTTTTCCGTTTTGTTTGCAAAAACTTCTAGTGATTATTTTTTGACATACGCATTGGAATATGATTATTGTTTACAAATACTTGCATAAAAGAACAGAAAGACAATTTCTAATGACTTTAAGAAACGGGACAAAGTCCAAAAGCCATTTGTAGTCCCCCACAGTCACTTTCTCCAGCAGTTACAGGGGCAGAGATGTCTTGAGACGAAGTCACCACTACATCCTTAGCATACGTCCTAGTGATTCCTATGTCCCTGCAGAGTAAAAACATCCAAAGTTCTAACATCTTCTTCCCCAAGCAGGAATTACCCCCTCCAGCCAAGTTCCCTCAGAGAGCTGAAATCTATGTCCCCCAGCTAAGTTTTTATAATCTCGAATAGTTTATAAAGCCTTATCCCCATTAGAGTTTATTTCTCTAACTGCAGAAGTTTATCCCCCAACAAAGTTTATTTCTCTACATTGGTAAAATCTTCCAACAAAGCATATTTCTCCCTACATAGTCATTCTCAAGCAGGAGTCAAAGATCCCCGGCAGAATATCCTCAAACAGAAAGAGGAAATACCTAGTAAATCATCTACATTCATCATCCCCAACGGAAATGGAAGAATCACTTTCCTCATCTACCAAACAACAGTTCGGGATTCAGCTTCCCAATACTTTCCAGCAGCATTTAGGGATTTATTTTCCTAGACTAGGAAATATCGCAACAGCATTCCATATTCATACATCATGACATACACATACATATTGCATACAGCATAATCTCATTTATTTTGAGAACACCATTACACAACGCATTTCATACATCATGACATTGCATACGACTAACTCTTTACCTTTTTAGGAAAGATCAAATCAACAAACACTGTTGACTACTTATAGGACCTGTCAGTCTTCTTAAAGGCTACGTCTGACGAAGGGCTATTTCATCATTTTCCTCAGAAAGATCATTCTCAAAAGGCCTCTAATGGTTCAGTTTAAATCGACCAATGATTTACTCTGATTCTTTTCTGGTATATCTCTACTGGTTCAGTTTAAATCGACCAATGATTTATTTTGATTCTTTTCTGGTAGATACTTTCTCTGGTTCAGTTAAATCGACCCTAAGATTTTTCTTATTCTTTATCCAATTAAAGTTAATTCTAGACCTTTTCTCTGGTTCAGTTAAATCGATCCTAAGATTTTTCTGATTCTTATCCAGTTGAAGACAATTCAAAACCTTTCTCTGGTTCAGTTAAATCGATCCTAAGATTTTTCTGATTCTTTATCCAATTAAAGATAATTCAAAACCTTTCTCTGGTTCAGTTAAATCGATTCTAAGATTTTTCTGATTCTTTAAACAGTTAAAGATGATTCAAGACCGTTTCTCTAGTTCAGTTAAATTGACCCTAAGATTTCTCTGATTCTTATCCAGTTAAAGATGTTTTAAAGCCTGGAACCGAACGGATAGCAGTTAATTTCATATTCCCCGATAAGTCTTTGTGAAGCTTGGAATGCGACCGAATAATAGTCAGCCTTATTATCCTCAGCAAGTCGTTGTGAAGCCTGGATCCTAACCAGATAGCAGTTCGCTTTCGTATCTCCAATCAAGAGATGACTCCCTAGTAGAGTAATGGACAACTGAAGCTCCTAGACTCTATTTCCCAAAACAGAGACCAACATTCCTTAGCGGAGTCCTCCTCAACGATAGGAACAGGAATCCCCACAAAGGAATATCTCGCGAAATCAGCATGTTCTCAAGATGGCATCTTTAAGCCCATCTCCGATGAATCTTCGCCATTTTCTCTGGATGGCATCTTTAAGCCCATCTCTGACAATCTTCTGTCACCTTTCCCAAAAGGCATCTATAAGCCCATTCCCGATATTATCCACCAACAGTGCTACTTCAGACGAGTGCAAATTTCTGGGCACTCTAGTGTTCAATCATCTTCCACCTCCAGATCACAAAGGCAGACAAGACAATCTACATCCTCAGGTTTAAGAAGATTGAACAGGGGCAGTTGTTGTGCCCCAAAATTTTCCCTCTCATTTTACTCAACACATGCCCATTGAGGTCCCTATAGATGACCAACAATGGACCAGACAAATTCTCCTCCTAAAGGCAATGAACCTCTAACTAGGGTTTCAATTTTCATCAAGATGTGTGAAATCCAATGGTCTCAAATGCTGTACATGGTCATAATATGTTCTCAAGGTTATCCATGTCAAATTTCATGCCTTGCACAACAAGTTCGCTCAGTCAACTGCTCAAATGCTTGGAAATCAACTATACTAGGTCAAAAGTCAATTGTGGCCTATATACAGTCAAACTTCAAGATTTTTTGGTCAACATCAACATTTTGAAGTGATATCCATCATTTGATCAAGGGTTGATCATGATTCCTCAATAAATGCTCCTAATTCTTCAAAAGTCAAAAATTGCAAATTAGGGTTTTTATAGGAAAGGTCAACCAAGCTTTGACTAGACATAACTTTCTCATACTTGATCATGAATTTTTCCACCAGAGCTTATTTTGAATAGAATACAATCCCCTACAACTTCTCTTTATCCCTCAAGTTCAAGAAATTCCCCAGTTAAAAGATACAAGGCTCAGACATTATAGGTCATCTTAAAAGTCAACAAAAAGTCATCTTTTTTCAAAGCTCCTTACATGAACATGGAAAATCCAATTGAGATGAAACCAAAAGGGTTGTTTAGAGGATATCCTAAGCTCTCTAAAAAGTATAAGAACACCCTTATAGGTTTAAAATTGAGAGATAGATGCATTGCTAAAGTTGACCAATTTTTGAAAAATGCACAAAAGTCAATGTGAGGAAATTGGATCTTTTGAACTAATGGGCGTGGGTTTTGGATTTCAAACATATCCATAGACTTATTCAAGACATTTGAATCCATTATTTTATTTTTATGAGATTTATTTTTATTTATTTTAATTTTCGTTCATTTAAAGATTAATAAATCAAATAAAATAGTAAAATTATGAATTAAATCTAAAAGATTTGTTTTATGATCAAATCATGAGCCTAAAATCAGAAGATAGTCAAGAATTCGTGTGAAGGCTGATTGGAGAGAGAGGAGCAAGTTTTGGCCAAAATTAGAAACATGAAATTCCAAGATACAAATCAAATCTTTTTCATCCAATCTTCAAGATTCAATCCATATTTGTTGACCTAATATGATATACTATATGCGCATAAACATTCCAGACCTAAAGCATGCACAGCTGCTGCAAAAAAGACCCTGTTCACAAGCTTAAAAATTCAAAGAAAAGTGGCAATTGGATTTGGAGTTGCAGAAGGATTCAAGAGGTTCTGAGGGTTGAAATCTATTCCTAGAGGCATCCTGAAGCTAACTGCATCATTTTCAAGCATCAAAGCTCCAATAATCGCAACCAATACAATCACAGTTTTGAATTTTATTCTTCAACACGATTATGGCCTTACATGCGTTATAAATGTGTTTTGATCATGCATTCCTGTTTCTATGAATGTTTAGAACGTATTTGAATCATTAATTGCAAGTTTTGATGAATGTATGATGATTTTCCATTATTAGGGTTTGGACCTTTGTTTTAGGGTTTTCAGGTACAGGCAAAATTGGGCCCAAAGATGAGTACCATCATGCTTAGGGGAATAAGCCTAATTGATCTATGGCTTTAGATTTAACTTATAGTGAATGTTGTGGATTTTGGAAATTGCAGGTGTTGTAGTGACGGACAACGTTCGTAGGTAAAAGTGCAAAAGCTAACGCAACAGATAGGTGGAGAAGATGACTGTGTGGCGCAGCCCGGTTAGCTGGTTTGAACCAGCGCGCGTTTTTTTGTCTCAAATGTATTTTGACCCTTGTTTTGTATATAATATTGTATGTGTGTGTTATAATAAACGAATGACATGGTAATACAGATGGTCGGGCAACGTGTTATGAAGGGAGAGGACCTGGGTTCGAGACCCAGGTCCAGCATTTTGCTATATTCTAAACACTTCTTGCAGGTTCCAGTGTGGTACTTGGCCAGACATCCATCCTGCATCCTCATTCACAACCACTGGATCTTCTATTGATTCAGAACCAGCGCCCAACAATGAATCCCCATGGTGGACCCTCAAACACGCTCAGCACTGGATCTCACGCAAGGCAAATGGGCCAGTAGATCTGGGCCTAACAAAGATTCAAAGAGCCCCCCCCCCCCCCCCCTCATTGCTCATATCAGGCCCAATCTATTCTTTTTTTGTTTTTCTTCAATTTCTTTATTTTTATTTTTATTGTTTTAAACTCAGCTTTTTAATTCTAATCGTAAAATCAAAAATCATAAAAAATAGATTTAGGGTTTTTCAATTTAAATTAATTTTTGTAAATAAATTTAACTATTTAATTAACTTCATAATTAGGGTTTATTCACATATTTAATTTAATTCCTTTTATATCAAAAACACAAAAAAAAATGTTTTTCTTGTAAATAAATCATCAATTAATTTTATTTCTTGTAGTTAAAGATAATTAGATTTAAATATATTTCTTATAATTAACATTAATTAGGTTTAAATATTTTTGCCAATTAAAATTAATTAGACTTAGGATAATTTAATCAAATATTTTTCTTAAATTAATTCAATCAAATTTCTTTTTTTCCTTAAATTAATCAATTTCGAATCTTTTTGCCATTAATTTTTAAATATTTCCTTTTTCTACTAACCCTAATCCTCCTAACCTCCATTCTCATGATTCTAACATTTTCTTGCCTCTTTATTTTGTTAAGCTACTTTCTCGTATTTTTTAATTATGTAATTGTTCCCCGGTTTGTAATAATTTTAATTAAGTTTAAGTTTTCGCATCTAATTATGTAATTGTCCCAAGGCCTTGTAATAGCTTAAGAATTTTATTTTCTGCAATTTATTTTCCGCACTATTAACTACTTAGATTAATTGGATTGTATGAAAAGATAACGACTAATTGAACATAGCATAACCTAATTCAAATATAATATATATGAATCAAGCACACTTGCACATGCTCACCCCTAGGGTATCTCCTACTTCGGTTGCCTTCGAAAACGGTCACAATTCTCGAAACGTGAGAATTTTTAGTGTCTGTCCTGGAGTTCAAGAGATCACAAGTCCCTCGATGACACTTTCAGCTGTAGCCTCGGTTAAAAAAGTGATCTTAGAGCTTTAGGACAATTACTAAGAGTTCTTTCCCAATAGCCTTAGTGACCATAAAACGTCCCTTTGATAGTCCCTCAACATCCAACGATAGGGCTACCTACTCATTAATAGTAGGATAGCACTATCTAAAGGAAATGAGGAAAGAACACCTTTTTCGAGTAGGTAGATAGCTATTAAGTACTTGCTCAAAAAATTCTTTTTCACACCACACTTTCAAACCTTTTCAAAAAAACCCTTTATCAACACTTTTGAAGACTGATACAAGAGTTATGATAAAGAAAGCAAACTTTTCAAAACACACAAACACGAAAGTAATTTTCAAAAAGAGCAAGTACCTAAGAGCCTATGGAAAACCACGGATGGAAAGGGTGCTAACACCTTCCCTTTCCATAATCGACCCCCCTTACTCAGAAAATCTCGAAAAAAGGTCTTTTTCTATTCTTTTCACCCTTTCCTTTGTTGGATAAAAGAAAAGTCGGTGGTGAATCTTGCTTACCGCACATTTGCGATACAAAATGTAAACCAGTATTAACAATTGGTTCTGCCACCGTATCACATAATGCCTACATTGCATCGAAGAGGATGCGCTCGTGGGAAGCTTGATTTCTTTTTGTTTTAGAAAGTTTATTTTGTATTATTTTTGTTTCTTCCAATGTAAGCCCAAGAGGCATGTCGTAAGAAATTTGAACTTATTAATACAATTAATGTTTGTTCCCTTTTGTCTAAACAAATTTAAATCTTCTAAGTCCTTAAAATCATTTGCATACGCATGTTCATGCATCATAACATAAACAGGTTTTCCATAACAGGTTTCCTTATCTTTCTACTATTTATTTCAGTAATATGGATATCGAACAAACAATGAAGGATCTTCAAGCAAAGAATGCTCAATTCTAACAGATGTTCCTTGCTCTGGCTAAAGGACAAGAGGACCTGGAGGATCTCATGATTAAAGACAATAAGAAAAAGACAAAGAAACCAGTGGGTGTCCTGAATATGGGAAGGAGATTCAGAGAACCAGCAAAGTGAGCTCTAGAATTCACAACTCCGTCAAATTAGGGGGAAATCAGGAAGAGAAGACAAAATAAGGGGACCACGGTCTAGGTTCTGATGAAGAAGAGCCTGACTATGCTGAAGAATAATATCCTCCTGCTGATGATAAATATAAATAGTTGGAGGATCGTCTCAACGGCATAGAATTTCAGAGAGTACGTGGTCTGGATTTTGAAGAATTAGGGTTGGTTTCTGGAGTGTTCATTCCACCGAAGTTCAAGGTTCCCGCATTTTCTAAGTATGATGTAGTTTCATGTCCTAAGCTGCATCTAAGGTCTTATATCAGGAAGATCCAACCTCACACCACTGATAGGAATTTATGGGTGCGTTTCTTTCAGGAAAGTTTATCGGGAACTTTAATGGAATGGTTCTATCAGCTGGAGGGAACCAACATCCGCAACTGGGAGGATCTGGATACTGCTTTCTACAGGTTATACCAATATAATTCTGACCTTGCTCCAACTCGTACACAACTTCAAAGCATGTCTATGGGTTCTAGTGAGGGCTTCAAATATTATACCCAAAAATGGAGAGATCTTGCGGGAAGATTCCAGCCTCCTCTGTCTGATAGAGAGCTGGTAGATATGTTCTTGGGTACTTTTTCAGGCCCATTCTTCAAACATCTGATCGGGAGCTCTTCAGCTAGGTTCACCGAGCTGATATTAATAGGTGAAAGAGTAGAAGATGGTATCAAGAGCGGTAAGATTCAAAGAGATGCATCTTCAAGTACAGTAAAGAAACCATTCTCTAGGAAGAAAGAAGTAAGTGTTGCCTACGGTGAGAAGCATCAAAGCAAAGTTAAATGTCGTCCAACGATAGAAGCTGTAATAATCTCCAACCTTGTATCAACTCAACGACAAAATAATCAGCACAAGCAGGACACGCCTAGAAGACAGTTCACCTAGCTTAACATGTCCTTATCTCAGGTTTTGCCACACTTGTTGAAGTCTAATCTGGTCACTCTAAAGTAGCCTCCTAAAAATCCAAAAATTACATCTCCCCATTATAATCCAAATGCTCGGTGTGCCTACCACTCCAACAGTCCAGGGTATGATATAAATGATTATTGGGATCTGAAGAATAAGTTTCAGTATCTTATTAAAGAAAAGGAGATTGAATTTGACCCTCCTGAAACCCCTAATGTGATAACTGCACCAATGCCCAAGCATGGTCAGGGTGTTAATTCTGTTGATAGCGATCTGTTTGTTTCTTCTGTTGATGAACTAGCTACTCCTCTTCCAACTATTAAGAAGAATCTCTTGCGAGCCGGTTTATTTATGGGTTGTGGTGAAGGTTGCCACCTGTGTACGTCTCTACCCAATGGTTGCTTATTATTGAAGATAGGTGTCTAACGCCTGATGGACAACAAGGAAATTTTGTTTGAGAAGACTCCCTCTATGGCAAGTTTGTGTGAAGATATATCAATTGTTACCATTTCTGACAATCCTCCCAGGGTCTCCTCCAAAAGACCTATCAGGATTACATCCACTCCTAAGGTTGATCCTTTAATTATCATCTTTCCAGGGCCAATCCCATATTCCTCCGACAAGGTTGTTCCTTGGAATTATGGAGCTGATGTCCACTACCATGGAGTCAAACAAGACCTCCTTGCCATTAAGATTGAAGTTACTAAAGATATTGATCCTAACATCGATAACATTGTTGGAACCAGTAAAATTACTAGAAGCGAGAGGGTTTTCTCTCCTGAAATCTCCCCAAAGACTGTTGCCACTCCTTTGGTTATTTCTGCTAAAACACTTGTTGTTCCCGTTGTTATTCCTGCTAATGAGTCAGCAGGGACTCGTGGCAAAGATGTATTGGTTGAGCCTGCCCGGACGAAGGCACCCAAAGAAGCCATTCATGAAGCCTCCAAATGAGAAAATCATGCGGAAGAGTGATTATGATGTTGTGGAATAATTAGGGCAGACACCCTCAAAAATTTCAATACTAGCCTTGTTATTATGCTCTGAAGCCCATGCTAAGGTGTGATATGGTGGGAGAACTGAGTTGGGTGTTTTATATTTTATCGCAAATATTAAGGTTAGTAAGAGTCACCATCGGCTTTTCTTTTATCCAATAAGGAAAGGCTGAAAAGAATAGGAAAGACCTTTCAAGATTATTTCTGAGTTCGGGGGTAGATTATGAAAATGGAAGGTATTAGCACCCTTTTCATCCGTAGTTATCTATGGGCTCTTAGTTGCTTGCTAGATCACTTGCTTTTTTTTGAAAATGTGCTTTGTGATGGTTTTGAAAGTATTTTGAAAAGGCGTCATCATTTAGGCAAACTTTGTAATAGTTCTCGTTCGTAAGAACATATACAAAGTGTTGATCTTTTGAAAATGTTTCATATGAAAGTGTTGGTGTATAAAATGTTTTTGTTGTGAGCAAGTGAGCAACTAGGAGAAATCAACCTATTCAAAAGGTATTAGATGTTCTTTTTCTCCTCCTTTAGATGTTGCTATCTTGCCATTGTTTTAGTAAGAAGCCCCATCGTTGGATGTGAAGGGACGGGCGTGGGACATTTGTATAGTCATAGAAGAAAACCCATGGGACATTTTAGCAATGTTGTTTAGGGACTAGATCGTTTATCGAAGGAAACATCAAGGTTCATCGAGGGACTACGATCTTTTATGAGTGTCTTTGCTAAAACGCCCATGTTCGAGGGACATGACTATTTTTCCGAGGCAACAAGTGATATTACCTTAAGGGTGATTGTGTGCAAAGTGTGTTTGATTTGCATGCATTTGTCTTTGATTTTTAGGTTGTCTACTTGTTTATTTTATCTTGCCATACATCCTATTTACTAGCATTTGTATAAAGCAATAAAAATGCAGAAAAGAAAAAATCCTACACTATTACAACCATATTGAAAGGAAAGAAAAATGTAAAGGCAAAAAATAAAATAAAAAAGAAGTAACAAAAGAGCTCATTCGATTGGGGGGGAAGAAGCCTTTGATTTTGCTTCTGTTTGCCTCCTTCGATTGGGGCTAGCATCCAGCAAGTCATGGCCTTCGATTGGGCATTGGCACCAGTCAGGTCACGGCCTTCGATTGGGCTTGTCAGCAGCTGGGTGTGCCTTCTCATTATGCCTTTCTACCTTGTTGCCTTCTTCGATTGGGACTGGCATCAGCAAATCATGGCCTTCGATTCTGGCTTTCTGGGGCTTGGAAGTCAGCATGAGCATGCATTTTGGCTGGGCCTGGAAATTAGCATTGAAGCCCGAGGCTTCGTTTCATGTCTTTCTTCCCCCTGTCTCTTTTGTTTCGAACATAAAATGGAAACATGGCCTAAGGCCATGCTACCCTTTGTCTTGTGGCCAAACAAAATATTAAAGTATATTTAATGAAACTCAAGCAACAAGAAACAAAGAGATTAGTCAGAAAAATAGATTCAAAGGGTGTAAACAAAAGAAAGGAAAAATATTATATACAAGTATGTCTAAACAAAAGGTGCAAGGGTAAGAGTAACTTACCTTGCTGTAGCCTTGAAGATGAATGGTGCTTTGAATGGAGGCCCTGGGTGCTAGGTTCGAAAGAGGGGGCCAATAGGTTAGCTTTGAATGCGGGATTCGAAGGAAGAAAGAAACAAGTCTTATGTTTCTTTCCAAACTGGATTCGAAGGATTATGAAGAGTGCTTGTTCTTCATAATCGAAAGAGGTGACAAGGGGATTCTGGGTTTGTTCTTCACAAGTGCTTAAGGACTTGAGAGATTTTGTTGTGTTTGAGAAGATTTTGGAGGTTTCGTCCCTCTAGTCAAAAAAATTCCTCCTTAGCCTTTGCAAAGAATTCCTCTATTTATAGAGAAAGAATGGACATGTTGTCAAAAGCCAACCTTGCAAAGAAATGATAAAATAATGTAACGTGAAAGTACAAGTGGGGGGCCTTTTGGATGGAGATTAGACTTGTGCTTATGGACCTACTTTTCATTTAGACAAAATTCAGGTTGGAAGCTACTTTTACGATAAAAGTACTCTCTATGAAAATAAAGGGTATGTAGCCTTTTGCTATTTTAACCAAGAATAGTATTATCCAAAAGAGAAAGTTTAAAACCTTTGTACAAGCCTCTGATTATATAAAGATTTGGAAGCAAATTAGCCTGATAAGTAGGGTAAGGTATGAGTTTCCCTCATATTTTCTTCAAAGGAAACCTGCTTCGAATGGCTCAGCTTGGATTCGAAGCAAGCTAATTCGAAGGGGATCCACATTCCAATCGAAGCTTTGCATGTAGGTACTTTTGTCCAATGGAAGGCTTGCCTTTCCATGGTCATATGTGGCCAAACGAAAGAGTGTATGTGGGGGGTCCCTGTCTTGTGACTGTTTAGCATGAGGGAAGTTAAATGTCCAAACGAAAGGTTTGACCTTGTGCTGAAGGATTCATGCCCAAACAAAACAAGCATGCAGGCAGCAAACTTGTCCAATTGAAGCAAGCATGCAGACAACATACTTTTCCAATCGAAGCAAGCATACAGACATCATACTTGTCCAATCGAAGCAAGAATGCAGACATCATACTTGTTCAATTGAAGAAATCATACAGACAACATACTTGTCCAATTGAAGCAAGCATGCAGACAGTATATGCCCAATCGAAGCAGGCTTACAGGAAGCATGTGCCCAATTGAAGTAGGCTTGCAGGCAGCATATGCCCAATCGAAGCAGGCTTACAGGCAGTATGTGCCCAATCGAAGCAGGCTTGCAGGCAGTATATGCCCAATTGAAGCAGGCTTTCCATTTCTTTAATTTTGTCAAAAAAACAATTTTATCTGTTTTCTTCCTTTTTGACAGTTTTCTTTTAATTTTGGTACTGGAAAACCCCAATGTACTTGTGCAAGCTTGAATCTTGAGAATCTTTGTGAGAAAAGCCTTGAGAATTGAGAGAGAATGTTTTGGGGTACAACAACAGCCCCTGTTCAATCTTCTTACACCTGAAGAGTTAGATGTGCAAATCTGCCATTCGTGACTTGAAGGAGGAATCTGATTGAACACTAGAGTGCCCAGAAATTTGCACTTGATGACGTTATGGTTGATTGTGTAAGGAATGGTATTAAATATGCCATTTGGAGAAATGATGGATAGTTGTTGGAGATGGGCGTATAGATGCCATCCAAAGGTGACTGTTGACAGAAATTAGACTAAGTCTAAATTCTGACATCAATTGGAAAAGAAATCAGAATAAATATTTGGAGCAATTTATTTGAGCCAGAGGAAAAGTCTACTAGAAAGAATCAGGATAACCCATTGAGATATTTAAACTGAACCAACAGAGGTCGTGGGATGAGTACCAGAATAATATTCATAAATGAATTGTATTTGACTCGTATCTGAGAGATGTATTGAATGAGCGTCAGAATGGCATCCATATCTGAATCGTATCTGGACTGTATCTGAAATGTATGTTGAATGAGTGACAGAATGACATACGAATTTGGATTGTATCTGGACTGTATTTGAATGAGTGATTGAATGACATCCGAATTTGGATCGTATCTAGACTATTTCTAGAAGGAATTTGGAGTAAGTATCAGAATGTCATCCATATCTGGATCACATCTAAACTGTTTCTAGAAGGAATCTGGAGTAAGTATCAGAATGTCATCCATATCTGGATCGCATCTGAACTGTTTCTAGAAGGAATCTTTGGTCGCCTGTCATTAACTGGAAGAAATAAATCTAACCAGATGAGGTCTTTGGTAGCCTATCATTAACTGGAAGAAATAAATCTAACCAGAGGAGTTCTTTGGTCGCCTGTCATTAACTGGAAGAAATAAATATAACCATAGGAGGTCTTTGGTCACCTGTCATTAACTGGAAGAAATAAATCTAACCAGAGGAGGTCTTTGGTTGCCTGTCATTAACTGGAAGAAAATAAATTTAACCAGAGGAGGTCTTTTGTTGTTGAGATAGTTGTCCTGGCTGGTTTCATGTATTAATCTATGACCTGAGAAAGAAAGATAGTTTTCCTGGCTTGTTACAGGTATTAATCTTCAATCTCTTTATGTAGATAGTTTTCCTGGCTTGTTATGGGTATTAATCTACAATCACTCATCCACAGATAGTTTTTATCGCTTGTTACAGGTATTAATCTGGAACTTGAAAACTGTTGGTCGTTGAGATAGTTGTCCTGGCTGGTTTCAGGTATTAATCTCTGACTTGAGAAAGAAATATAGTTTTCCTGGCTTGTTACAGGTATTAATCTTCAATCTCTTCATGTAGATAGTTTTCCTAGCTTGTTACAGGTATTAATCTACAATCACTCATCCATAGATAGTTTTCCTGGCTTCTTACAGGTATTAATCTAGAACTTGAAAATGGTTGATGGTAGGCAACTGTTGATTGACCTTTTCCTGAAAAAGGTAAAATGTTAGTTGTATGCAATGTCATGGTGTATGAAATGCATGGTGCAATGATGTTCTCAAAATAAATCAGATTGTTTCGTATGCACTTGTCATGTATGTAACCAAGATGTATGAAATGTGAAATGTTAACTAATGTATTTTTTGTCTGCGAAAATAAATCCTTGACAAATGTCGGGGAGTCATTAAATCCTGGACTGTTGTTGAAGAGTAGGTGTGTCTTCAAACTTTACTTAGAATGTTTCCAGTGGGGATTCCTGTTTTATTGTTTGAGGAGAACTCCACTGGGGAATATTGAAAACTCTATGGAGAATGTTGATTCCTGCTTGGGTAAAAGAGTTCAAGAGTCTCGGTTGTCCGTTGCTCTACTGGGGGTTATCTCTTAAAAGTTAGTTGTTATCTGGTCGGGTCCAGGTTTCAGTAATTTTCTAAAAGAGATGAAGTTGAACTGATATATGGTCGGGTCCAAGCTTCACAACAACTTAATGAAGTTATCTGTTATCTGGTCAGCTTCCAGGCTTCACGGTAACTTACGAAATTTAATTATTATCTGGTCAGATTCCAGGCTTCATAACAAATTCTTGGAAGGATGAAGTTGAACTGATATCTGGTCGGGTTCAGGATTCACAACAACTTACTGAAATTAACTATTATCTGGTCGGTTTCCAAGCTTCACAGTAAATTACTGAATTTGATTATTATCTGGTCGATTCCAGGCTTCATAACAAATTCTTGAGAGGATGAAGTTGAACTGATACCTGGTCGGGTCCAGGCTTCACAACAACTTACTGAAGTTAATTGTTATCTGGTCGGATCCAGGCTTCACGGTAACTTAATGAATTTGATTATGATCTGGTCGGATTCCAGGCTTCATAACAAATTCTTGAAAGGATGAAGTTGAACTAATATCTGGTCGGGTCAAGGCTTCAAAACAACTTACTGAAGTTAACTATTATCTGGTCAGTTTTCAGGCTTCACGGTAACTTACTGAATTTGATTATTATCTGGTCAGATTCCAGGCTTTATAATAAAGTCTTGAAAGGATGAAGTTGAACTGATATCTGGTCGGGTCCAGGCTTCACAACAACTTACTGAAGTTAACTATTATTTGGTCGGTTTCCAGGCTTCACGGTAACTTACTGAATTAGATTATTATCTGGTCGGATTCCGGACTTCAAAACAAATTCTTGAAAGGATGAAGTTAAATTGATATCTGGTCGGGTCCAGGCTTCACAACAACTTACTGAAGTTAACTGTTATCTGGTCGGATCCAGGCTTCAAGGTAACTTACTGAATTTGATTATTATCTGGTTGGATTCCAGGCTTCATAACAAATTTTTGAAAGGATGAAGTTTAACTGATATCTGGTCGGGTCCAGGTTTTACAACAACTTACTGAAGTTAACTGTTATCTGGTCGGATCCAGGCTTCACAGTAAATTCTTGAAAGGATGAAGTTGAACTGATATCTGGTTGGGTCCAGGCTTCACAACAACTTACTGAAGTTATCTGTTATTTGGTCGGTTTCTAGGCTTCACAGTAAATTCTTGAAAGGATGAAGTTGAACTGATATTTGGTCGGGTCCAGGCTTCACAACAACTTACTGGGGATATCTGTTATCTGGTAGGGTCCAGGATTCATAGTAAATTCTTGAAAGGATGAAGTTGAACTAATATCTGGTCGGGTCCTGGCTTCACAACACTTATTGAAGTTATTTATTATCTGGTCGGGTCCAGGCTTCATAGTAATTTGCTGGGGATTGTAGAGTAGTCTACTATGGAAGAGGAGTTGTGGTCCTCTGATTTGTAGTAGTCAGAGAGGCAAACTCAAGCAGGGGAATCCTGCTGTTTGTTGGGGAAATAAACCATATTGCCAGTCTATTGGAGAGTTGGCGACTTCACTAGGGAAAATCCTCGAGGATTCTTGAGGTCGACTCAGCTGGGAAAAAGGTTTTCAGATATTAAACTCTGGTTGGGAGTCATCCTATGAGAAGGATTTTGGGGAGATTTGTCATTGCCCCTAGTAGCAAGTGGTTGTGGCACTTCTAGGAATTAATTGACTGTATGTAACCCTTTGTTGAGATTTGCGTTCAATGCCCTAAGTGATGGAGATGGAGACCTGCCCCTGGTTATTCAGCACTTCTTGAGAGATTTCTAATAATCTTGAATGGACTTCCCCATGTGTGTTGGATAGTGACATGTCATGCCGTGTCTTTTTGCTTAGGAGATCTGTTATTGGAAGTGTCATCCCATCTGAAGAGACTTTGTTCACTGAGAGATCTTTCGTTCATCAGATATTCGTTGTGTGAATTTCTCCACTGTCAAACAAATAGCCATATGCAAACAGTAATATTCAAATAATGCAAAGTTTATGCTTGTCTTGAAGTTTTGAAAATGCATTTTTAGCAAGTAAATAAATTTTGTAAGAAAATTCAAACTCAAGATTTAGAGTAAAGCCTTACAAGAGTCAGGATACCTTTTGTAACAATATGCTTTCGAACTAACCCATGCTTTAATTAGGACTTTTGAAGGGTTGTAACATGGTAAGGTTCACGGTTTAAGAAACAAAGGATAAGGCTCAAAGTGTATTTGTACCTGCCCATTCTTCGTGATGTTCTTCAGCCCTAAACTCAATTAATTGTACGTTCGAACTCCAATTGAGTCTAGAATGACGTTTTGGTGATGGTTCAGACAAGTTAAGTTTATCAGAAGGAAGTCATTTCTTGCAACATTTTTCATGTTTTTGAGGATTTGTAGTGACCTCTTTCTTTTGATTTGTTATCCCTAATTTTTTCCTAACCGTTCTTGTTTTGAGATCACGGTCAGCGGGATGCCCCCGTTTTTCTTAAGTCTCCTTTGTAGGTTTTGACTTAGTGGGATTTTATTTTTGAGAGATAATGACTGCCTATTTGGTAGGGAACCATCACTATCTTTTGATTCCAGAGGAATGTTTTTGATATCGCTCGTTGTATATGAAGTGAAAGTTTGCGACTGAACGCGCATTTGAATTAACTGAGAGACTACCCAGCACCAGGTTTTGAATAAAGGTTTCAATTTGTGTAAAAAAGAAAACTTCTACTTCTTTGGCTCAAAGGGGTTGACTATGGATTATTTTCCTTATAACTCTAATGTTTAGGATTTGAAAGAACACATGTGTGATACGGTGAGAGAACTGACTTGAAGGTTTTGTGTTTTATCGCAAATGTCGCGGTTTAGCAAGAGTCGCCACCGACTTTTCTTTTATCCAAAAAAGAAAGGTGAAAAAGCACAGGAAAGACCTTTAAAGATGTTTTTGAGTTCGGGGGGTAGATTATGAAAAGGGAAGGTATTAGCACCCTTTTCATCCATGGTTTTCCATGGGCTCTTAGTTACTTGTTAGATCACTTGCTTTTGTTTGAATGTGTGCTTGTGGTGATTTTTGAAAGTATTTTGAAAATGGAACTTCGTAATGGTTCCGTTTCTATGAGAACGCCTATAAAGTGTTTGTTTCGAAAATAGTTCAAAAGTGTGTTTGTGAGATGTGTTTTTGAAAGTATTTTGAAAATGGAACTTCGTAATGGTTCTTGTTTCTATAAGAACGCCTACAGAGTGTTTGTTTCGAAAATAGTTCAAAGATGAGAGTGTTGGTGTATAAATGTTTTTGTTGTGAGCAAGCGAGTAACTAGGAGCAAATCTACCTACTCGAAAGGTCTTAAATGTGCTTTTCCTCCTCCTTTAGATGTGGCTATCTTACCATTAATTTGGTAAGAAGCCCCATCGTTGGATGTGAAGGGACGGGCGTTGGGACGTTTGTATATTCATAGAAGGCAACATATGGGACGTTTGTATAGTCATAGAAGGCAACAGATGGGACATTTTAGCAATATCGTTTTAGGGACTAGATCATTTACCGAAGGCAACATCGAGGGTCATCGAGGGACTACGATATTTTATCGAGGGTCTTTGCTAAAACGCCCATTGTGATACGGTGGGAGAACTGACTGTGGTTTTGCGTTTGTTTTCGCAAATGTTTCGGTCGAGCAAGAGTCGCCACCGACTTTTTATTTTATCCTAAGGAAAGGTTAAAAAGCACAGCAAAAAACCTTTGAGATGTTTTCTTGGGTTCGGGGAGTAGATTATAGAAAGGGAAGGTATTAGCACCCTTACTATCCATGGTTATCCATGGGCTCTTAGTTACTTGCTTAGATCAACTTGCCTTGGTTTTAAATTGTTTGAAATGGTGCTTGTGTGTGTGTGGGTTTGAAAATGTTTTGAAAAGAAGCCAATGTGGTGGCAACCTTTGTAATGATCCATGTTGGGATGTATACAAAGATGTATGTCTTTTGAAAAGGTTTTCATTTGTTTTTTGAAAGTTTGTTTTGAAAGTGTTGTGAGGTGTGGTTTTAGAAAATAGACAAGTGTTTTGTTTTTGCAAGTTTGATTCAAGTAACTAAGAGGTTATCTACTCCTAAATTTCTCAAAGTTTATTGCTATGTTTTAACCCTTTTAACAAGTTTGTTCCACCATTGTATTTGGTGGACAATCTCATGTTAGGATGTGAAAGGAACGGGCGCGGGTCATCGTTTAGACCATAATTGCAATGGTGTCAAGTATCTTTGGGCAATTTTCTTTAAGGGACTTGATCATTTGTTTAGGCAACTTTTTGAAAGCGTCATCGAGGGACTATGATCATTTGATTTGTGTTTGTTTTGCCCAAAGAGACCTAACATGCAATATGGCCCATTTATTGAAGGCAACAAGTGGAATACCCTAGGGGGTGCAAGTGTGATTTGTGTGTCCATTTTCATGCTTGTTTATCTTGAAATTAGGTCAAACTATTTTCGTTGTTTTTTTTCGCATACAAACCCTAATTCTAACATGGTATAATTAGAAAGCAATAAAGTGCGAAAAATAAATTTACTAAGCTATTACAACACCATATATGGGAAGGGGGGTACAAATCTTCAAATGGGAATTTTGACAAGGAATTTAAACCTAAACTATTACATCAATATTGAATTATTTACAAGATAATTTAATTGCACAAATTAAATAAAATAAGAATAAATATGCAAGATGCAAAAATGGTTTTTGTATATATGAAAAAAAGTATTTTTATATGTCAAAATAAACAAAAATAAAAGTATTATTTTTTTTGGAGTTTTTTCATGTTTAGGGCAAAACCCTAATTTTATTAAATAAAATGTATTATTCATTTATTATGCATAATATTTATTTATTACAAAAAATAAAATAAAAAATGAAGTATATTTGTGAAAAGGGTATTTTTATATTAAATATTTAACAAGAAAATAAAAGTGTGTATATTTTGTAATTTTAACCTAAATATATTAATATCTATATAAATATTTGTATTATTTACTAAATATATATTATATATACATAATAATAATATTTAATATTTAAAAAAAAGTATGTTTTTTATATAAAATATTTTCAGAAGATAAAACAAAATAAAAATGTGTTTGTATATTTTTAGCATTCTTTAATAAAAAATGTTTATATATTTATTTCTATACAAAAACTAATCTAAACAAATAAATACCTAATAAATAGGAAAATGGTGAGAAAAATATTTTTCATTTTTTTAATATCATAAGAAAAAATAAATAAGTCAAACCAAAAAAGAAAAAGTCAAAAAGTCATAAAAATAAGCAAAATGGGCTCAGGGGGTGTAAAAGTAATAAAAGGGTGCAAAAAGAAATGTCAAACAGGCCCAGCCCAGAAGGCTGTCATCTTCAACCTCAGAACACTTTTGTTCAAGCAAACACGCGTTTTCTATCTCCCAATTCCTGGACTTTCAAGCAAAACTTTCAACATGAAAAATGTAGAGCATGAGAAGACGAATCCAGGGATATAAAGAACTTGACTTAACTCTCTAAGATGAGGGAGAATTTCTTCTCCCCCAATTCCTGACCTAGTTTTTCATCAATGTTCAGACTCAAAATTCTCTAAGCATACATAATATAAATGAAATCTAATCATATGGGCATGTTCAGGGCTATGATTGTGGCATGTTTCCTTCACAAACCTAAAGCTAACAATGCCTATGTAGAGAGATTCGTGTTCATGAACTTACCTATTCAGTTGAAGTTGTATCTGGTGATTGAGGTGTCTTCAATGCAATGTGATGATTGGTATAGCTTCCTTGATGTTCAGGGATGCTATTCCAAGCTTTACTTTGTCTTGAAACCTTTTGAATCGTGCTAGAGAACTTCAGCTGCAAAACAAGAAAATGAAAATGGTGACCTTGCTTGGGAGTGTTACAGGTCGTGTCTTAGGTTTTGGTTAGCTTCAAGGGATGTTAGGGAAGGTGTTTGACAAGTTTTTAGCCAGAAAGCATGGAAATTTGAGCTATGGAACTCAAACTGCAGGGATGCCCTGTTTTGAGCAGTTTGAAGGTGATTCTGGGAATGGGGAGGTATTGAGGATCTTAGGGTCGTGCTTCAGCTTAGGATGAATGTTTGGAATATGTTTGATAACTTTCTCTAAGCCTTGGTTAACTGATATGAGAGTTGGTATGTCATATGCAATTCTCTAGGGTTTTTCATAACTTAGAAAAATTCTAAGTTATGAAAAATCTTCATTTCAAACCCTAATTTGCATTTCTTGATTTCTTGATGGACAAGTTTCATGATTTGGCATGCTTTGATGAAAAATGAATCTTGACCCTTGATTTTGACCAAAAAGTCAAAGTTTGACTTTTCAGTATACAGTCAAAATTGATCAATTAACTGAGAAATTCAACTGTCAATCTTGTGTATTTGGGATCTTTTGAACTTGTTGAGCATGTCAAGATAATTCCATGGGGTCCTTGAGTCCATATGTGAGCTTGGTTTGCCATTGGCTAAGTCAAACAGTCAAAAATTGCCTTTGTGCAGTCAAAACCCTAAAAATGACCATTTTGCCCTTTTGGTGATCTGATCAAATTTCTTGTGGAATTGTGATCCAAACTTGATCAAATGGTCCATATGAGTTCATAATGTTGATGTGGGTCAATTTTCATGAGGTTTGACTGTCAATTTTCATGAGGTTTGACTGCCCCAATACAGTTGATTTCTAGGTCAACTGTCCAATTGACTGGGCAAAATTTGGAATCAAGACTTGAAACTTGGTATAGATACACTTGGGAGTCCAACATGAAGCATGAAAGTCATCCTAGGCATTTTAGGTCAAAATATCTTTGTGCAATCACAAACCCTAATTTGGGTCAACAGTGCAAGGAGAAGTCTTGAGCAGAGGAAACCCTAACTGGATCTTGATCTTCAAGGGTCTTGTGATGAGAAAATGTTGAGGAAATGGGAGGGAAAATTTTGGGGTACAACAGTTGCCCCTATTCAATCTTCTTGAACCTGAAGAGTTAGATTGGCAAGTTTTCCTTTCGTGACTCGAGGGTAAAAGGAGATTGGACACTAGAGTGCCCGAAAATTTACACTCGCATGTTGAAGTATCAGCAATGTGATGTCGGGAATGGGCTTACAGATTCCATTTGGAGAGATGGTGAATAGGGAGATGGGCTTATAGATGCCATCTGGAGATGCGACAGAACCTTGTCGGGAATGGGCTTATAGATGCCATTTGGAAGTGATGATCGCATAAGAGATTCCTTAGCGAGAACTTGTGTATTTGAGAAAGACAGATGTTTTCCTGGCTTGTTACAGGTGTTTGATCTTCAATCTCCTCATGCATATATGCCCTGGCTAGATACAGGTGTCGAATCTACAATCGGTTGCTCACATATGTGCCCTGGCTGGATACAAGAATCGAATCCGGAAATAGTCGTCAACAGATATGCCCTGGCTGGATACAGGAATCGAATCTTTGAACTCTTCAGACGTGCCCTGGCTAGATACAGGAATCGAGTCTGGAAATGTGGTCAACAGATATGCCCTGGCTGGATACAGGAGTCGAATCTGGAATTGTGATAGTTGATAGATATGCCCTGGCTGGATACAGGAATCGAATCTTTGAACTCTTCAGACGTGCCCTGGCTAGATACAGGAATCGAGTCTGGAAACTGATTACTCACAGATGTGCCCTGGCTAGATACAGGAATCGAATCTGGAATTGTGACAGTTGAAGGTAGTTGTCTTTGGGATTGTCTCTTTCCCTGAAAAGGCAAAAACATAAGTTGTATGCAATGTCATGATGTATGATATGCATGATGTCATGATGTTCAACATGAGATAGTGTTGTATGCACTTTATCATGTATGTAAGCAAGATGTATGAAAATGTGAAATGTTTATGAATGTATTTTCATCTTAGGAAAATAAATCCTTGGCGACCGGCCGGGGAATTGCTCTGTGGAAGAGATACTTTGCTGAATTTTTGATGAGAGGTCTGCTGAGGATTTCAATGATGGATTCCGCTGGGGATAATGATGATAAACTCCGTTGGGGATACCAAAGATAAACTCCGCTGGGGAATACAAAAGATAAACTCCGCTGGGGATACCAAAGATAAACTCCGCTGGGGATTGAAAGAACTTTGCCGAGGGCGATCTTCCGTGGCAAATAGCTGAGGATAACCCAGTTATAAGCCCTTCTGAGGAATAACTTTGAATAAAGCTCGGGAGAGACGCCCGTATTCTGCAGGGGATAAGGATTCCACCTTCCTGGGGAAACTTTTGGAATTGTACTGGGGTACTGATATTCTATCGGGGAATGTTGCTATCTTGTCTTACTCTGCGGGGAGTTGAGATAACTTGATCACATTCTTCAGTTGGGTTCTACCTTGGTACCTTGGCGGACAAAGCAACCAGACTGCATTAAACAACTCTACAATGCCCCTGTTTCTGATGTCACCTGTAATTAGTCTTTTGTTTCATATGCAAATATTTATGAATCAGCAATTTAATGTCATATGCATATATCAAAAATGAACATTGGACGTTTTTCGCAAGACAAAACAGAAAAAGGAAAAACAATGGCAATTTGTATGGAAAAGTGAATTTGTATTGATTTTGAAATTTGCCTGTGAATAGGCGTTTTTTGTACAAGAGGCTGACATCCTAGTAAGAGAATGCCGCCGAATAACATAGAATTTACAATTTTGAAAAGGAAACAAAACAGCTATGTGTACAGTATTCCCACTGGGTTCCAACTCTGCTATCGCCTTTATGTCTTCAAGCGTCTCATCACTTTGCTTGCCTAGTTTAAGATGAAGCTGATTGGTCGATGCCGAAGTCTGAGCCAGATAGTTGATGCCGAATTCTGGATGCAAGGTGAACCAATGAGACATATTGTTACGCTTTATCCCTAACTTTTGCCTGGACCGCCCTTTCGGGTTTTCAGTCCACCGGGATACCCATTTTTTCCCAAGCCGCCTTTTCAGGTTTTCGACTTGCCGGGTGTACAGATTTTTTTTCATTTCATCCCTTATTTTTGCCCGAACCCTTTTGGTTCACCGGGAAGCCCTTATTTTTGCCTAGGTGTGTCAACCTAGCGGGTCTTTTATTCATGCGTAGTATCTTTTTACTATGTCTGCATTGGCGGGGTGAGGAAGGTCGTCACCATCCATGGTGGTTAGAATCATGGCTCCTCCTGAGAACACATGTTTAACCACAAATGGCCCTTCGTATGTAGGGTTCCATTTGCCCCGGGGATCACTTTGAGGAAGGATGATGCGTTTGATTACCAGGTCCCCAACTTGATACTCTTGTGGTCTGACTTTCTTGTTAAATGCCCTGATCATCCGTTTTTGGTACGTCTGACCATGACAGATAGCGGTGAGCCTCTTTTCGTCAATCAAGTTTAATTGATCAAGTCGAGTCTGGATCCAGTCATCTTCACTCAAGTCTGCATCCTTCATTATCCGGAGAGAGGGTATCTGGACTTCAATTGGCAAGACTTCCTCCATGCCATAGACCAAGGAGAAAGGAGTTGCCCCGGTTGACGTCCTTGCTGAGGTACGGTACCCATGAAGAGCGAACAGTAACATCTCGTGTCAATCTTTATAGGGCACTGTCATCTTCTGCACAATTTTCTTGATATTCTTATTAGCTGCCTCTACAGCCCCATTCATCTTCGGCCGGTAAGGAGAAGAGTTATGGTGCTGTATTTTGAATTGTTCGCAGAGTTCAGTGATCATCTTGTTATTGAGATTGGTACCATTATCCGTAATGATCCTTTCCGGGACACCGTACCGACAGATCAGGTTGTGCCGGATGAAACGTGCCACGACGCTCTTGGTTACCGTTGCGTAGGAAGCTGCCTCAACCCACTTCGTGAAGTAATCGATTGCTACCAAGATGAAGCGATGCCCGTTGGATGCCGTCGGTCGGATCTCACCGATCATATCAATGCCCCACATTGCAAAAGGCCAAGGTGCCGTCAGGATGTTCAGAGGAACTGGAAGGATGTGCACCTTGTCAGCATAGATCTGGCATTTATGACAAGTTCGAGAGTGTTGGTAACAATCGGCTTCCATTGTGGACCAGAAATACCCTGCCCGAAGGATTTTCTTTGCCATGGTGTGTCCACTGGAATGTGTTCCGAATGTACCTTCATGCAGTTCTATCATGATCTTCTCTGCTTCAGCCTTATCCACACAACGCAGTAGAGTTGAATCATGATTCCGTTTGTAGAGAATTTCGTTGCTGAGGAAGAATTTTGCCGCAAACCTCCTCATGAACTTCTTGTCATTGACAGATGCACCTTCCGGGTATTCCTGAGCTTCCAAGTACCTCTTCACCTCATGATACCAGGGTTTTTCAGTCACTTTTTCGGCCTCAAGATCGCAGCACTATGTCGGTTCGTCCAACTTCCAGATAATGATCCGGGGAGCCTCATTGTCCCATTTAACTTGGAACATTGAAGAAATCGTAGCTAGTGCGTCCGCTAGCTGATTCTCCTCTCTTGGGAAGTGCTCAAAAGTTATCTCTTCAAAGTGGGGAAGCAAGGTCAACACATACTCCTTGTAAGGAATAAGATTTGGGTGTTTCGTATCCCACTCGCCTTTGATCTGATTGATCACGAGAGCGGAATCTCCAAAGACACTCAGAAATTTGATCCTTAAGTCGATTGCAGCTTGCAGACCCATGATACATGCCTCATATTCTGCCATGTTGTTGGTGCAGTTGAAACATAATCGGGCGGTGAGTGGAGTATGAGTTCCTTTGGGAGATATGATTACAGCGCCAACGCCGTTACCCAAAGCATTGGAGGCTCCGTCAAAATGCATAGACCATCGGGATCCTTCCTCAGGTCCTTCATCTGGTCCAGGTACTTCACAGTCAGTTACCACCATGATATCTTCGTCCGGAAAATCAAAGTTCAATGATTGGTAATCGTCCACAGGTTGGAGTGCCAAATGATCTGCCAGTACACTTCCTTTAATTGCTTTCTGAGTTATATACTGGATATCATATTTTATCAAGATCATTTTCCATCTCGCTATTCTTCCAGACAGAGCAGGCTTTTCGAATATGTACTTGATGGGATCCATCTTTGAAATTAAAAGAGTAGTGTGAGTCAGCATATACTGTCTCAGCCGGCGGGCAGCCCATACCAGAGCACAGCAAGTTTTCTCAAGCAGTGAGTAACGAGACTCACAGTCGGTAAACTTTTTGCTCAGGTAATAAATAGCATGCTCTTTTCGGCCAGACTCGTCATGCTGCCCCAGCACACACCCCATTGAATTATCAAGTACTGTCAAGTATAGTATCAGAGGTCTTCCTTCCACTGGTGGCATAAGAATGGGTGGCTCTTGGAGATATTCCTTTATCTTTTCAAAGGCAGCCTGACATTCATCGTTCCAGCGTACTACTTGATCTTTCTTCAGTAATTTGAAGATTGGCTCACAAGTAGCAGTCAGATGTGAGATGAATCGGGCAATGTAATTCAGTCGTCCCAGGAAGCCTCTGACTTCTTTCTCTGTCTTTGGAGTTGGCATCTCTTGTATGGCTTTTACCTTGGCAGGATCCACCTGAATACCTTTATCGCTTACAATGAAACCTAGCAATTTTCCGGACCTTACCCCAAAGGTGCATTTGCTTGGGTTCAACCTCAGCTTGTATAACTTCAGTCGGTCAAACAGCTTCCTCAGATGATCAAGGTGTTCTTCCTCAGTTTGGGACCTTGCAATCATGTCATCAACATATACCTCAATCTCATGATGGATCATATCATGAAATAAAGCAACCATGGCACGTTGGTAGGTTGCCCCAGCATTTTTCAACCCGAACGGCATGACCTTGTAGCAGAAGGTGCCCCACTGAGTCACAAAGGTAGTCTTTTCCATATCTTCCGGAGCCATCTTGATCTGATTATACCCTGAAAAACCATCCATGAAGGAGAACACCTTGTGTTGAGCAGTATTGTCAACAAGGACGTCGATGTGAGGTAAGGGGAAGTCATCCTTGGGGCTTTCCCTGTTTAGATACCTGTAGTCGACACACATTCTGACTTTACCGCCCTTCTTCGGCACTGGCACCACATTGGCAACCCACTGAGGGTAAGAAGTTGCTACTAGAAACCCGGCATCGAATTGCTTCATAACCTCAGCCTTGATCTTTTCGGACAACTCTGGGCGCATACGGCGGACCTTTTGCTTTACCGGAGGGCAGTCTTCCTTGGTCGGCAGGTGATGAACTACAATGTAGGCATCCAAACCAGGCATGTCCTCATAGGACCAAGCAAATATCTCCATGTAATCATGTAGCATCTGGATCAATTGTTGCTTCACGCTGAGCTCTAGATTGGCACCAATCTTGACCTCTTTCCTATCTATCTCAGTACCCAGGTTCACTGTTTCCACCGGCTCTTCATGCGGCTGAATGGCCCTCTCTTCCTGGAGTAGCAGTCTTGCGAGTTCGCCAGGCACTTCGCAATCATCTTCACCTTCGTCCTCGGCCAAGTTGATCGGATTCTCAAAGTCATAACTGGTGGTAGCAGAGCTGTTACCAGTGAGATCTAGAGTGGATTGAAACCTGTATGAGTGAGTGTGTGTAAATATAGCTGTTTTGCAATATATAACACAGAAAGAAAAAGAGCACAAGATTTGAAATGCAACAAATGTCCAATGTTTTGATTGATGATATATGGAAATGTCATACAAAAAGCCCTCACAAATGGAGCTACGATGCCCCGGGTAGGACACCGAGCCAATAAAAGTTTCAACATATTTGTTTGTTACAAATTGAAAATCAAAAGAATTAATTAATGCGTGACAAATGTGATAGGTGTAAAATCCTTTGTCGTCCAGTTGCTTGGTCCGTCGCTGGTGGTTGGATAGATCCAACTGTCAAACTCTGCTTCCTCTATGTCCTCCTCGATAGCATTCACCCTTGGGTTGGAAATAAACACCAGAGCCTTTCTGATCTTTTCCTTGCGCACAGCCCTCTGAGCCTCTGCAGTAAAGCCCAGCCCAAACTTGTCATTCTTTTGAGTGAAGTCAGGAAGCTGACCCTAATTTGCACATTTTCCTTTCTCGATTACAGCCCGGGCATCCTTCAAGGATGCCATCTTCAACGGAAAGTCTTCTTCAACCACTGTTTCAGCCGATGCCAATGTTGGAGGCACTTCCTCAAAATGCTGAAAGGGGGTTTCAATAAACTCCCCGTCCATCTCAATATACCAGAATGAATTCAAGTGACTAACCATTTATTCCTCCTCACCCTGCACAGTAACAATTTTCCCTTTGACAGGGTATTTGAGCTTTTCGTGTAGAGTGGATGTTACTGCCCCAGCCTTGTGAATCCAGGGTCGACCCAACAAGTAGGAGTAAGATGGACGAATATCCATTACATATAACGTTGAGTCGAAGACTTGGGAACCCACACGAATAGGAATGCCTACTTCATCGTGCACCATCCTCTTAGAACCGTCGAAGGCTCTAACAATGATGTTACTAGGTTTCAACTCCAGACCCTCACAATCCAAGCGATCCAATGCCTTCTTGGGCAAAACATTCAGGGAAGAACCGGTATCCACCAACACGTGTGCGAGAGTAGTGCCCCTGCATTCTATGGAAACATGCAAGGCATCATTATGATTTTTCCCTTTGGCGGTAAGGTCAGCATCTGAGAACCCCAATCCATTGTCAGCTGTCAAATTAGCTACACAGTCAGTGAATTGATCTGCAGAGGTCTCTTGCGGCACATGGGCCGTTTTCAGAAATGAAATCAGGGCTTTTGCATGGGCCTCTGAGCATAGCAGCAATGATAGCATAGATATTTTGGAGGGGGTATGCCCCAACTGTTCAACAACATTGAAGTCACTCTTTTTAATGATTTTAAGGATTTCCTCCATTTCTTGTTGGGAGGCTTCGACAGCAGTCTTTTTTGGTGCCTCCGTCTTGGCAGGCAAATCGGTAGCAACTTCCTTGCCCCGAGCATCAGAGGACTCGGCGGCAGTAGTAGACACAGGAACTGGAATTGGAACATGCACACTTGCGGGTGTGATGATGAGAGGTTTTCGGATAACTGGCGGTGCAATTTCAGGCGAAAAGAGCCTACCACTGCGGGTAATCTTGGCGGGACCAGTGATGTTACTGATACTGGTATTGGTGTTGAACTCCTGCTTCACTGCAAGCACATACACGTCGGCCCCATAATGCCATGGAACAGCTTTATCAGACTCATATGGGAGAGGCCCCGGAACAGTAATAGTAATGGGTGCAACAGACATAATTTGGACTGGCTTCCTCGGGGGAGCTTTGGTAGGATTGTAAATTGTGACAACAGATATTTCTTCAGCGGAAACAAATGGAACAGCAGTTTTCTTGAACAGAATTTCTTTGCTATCCATCAGGCTTTGGATGCCTGATTTCAGCAGCGGACAACCGGTAGGGATAACAGCACACGGGAGGCAACCCTTGCTACAACCCGGAAATAAACCGGCTAGTAGTAAGTTCCTCTTAACAGCTAAAAGAGGGGTAGCAACATCATTCACCGAAGCAGCACACAAATCTTCCTCGATGGCATTTACTCTATGTTGGGGCATAGGGGCAGTTACAACATTTGGCCTCTCAGGCGCCTCAAACTGAATTTCCTTCGCGTCGATAAGGTCTTGCACCTTCTTTCTCAAGGCCCAGCAATCATCAGTAGTATGCCCGGGGCTATCGGAATGATAAGCACAACGGGCATTTGGGTTATACTTAGGAGATGCAGTATTCACGACCTTCGGTGCTTCTTTGATGGTCACCAAGTTGGTTGATAATAGTTGCGGTAAGATTTGTGACAAGGTCATACTCAGCCTAGTATATTGCCTCTTGGGCCTTTCACCCCTTTGTTGATTGTACTGCTGAGGAGAAGCAACAGGCTTTGAAATGACCAAGGCATTGACGGCTTGGCGACTTTCTGTCTTGACTTGTCTTCTAGGACCATAGACAGAGCTTGCTTCTTTCTTGAAAGGCCTCTCCTCAGTACTTGGGGAGGCAGCTTTTTGTATCTTTCCTGACCTGATGCCAGCTTCAATTCTTTCTCCTGTCAGAATCAAATCCGTAAACCCAGCGGAGGAGTTACCAACCAAATGATTGAAAAATGGACCAGACAAAGTCCCTAGGAACATATCAACCAGCTCACGATCAGTCAATGGAGGCTGCACCCTGCCAGCCAAATCTCTCCATTTTTGTGCATATTCTTTGAACCCTTCGCCCGTTCCTAGAGACATACCCTGAAGTTGGGTACGCGTAGGAGCGAGATCAGAATTGTATTGATATTGTCTGTAGAATGCGGTTGCCAAGTCTTCCCAGTGTCGGATACTAGTTCCATCTAGTTGATAGAACCACTCAAGCTGTGACCCCGAAAGGCTATCTTGGAAGAAGTGAATCCAAAGGTTCTTATCCGCCGTATAAGGTTGGATCTTCCTTACGTATGACCTTAGATGCAGCTTTGGACAAGAAGCCCCGTCATATTTGGCAAAGGCAGGTGCCTTAAACTTGTGTGGAATTACTACCCCAAAAGATAACCCCAAATCTCCGAAATCCAGCCCTGGCACATTCTGAATTTCCATGGCGCTCAAGCGGTCCTCTAATTGCTTGTATCTGTCAGCAGCAGGTGGGTATTGTTCGTCATTGTAGTCCGTCTCATTGTCAGAGACTGCAGGACTAGGAGCTCCTCCCCCTTGGGGACTGTCTTTCTCAGCAGAAGAAGTAGTTGGATCAGCTTCATTATGGAGTGTGTTCCCAAACCTGCGTCCGGTGTTGAACAACGCAATCCTCTTTTTCTTCTTCTTCTTCAGGAGTAGAGCCTTCAACTCTTGCTGACCTTGGGCCAGGCTCAGGACCATTTCTTGAAACTGGGCACTTTGGGCCTGAAGGGCCTTGATTGCTTGCTCACTGGACGAGTCTGGATTCATGATGACTGTTCAAATAAACAGCGAAGAAGATTAAGCAACCTGTGAAAAAGGGTACCTGCTATGCATATGGTGCAATGAGATGCGTATGTTTTATGTTTTCAAAGACAAACAAGATTCAACTTTGTAGACAAAAGGGAAACACACTTCATTAGATTCGAATTTTAAATTGTTCAACAACTTGCTCTTAGGCTTTACAGGAATGAAAAATACTGAAAAGGAAATAAAAGCTGTAAAAGGAAATATCCAAAGCCCATCAGTGCTCCCATGGCCTCCTCTTCTCAGTGTGGATGTAGCTATTCAGGACCCGCTCCTCCTCCAATTGCTTAGTCAGCCTCTGGACTTTCCGTTCCTGTTCGTTGAACTTTTCCCGATAAAAATCCCGTTCCTCCTTTAGCTGCGCCCAAGATCTCTTCATTGTGTCAAAATCAGTAGGTATCTGAGGAGGGAGGACAGTTGGAGGAACCCCATCTTCATCAGGAGATTCAAGAATGATAGGTCGGACAGCTTCGTACGGCATACCTAACTTCTGAGCACGGATGCGGACCCATTTGCAATAGGGTTCCATTGGTAGAGAAGTATTTGGTCCCAACTCATGTGGGTCAGCTTTGTGAATTCTGTCCCAAGCTTTAATGAATCCATGGCGTAGTTTGTCACTGTCTGCCTGAAACTCAAAATGGAAGTGGGGAACCAACATTTCATGAGGCCCAACTCTTCTGGCTCTTCCAAACTGGCGGAGAGCTAAGCATGGATTATAAGAGATTCCTCCTTGGATACCAATCAACGGAACATTAGGGTATTCTCCGCAACGATCAATGACAGCTACCTCATCCAAACCTCTGAGAGTCCAAGTGATGTCATTATCAGTGAGAGACATTAGCCTATGAGCCCAACCCTTTCCTTCTTCATTCTTCAGCACGAACTTAGGAAGGTGCGAAATAAACCACCTCACTAGCAAAGGAGCACAACACCACGGAGTTCCCCGTTTTCGGGCAGTACGAGCATAGAGTTGTTGCAGGATATCACCCAAAAGAGTGGGTACGGGATTTCGAGACATGAAGATCCTTATGGCATGGATACTGATAAAGGTGTCAGGATTGGGAAACAATACCAGACCATAGATCAAAAGAGCCAGAATACCTTCGTACGCCTTGAAGTCCAAGTCATTCCAGAAATCATTAGCTTTGCCAACCAGAAATTTGACCAAAAAGCCCTTAACTCCACTTCTAGTTTCCCAGTTAGCCAATACCTCTTCTTTGGTCAAGGGGAGGATTGCAGCAACCTCTTCAGGCCTAGGAGTCTTTTCTAAACCAGTGAATGGGGTTTGCTCCAAGACAGGGATCCCAAGCAAATAAGAGAATTCTTCCAGGGTAGGAACCAGCTGGAAGTCTTGAAAGGTGAAACAATGATACAGGGGGTCATAAAACTGGGTCAGAACACTTATCAGTTGTTGGTCCCATTTTGCAGTGATCAAGCCAATGAGAGAACCATGCCTGTTGATGAAGGAAGAAGTGTTTGGAATCCTACCAACCAAATCCTTGAGCAAAGTTGGTGGTTGAACAAAGTTGAGCCGGATAGTATTCCTACGCACGGGCATCATGATGTCCTACAAAACAGAGCAAAGATGAAATTTTTTTGTCTTTGAAATGGGTTAGTCCTTTATACATGATGCATGCAATGGTATGATGGCATGATGCTATGATGAAGCACACCACAAGTATTCACATAGGCAAGCATGATAAGGCACACAAATCACACAAGACAACCCTTAGGTTTCAGGCCAGCATGAAGTTTAGGTATTACCCTCTTTTGGTTTCGTTGCTTAAAACCTGTCCTATCAAAAGTAATCGGGTTCTAGAGGATCTCAAATCATTGACTACCCTCAATCGGTCATAACTCCAGCATCGCAATCTTTTCTTGCGGCCAAAACCATCGCGAGAGTTTAGCCTCAATGAGTGTAGCATACTGCTACTGTTCTAATGGCCAAGTTTGGTTAATTTAGGGTTCTAAGGTCGGTTGGTGTTTAATGACTCCTTAGAAGACCTATATTCTCCTCATTGCAACACAAGAGATATAGGTACAGACCAAGGTGCCACACCAACGTAGCCACTGCTTCACCCATGTCGGTCTACGCCGGACAGGTCCCTCACAGATTATGCTACCTAAAAAGGGTATTCCCCAGATCCGGGTTAGGATCTATGAAACTCCGATGCAAAAACCCACAAATATAAAAGCAAACAAGGCAAACAATTGAAAACAAAGGTGATCTAAGCCCTAAGGTTACTCCACTTTTAAATTTATCCCCAGCAGAGTCGCCAATTCTGTGATACGGTGGGAGAACTGACTGTGGTTTTGCGTTTGTTTTCGCAAATGTTTCGGTCGAGCAAGAGTCGCCACCGACTTTTTATTTTATCCTAAGGAAAGGTTAAAAAGCACAACAAAAACCTTTGAGATGTTTTCTTGGGTTCGGGGAGTTGATTATAGAAAGGGAAGGTATTAGCACCCTTACTATCCATGGTTATCCATGGGCTCTTAGTTACTTGCTTAGATCAACTTGCCTTGGTTTTCAATTGTTTGAAATGGTGCTTGTGTGTGTGTGGGTTTGAAAATGTTTTGAAAAGAAGCCAATGTGGTGGCAACCTTTGTAATGATCCATGTTGGGATGTATACAAAGATGTATGTCTTTTGAAAAGGTTTTCATTTGTTTTTTGAAAGTTTGTTTTGAAAGTGTTGTGAGGTGTGGTTTTAGAAAATAGGCAAGTGTTTTGTTTTTGCAAGTTTGATTCAAGTAACTAAGAGGTTATCTACTCCTAAATTTCTCAAAGTTTATTGTTATGTTTTAACCCTTTTAACAAGTTTGTTCCACCATTGTATTTGGTGGACAATCTCATGTTAGGATGTGAAAGGGACGGGCGCGGGTCATCGTTTAGACCATAATTGCAATGGTGTCAAGTATCTTTGGGCAATTTTCTTTAAGGGACTTGATCATTTGTTTAGGCAACTTTTTGAAAGCGTCATCGAGGGACTATGATCATTTGATTTGTGTTTGTTTTGCCCAAAGAGACCTAACATGCAATATGGCCCATTTATTGAAGGCAACAAGTGGAATACCCTAGGGGGTGCAAGTGTGATTTGTGTGTCCATTTTCATGCTTGTTTATCTTGAAATTAGGTCAAACTATTTTCGTTGTTTTTTTTCGCATACAAACCCTAATTCTAACATGGTATAATTAGAAAGCAATAAAGTGCGAAAAATAAATTTACTAAGCTATTACAACACCATATATGGGAAGGGGGGTACAAATGTTTAAATGGGGATTTTGACAAGGAATTTAAACCTAAACTATTACATCAATATTGAATTATTTACAAGATAATTTAATTGCACAAATTAAATAAAATAAGAATAAATATGCAAGATGCAAAAATGGTTTTTGTATATATGAAAAAAAGTATTTTTATATGTCAAAATAAACAAAAATAAAAGTATTATTTTTTTTGGAGTTTTTTCATGTTTAGGGAAAAACCCTAATTTTATTAAATAAAATGTATTATTCATTTATTATGCATAAAGGGTATTTGTGAAAAGGGTATTTTTATATTAAATATTTAACAAGAAAATAAAAGTGTGTATATTTTGTAATTTTAACCTAAATATATTAATATCTATATAAATATTTGTATTATTTACTAAATATATATTATATATACATAATAATGATATTTAATATTTTAAAAAAAGTATTTTTTTTATATAAAATATTTTCAGAAGATAAAACAAAATAAAAATGTGTTTGTATATTTTTAGCATTCTTTAATAAAAAATGTTTATATATTTATTTCTATACAAAAACTAATCTAAACAAATAAATACCTAATAAATAGGAAAATGGTGAGAAAAATATTTTTCATTTTTTTAATATCATAAGAAAAAATAAATAAGTCAAACCAAAAAAGAAAAAGTCAAAAAGTCATAAAAATAAGCAAAATGGGCTCAGGGGGTGTAAAAGTAATAAAAGGGTGCAAAAAGAAATGTCAAACAGGCCCAGCCCAGAAGGCTGTCATCTTCAACCTCAGAAGACTTTTGTTCAAGCAAACACGCGTTTTCTATCTCCCAATTCCTGGACTTTCAAGCAAAACTTTCAACATGAAAAATGTAGAGCATGAGAAGACGAATCCAGGGATATAAAAAACTTGACTTAACTCTCTAAGATGAGGGAGAATTTCTTCTCCCCCAATTCCTGACCTAGTTTTTCATCAATGTTCAGACTCAAAATTCTCTAAGCATACATAATATAAATGAAATCTAATCATATGGGCATGTTCAGGGCTATGATTGTGGAATGTTTCCTTCACAAACCTAAAGCTAACAATGCCTATGTAGAGAGATTCGTGTTCATGAACTTACCTGTTCAGTTGAAGTTGTATCTGGTGATTGAGGTGTCTTCAATGCAATGTGATGATTGGTATAGCTTCCTTGATGTTCAGGGATGCTATTCCAAGCTTTACTTTGTCTTGAAACCTTTTGAATCGTGCTAGAGAACTTCAGCTGCAAAACAAGAAAATGAAAATGGTGACCTTGCTTGGGAGTGTTACAGGTCGTGTCTTAGGTTTTGGTTAGCTTCAAGGGATGTTAAGGAAGGTGTTTGACAAGTTTTTAGCCAGAAAACATGGAAGGTTTGAGCTATGGAACTCAAACTGCAGGGATGCCCTGTTTTGAGCAGTTTGAAGGTGATTCTGGGAATGGGGAGGTATTGAGGATCTTAGGGTCGTGCTTCAGCTTAGGATGAATATTTGGAATGTGTTTGATAACTTTCTCTAAGCCTTGGTTAACTGATATGAGAGTTGGTATGTCATATGCAATGTTTCTTACACTTTAAGCTAGCAATGGTCAAGTTGTGCTTCTAGCCTGTACAGGCCCCCATACTATGCTGCTAAACTTCCCCTTGATCAGTGTGATTAACCCATAAACTTGTGCCAATTATATTTCCTTTGTACCTTCTTGATTTACCAATTGACATAAAGTGTAACTTTTGCAAAAATGGATATAATGTTTTTTCCAATTTGGGATTAAACCTTTAGGCAATGCTTGAACACATAGAACATGGTCTTGGCACAAAGGATTGGCATTAAATTTATGAGTGTAATTGAGATAAAAGACCTGTAATCAAGTTGTGCAAGCTGAGATTTAAAATGCATAGTGTTATGAACATGTAACTTGGCCAATTCAAAAGTGAGTTTTTCCCATATTGCAAAATTCGATTCTCTCTAACCATGAGGTTGTTTGATGAGTTCTTGGACATTTTGGAAAGCTTGGAATGTGTACTACAATCCATCTTTGAAGTTCAAATTGAAATTCCAAGTGGAAGTGTATGGGAAATGGTCTTGAAGTTAGGTAAAAAACTTGCCTAAAATAGGTCAAATTTTCACTAAGTTAAGAATGGTTTGGTACCCTTGTTCCAAAAATTGTAACTTGAGATACAAGCTTCTTTTTGGAAAACTTTGTGAATCAAAGTTGTATATTATGCAATAGGATACAACTTTCATGTTTTGACTTTTGCTTGAATCCAAATGAATCTTGGTGAGAAAGTGGGGCAAAGTTTAGGAAAAAATTAGGGTTTTTCATAACTTAGAAAAATTCTAAGTTATGAAAAATCTTCATTTCAAACCCTAATTTGCATTTCTTGATTTATTGATGGACAAGTTTCATGATTTGGAATGCTTTGATGAAAAATGAATCTTGACCTTTGATTTTGACCAAAAAGTCAAAGTTTGACTTTTCAGTATACAGTCAAAATTGATCAATTGACTGAGAAATTCAACTGTCAATCTTGTGTATTTGGGATCTTTTGAACTTGTTGAGCATGTCAAGATAATTCCATGGGGTCCTTGAGTCCATATGTGAGCTTGGTTTGCCATTGGCTAAGTCAAACAGTCAAAAATTGCCTTTGTGCAGTCAAAACCCTAAAAATGACCATTTTGACCTTTTGGTGATCTGATCAAATTTCTTGTGGAATTGTGATCCAAACTTGATCAAATGGTCCATATGATTTCATAATGTTGATGTGGGTCAATTTTCATGAGGTTTGACTGTCAATTGGCTACAGTTGACTTTTTCCCCAATACAGTTGATTTCTAGGTCAACTATCCAATTGACTGGGCAAAATTTGGAATCAAGACTTGAAACTTGGTATAGATAAACTTGGGAGTCCAACATGAAGCATGAAAGTCATCCTAGGCATTTTAGGTCAAAATATCTTTGTGCAATCACAAACCCTAATTTGGGTCAACAGTGCAAGGAGAAGTCTTGAGCAGAGGAAACCCTAACTGGATCTTGATCTTCAAGGGTCTTGTGATGAGAAAATGTTGAGGAAATGGGAGGGCAAATTTTGGGGTACAACACCCATGCTCGAGGGACATGACTATTTTCTGATAGGCAACAAGTGGAATTACCCTAAGGGTGCATGTGTGCAAAGTGTGTTTGATTGCATGCATTTTATCTTGTATTTGAAAGTCATCTATTTACTGATTTTACCTTGCCATAAATCCTAATTACTAGCAATATATGAAAGCAAGTAAACATGCAGAAAATGAATCTTAAGCTATTACATCACTTTAGGGGGATGGGAGTACAAATTTACAATGGGGATGAAGTGGAGACTGAAATATTAAAACCATATCGAATGATAATGAAAGGAATGTGAAAACAGTGTAGAATAAAAGAAAAATGCATTTTTGAACTGCTATGTGTCGACACATGCTGCTATGCATCGACACATAGCTTCTCCTTTCCCCTGTAAAGTGAAATCTGTTCAGTATGAGTCGACACATAATGGGATGTATCGACTCATACGCCTTTGCATCGACGCGAAATGCGTATGTATCAACTCATAGGCTTTTCCCCGCTCCTGTAAAACAAAAATGACTCAGTATGAGTCGACACATAATGGGATGTGTCGACCCATGCACCCTTCTTGTATCGATGTGAAACGCGTATGTATCGACACATAAGCCCTTCTAGCTTATGCTCTGTGACCTGAACTCAATATGGATCGACGCATGAGGGTTATGTGTCGACTCATATCCTGTATTTTCACTAGGATGGGTCGATACATGATGGTATGTGTCGGTACATGCTGCATTTTCCTGCCTTAAACATTGTTTTACTGATTGTACAAGTTAGTTTATGGCATATAATGAATAAGCATGAACAACAAATGATTGAATAAGCCTAAACAAGATGCAGATGGATAGTTCAAAAAGATATTAAAGTACTACATCTTGTCTTCAAAATAAACAAATCATTATTGATGTATGATGAGATATCAAGTCAAGAGGACTTACCTTTGGGCTGCACTGGTTGTTTTAGATCTGAATGCTTTTCCAAATGATGTGATAACCTTGTGAGTCTTCAGGAAGCTGCTCTAGACTGCTAGAACTGAGTTGGACTGTACTGTAATGTTTTTGGTGTTTTGAAGATGGAGATGAATAGCAACACAGGAGTTGTTTTTGTGATGTTTTGGACCACCTTTGTATGTGATGAGTTGTTTGGTTTAAAGGAAAGTTTGTATGGTGAAGCAATGGGTTGGATTTCTATTTTGAACAAGAGCAGTTTTGGTTTTGAAAATGAGTCCAAGTTGTACAGAATATTGTTTTTCTGCTTAACAAAGCTCTCTATTTTTTTTTCTCTCTTTCAAAATCCAATCCCTTTGTCTTATGAGACAGTCCTCTTTTGTAGAACCCTTGACTGTGGTTTAGGGGGGGAAACAAATAATTCATTTTGAATTGCTTTTGCCTACTGTTTTGACACTTTCTTCCCATAATTTTTCCTTTGCCATTTTGGTGTAATTTTGGGGTTGTCATGGTGCAGGCTTGAGCTGACTGCATAGAGCAGTTTTGGACTATATTGGCAGCATGTATGCTTGAGATGCAGCATAGTTGTAGCATCATATTTTCTTCAATTTTGGATAGCATAGTTGTAGCATGTCACAAATTTAGTCTTGTGCACATTATGTCAAAGAAGAAAATATTGTGACAAGGTTTTTTAATCAAGACATAGTTTTAGAATATGTAATTTTGCAAAAATGTCACTTTGTAATAACTTGAATTACTTGCATCATCTTGAATTATTTGGAGTTGTAGTAAAATGCCATGAAGAAAATGAATTTAACCAAGTATAGAAAATACTTAGAAAAATCTCAAAGTCTTGCAAAGTTGGATTTTTGATTCTCTTGACTTCTTAATAATCAAGCTTGATATTTTTGAATGTCTTGATGAAATTTGATCTTTGGGTTATAATGTTGACCAAAAAGTCAAAGTTTGACTTTCCAGTATGCAATTGACCATTTTGCCCTTGTGGCAATTTCAAGCCTAAATTGATGTATCAGTGCTGCAAACTTGACGTCATAAAAGATCTTGTGAGAAAATCCTTGAGAAATGAGAGGGAAAATTTTGGGGTACAACAGCTGCCCCTGTTCAATCTTCTTAAACCTGAAGAGTTAGATTGGCGAGTTTTGCCATTCGTGACTCGAAGGTGGAAGATGATTGGACACTAAAGTTCCCATAAATTTTCACTCGACAATGTGTAGTTGAGGGAATGGGCTTAAAGATGCCATTTGGAGAAGTGGTAGAATCTTGTTGGAGATGGGCTTGTAGATGCCATCCCAGAATGCTTGTTGAGTTGTAAGTTGTAAGTCAAAAGAATAAGTATCAGAATGGTATCCGTATCTGGAACATATATGAGCTGTATCTGGAGACTAAACCTGTATGAGCAACATAATAGCATCTGTGTCTGGAGCGTATCTGAGCTGTATCACGAACTTGAAATCTGAATAAGTGTCAGAAAGGCATCCGTATCTGGAGCGTATCTGAACTGTATCTGAAAGCTGAATCCAAATGAGTATCAGGATGGCATCCGTATCTGGAGCGTATCTGAATTGTATCTGAAAGCTGAATCTGACTGATTATCAGGATGGCATCCATATCTGGTGTGTATCTGAACTGTATCTGAAAGCTATCTTTGAACGAGTATCAGGATGGCATCTGTATCTGGTGCGTATCTGAAACTGTATCTGAAAGTTATCTTTGAATGAGTATCAGGATGGAATCCGTATCTGGTGCGTATCTGAAACTGTATCTAAAAGCTGTCTTTGAATGAGTATCAGGATGGAATCCGTATCTGGTGCATATCTGAAACTGTATCTGAAAGATGTCTTTGAATGAGTATCAGGATGGCATCCATATCTGGTCTGTATCTGAAATTGTATCTGAAAGCTGTTTTTGAATGAGTATCAAGATGGCATCCGTATCTGGTGCGTATCTGAAATTGTATCTGAAAGCTGTCTTTGAATGAGTATCAGGATGGCATCCCTATCCGGTGCGTATCTGAACTGTATCTGAAAGTTGTCTTTGAATGAGTATCAGGATGGCATCCGTATCTGGTGCGTATCTGAAACTGTATCTGAAAGCTGTCTTTGAATGAGTATCAGGATGGCATCCATATCTGGTGCGTATCTGAACTGTATCTGAAAGCTGTCTTTGAATGAGTATCAGGATGTCATCTGTATCTGGTGCGTATCTGAATTGTATCTGAAAGCTGTCTTTGAATGAGTATCAGGATGGCATCTGTATCTGGTGCGTATCTGAAACTGTATCTGAAAGCTGTCTTTGAATGAGTATCAGGATAGCATCTGTATCTGGTGCGTATCTGAAACTGGTGCGTATCTGAAATTGTATCTGAAAGCTGTCTTTGAATGAGTATAAGGATGGCATTTGTATCTGGTGCGTATCTAAAATTGTATCTGAAAGTTGTCTTTGAATGAGTATCAGGATGGCATATGTATCTGGTGCGTATGTGAAACTGTATCTGAAAGTTGTCTTTGAATGAGTATCAGGATGGCATCTGTATCTGGTGTGTATTTAAAACTGTATCTGAAAGTTGTTTTTGAATGAGTATCAGGATGGCATCCGTATCTGGTGCGTATCTGATCTGTATCTGAAGTTGAATTAGAATGAGCTGGTCGAGTAGATATTTGTCATGTCTGGTTTCAGGTATTAATCTTTGACTTGAGAAAGATAGTTTTCCTGGCTTGCTACAGGTATTAATCTTCAATCTCTTCATGTAGATAGTTTTCCTGGCTTGTTATAGGTATTAATCTACAATCAGTTTTCCACAGATAGTTTTCCTGGCTTGCTACAGGTATTAATCTGGAACTTGAAAATGGTTGATGGTAACCATTTGTTGATCGATCTTTCCTGAAAAAGGTAGAACGTTAGTTGTATGCAATGTCATGATGTATGAAATGTGTGATGTCATGATGTTCTCAAAATAAATAAGATGGTGTCGTATGCATTTATCATGTATGAGAATAGGATGCATGAAATGTGAAATGTTTAATGAATGTATTTTTCTCTGGGAAAATAAATCCTTGACAAATGTCAGGGAGTCGTTAAATCCTGGATTGCTGTTGAAGAGTATGTGTGTCTTCAAGCTTTGCTTAGAATGTTTCCATCGAGGATTCCTGTTTTGTTGTTTGAGGAGAACTCCGCTGGGGGATATTGAAAACTCTGTGGGGAGTATGTTTATTCCTGCTTGGGAAAAGAGTTTAGGAGTCTTAGTCGTCTGTTGCTCTACTGGGGATTCGAAGTTGAATTGATATCTGGTCGGGTCCAGGTTTCGCAGTAACTTGTTGGGGATGGTAGAGTAGTCTACTAGGGAAGAGGAGTTGTTGTCCTTTGATTTGTAGTAATCGGAAAGGCTACCTCAAGCTGGGGAGTCCTGTCGTTTATTGGGGAAATAAACCCTGTTGTCAGTTTGCTTGAGAGGTGACGACTTCGTTGGGGGAAAGTCTTCGAGGATTCTTGAAGTTGTCTCAGCAGGGGAAAGGTTTTCAGAGATTAAACTTTGGATGGGGAATCATCCTGTGAGAAGGATTCTTGGGGAGATTTGTCATTGTCCCTAGTAGCAAATGCTTCTGGCACTGCCTGGAAATGTTTGACTGTATGTAACCCTTTGTTGAGATTTGACGTTTAATGCCACAAGTGACGCAGATGGAGATTTGCCCCTGGTTACTCTTCACTTTGAGAGATTTCTTGAAATCTTGACTGGACTGCCCCAGGTGTGCTGGATAGTGCATGTCATGTCCCCTTGTTAATAGGAGATTTGTCGTTGGAAGTGTCATCCCGCTTGAAGTGATTTTGTTCACTGAGAGAGCTTTCGTTCACTGGATATTTGTTGTGTGAATTTCTTCGCTGTTCAAACAAATAGTCATATGCAAACAATGATATTCAAATAATGCAAAGTTTATGCTTGTCTTGAAATTTTGAAAAATGCGTTTCTGTAAGTAAAGGAATTTTGTAAGGAAATTCAATCTCAGGATTTAGAGCAAAGCCTTACAAGAGTCAGGATACCTTTTGTAACAGTATGCTTTCGAACTAACCCATACTTCAATTAGGACTTTTGAAGGGTTGTAGCGTGGCTTGGTTCACGGTTTAAGAAACAAAGGATAAAGGCTCAAAGTGTATTTGTACCCACCCATTCTTCGTGATGTTCTTCAGTCCTAAACTCGGTTAATTGTGCGTTTTGAACTCCAATTGAGTCTGGAATGACATTTTAGTGATGGTTCAGACAAGTTAAGTTTGTTGGAAGGTAGTCATTTTTGTAACATTTTTTTTTCATGTTGTTGAGGATTTGTAGTGACCTCTTTCTTTTTTATTTGTTATCCCTAGTTTTTGCCTGATTGTTCCTATTTTGAGATTACAGTCAGCGGGATACCCCAGTTTTATTAAGTCTTCTTTGTAGGTTTTGACTTAGTGGGATTTTCTCTTTGAAATGCAACTTTATATTCCAAGTGGAACTATGTGAAAAATGGCCAAGAAGATAGGCCAAAAACCTGTCTAAACTAGGGCAAAATTTCACTAAGTTAAAAGTTTTAGGGACCCTTGTTCCAAAAATCATAACTTGTGATCCAAGCTTCTTTTGAGAAAACTTTGTGAATCAAAGTTGTAGACTTTGTGTAGGAATACAACTTTCATGTTGGAGGTTTTGTTTGAATCCAAATGCATCATGGTGAAAATGTTGGGCAAAATTAGGAAAAATTAAGAAAATTTCATAACTTAGAAAAATTCTAAGTTATGAAATTTTTTCAACTTTAAACCCTAATTTGCAATTTTGGGTTTCTTGATGAACAAGTTTCATATTTTGACACATCTTGATGAAAAATGACCCTTGGCACTTGATTTTGACCAAAAAGTCAAAGTTTGACTTTTCAGTGTACAGTCAAATTTTGATCAGTTGACTGAAAAATTCATCTGTCAATCCAATGCAATTGAGGTCTTTTGAACTTGTTGAATAGGTCAAGATGATGCCATTGAGTCCTTGAGTCCCTGGTTGAACCTAATTTTCCATTGGCTAAGTCAAAAAGTCAAAAATTGCCTTTGTACAGTCAAAACCCTAAAAATGACCATTTTGCCCTTTTGGTGATCTGATCAAATTTCTTGTGGATTTGTGGTCCAAACTTGATCAAATGGTTCATATGAGTTGATAATGTTGATATGGGTCAAAATTCATGAGGTTTTACTATAAATTGGCCACATTTGACTTTTTCCCCAATACAGTTGATTTCTAGGTCAACTGTCCAATTGACTGGGCAAAATTTTGATTCAAGGCTTGAAACTTGGTATGGACAAACTTATGAGTCCAATATGAAGTATGAAAGTCTGAGCATTGAAGGTCCAAAAATCCTTGTGCAAACTCAAACCCTAATTTAGGTCATCAGTGCAAGGAGATGTCTTGAGCAGAGCAAACCCTAGCTTAATCTTGAGTCCAAAGAGCCTTGTGATGAGAAATGTTGATAAAAAGAGAGGGAAAATTTTGGGGTACAACAACTGGCATCAGCTGAATCTGTTACTGAAGATCATCCAATGAAGATGGCTTCCCTCAAGGATGCCCGGGCTGTTATTGAGAAAGGTGGGTGTGCAAATTGGGGCTAACTCCCTGATTTTGCACATAAGACTAACAAGTTTGGTTTGGGTTTCACCGCAGAAGCTCAAAGGGTTGTTCGGAGTGCACGGATCGGAAGACTCCCCTGTTTATCAATAATTCAGGAGTGAGTTCCATTGAAGACGATGTTGAAGAATCTGAATTCGACAGTTGGATCTATCCTACTACTGATGGTGGACTAAGCAACTGGAAGGACTTCATCCCAATTTCTTTTGTTACCCAGTAATGAGACTTATGTTTTGTATTTGTAACAGACAATTTTTAAACTTTACGGCCCAGTGTCTTACCCGGGGCACCGTGGCTTTGTTTGTGGGGGCTTTATGTGTGTCATCTACATATATCATTAATAAAAGCATTGGACGTTTCTTGCATTTCAAATTTTGCGCTCCTTGTTTTTCTTTTATTATATATTGTAAAACAGCTATTTTACAAACACTCACATATACAGGTCTACATCCACTCTGGATCCCACTGATAACGACTTTGCTACTGCCGGTTATGACTTTGAAAGTACGATCAACTTAGCCGAAGACGAAGGTGAAGATGATTTCGAAGTGCCTGGTGAACTTGCTATACTGTTACTTCAAGAAGAGAGGGTCATACATCCACATGAGGAGCCTATGGAAACGGTAAATCTGGGTATAGAGGGGGACAAGAAAGAGGTAAATATCGGTGCAAATCTGGAAGCTAGTGTTAAGCAATGGTTGATTCAGATGCTGCGAGACTATGTTGAGATCTTTGCCTGGTCTTATGAAGATATGCCAGGGTTGGATACCGATATTGTGGTTCACCGCCTACCTACCAAGGAAGATTGTCCTCCAGTGAAACAGAAGGTTCGCCGAATGCGCCCGGAGATGTCTGAGAAAATCAAGGCTGAAGTTATGAAACAGTTTGATGCCGGTTTTCTAGCAGTTACTTCTTACCCACAGTGGGTGGCCAACGTGGTTCCTGTTCCGAAGAAGGATGGTAAAGTTCGAATGTGTGTTGACTATAGGGATCTGAACATGGAAAGTCCCAAGGATGATTTCCCTCTGCCTCATATCGACATTCTGGTTGATAACACCGCACAGCATAAGGTCTTCTCCTTTATGGATGGTTTCTCCGGTTACAATCAGATTAAAATGGCTCCCGAAGACATGGAGAAGACGAATTTTGTTACTCAATGGGGTACCTTTTGCTACAAAGTCATGCCTTTTGGATTGAAAAACGTTGGGGCAACGTATCAGCGCGCCATGGTCGCTTTGTTCCATGACATGATCCATCATGAGATTGAGGTATACGTCGACGACATGATTGCAAGATCTCAGACTGAGAAAGAACACCTTGACCACCTTCAGAAGTTATTTGATAGATTGAAGTTGTACAAGCTGAGGTTAAACCCGAACAAGTGCACCTTCGGGGTGAGATCTGGTAAGATGCTAGGTTTCGTCGTAAGTGATAAAGGTATTCAAGTGGATCCTGCAAAGGTGAAGGCTATACAGGAAATTCCAGCTCCACGAACAGAGAAAGAAGTCAGAGGCTTTCTGGGACGTCTGAACTATATTGCCCGATTCATCTCACACCTGACTGCTACTTGTGAGCCAATCTTCAAGCTACTGAAGAAAGATCAAGTGGTAAGATGGAACGATGAATGTCAGGCCGCTTTCGAAAGGATCAAAGAATATCTCCAAGAGCCGCCTATACTGATACCTCCAGTTGAAGGGAGACCTTTAATCCTATACTTGACAGTACTCGACAACTCAATGGGGAGTGTGTTGGGGCAGCATGACGAGTCTGGCCAAAAAGAGCATGCTATTTATTACCTTAGCAAAAAGTTTACCGACTGCGAGACCCGATACTCGTTGCTTGAGAAAACTTGCTACGCTTTGGCATGGGCTGCTCACCGGCTGAGACAGTATATGCTGACTCACACTACTCTATTGATATCAAAGATGGATCCAATCAAGTATATCTTCAAAAAGCCTGCCTTGTCCGGAAGAATAGCAAGATGGCAGATGATCTTGACCGAGTATGACATCCAATACACGACTCAAAAGGCAATCAAGGGAAGTGTGTTGTCAAATCATTTGGCACATCAGGCAGTGAACAATTACCAGTCTATGAACTTTGAATTCCCAGATGAGAATATCATGATAGTGATTGATTGTGAAGAACCTGGACCGGATGAAGGACCTGAGGAAGGATCCCGATGGTCTATGTACTTTGATGGAGCTTCGAACGCTTTGGATAATGGCATTGGCGCTGTGATCATATCTCTTAAAGGCTCTCATACTCCATTCACCACCCGGCTATGTTTCAACTGCACCAACAACATGGCGGAGTATGAAGCGTGCATTATGGGTCTTCGAGCAGCTATTGACATAAGGATAAAGTTCTTAAGTGTATTTGGAGATTCTTCTCTCGTGATCAGTCAGATCAAAGGCGAGCGGGATACGAAACACCCTAATCTCATTCCTTACAAGGAGTATATGTTGACGTTGCTTCCACATTTCGAGGAGATAACTTTTGAACATTTCCCTAGAGAGGAGAATCAGTTGGCGGACGCGCTAGCTACGATGTCTTCTATGTTCAAAGTCAATTGGGATAATGAGGCTCCCCGGATTACCATTGAAACATTGGACGAACCTGCACATTGTTGTGACATTGAGATTGAGGAGACAACGGATAAACCCTGGTTTCATGAGGTGAAGAGGTATCTTGAAGCTCAGGAATATCCCGAAGGTGCATCTGTTAATGATAAGAAGCTTCTGAGAAGGTTCGCTGAAAAATTCTTCATCAGCAATGGCATTCTTTACAAGTGCAATCATGATTCGACCTTACTGTGTTATGTGGATAAGAATGAAGCAGAAAGGATTATGGTAGAGTTACATGAATGTACTTTTGGAACTCATTCCAGCGGACACACCATGGCAAAGAAGATCCTTCGGGAAGGATACTATTGGTCCACAATAGAAGCCGACTGTTATCAGCATTCTCGGACCTGTCACAAGTTCCAAGTCTATGCTGATAAGGTGCACATACCTCCAGTTCCTCTGAACGTCTTGACAGCTCCGTGGCCTTTTACAATGTGGGGCATCGACATGATCGGCGAGATCAGACCTACTGCGTCCAACGGGCATCGTTTCATCCTGGTAGCTATTGATTACTTTACAAAGTGGGTTGAAGCAGCTTCCTTTGCTACTGTAACCAAGAACGTCGTGGCATGGTTCATTCGGCATAACTTGATCTGTCGATACGGTGTACCAGAGAGGATCATTACGGACAATGGTACCAATCTCAACAATAAGATTATCACCGAACTCTGCAAACAGTTCAAGATACAGCATCACAACTCTTCTCCCTACCGGCCAAAGATGATTGGGGCTGTAGAAGCGGCTAATAAGAACATTAAGAAGATTGTGCAGAAGATGACGGTGACATACAAAGATTGGCACGAGATGTTACCATTTGCTCTTCATGGGTACTGTACCTCAGCACGGACGTCAACAGGGGCAACACCCTATTCCTTGGTTTATGGCATGGAGGAAGTCTTGCCCATTGAAGTGCAGATACCCTCTCTTTGGATCATGAAGGATGCATGTTTGAGCGAAGATGACTGGATTCAGACCCGATTTGATCAGCTGAATCTAATTGACGAAAAGAGACTTACTGCTATTTGTCATGGTCAGACGTATCAAAAACGGATTATCAAGGAATTTAATAAGAAAGTTATACGATAAGAGTATCAAGTTGGGGACTTGGTTATCAAGCGCATCATACTGCCACAAGGTGATCCCAGGGGAAAATGGACCCCTACTTACGAAGGGACATTTGTGGTTAAGAACATTTTCTCAGGATGAGCTATGATTCTAACCACCATGGATGGTAACGACCTTCCTCACCCCGTCAATGCAGACATAGTGAAAAGATACTACACATAATCAAAGACCCGCTAGGTCGATTGGCCTAGGCAAAAATAAGGGCTTCTCGGCAAACCAAAAGGGTTCGGGCAAAAATAAGGGATGAAACTGAAGAAAAAAAATGTACACCCGGCAAGTCGAAAACCTGAAAAAGGCGGCTTGGGCAAAAAAGGGTATCCCGGTGGACTGAAAACCCAAAAGGGCGGTCCAGGAAAAAGTTAGGGATTAAAGTGTAACACTATGTCTCATTGGATCTCCTTGCAACCAAACTTCGGTATCGACTATCAAGCTCGGACGACACTAATCTATCTGATCTACCTTCAACCAAGCAGCAAAGTGATGAGATGCTCGAGGACATAAGGAAAATAGCAGAGTTGGAAACCAGTGGGATTATTCACATAATTGTTTTCTTTGTATTTTCACAAATTGTGTAAATCTATTTGTTCGGCGGCGTCCTCTTACTAGGACGTCAGCTTCTTGTACAAAAACGCCTATTTATAGGCCAAACGTCAAAATCAATACAATTCATTTTCAGAGAAATTTCAAACTGTTTTTCCTTTATCTGTCTTGTTTTGTGAAGAACGTCCAATGTTCATTTTTGATATATGCATTTGACATTAATTACTGCTCATAAATATTTACATGTGAAACAAAAGACCATTACTTGTAACATCAGAAACAGGGGAAAATAAGAATTGTCCAAACTGTACAATTGCTCTGTCCACCAGGTACAAAGTAAATTCAGCTGAAAAATATGGTTGAGATGCATTCACTCCCCGCAGAGTAAGACAGTAATGTTAAATCTCCCCAGCTAAGACTTACAACTGTAAATAAATCAGTAATATTCTCCCCAAGCAGAGTTTGTCTACCATCAGCACTGAAAGGTCTTAATATTCCCCAACGGAGTATAATAATATTCCGCGGTAGAATACAAGATACCCCCCAGTGGAGTTTGAAATTTTCCCAGCGCAGTCTAAAAAAGCTTCCCCAGTAGAACTTGGAGAATCATCCCCAGTGAACTTTGGAAGATTGTCCCCAGTGAGCTCAAAGGATTATCCCCATAAGAGTCTAAAAGGTTATCCCCAGTAAAGTCGCAACTGAAGGGTCATCCCTAGCGGAGTTCTTTCCTTTCACAAACAAGAAGTCAATCCCCAGCAGGATTCAATATCACCAGCAACGGTAATTCATCCCCAACGGAATCTATCAATGGGATCCTCTACAGAGCAGCTCTTCCCCACAGAGTAATCTCCTCATCAGTTTATTCCCCAACGGAGTTATCCTCTCCTACATGTTTATTCCCGCAATCATCTTCATTCCCTATCCCCAGCGGAAACGAAGAAGTCAACTCTTTTCTCCAGCAATTATCCGAGATTTATTTTCCCCAGCCAAAACATTACATTTCCATACATCATGATACATACATATACGCATCATACAACACAATCTCATTTATTTTGAGAATATCATTGTTTGATATATATCATGCATTGCATACGACTTACCTTTACCTTTCAGGAAGGATGCAGTTAAGTTCTCAAGCTATGTCGAACTACTGACCAGTTCTTAAATCTCAACTGAATTATTCTCGATTGAATTACAGATAAGGTTATAAATCTCGGCAATTTTCCTCCGCCGAAGTGTGGTCAAGTTCTTAAATCTCAACAGAATTATCCTCCGTTGAAGTACAGACAGTTCCTAGATCTCAATGAAGATGTTTCCCTCAGTCGAAGTACTGACCGGTTCTTAAATCTCAACTGAATTATTCTCGGTTGAATTACAGATAATGTTCTAAATCTCGTCAATTTTCCTCCGTCGAAGTGTGGACAAGTTCTTAAATCTCAACAGAATTATCCTCCGTTGAAGTACAGACAGTTCCTAGATCTCGATGAAGATGTTTCCCTCAGTCGAAGTACTGACCGGATCTTAAATCTCAACTGAATTATTTTCGGTTGAATTACAGATAAGGTTCTAAATCTCGACAATTTTCCTCCGTCGAAGTGTGGACGAGTTCTTAAATCTCAATAGAATTATCCTCCGTTGAAGTACAGACAGTCCTAGATCTCGAAGAAGATGTTTCCCTCAGTCGGAGTGTTGATTGGTTCTTAAATCTCAACTGAATTATACTCGGTTGAATTATAGACAGTTCCTAAATCTCTATGAAGATGTTTCCCCCCAATTGAATTACGGACAAGTTCTTAAAACTCAGCAGAGATGTTCTCGCAGTTGAAGCACAGGCAAGTTCCTAAATCTCAACAAAGATCAGACTTCCCCAAAGCAGAATCTTCTACAACAACAGGTATGCGAGCTCTCGCTAAGGAATCTCTTATGCGATTGACATTCATGCAGATGGCGTCTTTAAGCCTATCCTCCCGCCAGAAATATCCATATGGAATCTGTAAGCCCATTCCCGACATTACCAGGCTGATACCACTTCATGCGAGTGCAAATTTCTGGGCACTCTAGTGTTCAATCATCTTCCACCTTCGGATCACGAAAGGCACGAAAGCCAATCTACATCCTCAGGTTTAAGAAGATTGAACAGGGGCAGCTGTTGTACCCCAAAATTTGCCCTCTCATATTCCTCAAAACATTGCAAGAAAAATCTCCAAGTTGCTCAAGTTTGCTCAAGAGTTGGACAGACAAGTTATCTCTTAAGGCAGTCAACCCCAAATTAGGGTTTTGTGTTGCATCAAGATATTTGAATCCAAATGACCTCAAGTGCTCCCCAATGTCCTAATATGCTCTCAAGATCATCCATGTCAAATTTCAAGCCTTGCAGAGAAAGTTTGCTCAGTCAATTGCTCAAAGGTCCAAAAATCGATTGTGCTAGGGCAAAAGTCAACTGTGACCTACAAACAGTAAAACCTCAAGATTTTCTGTCAACATTCTCATTTTGAAGGATATTTCATCATTTGATCAAGGGTTGATCATGATTCATCAAGGATTGCTCAAAATTCATCAAGACTCAAATTGCTAAATTAGGATTTTGTAGGAAAAGTCAACTCAACTTTGACCAAGCATAACTTTCTCATACTTTATGAGAAATGACCCATCCAAAGCTCATTTTAAAGAATATTCAATTTCATACAATCCATCTTCATACCTCAAGATAAAAAAATGCACTCACAAGAAGTTATAAATTTGGACATTATAGGTCATGTTTGAAAGTTAACAAAAACACCTTTTTTTCCAATGCTTATAACTTGAGCATGGAATATCAAAATGATATGAGACCAAAAGGGTTGGTTATAGGACATCTCAAGCTTTCCAAAAAGTCCAAGAAAACTTCCAAAAGTTCAAAATTGAAGAATTTATGCATTGTTGAAGTTGGACATTTTTGAAAAATTGCCAAAAGACAACTATCCCCAAAACTTCAAATTTTGTCAAATGGGCCCATTCTTTTCCACTTGATTTGAGTTTGCATAATTGTCCACGGGCCCTAGCTTCAGCCATGTGTCCATATATCATTTTTATTATTAAATTTGATTTTTATTTGAATTTATTCATTTTAAATCAAATTAAATCATATAAAATCAAAAAAATTGATAACCAAAGATTTTTTATTGATTGTAGGCTTCAATGGACAGCTAGCATATCTCCAAAATCGTACCAAAGCAAATCATGTGCAAAAAGATTGAATCAAATCAAATTTGGCAAGTTTGTAAATGGGAATAAAATCATATTCATGTACATTGATTTGGAGGGATTCAGTCCATGATTTCTACCCTAATGCAAAGAATGTTACATAAGCAAGCAGAGGATACGAAACAAGGGTTGGCAAGTGCAGAGAGAGGCAGAACAAGATTGGAAAAATTCACAAAAAATCTTGAGATCGAAGTCATAGTTGGAGGCATTTTCAGAGGTCAAGACCTGTCCCAATCGCTTCCTGGGTATTCACTCAAGCTAAACCAATCCAAAGCAAGCTTTTTCAGACATCCAAACGCACTGTAAGTGTCACGAAACCCAGCACTTTTCTTGAAAATGAAACTCATCGTTCTTGCATCCATTGAATGAAATAACTGCATATTTGTAATCCTCACATTATTTGTAAACTTTTGGCATCATTTAATTTCGTTTATCTAACCTGTAATGCAAAACGCCATAGCTAGGGTTCTTGGAAGCGTTTTTGGGGTTTTCTATTTTAGGGATAAGTGATCTACAAGAAGGGCATAGCTTTGATCAGGAGGCCATAACGAACCCAACCATGTTCTTGGAATGGATTTATATGGCCTAGAAAAGATTTTAGGACAGGCTTGCGTTTTTAGCTGCTGATTCAAATCCGCAGGTAATCTTTTGCAGGTTTCAGGACAGGGACGATGAGGTGTCCCCTGCCCATTGGCTCTTCCAAATACCGCGCGCGTGTTTTTTTGTTTTTTCTGACCATTGACTTGTTTTATTATATAATATACTCTTTTCATTATATTAACAAACAAATCAAGATGGTGTAGTGGCAAGGCAAGCGTGTATCATCCTTCAGGACCTGGGTTCGAATCCCAGGTCCCATAATTTCTTATTAATTTTGCCTTTCAGGTGTTCCAATATGTGTGTTGGCCTGCAGCTCACCATGCACCTTCATACATCCAAGAGACAGATGGCCAATGGCCAGATCTGATGGCTATGGGTTGAAGGACTACCAAGGCGTTAGTCAATACATGCGCACTAGATCTGCAAAGTCCACAAAGGCCAGCGTTTTTGGGCCTTCAGATTGCTACTCATACTCCCAAATTCAGGCCCAAACCCCTCCTCTCTTCTATTTATTTATTTTGTTTTATTAATTGTTTTTATTATTTTTGTTTAATTTCTAACCAATCAAAATTCTTTTTCTCATAAAATAAAATCACAAAAATATTTTTTATATTTAATTAAACTTTAAACTTTTATTTTTCTTAATAAACACTAATTAATTAATTTAGGTTCTTAATTCTAGAATAATCTTAACCTATTTTGTAAATAAATAATTAATTAGATTTAATTAGGTACTAACCATTAATTTAATTAATTTCTTTTTTCTTTCTTAAAATAACAAAAATCAAAAAATATTTCATAATTAATTTTTTTCATTTAATTAATTTATTAATTTAATTAAGTAATTAATTTAGGTTTAATTTCTTTCTTAAAATAAAATTAAAAAAAATACATTTTCTCTAACCAAAAGGGTCAAAACCCTAATCATGCGCTCGACTTAATTTCCCGCACGCGATTTACTTTATTTTACCGATAATGTACTTGCCCCCAGATTGTAATAGTAAATAGGACTTTTATTTATTTTTATCGCTTTATTTATTTTTAAAGGGTTTGTCTTTGGCGATGTAAATACCCGACACCTTGTAATTTAAATTCTGCATTTTATTTCCGCAAATTATAACTGTTAGATGTTTGGTAATAGGATTGCATGACAAGACTGAATGTTTTAACCTAAAATCAACTTAGATCACCCTTAACATGTAAAAAGATAAAAATAATTGAAAACAACACACTCGCACATGCGCACTCTTAGGGTACACCCCACTTGGTTGCCTTCATACACGGTCATTAAGTATAGGTCGCTTTAGAGGTCGCCCTCCTGTCTAAAAGATCATAGTTGCCTCGAAACAATTGCCTCGGATATTGTTGCCTCAAACAAATGATCTAAGACATTAGGGTTACCATTAAGGCGTCCTAATGTTTCTTTGGTTACCGTAAGTCCCTCATTCGAATTGACCCTCAAAATCCAACGACGGTGCTACCTGCTCATCAATAGTATGATAGCATTCTCTAAAGGAAATTAGCATAGAACGATTCTTTTTTCGAGTAGGTAGATGGTTCTTAGATACTTGCTCTTTCAAAACAAAACTCTTCACACTTACACTTTTCGAACAAAGTTTTTCAAAACACTTCATTACACTCTTGAGGACAGAAGCAAGAGTTAAATCGAAGTTTTCAAACAAAAACTTTTTCAAAACCCACAAGCACAAAGAAAACAACTTTTGAAAACAATTGAGCAAGTACCTAAGAGCCCGTGGATAAACACGGATAGAAATGGTGCTAACACCTTCGCTTTCTATAAATCTACCCCCCGAACCCGAGAAATATCTCAAAAAGGAATTTTTTGTGCTTTTTTTCCTTTCCTTGTTGGATAAAATAAAAGTCGGTGGTGACTCTTGCTTACCGCGACATTTTGCAAAAACAAAACGCAAAACGCAAACCAGCATTCCAAAAAACAGTCAGTTCTTCCCACCGTATCACAGTAATGTTTTTGGTGTTTTGAAGATGGAGATGAATAGCAACACAGGAGCTATTTTTGTGATGTTTTGGACCATCTTTGTATGTGATGAGTTGTTTGGTTTAAAGGAAAGTTTGTATGGTGGAGCAATGGGTTGGATTTCTGTTTTGAACAAGAGCAGTTTTGGTTTTGAAAATGAGTCCAAGTTGTACAGAATATTGTTTTTCTGCTTAACAAAGCTCTCTATTTTTTCTCTCTTTCAAAATCCAACCCCTTTGTCTTATGAGACAATCCTCTTTTGTAGAACCCTTGACTGTGGTTTAGGGGGGAAAATAAATAATTCATTTTGAATTGCTTTTTCCTACTGTTTTGACACTTTCTTCCCACAATTTTTCCTTTTCCATTTTGGTGTAACTTTGGGGCTGTCATGGTGCAAGCTTGAGCTGACTGCATAGAGCAGTTTTGGACTGTATTGGCAGCATGTATGCTTGGGATGCAGCATAGTTGTAGCATCATATTTTCTTCAATTTTGGATAGCATAGTTGTAGCATGTCACAAATTTAGTCTTGTGCACATTATGTCAAAGGCAAAAATATTGTGACAAGGTTTTTTAATCAAGACATAGTTTTAGAATATGTAATTTTGCAAAAATGTCACTTTGTAATAACTTGAATTACTTGCATCATCTTGAATTATTTGGAGTTGTAGTAAAATGCCATGAAGCAAATGAATTTAACCAAGTATAGAAAATACTTAGAAAAATCTCAAAGTCTTGCAAAGATGGATTTTTTATTCTCTTGACTTCTTAATAATCAAGCTTGATATTTTTGAATGTCTTGATGAAATTTGATCTTTGGGTTGTAATGTTGACCAAAAACTCAAAGTTTGACTTTCCAGTATGTTATTGACCATTTTGCCCTTGTGCCAATTTCAAGCCTAAATTGATGTATCAGTGCTGCAAACTTGACGTCATAAAAGATCTTGTAAGAAAATCCTTGAGAAATGAGAGGGCAAATTTTGAGGTACAACAACATGTACATCATCAGCAAGGTCTATCCAAAAGCATACTGCATGGGATTAAGGCATTGTTTTCGTCATCCTCTCTCTAAAGGCTTGCAACTTTTTGAAACAAGAGTTGAATACTATAAAGGGAGTAAAAAGTATAGTTTTAAGTATAGTGAAAACGAATGGATCAATTCAAGACAAACAAATGCAATGCATTGATGAAACAAAGTTTGACATTAATAGATAATTGTTTGAATAACAAAAGAAATTACAATTGAAAATTTAAATGAACATAAGCCTCTTTGTCTGAACTTGTCACTTTAGGTGGTGAGCCTTTGAGGGACGGCAGAAGAATTCAGTCTGGCCATCTTGTGTGAACTCCAACATTCCTCTGTTAATCAAGTCTTGGACCTTATTTTTCAAATCCAAACAGTCATTTGTATCATGCCCCTTGTGAGGAGAGCTTTGACTTCTTCTTGCCCCTTGGATAGGTTCAAGAACATTTCTTGAAGTTGAGCATTTTGAGCTTGGATGACCTTGATAGTCTGCTCTAGAGCTATCTCTACTAAAATAAGGAGACCTGTATGGGAGAGACCTGTCATGATATGATGCATGATATGTGGATGCATGTTTTCAAGGATCTCGCGGGGTAAACACAAGAAAATGTTAGAAGTTGAACTTTGATCAACAGCTTTGATTGGAGAACCTTGTATAGGTGGATGTCCTTCCATGAGAATTAAGCTCACCATGTCAAGTGGGTCATAGCCCTTGACTCAAGTTTGTTGTACTTGATTTTTGACGGCGTTTGTTTAGAGAAGAATAAATTCTCTTGCCCTTTGATAGATGTCTGGTTCAATGTGACCCTGCATCATAGACCCTTGAGATCCTTGAAATGGTTATTGAAAATGCTATGGTATGATGTCATGATGTTATGTACAAGTATGTAAAGTAAGAAAGTACAAATAATCACATTCACACAAAGCAAACAAGTCCTTAGGTTTAGGCTTGCATGGAGTCTTATAGGTAAGTACCCTCTTGAAGTTTAGTTGGCTCAACCTTTCCTAGTTAATAGTAATCGGGTTCTAAGGGATCTCAATATCACTGATTTGTCTTCTCGGGCATTGTTTCAATGCAAGCCTCTTTCACGGTGATCGAAATATCCCGAAAATCAAACCTCAATGAGTGTAGTATCGAGTATCTACCAACTTCGGACTGCACCAAATCTGATCATCTCACTATGTCCTAATGGCCAAGTTGGTCAAGTAAAGGTTCTAAAAGTCAGTTAGTGCTTCATGACATCACTCAGCAGCCACGTATTCTCCTTGACTACTCAAGGGCTACCGGTACCCACATATATGTCACACTAACGTAGCTATTGCTTAGACCATGTTGGTATACCCCACACAGTTTCCACAATATATTGCTACTTACCTATAAGGTATCCCAAATCTGGGTAGAGGATTTAAGCCCAAACAAAGAACCAAAATGTAAAGCATACAATTCAAACAATGAAAGCAAGTAAAAGTGATCTAGCGCTAAGGTAACCCCACTTTTAAGATATTCCACAGCAGAGTCGCCAGTCCTGTGATACGGTGGGAGAACTGACTTAGGTGCTTTTCATTTTATCACAAATTTTGCGGTTAGTAAGAGTCGTCACCGACTTTTCTTTTATCCAATAAGGAAAGGCTAAAAAGAACAGGAAAGACCTTTTGAGATTATTTCTGAGTTCGAGGGCTAGATTATGAAAAGGGAGGGTATTAGCACCCTTTTCGTCCGTAGTTATATACGGGCTCTTAGTTGCTTGCTAGATCACTTGCTTTTGTTTAATAATGTGCTTTGTGATGTTTTTGAAAGTATTTTGAAAAGGCGACATCTTTTAGGCAAACTTTGTAATAGTTCTCGTTTGTAAGAATGTATACAAAGTGTTGGTCTTTTGAAAATGTTTCATATGAAAGTGTTGGTGTATAAAATGTTTTTTTTGTGAGGAAGCAAGAAACTAGGAGCAATCTACATACTCAAAAGGTCTTAGATGTTATTTTTCTCCTCCTTTAGATGTTGCTATCTTGCCATTGTTTTGGTAACAATCCCCATCGTTGGATGTGAAGGGACGGGTGCGGGACATTTGTATAGTCATAGAAGGCAACCCATGGGGCGTTTTAGCAATTTCGTTTAGGGACTACATTATTTACCGAAGGCAACATCAAGGGTCATCGAGGGACTACGATCTTTTATCGAGGGTCTTTGCTAAAACGCCCAAGTTCGAGGGACATGACTATTTTTCCAAGGCAACAAATGAGATTACCCTAAGGTTGCATGTGTGTAAAGTGTGTTTGATTTGCATGCATTTTCTTTGATTTTTAGGCTGTCTACTCGTTGATTTATTCTTGCCATACATCCTATTTACTAGCATCTGTATAAAGCAATAAAAATGAAGAAAAGAAAAAATCCTACATTATTACAACCATATTAAAAGGCAAGAAAAATGTAAAGGCAAAAAATAAAATAAAAAATAAGTAACAAAAGAGCTCCTTCAATTGGGGGGGAAGCAGCCTTCGATTTTACTTTTGTTGGCCTCCTTCGGTTGGGGCTAGCATTCAGTAAGTCATGGCTTTCGATTGGGAATTGGCACCAGTCAGGTCATGGTCTTCGATTGGGCTTGTCATCAGCTGGGCGTGCCTTCTGGTTATGCCTTTCTGCCTTGTTGCCTTCTTTGATTGGGGCTGGCATCAGCAAGTCATGGCTTCGATTCTGGCTTTCTGGGGCTTGGAAGTCAGCATGAGCATGCGTTCTGGCTGGGCCTGGAAATTAGCATTGAAGCCCAAGGCTTCGTTTCATGTCTTTCTTCCTCCTGTCTCTTTTGTTTGGGACATAAAATGGAAACATGGCCTAAGTCCATGCTAGCCTTTGTCTTGTGGCCAAGCCAAATATTAAAGTATATTTTATGAAACTCAAGCAACAAGAAACAAAAAGATTAGCCAGAAAAATAGATTCAAAGGGTGTAAACGAAAGGGAGGCAAAATATTATATACATGCTATGTTTAAACGAAAGGTGCAAGGGTAAGAGTAACTTACCTTACTGCAGCCTTGAAGATGAATTGGGCCTTGAATGGAGGCTCTGGGTGCTGGGATCAAAAGAGGGGGCCAATAGTTGGGCTTTGAATGCTGGATTTGAAGGAAGAAAGAAACAAGTCTTATGTTTCTTTCCATACTAGATTCGAAGGATACTGAAGAGTTCTTTCTCTTCAGAATTGAAAGAGGTGACAAGGGGATTCTAGGTTTGTTCTTCACAAGTTCTTAAGGACTTGAGAGATTTTGTTGTGTTTGAGAAGATTTTGGAGGTTTCGTCCCTCTAGTCAAAAAAATACTCCTTAGCCTTTGCAAAGAATTCCTCTATTTATAGTGAAAGAATGGACATGTTGTCAAAAGCCAGCCTTGCAAAGAAATGATTAAATAATGTAACGTGAAAGTAAAAGTGGGGGGCCTTTTGGATTGAGATTAGACTTATGCTTATGGCCCTGCTTTTCGTTCAGACAAAATTCAGGTTGAAAGCTACTTTTGTGATAAAAGTACACTCTATGAAAAGAAAGGATATGTAGCCTTTTGTTATTTTAACCAAGAATAGTATTATCCAAAAGACAAATTTTAAAACCTTTGTACAAGCCTCTTATTATATAAAGATTTGGAAGAAAAGTAGCCTGACAAGTAGGGTAAGGCTATGATATTTCCTCAGATTTGCTTCAAACGAAACCTGCTTCAAATGGCTTAGCTTGGATTTGAAGCAAGCTGATTCGAAGGGGATCCACATTCCAATCGAAGCTTTGCATGTAGGTAGTTTTGTCTAATAAAAGGCTTTCCTTCCCATGGTCATATGTGGCCAAACGAAAGAGTGTACGTGGGGGGTCCCTGTCTTGTGACTGTTTAGCACGAGGGAAGTTAAATTCCCAAACGAAAGGTTTGACCTTGTGCTGAAGGATTCATGGCCAAACGAAATAAGCATGCAGGAAGCAAACTTGTCCAATCGAAGCAAGCATGCAGACAACATACTTGTCCAATCGAAGCTAGCATGCAGACAACATACTTGTCCAATTGAAGCAAGCATGCAGATATCATACTTGTCCAATTGAAGCAAGCATGCAAACAGTATATGCCCAATCGAAGCAGGCTTATAGACAGCATGTGCCCAATTAAAGCAGGCTTACAGGCAGCATATGCCCAATCGAAGCAGGCTTACAGGAAGCATGTTCCCAATCGAAGCAGGCTTACAGGCAGCATGTGCCCAATCGAAGCAGGCTTGCAGGCAGCATATGCCCAATCGAAGCACGCTTGCCATTTCTTTAATTTTGTCAAAAAAAACAATTTTATCTGTTTTCTTCCTTTTTGATAGTTTTCTTTTAATTTTGGTACTGGAAAACCCCATTGTACTTGTGCAAGCTTGAATCCTGAGAATCTTTGTGAGAAAAGCCTTGAGAATTGAGAGGGAAAATTTTGGGGTACAACATAAGGCTTTGGTGAAGTTCCTGAAGTTGGCTCATGTTCCACAAGAGACTTTTGTCAACCAATTCGAGAACTGTGTTGCTAGTCTAACTGCTGACAATGGACTTGGTTTCTTTGATGCTGATTTAACATCTAAAGGAAGAAAGTATAATGATGCCCTGCATGTCTCTATTGAGTGCAAGGGAACTACCCTGGCTCATGTTCTAGTTGATACGGGTTCTTGGCTAAATGTTCTACCAAAGGGTGTTTTAGACAGATTGGACTATGAAGGACTGACTTTGAAGCCCAGTAATATTATGGTGAGGGTTTTTGATGGTTCCAAGAGAATGGTACACGGGGAGGTGGACATTCCTATTAAAGTTGGTTCCCAAACTTTTGGCTCCACTTTCTATGTAATGGACATTCACCCGTCTTACTCTTGTTTGTTGGGACGCCCTTGGATTCATGGGGCCGACGATGTCACTTCCACCTTGCATCAGATGTTAAAGTATTCGGTTAATGGAAAGATTGTTACAGTCCATGGTGAAGAAGAGTATATGGTGAGCCATCTGAACTCTTTTCGATATGTCGAGATAGACGACGAGTTCATCGAAACCCCCTTCCAGAATTTTGAAGAAGTTCCTCAGACAATTGTTGTCACCAAAGTTACCACCGTTGTTCCAGAGATTACCAGACCTCCACTAAAGGTGCCTTCCCTAATAGATGCTAGGGCTGTAATTGAAGAAGGTGGGTGCACTATTTAGGGCCAACCACCTAACATCCCCTATAAGTCTGACAAATTTGGTTTGGGTTTCACTTCAGGAGCTCAAAAATCTACTCGTCGTGCTCGCACCGGAGGACCACCATTACGCATCAGCAACCATGGAGTCAACATTGTAGAAGACACTGACAGTAACTGTGACCTGGACAATTGGATCTTACCTGCTACCAACGGTGGACTCAACAATTGGACGGCTAGAGACTTTGTTCCCATTATGTTTATCCAGGAGTAATTGTCTTTTTTAATATGTAATATTTGAACAATTTGAACTTTAAAGCCTTGTGTATTACTCGAGGCACAATGGTTTTTTTGTGAGGGTTATCATTTAACTTTCATATGTTATAAATAAATCATTAGACATTTTGCATACAAATTTTGCGCTCTTTGTTTTTCTTTTCTGCTTTTACTTATCAAAATAGCTATCTCTCTTACACACACCCACATATCCAATTGTAGATCCACATCCACTCTGGATCCCATTGATAACGATTATGCTATTTCCAGTTATGACTTTGAAAATCCATTCTACCAAGCTGAGAACGAAGGTGAGGAAGATTGTGAAGTACTAGGAGAACTTGCTAGGCTGTTACAACATGAGGAAAGAGCAATACAACCTCATGAAGAGTCAGTCGAGACGGTAAACTTGGGTACTGAAGAGGATAAGAAAGAAGTCAAGATATGTGCCAACTTGGAGCAGAGTGTCAAAGAGCCATTAATTCAGATGTTACATGACTACATTGAGATCTTTGCCTAGTCATGCGAAGACATGCCAGGGTTGGACACTGATATTGTGGTTCATCGTCTACCAACGAAAGAAGATTGTCCTCCAGTGAAGCAAAAGTTTCTTCGTATGCGTCCTGAGATGTCAGAAAAGATCAAGGATGAAGTTATGAAACAGTTTAACATCGGGTTCTTAGTTGTTACTTCTTATCCATAATGGGTTACAAACCTGGTACTAGTACCTAAAAAGGATGGCAAGGTGCGTATGTGTGTGGATTACAGAGATTTGAATAGGTCAAGCCCCAAGGATGACTTTCCGCTTCCCCATATTGATGTTCTGGTTGACAACACTGCACAACATAAGATATTCTCTTTCATGGACAGTTTCTCCGGGTATAATCAGATTAAAATGGCACCTGAAGATATGGAGAAAACAACTTTTGTCACATAGTGGGGAACTTTCTGCTACAAAGTTATGCCATTTGGGTTAAAGAACACTGGGGAAACCTATCAGTGTGTTACGAAAGCCTTGTTCCATGATATGATCCATCACGAGATAGAGGTCTACGTCGATGATACAATAGCCAGGTCTCAGACTAAAGAAGAGCACTTGGATCACTTGCAGAAACTATTTGAAAGACTGAAGAAGTACAAGTTAAGGCTGAATCCGAACAAGTGCACCTTTGGAGTAAGATCTGGTAAGTTATTAGGTTTCGTTGACAGCGGAAAAGGTATCGAAGTAGATCCTGCGAAGGTTAGAGATATTCAAGAGATGCCATCTCCCTGCACTGAGAAGGAGGTTAGGGGATTCCTAGGACGTCTAAACTACATTTCCAGATTCATTCCCCACCTAACCGCTACTTGTGAGCCAATATTCAAATTACTGAAGAAAGATCAAGTAGTAAAGTGGAATGACAACTGCCAGACGGCATTTGACAGAATCAAGGAGTATCTTCAAGAACCTCTAATTTTGATACCGCCGGTTGAAGGAAGACCTCTGATCATGTACTTAACAGTATTAGAAAATTCAATGGGGTGTGTGCTGGGGCAACATGACGAGTCTGGTCAAAAAGAGCATGCAATATACTACCTTAGCAAAAAGTTTACTGACTGTGAAACAAGATACTTACTGCTCAAGAAAACTTGTTGCGCTTTGGCATGGGCTGCTCGCCGACTAAGATAGTATATGTTTACCCACACCACTTTATTTATATCTAAAATAGAGCCTATCAAATACATATTTGAGAAGCCCGCTCTCTCTGGAAGAATAGCAAGAGGGAAAATGGTCCTGACCGAATATGACATTCAGTACACTACCCAAAAAGAAATAAAAGGAAGTGTACTAGTTGATCATTTGACTCATCAGGCTGTGGACGACTATCAATCCATGAATTTTGAGTTCCCGGACGAGAAAATTATGTTAGTGACTGATTGTGAAGAGCTTGGACCGGATGAAGGACCTGAAAAAGGTTCCCAATGGACTATGTTTTTTGACGGAGCTTCCAACGCACTTGGCAATGGCATCGGTACTATGATCATATCTCCCGAAGGATGTCATACTCCTTTCACTGCCACGCTATATTTCAATTGTACTAACAATATGGCTGAATTTGAAGCATGCATTATGGGTCTCAAAGCTGCTATCGACTTGAGAATCAAATTCTTGAGTGTATTTGGAGACTCGGCCCTGGTAATCAGTCAAATCAAAGGAGAATGGGACACGAAGCATCCTAATCGCATCCCTTATCGAGAGTATGTGTTGACACTTATTCCATACTTTGAAGAAGGTACCTTTGAGCATTTTCCACGAGAAGAAAATCAATTAGCGGATGCGCTAGCTACTATGTCATCAAGGTTTAAATTCAGATGGGATAATGATGCTCCTCAGATCACTATTGAGAGATTGGACAAACCAGCATATTGTTATGAGGTTGATACTGAAGAAGTAGTGGACAAACCCTGGTTCCACGAAGTGAAAAGATACTTCAAAGCCCAAGAGTATCCTGAGGGAGCTTCCGTTAATGATAAGAAGTTCCTGGGAAGGTTCTCTGCCAAGTTTTTCCTCAGTAACAGAATCCTCTACAAGCGCAACCACGATTCTACTTTGCTTCGGTGTGTAGACAAGAGTGAAGCAGATAAAATTATGGAAGATATGTACGAAGGTACCTTTAGCACCCATTTTAATGGGCACACAGTTGCTAAGAAGATTCTGAGGGAAGGGTACTACTGGTCCACCATGGAAGCAGGTTGTTATCATTATTCCCGAACTTGTCACAAGTGCCAAATCTATGTTGATAAAGTACATGTGCCTTTGGTTCCCTTGAACATCTTGACTGCTCCCTGGCCTTTTGCAATATGGGGCATTGATATGATCTGAGAGATTATACCTACTGCTTCTAATGGGCACCACTTTATCCTGGTTGCTATTGATTACTTCATAAAGTGGGTCGAGGCAACCTCATTTTCTTCTGTTACCAAGAATGTCGTGGCCCGGTTATCAGACATAACCTTATCTGTCGGTATGGTATTCCAGAAAGAATTATCATAGGTAATGGTACCAATATCAATAATACTATGATCACCAATCTCTGCATCCAATTCAAGATTCAGCATCATAACTCTTCTCCTTACCGGCTGAAGATGAATGGCGCTGTAGAGGCCGCCAATAAAAACATCAAGAAAATCATACAGAAGACGGTGACATTCAAATACTAGTATGAGATGTTACCGTTTTCTCTTCATGGTTATCGTACCTCAGTACGCACGTCAACAGGGGCAACTCCTTTCTCTCTGGTATACGGTATGGAAGCTGTCCTATCCATCAAAGTCCAGATCCCTTCCTTGAGAATCATGAAGGACACAGGTTTAAATAAAGACGAATGGGTTCAGACTCGACTTCACCACTTGAACCTGATTGACGAGAAGAGGCTCGCGGCTGTTTGTCATGGTCAGATGTACCAGAAATGTATGATCAAAGCTTTTAACAAAAAGGTTAGACATCAAGTATATCAGGTTGGCGACCTAGTAATCAAACGCATTATCCTGCCACAAGGTGATCCCAGGGGCAAATAGACTCCCACATACGAAGGACCATTTGTGACCAAGAACATATTTTCTGGTGGAGCCATGATATTAACCATTATGGACGGTGACGACCTTCCACATCATATAAATGCTGACATTGTTAAAAAATACTATGCATAAACAGAGACCCGCTAGGTTGACTGGCCTAGGCAAAAATAAGGGCATCCCGACGAACCAAAAGGGTTCAGGAAAAAGTTAGGGATATATATATATATATATATATATATATATATATATATATATATATATATATATATATATATATATATATATATATATATATATATATATATATATATATATATATATATATATATATATATATATATAATATGTACATCGGGAAAGTCGAAAACCTGGAAAAGGCGGCTTGGGCAAAAAAGGGTATCCCGGTGGGCTGAAAACCCGAAAGGGCGGTCCAGGTAAAAGTTAGGGATTAAAAGTGTACAGCTATGTCCCGTTGGATCACCTCACAGGCAGACTTCAATATCAAGTGTCAAATTCAAATGGTACTAATCAATCCAGTCAGCTTTGGTCAAACAGCAAAGTGATGAGACACTCACAGATATAAAGGCAATAGCAGAATAAGAACCCAATGGGATCATTTCACGTAGTTGTTTTTCTTTGTATACTGCTTTGTATGGTTTTCATTTCTTACAACGGCACTCTCTTATTGGGATGTCTGTCTCCTTGTACAAAAAGTGCCTGTTATAGGCAGACTTCTTCAAATTAATACAAAATCTATCTCTTTGGAAATGCATAAACTATTTGTTTTTATTTTTCTGTTTTGTTTTCCAAAAATGTCCAGTGATTATTTTTAACATATGCATTTGAATATAATCACCATTTACAATACACGCATAAAAACAGAAAGACGGTTTTGTACCCCAAAATTTGCCCTCTCATTTCTCAAGGCATTTCCTCACAAGGATTCTCAAAAATTCAAGCTTGCAAAAGTACAATTGGGTTTTCCAGCATCAAGTTAAAGAGGAAACTGTTAAAAAGGGGAAAGCAAGTAAAATTATTTTTTTAAGAAAAAATAAGTTTTCTTCGATTCACAAGGCTTCGATTGGACTTTGGTCTCCTTCAAAGCCTCCTTCGATTTCCCTTGTTTCATTTGGACTTTAGTCTCTTTCAAGACTGCTTCGATTGGACTATGGCATCCTTCATGCCTCCTTCGATCCATCCTTTGTGTCTTCTTCAATCCACGAAGCAATGACCTCCTGCATGCAAGCTTCAATTGCACCATTGGTCTCACATGGTTCCCAATGCAATGCTAGCCTGTATGCCTGCTTCGATTGGACATTTGATACCTGCATGCCTGTGTTGATTGGGCAAATAATTCTCTCCATGCTTGCTTTGATTCACAAAGTAATGGCTAGCTGCATACAGCCTTTGATTGAGCAATAGCTTCCTTTTTGCATGCTTCAAAGCAAGAGGCTCCCACCAGGCCAGCAGGCACAAGGCCAAGAGCCTCCTGTAGCCTCCTTCGATTCAAAGAGGAAAAGCCTCTTGTTGATGTCCTTCGATCCAAAGGGGAAAAGCCTCTTGTTGATATCCTTCGACTCAGAAGTTTGTGATTTCCTACTAGACTCCTTTGATTTAAAATACAAGTTCCTTCTTTACGCTTGCAAGGACCTTCTCTAAACCAGCAGGCACAAGGAAAAAGCCTCTTGAAACTATCCTTCGACTCAGAAGCCAATGGTCTTGCATGTCTGCTAAATTCAAAAGGCAATGGTTTCCCTTCATGCTAGTGCCCACAAAGCATTTGTCATTTTTCACGCTAGCTTCAAATGGGCAATATTTCCTTTGGAAACAATTTGTTTCGATCACACACAGTTCCTACACTATGGCATACAATGGGTGTCCCATTCAAAAGACATGTACGGGTTTCCCATTCGAAAGACATGTCTTGGTGTCCCATTCGAAGGACATGTTTGATGGCCCATTCGAAGGACCTACAAGACATACCTTGTTGTTTCCATTCTAAAGACATATTTTGGTGACCCATTCAAGGGGCACACATTTGGCTCCTTCGAAGGATGCACAAAAAGGGCTCATTTGAAAGACACTTTGATTGGAAACAAATATTGTTGTCTGAAGAGGAGTCTAGTTGAAGGTTGGGCCTATGAAGTCAAAATGAAAGATGAAATATTCAAAGATGCTTGCTGCAATTCCAAGCCTGATGCACTGGCCACAATGCTCCAAAACTGCTGCACAGCAGCCCTGCAACACTTCCCCTATTCTTGCACCAATTTGGTATACGAATACTGCCCCTCGAAAGCTACAAAGACAGTATACTCAATTTGTTCAAATTGTTTTGTTTTCCCTCCTAAACCTCAGTCAACTTTGCCTATAAATAAGAGGCTCCATAAAACGTCTAAGGGGCTAGACAACACATCCATAGGCTTTTGGTAGCTGGGAAAAACTTTGATTGTGTGAAAATCATCAAACACTTAACACATTATCATACCCAGATTCAAAAGACCATACCTTTGTTTCTGACCCTTTTGAATACAACACTAGAAACACAGCACTTGTTTATTTTCCCTTAGGAATCCATGAACAACCTCACACTTTGTTTTTCTTTCAAATCCAGTAGAAAGAACACTACACATGTTCTTCTCCTTCGAATCCAGAAATAACAAGCACAACCCCACTCTCCTTGACCTTCGAATTCAGTCAAAGAAATACCACACCTGTTTCTTTCCTTCGAATCCAGGAGCACGCAGGGAAGCAGCTCAAGGTCCAACACTTACATTCCAACGTCAAGCAAGGTAAGTCCCCTTAACCTTAAACTTTTCATTTCAAACATAACATGTAAATAACATTTGTTCACTTTTTATTTCTATACTTTCGATTGCATGCTTTTTCTTGTCCAAGTATACGTTAAAGCTAACATGTACAGACCCTAAACGAAAGAAAAAGTCTTGTGTGAAATGAAGCCTTAGGCTTCACCCCTGGCTACTTCACAGTCCAAATGAAGGAGCAAGAAGGGAGAAACAAAAGTTGTCCACACTGGCTACCAGGCCCAATCAAAAGAAGCAGCCAGAAGGTTGTCCACATTGACTCCCAGGCCTCAATAGAAAGAAAAACAAAGGGCATCGTCGAAGGTTACTTGCTCACCCTAACATTCCTGCAATCGAAGGAAGCAGAAAGGAATAATCGAAAGTTGCTTGCACATGTTGACTTCCAGGCCAAATCAAAAGGAGCCAGAAGAGTAGAATCGAAGGATGTTGTTGCCTGAATCAAAAAGCTTGTCTTCCCTTCTTTTATTTTGTTTTGTCTTTACATTTTCCTGCTATTCAATATGGTTGTAATAGTGTAGGATATTTATTTTCTGCATTTTTATTGCTTATGTACAAATGTTAGTCATTAGGATGTATGGCAAGATAAAACCAACAAGTAGACAACTTAAAAACTCAAAGACAAAATGCATGAAATCAAACACACAATTCACACACATGCACCTCTAGGGTAATCTCACTTGTTGCCTCTGAAAATAGTCATGTCCCTCGAATATGGGTGTTTTAGCAAAGACCCTTGATAAAAGATCGTAGTCCCTCGATGACCCTCGATGTTGCCTTCGGTAAATGAACTAGTCCCTAAACAAAAATTGCAAAAACGTTCCATAGGTTGCCTTCTATGACTATACATACATCCCACACCCGTCCCTTCACATCCAATATGGGGCTTCTTACCAAATCAATGGTAAGATAGTAACATCTAAAGGAGGAGGAAAAGAACATTAGACCTTTTGAGTAGGTAGGACACTCATAGTTGCTCGCTTGCTCACAACAAAAACATTTTTCACACCAACACTTTCCTTTGAAACATTATCAAAAGTTAAAACACTTTGTACGCATTCTAATAGAAACGAGAATCATTACAAAGACACTTTTCAAAATCACTTTCAAAAACACATTCCACAAACACCTCTTTGAACTATTTTCAAAACCAACACTTTGAACGCATTCTTATAGAAACGAGAGTCATTACAAAGAAGTTTTCAAAATACTTTCAAACCCATACCACAAGCACATTTTCAAACAAAAGCAAGTGATCTAGCAATCAACTAAGAGCCCGTAGATAACTACAGATGAAAAGGGTGCTAACACCTTCCCTTTTCATAACCTACCCCCCGAACTCAAGAAATAATCTCGAAAGGTCTTTCTTGTTCTTTTCAACCTTTCCTTATTGGATAAAAGAAAAGTCAGTGGAAACTCTTGCTATCCGCAACAATTGCAATCAAACACAAAACACCCAAGTCAGTTCTCCCACCGTATTACAGACAGTTACTAATGGCCTTAAGAAACATGACAGTATCTAAAAAGCCATATGCAAATCCCCACAGATACATCACACAATAGATACAGAGACAGAGACGTCCTCCTGTGAAGTCACTGCCATATCTTTAACATACAACCTATTGATGTCAGAGATTCCGATATCCCCCACAGAGCAAGAGTCTCTAATCATCTCCCCGACATCTTGAAGAATTCTATAACATGGTTCATAAACTTCTTGGGTTCCCCAACAGGGCTTCATAAAAATCCCCAAGCAGTTTATGGAGTTTTCTTTCCCCAGTAGAGTTTATTTCTCTAGCCACGAAAGTCCATTTCCCAGCATTTCGATTTTAACAAATAATGAAGAATCACATTCTTCATCCCCAGCTGAGTTGGTCTTAAAAGAGAGTCGTGTAGATTTCTCCCTAAAGAAAACACCTCCCCAGCAGGCCGTCAAAACATTCTCTTCAACAGGGTTTATTTTCCCAACAAACTGTAAATTCCCCAGCTTGAGTTTTCATCTTAGACGATTACAAATCAACAGACGAAACCCCTTAACCCTTGGTAGAGTCATTACAATCTCCAACAGAGTCGTTACTATCACTAGAAGTTACTGTAAAGCCTGGAAGCCTACCAGATAACAGTTGACTCCATTCTTTCAAAGCAAGTTACTATGAATCCTGGATCCGACCATATAATAGTTTAACTTCTTCAAATCACTAATAAAATTCCTCCTCTCCAGAAGAGTTTGCAACTATCCCTGTTGAGTTTCTGCAAAGCCTGGAATCTGACCAGATAATAGTTAACTCCTTTATCCCAACAAGTTGTTAGCTTTCATTCTCTCTGATCAAGAGATAACTCCCCAGTAGAGCAACGGATAACCAAAACTCATGAACTCTTTTCCCTCAAGCAAACTCAACGTCCCCCAGCAGATTTTCTCCTCAAACAACAAAACAGGAATCCCCAGTGGAAACATTCTAAAAAAATAATGAAGAATCACATTCTTCATCCCCAGCAGCAGTCAGAATTTTATTTTCCCTCAATTCAATGATGCTACAACAAACAACTGATCAGCTCATATATTGCATTCATACATTACTTTACAAACATCATAGCATATGCATAAAAAAAATACATGAGCACAATCTCATTTATCTTGAGAACATCATTACACAATGAGTGTCATGCATCATGACATTGCATATAGTTATTTCTTTACCTTTTCAGGAAAGATCAACAAACAAATATCATCATCAATTTTCAACAAAGCTCTGGATTAATACCTGAAATAAGACAGGACAACTATCTATGAACCACTGATTGTAGATTAATACCTGAAACAAGACATGACAACTATCTACATGAGAGGATTGAAGATTAACTCTCAAAATAAGACGGGGAAACTATCTTTCTTTCTTTGAGGTCAGAGATTAATTCCTGAAACAAGTCAGGCAAACTATCTTTAGGACCAACAAAAAGAAGTTTCCGAATTAATACCTGAAACAAGACAGGACAACTATCTGTGAACAATTGATTGTAGATTAATACATGAAACAAGACAGGATAACTATCTACATAAGCAGATTCAAGATTAACTCCCGAAACAGGACGAGGAAACTATCTTTCTTTCTCTCTAGTTAGGTAAAGATCAATTCCCGAAACAGGACAGGGCGACTATCTTTATCACTGTTGGCATGAAATCTCGAAATAAGACGGGTTTACCAACAAATTAATTGTAGATCAATTCTCTAAACAAGACGGGGCAACTATATACATGACAAACACTTCCTTCAAGATAACTATTATTTCAGTATAAATCAACCAAAGATTTATTCTGATACTTCTTCCAATTTCTACCAACAGTCATTCTGGATGGCATCTTTAAGCCCATATCCGTCGACTCCCTGTCACTCTCCAAATGGTATCTATAATCCCATTCCCGACGCAATTAACCAACCTACCATCGAGTGCAAATTTCTGGGCACTCTGGTGTTCAATCATCTTCCACCTTCAAGTTAGGAATGGCGGACTCGCCAATCTAACTCTTCAGGTTTAAGAAGATTGAACAGGGGCAGTTGTTGTACCCCAAAATTTTCCCTCTCATTTCTTAATATATTTCCTACAAAGATCATCAATGACTCAAGTTTGCGCAAGCATCGACTAGGTCAAATAATCTCCTCAACACTGATGTCTCAAATTAGGGTTTGAGTTTGTACAAAGGCAGTCAGATTTCTAATGTTTCAAATGACTTTCACGGATCATGATAGACCCTCGGGATTATTTTTGTCAAGTTTCAAGTCTTGGATCACGGTTTTTGAAGAAAGTCATCAAAAGGGCAAAATGGGCAAAATTAGGGTTTTGACTGAAAATGGCTGAACTTTGATTTTTGACCTAATACCTGACTTACTGGTTGGAAGCATGATCTCAAGGATCTGAGCGCGTCATTTTGACCTAATCGCATATTTCAATTCATCTTCTAAGACCAATGAATTTATAGACATAATTCGGTCAACTGGTGGAAAAAGTCAATTGTACGCTAAAAAGTTAAACTTTGACTTTTTGACCAAAATTGAGTCCCAAAAATTACATTGCATCAAGACATCCAAAATATGAAATTTGATCATCAAAATTCAAGAAAGTCAAAAATCCAACTTTGCAAGGCTTGGAAAATTTTCTAAGTATTTTCTATACTTGTTAATTTCATTACTTCATGACATATTTTCACTACAATTCAAAATAGTTCAAGATGTTACAAATAATTCAAGTTATTACAAAGTGGCATTTTTGCAAGTTTACAAATCCTAAACTTTGTCTTGGTTGAACTTTTCCCTTTGACTCAAAAACCTTACCATAATGCTTTGTCTTTGATACAATTTGCATAAATTGCTCCATAAAACAAACTTGTTTCATGTTGTAAACTATGTTGTCCAAGTTATTGCTGAACAAAGTATGATATGCTACTTCTATACATTGCCACAACACTCCAAAACCCTGCTCCATTGTTGTCCTACAAAAAACCTTGTGTTATGCTGCACCACAAACCTATCACAAAACCTGCATATGTTGTCCTATACAGTCCAAAATCTGTCCAAAAAACCAGTCCAAAACTGCTTTATGCAGTCTGCTCCAATCTGCATCATAACATCCACAAAATTGCACCAAAATGGCAAAAGAAAATTGTGTGGAAAAAGTATCAAAACAGTAGGCAAAAACAGTTCAAAATAACTTATTTTGTTTCCCTCCTAAACCTGAGTAAAGGATCTACAAAAGGGAATGTTTCATAAGAGATAGGAAGCATTATTTTTTGGAGAGAAAAAGAGAGAAGAGAAAAATAGAATTTTTGTTAAACTATGCTCATTCATAAAAATCAGCTCATTCATAAAACTCTGCTCATCTTCAATTCTGCTTTCACTCACAAAACAGAAAAATCCTCAACCCATTATTGTAAAACCTTGCAAACTTTCCCCTAAACCAACTATCCAAACACCTCATATACATCACATAGAGATTGTTCTAACATAAGAATAGTTTATGTAACACCTTTATCATCACCTTCCAAACATAAACAAAACAAATAGTACTTTGCACCTTTGGCTGGGTTGGAGCGATTCTGGAACTTTGTGGCACAGAGCAAGGATTAGAGTAGCTCCAAAGAGGATCTCGGTCATTCATCGCTTTGCATCAGGAGATATTCGTACATATTCTAAAGTTTCGCTTCAAGAGGTATACTTTTTTTCCAAACTGCAATATCTTTTTCCATACATCATTTTTTGTTTGAGTTCAAAAGATATGTAAAAGATAAATCAAAAAAAGAAAACTCAGTAAAAAAATCCAAGACAAGGGGCTAACACGGGTGCCCGTGTCACACGACAAGGTCGCGTCAGCTCATCTATTTGAAAAACATCTAACAAAGCACATGATAGGGTGCTGACACGGGTGCCCATGTCACAGGACACGGCCCGTGTCAGACATACTGGAATTATAAGTTAATAAAAATGCAGGTCAGGGTGCTGACACGGGTGCCCGTGTCACAGGACACGGCCCGTGTCAGGTTTACTGGAATCAGAAATGTGCAAAAGTGGCAATTCAGCGTGCTGACATGGGTGCCCGTGTCACAGGGCACGGCCTGTGTCAGTTTAGCTGGTACATAAAGGAAAAACATGCATGGATCATTACACGGTGCTGACACGGGTGCCTGTGTCACAGGACACGGCCCGTGTCAGACCAGACAGCATAAATCTTGATTTTTCTTTGATTTTTTTGCTTTTATTTTCATTCGATTTGGTTTTAATAGTTAAATTAGGTTTTATTTGCTTTTATCTCCCCACTTGTAAACTTACGCCCCCATCCCTTAAAGTGATGTAACAGCGTAGGATTTTAATTTCCACAAATTTATCGCTTTTCAAAAAAATGAACACAGAAAATAATCCAGTGATATTGAGCTCTGTAGAACCTGGTTACTATTTATAGGACAGGTTGAGCCAACTAACTTCAAGAGGGTACTTACCTATGAAACCTCATGCAAGCCTGGAACTGGGATCTTGTGTGACTTGCTTGTACATATGTTTGTGCATACATCATGAACATCATAAAGCATCATATGCATCCACTAACCATTTAAAGGGTTTGGATCTTCATCTTCGTTCTTGTTTTGTAGGTCATGGAATCTCTTCGCAGGAAAACAATTCAAGTAAACCTTGTGAGAATCCCTCCTCAGCTCAAGGAGCTTACTTCCAAGATTCTAGAGAATTCTCTCTTCAGTGAAAGACATGGTAGACTTCTCAACTTGGTCAATTCCAACATTGAAGAAGACATGGTGAAAGTTCTCTTCCAGTTCTTTTACCCCTACACCACTGTTTCACATTCCCTGATTACCAACTAGTACCTACTTTGGAGGAATTTTCTCAACTCCTGAGGATTCCTATTCTTCATCAACTACCCTACAACTGTACGGAAAAAGAACCAAAGCCTAAAGATGTTGCTCAAGCCCTACACTGGAAACCATCTGATATCAAAGGTCATTGGGAAACCAGAAGTGGTGTCAAGGGTTTCTTGGCAAAGTTTCTATTTGAGAAGGCACAAGACTGCTCGAATTCTCTAGATCTACAAACTTTTGAAGAGATTGTGGCACTCCTCATCTATGGGTTGGTCTTGTTCCCAAATCCTGATCAGCTTATAGATGTGAACGCTGTCAAAATCTTCATGTCTCGGAATCCTGTGCCTACATTGCTTGGGGACATCCTACACTCATTTTACACACGAACAATGAGGAAAAGAGGTGTTCTCATGTGTTGTACTCCCCTCCTAGCAAGGTGGTTTATTTCTCATCTTCCACAATCAGTTTTGAAGAATGAGCAGGGTTTAAGGTGGTCACAACGGTTGATGACCCTCACACTTTCTGATGTTCATTGGTGTTCTCGGTCCAGAGAAAATGTCATCATCATTGATCATTGTGGAGAATTCCCTAATGTCCCATTTCTTGGCATTAGGGGAGGCATCACCTACAACCCCTGTTTAGCTCTAAGGCAGTTTGGATATGCTAGAAGGGATGGCCCTCATGATATACTGATTCCTGACCTAGTTTTTGACTTCTACAATGATGCGCAAGGACTTCGACAAAGGTTCATCAGAGCTTGGAGGATTCCCAACAAAGTGGATAGTAAGACACTGGGGCATAAGAATTCCATCCCCTTTGAGCCTTATCTCAAGTGGGTACGAACCCGCGCCCAGAATCTTATGATGCCATACCCTCACATTCTCCCCATGATCAAAGAGCCTGTTATGGAAGGAGAGGTTCCATACACCATCCTACATCCTGACATGCCAACATCATTGGAAGAATTACAAAAGAGTTGGATCCAACTCAAGGAGGAACGAAATACTTTTGAAGCCAGCTTATATGCCAGTGAGAAGAAGGTTTTGGAGCTTACCCGCCGACTTCATGAAGAGGAAACTCTCAACACTTACATCGCGCCAAAAAGGATGCGCAATGTCTTTTTACATTAAGAATTTTGTAATATTTTGCCTATGGGGAACTTATGTAATAACAAATTTCTTCTTAATATGACGTGTGTTCTTTTTGTTTGCAACAAATTTGAATTTCTGAATCCTTGGATGCATTACATGAATAACATATCATTCATCATATGCATAAACAGGTCTTCACACCAGGTTTCCTTATCTTTCTGCTGTTTATTTCAGCAAGATGGATTTGGAGCAGACGGTTAAGGATTTGCAAGCATAAAATTCGCAATTCCATCAACTCCTCATGACCTTAGCAAAGGGTCAGGAGGACCTTAAAGCACTGTTGAAGAAAGATAAAGAGAAAAAGAAGAAAAGACCTGGTGTGGTCATTATAGGAAGAAGGTTTGAAAACCATGCTAGAAAAGTTCTCGAGTTCCCCTCAACGTCTGATGAAGGGGCTGGTAAAGGAAAAGGAATTGCGATGCCTTCTGAATCTGAAGATGAATAGGAAGAAGAGGAAGAGGATGAAGATTACTTCGAACAGCAATATCCTCCGGCGGATGATAAATTTAAAAATCTTGAGGATCGGTTGGCAGCCATGGAGTTGCAAAGGGTACCCGGTTTAGATTTTGAAGAACTAGGGTTGGTCGCTGGGATCGTCATTCCTCCCAAGTTCAAAGTTCCTACATTTGCTAAGTATGACGGTTTGTCCTGTCCAAAAATGCATCTGAGATCCTACGTCAGAAAGATCCAACCTCACTCTTCTGATAAAGATCTTTGGGTCCATTTTTTCCAAGACCGTTTATCAGGCACACAATTGGACTGGTTCTATCAACTCGAGAGATCAGAGGTTCATAACTGGGAAGACTTAGCTGCTGCTTTCTACTGACAATACCAATACAATGCTGATTTAGCGCCTACTCGTACTCAACTACAGAGTATGGGTATGGCTTCTAACTAGGGATTTAAAGAGTATGCCCAGAAGCGGCGTGATCTGGCTGGAAGGGTGCAGCCACCATTGTCGGATAGAGAGCTGGTTGACATGTTTTTAGGGACCCTGTCTGGCCCTTTCTTCAATCATTTAATTGGGAGTTCCTCGGCGGGATTCACCGAATTAATTCTGACCGGTGAAAGGTTCGAGGTCGGAATTAAAAGTGGTAAGATTCAGAAAGATGCCTCCGCGTCCACTACTATTAAGAAGACCTTCCCAACTAAGAAGGAAGCTTCTGCTGTTTATTCTCAGAAAAGCCAAGGAAGAACCGAGCGCCGGCCAACTGTGGGGGCTGTGATGATCCAAAACTCTTCAAATGATCAACCTCGCAGCAATCAGCCAAGATCTAATCAACAAAGGGTAGAAAGACCACAATGGCAATTCACCCGAATCAACATGACACCGGCTCAAGTACTCCCTCATTTGTTAAAGCTTAATCTTACCAATTTGAAGGAAGCGCCAAAGAACCATAATACCTCTTCTCCATATTACCACTACAATGCAAAATGTGCTTACCACTCTGACAATGTAGGGCATGATACCAACAACTGTTGGGCTCTTAAGAACAAAATCCAAGACCTGATCGACGCCAAGGAGGTAGAATTCGACGCGCCCGAAAAGCCGAATGTGATTTCGGCCCCAATGCCCAAGCACAGTCATAATGTTCATGCCGTTATGGAAGACCTTCATGTTACCAATGTTGCTGACCTTTTGACTCTGTTACCAGTGATTAAAGTGAATTTGATGAGAGCCGGGATATTCCTAGACTGTGGAAGAGACTGTTACTTTTGTTTAAACTTGCGAGCTGACTGCCCATTGTTGAAATCAGGCATCCAACGCCTGATGGATACCCAAGAGATACTCTTTCAAAAGACTCCTTTTAATACCTTCACTCCTGTTACTCCTTCTACCTTTGTTACTCCTACCAATGACATTGCAATAATAACCATCTCCGACAATCTTCCTAAGGCCTGCAAAAGGCCTGTCAAGATTACGCCTGATCCTAAGTTTGTGCCGTTAAAAATCACCATGTCGGGGCCTGTCCCGTATAAATCTAACAAGACGATACCATGGAACTACGGAGGAGAAATCTTCTACCATGGTGTCAAATAGATTGAATCAGTCCAAGAGAATTCCAATGATGAAACCCCCGATATAGGGAATATTGCGGGAACGAGCAAGATAACTCGCAGCAGAAGGATATTTTCTCCGGAGATTGCTCCTCCACGAGCAGTCTTCGGACCCTCGAGAGTTTATATGCCTATCAAGCCATCTGTGCAAATCCCGATAATTGAAGAAGTTGATATACCCGAAACTGGACCCTCTGATGTTACTTCCAATAAAGGTAAGGGGATACTATAAGCGCCTGTCAGGACGAAGGCTCATACTGTGATTATCCCCGAGACCACCCAGAAAGAGATGGAAGAAATCTTAAAGATAATCAAGAAGAGCGACTACGACATCGTGGAACAGCTAGGGAAGACCCCTTCCAAAATCTCCATGTTGGCTCTCCTACTCTGCTCTAAGGCTCATGCTAAGGCCTTAATCAAATTTCTAAAGACGGCTCATGTGCCTCAAGAAACTTCGGCTGACCAGTTTCAAGAGTGCGTGGCTAGCCTTAATGCTGATAATGGTCTTGGTTTTTCCGATGCTGATTTGACCCCTAAGGGAAGGAAGCACAACGACGCACTGCATGTCTCAGTAGAATGCAGGGGAACCACACTTGCCCATGTCCTAGTGGATACCGGCTCATCTTTGAATGTACTACCGAAAAAGGTGTTGGATAGACTAGACTGCGAAGGTTTGACCCTGAGGCCCAGCAACATTGTTGTTAGAGCCTTCGACGGTTCTAAGAGGATGGTCCATGGAGAAGTGGACATTCCAATCAAGGTGGGCACAGAAATTTTCAACTCTACCTTTTATGTGATGGACATCCGTCCTTCATATTCTTGTTTATTGGGAAGGTCGTGGATCCACAATGCTGGGGTTGTCACCTCCTCTTTACACCAAATGCTAAAGTATCTAGTTCAGGGTAAGATTATCACGGTTCATGGGGAGGAAGAGTACATGATAAGTCACCTCAACTCCTTCCGCTATGTGGAGTTGGATGGCGAGTTCATAGAAATGCCTTTCCAACATTTTGAAGAGGCTCCTCTTGAAGTCGCAGTTGCGAAGACAATGATTGATGTGCCTGTTATTTCCAAGCTTGTGTCTAGGATGGCATGCCTCAAAGATGCTGAGGTTGTAATCAAAGAAGGAAGGAGTACAATGTGGGGGCAACTGCCTGAGTTTTCTCACAAGACAGACAAGTTCGGACTAGGTTTTACTGCTGCTGGCCAAAAAGATGTGCGTCGCTCCAGGGCCGGAGGACCACCCGTAAAAATCACTCACCATGGAATTAATGCCTTAGAAGATGATGATGAAGAGGACAACTTTGAATATTGGATCTTTCCAACCGTCGAAGGAGGATTAAGCAACTGGGAAGCGAAGGACTTTATTCCCATCACTTTCATCAACCAGTAATTTATCTTTGAACAATTTCCTATTTTGGTCTGTAATAACTAAACAATGCGTACACTATTTTCACCTTATGCCTTACCTGGGGCATATAGGTCCGTTTGTAAGGGCTTGATTTTGTTTTTCATTATCATATGCCATGTTTAATGAATCATTGGATGTTTTCATCTATAAACTGTTGTGTTCATTTTCTTTCCTTTTACATTTTGTTTTGTTTAAGGATGGTTATCCCTTACACACACCCACACTCACAAAAATGCAGGTACCCATCCACTCCGGATTCCATGGGTGACTATTCTGCTTTAGCCTTCGGTGAATCTGAAGATTTGGTCAATCATGTTGAGTACAAAGTTGAGGAAGACTGTGAAGTGTCGGGAGAGTTAGCCAGACTTTTGCAACAAGAAGAGAGGGTTATTCTGCCCCATGAAGAGTTGCTAGAGACCATCAACTTGGGAACAGAGGAAGACAAGAAAGAGGTTAAGGTGGGTGCCAACCTGGAACCAAGTGTCAAGGATAGCTTAGTGCAGTTATTGAATGAATATGTTGAAATCTTCGCCTGGTCCTATGAAGACATGCCGGGACTAGACACAGACATTGTGGTTCACCATCTCCCTTCAAGAGAAGACTGTCCACCGATCAAACAAAAACTCCGCCGAATGAGGCCCGACATGTCTGAAAAATCAAAGCTGGGGTGAGGAAGCAATTCAATGCTGGCTTTCTGCCTGTTACTTCCTATCCATAATGGGTTGCTAACATTGTGTCCGTGCCTAAGAAGGACGGCAAAGTCAGAATGTGTGTGGACTATAGGGACCTAAATAGGGCTAGCCCTAAAGATGATTTTCCCCTACCACACATCGATATCTTGGTTGACAACATAGCTCAACACGAGGTATTTTCCTTCATGGATGGATTCTCGGGATACAACCAGATCAAAATGGCCCCCGAAGACATGGAGAAGACTACTTTTGTCATGCAGTGGGGTACCTTCTGCTATAAGGTGATGCCATTCGGACTGAAGAATGTCGGGGCAACTTATCAACGTGCCATGGTAGCTTTGTTTCATGACATGACACATCATGAGATTGAAGTCTACGTAGACGACATGATAGCCCATTCACAGACAGAAGAAGAACACTTCGATCATCTGCAAAATTTGTTTGTCAGATTGAAGGAGTATAAGCTCAGACTGAACCCAAGCAAGTGCACTTTTGGAGTCAAGTCTGGTAAACTTTTGGGATTTATCATCAGCAACAAAGGCATCGAGGTTGATCCTGCTAAAGTAAAAGCTATACAAGAAATGCCTGCCCCTCGCACTGAAAAAGAGGTTAGAGGTTTCTTGGGACGCTTAAACTATATTGCGAGGTTCATCTCTCACCTAACATCTACCTGTGAGCCAATCTTCAAGTTGTTGAAGAAATATCAGGTGATTGAATGGAACAATGATTGTCAAGTTGCTTTTGATAAGATCAAGGAGTATTTACTGGAACCTCCTATTTTAATGCCACCCGTCGAAGGAAGGTCGTTAATCATGTATTTAACTGTTTTGGATAACTCAATGGGGTGCGTACTGGGCCAACATGACGAGTCTGTCCGAAAAGAGCATGTCATTTATTACCTTAGCAAAAAGTTTACCGACTGTGAGACTCGCTACTCACTGCTCGAGAAAACTTGCTGCGCTTTGGTATGGGCTGCTCGCCGGCTAAGGTAGTATATGTTGACTCATACCAGTTTGTTGATTTCCAAGATGGATCCAATTAAGTATATCTTCGAGAAGCCTGCTTTATCTGGAAGGATCGCTAGATGGAAAATGATCCTAATTGAGTATGATATCCAGTATACTACCCAAAAAGCTATAAAGGGGAGTGTACTAGTTGACCATCTAGCTCATCAAGCCGTCGAAGATTACCAATCTATGAGATTCGACTTCCCTGACGAGGACATCATGACATTGGACAACATTGAAGGTAACGGACCGTATGACGGACCTGAACAAGGATCCCGATGGACCCTGTACTTTGATGGTGCTTCAAATGCACTTGGCAACGGTATCGGTGCGGTACTCATTTCTCCGGAAGGTTGCCATACACCCTTCACTACCCGAATTTGCTTCAGTTGTACCAACAACATGGCTGAATATGAAGCTTGCATCTTTGGTCTCAAGGCTGCTATAGACTTGGGAATCAAATCTTTGGTCGTATTTGGGGACTCAGCTTTGGTTATCAGTCAAATAAAAGGAGAATGGGACACTAGACATCCTAATCTTATCCCATATAAAGAACATGTCCTGACATTATTGCCTCATTCGAGCAGATTACTTTCGATCACTTCCCGCGAGAAGAAAATCAGCTAGCAGATGCTCTGGCTACAATGTATTCCATGTTTAAACTCAACTGAGATAATGAGGCTCCACGAATCACCATCGAGCGAATGGACGAACCTGCGCATTGCCATGAGATTAATACCGAAGAAGTAGTGGAACAACCCTGGTTTCATGAAATCAAAAGGTATCTCCAGACTCGAGAATACCCTGAAGGAGCTTCCGTCAATGACAAAAAGTTCTTAAGGAGATTTGCTGCCAAGTTCTTCCTGAGCAATGGTATCCTTTATAAGTGCAGCCATGATTGTGTTCTACTTCGTTGTGTAGACAAGGTTGAAGCAGAGTTGATCATGACCGAAATACAAAGTGGCACATTTGGCACCCATTTGAGCGGACATACGATGGCTAAGAAGATTCTAAGGGCAGGATACTACTGGTCTACCATGGAAGCTAATTGTCATCAACATTCTTGTACTTGTCACAAATGCCAAGTCTATGCTGACAAGGTACATATTCCTCCTGTTCCTCTCAATGTTCTAATAGCTCCTTGGCCGTTCGCGATGTGGGGTATTGACATAATTGGAGAGATCAAGCCTACGACATCCAATGGACATCGCTTCATCCTGGTGGCTATTGATTACTTTACCAAGTGGGTCGAAGCAGCTTCCTTCGCCTTTGTTACAAAGAATGTGGTTGCCCGCTTCATCAAGCAGAACCTCATATGCCGGTACGGTATCCCCGACAGGATTATCACGGATAACGATACAAATTTGAACAACACTATGATTACCGCTCTGTGCAAACAGTTTAAGATTTACCATCACAATTCATCTCCCTATCGGCCAAAGATGAACGGTGTTGTTGAAGCCGCGAATAAAAATATCAAGAAGATCATTCAAAAAATGACAGTCACCTACAAGGACTGGCATGAGATGTTACCGTTTGCTCTGCAAGGATATCGTACCACGGCGCATACTTCAACAGGGGCAACCCCCTTTTCTTTGGTATATGGCATGGAAGTTGTTTTACCTATGGAAGTTCATATTCCTTCCTTAAGGATTATGAAGGATGCCGGTTTGAGTGAAGACGATTGGATTCAGACTCGGCTTGATCAACTTAATTTGATCAACGAGAAGCGACTTACTGCTGTTTGTCATGGTCAGACGTATCAAAAACAGATGATCAAGGCTTTCAACAAGAAATTCAGACGTCAAGTATAACAAGTCGGAGATCTTGTAATCAAGCGGATCATCTTTCTGCAAAGTGATCCCAGGGGCAAGTGGACTCCTACCTACGAAGGACCATTTGTGATCAAGAGCATCTTTTCTGGTGGGGCAATGATTCTGACCACCATGGACGGCGACGACTTGCCACACCCTGCGAACGCAGACATAGTCAAAAGATACTACGCATAAATGACCCGACAAGTCGAAAACCCGAAAGGGCTATTTGGGAAAAAAGGGGCATCCCGGTGAATCGAAAACCCGAAAGGGCGGTTCAGGCAAAAATTAGGGATAAACAAAAAAATTTGTACACCCGGCAAGTTGAAAACCCGAAAGGGCGACTTGGGCAAAAAAGGGTTTCCCGGTGGATCAAAAACCAGAAAGGGCGGTCCAGGCAAAAGTTAGGGAATTAAAGCGTATGACTATGTCTCGTCGGATCACTTTAAGGACAATCTCTTCACCAACAAGCTCCAAGCTTCTGATCAATCCGATCATCGGCGGACGAAGCAGCGAATGGACAAGATACTCAGAGTTGTGAAGGCTATAGCAGAATGGGAACCCCATGGAATTATTGCAAATAGCCATCTTTATTTTGTATAAAAATTTTCACAATTTTACGATAACATTCTCTTACTAGGATGTCTATCTCATTTGTACAAAGATCACTTACAAAAGTTAATACAAAAATACTTCAAAGTGCAAAATTTTGCTTGCCTTTCCTTTCTTTTTACACTTATGTTTTATTTGAAAACGATCAATGTTTTCTTAAATAGGCATATGCATTTGAATATAATCACTGCTTACAAATAAAACGAGATTGAGAAAGGATAATTACTGATAGGTTGAAGGTGTAGGAAGATATCTTTGTGCTATTCCAGAAGAAATCCCCTACAGTACATCATTCAGACCTTCAACAAAGCTAAAACCTTGAAGTATATATCCTCAGCGGAGTTAAATTCCAAGATCCCCAGTGGAGCCCGAAAACCCTGAAATACATATCCCCAGCAGAGCTAGAATATTCTAAACCTTCTTCCCCAGCGAAGTCAAATTTCCAACTATCAATCCCCATTAGGAACCATTCAATTTTCCCCAACTTCCCCAGTAGATTGGCGTACAACCCAAGCTCCTGATTTCCCCGGCCGAGTAAACACGTTCCCCAAAGAATTACTTCCCAACAAACTGAGGATTCTAGTTCCTGTTTCTCCATTCGAAGCCTCCCAGGTTTTGATTCCCCGCAGAAGTTGTCGAAGCTCTTGTTAAAACCCCACAAGTCACCAAGGATTTTCAATCCCCAACGGTGGTCCCAGGATTTCTCATTCTCGACAATCTAAGATCTTTAATCCCCAAGCAGTCAGCAAGGTTTTCTCATCTTCAATAATCAAAGATTTTTAAGTCCTCAGCATCGGTCAGGATTCACTTTCCCCGGCAGCAGTCAAGGATTTCATTATCTCCAGTTATCAAGGATTTATTTTCCTCATCAAGACAGCTACTAAGATTACATGCACATCCATTACATTCATATATCATAAGCATTAATGAAACACAGTTCATTACATCATACATATCATGCAACATCGCTTCATGTTTCAATTAACATTTTACCCTTTTCAGGATAAGATTAAAAGGCTATCGTTAACAGTTATTCAGATACAGTATGGATACACTCCAGACACGAAGTTCATTCTATTACTCGTTCAACATTTCAAGTCAAAATACAGTATGGATACACCCCAGACACGGCGGTCATTCTACTACTCATTCAGACTTCAGCAATCCGATACAGACTAGATACGCTCCAGACACGGCGGTCATTCTATCCCTCATTCAGATTCAACTAACAACTTCAAGCTCAGATACGCTTCAAACACAGATGCCATTTTGGACCTTACACCAGAAGTTTGATTCTCCCTAGTGCAGCCGCCACGGAAGACATTTTGTCACTTATTCAGATCCCAGTTACAGTACAGATACACTCTAAACACGAAAGTCATTCTGCTACTCATACAGATCTCAACTTCAGATACAATCCAGATACGCCCCAAACACGGTTGCCATTCTGTCACTCATTCGGAATTATTCCCCAACACACAATTACTTCATACACAAATGTTTCTCTGTTACCCATTCACAATACAGATACACTCAAAACACGGCAGTCGTTCTGATATTCATTTAAAGTTCAACTACAGTTACAGCTCGGATACGCCCTAAACACAGACGACATTCCCTTTCTCATACAAACCCAATCTCCATATACAACTCAGATACGTTCCAAATACGGATACCATTCTGATGTTCATTCTACTGATTTTCAACAAACAAATCTTAGATGGCGTCTTTAATCCCATCTCCGGCAAGATTCTACTATCTCCAAATGGCATCTTTAAGCCCATTCCCTCATATACATTTTTGACGAGTGCAAATTTACGGGTACTCTAGTGTCCAATCCTCTTTTACCTTCGAGCCACGAAAGGCAAACTTGCCAATCTAACTCTTCAGGTTCAAGAAGATTGAACAGGGGCAACTGTTGTACCCCAAAATTTTCCCTCTCATTTTATCAACATTTCTCATCACAAGGCTCTTGGAACTCAAGATCAAGCTAGGGTTTGCTCTGCTCAAGACACCTCCTTGCATTGTTGACCTAAATTAGGGTTTGAGTTTGCAGAGGGATTTTTGGACCTTCAATGCCCAAATTGACTTTCATACTTCATGTTGGACTCATAAGTTTGTCCATACCAAGTTTCAAGCCTTGAATCAAATTTCTGCCCAATCAATTGGACAGTTGATCTAAAAATTAGTTGTATTGGGGAAAAAGTCAAATGTGACCAATTTACAGTCAAACCTCATGAATTTTGACCCACATCAACATTATTAACTCATATGAACCATTTGATCAAGTTTGGACCATAAATCCACAAGAAATTTGATCATATCACCAAAAGGGCAAAATGGTCATTTTTAGGGTTTTGACTGTACAAAGGCAATTTTTGACTGTGGCAAATCAAGTTCAATCATGGACTCAAGGACTCAATGACATTATCTTGACCTATTCAACAAGTTCAAAATATCTCAAATGCATAGGGTTGACAGATGAATTTTTCAGTCAACTGATCAAAATTTGACTGTACACTGAAAAGTCAAACTTTCACTTTTTGGACAAAATCAAGTGCCAAGGGTCATTTTTTTATCAAGATATGTCAAATTATAAAACTTGTTCACCAAGAAACCCAAAATTGCAAATTAGGGTTTGAAATTGAAATTTTTCAAAACTTAGAATTTTTCTAAGTTATGAAATTTTCTTAATTTTTCCAAACTTTGCCCCACATTTTCACCATGATGCAAGTGGATTCAAACAAAACTTACAACATGAAAGTTGTAGTCCTCCACAAAGTCTACAACTTTGATTCATAAAGTTTTTTCAAAAGAATCTTGGATCTCAATTTATGATTTTTGGAACAAGGGTCCCTAAAACTTTTAACTTAGAGAAATTTTGCCCTAGTTTAGGCAGGATTTTAACCCATCTTCTTGGCCATTTTTCACACAGTTCCACTTGGAGTCTCAACTTTCACTTAAAAGATGTATTATATTACATTTTGCAAGCTTTCCAAATTGTCCAAGAACTCCTCAAACACATTTTTGGTTAGGGAGAATCGAATGCTTGAAGTTGGCAAAAACTCACTTTGATCCATGGCCAATACATGTTCATACAAGTTGCAAAATCTGTCCAAACTAGCTTTGTACTTATTTACAGGTCTCTAAACCAATTCACACTCCTTAATTAAATTCAAATACATTGGACATTAGTCTTATTCTGATCAACAAAGCTTGGCACAATGAATAAATCCATTTTGAGCATAAAGGTAACACTTCCATTTACATAAAGCATGCTTTATGTCAAATTGCATTTCTTGAGCCATACACCAAGCCCTTTACTGCAAACAAGGCTCCCAAATGTCAGGCAAAGTTCAACAACTTTGTGCAGCTAGGTTACAAGCCAGTACAGCCATAACATTGTCAACTCTCACTTTTTACTTTAAAACCAAGTAATTGTGCAAAACGTCAACTTGCACATCTGATATAATCAACTCTTGCCAACATTTCAAACAAGTTTTTGTGCATTCCCTTGAGCCAGAAACACGAATTGTTGAGCCCTCAAGCCTTCCAAAACACCAAATCACATTCTTCTTGCAAAATAGGGCACTCCCTGCAGATTCATATCCATCACACTAACCACTCGTGTGTTTGGCCTCAAACTTGTTCCAATACCTTCCATTCAACTCACTCAAGTTATCCCAAACCTCCATTGCCAACTGTAACTCCATTTACAGTGTTCACCATTTCTGTTTCGAAGCCTTGCATGTTGAGTTCTATAGAGAGATTCAGACCATTTCAAAGCAAACTAAGCATTGGGAAAGTCCAGGGAACATCAAGCAAGCTCAAAAGAACCTCAGGCCTCACTAAAAGTTGCTGCATTTCCATACTCGAGATTGACTGAAACAGGTATTTCTCAAACTTCTATCTCTCTATTTAGGAACATTTATCCTTAGGTTTGTGAATGAAAGATGTGGTACTCATTGCCATGAAGCCATACATATGCTCAGTTTTCATTTATATTAAGCGTGCTAAGAGAATTTCATCCATGAACATGCTGAAAAAGTTAGGTCAGATTTTAGGGCCAGAGAAATTCTCTTTGGTCTTTGAGAGTTAAGATTAATGCATTATATGGTTAGAATCGTATTAAAATTCTCTACAAGTTTGATGTTGTGAGTTTTGGCAAAAGATCACATTTCCATGATGTTCAAGTTGGAACCAGGCGCGCGTTTAACAGTTCTGGAGGAAGAAGATGAAGTAGCTGGGCTGGGCCTGGCTATTTCTCACTTTTGACACCCCCTTTTCAGTTTCACACCCCCTGGCCCAATTTCTTTGTATTTTGTTATTTTTGCATTTTTATTTCATTTATGATTTTATTATTTTATCCCCAAATATAAAAAATGCTTAAAAATATTTTCACATTTTTTTTTACATTTATTTAGCATATTATTCCATTTTTTCTAACATTAAAAATTTTTAATATTTTTCATTATTTGTTTAATTTTAAAAATAATGAAAATAATACTTTTATTTTTTATTTCTTATTTTTATTCACACTGTAAATATTTTTCTTGAATATATTTTATCTTTGTAAATATCTTATTTTATTTTATACATACTTAATATATTTAATATATATATATATATATATATATATATATATATATATATATATATATATATATATATATATATATATATATATATATATATATATATATATATATATATATATATATATATATATATATATATATATATATATATATATATATATATATATATATATATATATATATATATATATATATATATATATATATATATATATATATATATATATATATATATATATATATATATATATATATATATATATATATATATATATATATATATATATATATATATATATATATATATATACTTTTATTTTATTAAATAATTAGAACAAAAATATAAAAATATTACCTTTTTAATTTTTATACTAAAAGATACCTTTTCTTCAATATATTTCATTTTTGTACATATTAATGTATTTTTGTATATAAATAATATATAATATTATTTTCTTAAGGAAAATTAGGGTTTACCCCTTTATTAAATAAAATCAACTTTTTTATTTTAATTCTTTACACCTTTTTCACATTAAAAAATACTTTACATACATAAACAAATAAAACTTCTTTTTGTATAATAGATTTTATTTAATATTTATTTATTTTGTTCATTTAAGAAGTGTACCTTTAAATATTGTTGCATTGAGATTCAATTTGGATGTAATAGTAATCTAGGGTTTATATTTCTTGTCAAATACCCTATATTCAAAATTATACCCCCATCCCCATAATCATGTTGTAATAGTTTAGAATTTAAATTCTTGCACTTAACGCTTTCAATTATTCCATGGTTAGAGAGTTAGGGTTTGTATGCAAAATCAAATTAACAAATAGTTTGACCTAATCAAAGACAAAAAATGCATGAAAAACAAACATAATGCACACTTGCACCCCTAGGGTTACAATCCACTTGTTGCCTTCAAAATGGGCCATGGTATGCATGTTCGGTACTTTGGCAAAACAAAACAAAACAAAAGATCATAGTCCCTCGATGACGCTATCTGAGTTGCCTAAACAAAAATGATCAAGTCCCTCAAGAAAATTGCCAAAAATACTTGACACAATTGCTATCATGGTCTATACGATGACCCACGCCTATCCCGTTTAACATCCTAACACAAGGTTGTTCACCAAATGCAATGGTGAAACAACACTGTTAAAAGGGTTAAAAACATAAGAAAGATCTTTGAGTAAAATAGGGTAGATAACTCCTAGTTACTTGATCAAAAGCTTGCAAAACATCCTTGCTATTTTCAAACACACTTCACAACACAATTTCAAAATCCAACTTTCAAACATTGAAAACTTTTCAAAAGACAAAAACATATTTGTATACATTCAAACAAGAATCATTACAAAGGTTGCCACAACGATGGCCTCTTTTTAAAACATCTTTCAAAACCACACACAAAGCACCATTTAAAACAATTGAAAAACACCATTTCAAACAATTGAAAAGCAAAGAAAGTGATCTAAACAAGTAACTAAGAGCCCATGGATAACCATGGATGAAAAGGGTGCTTGTACCTTCCCTTTTCATAATCTACTCCCTGAACCCAAGAAAACATCTCAAAGGTCTTTCCTGTGCTTTTTTACCTTTCCTTAGGATAAAATAAAAATTCAGTGGTGACTCTTGCTAAACCGAAACATTTGCGAACACAAACGCAAAACCTCAAGTCAGTTCTCCCACCGTATCACAATACACTTCAATGACATCTCATTTTCATACATCATTTATCATAGCATATGTATACGAAATGCATATAGCACGCTCTCATTTGCTTTAAGAACATCATTTAAGAACATTACATACTTCATGACATTGCATAAATACTAACTCTATCTTTTCAGGTAAAGTTCATGAGCAGATAAACATCGTCAATAATTTCCTAACAGGTCGCAGAGTAATCGTGAAACAGGGCAGTGATACTATTTACATTACTAGACAATTTCCTTCAAAAACTGAATTCTGACAAGCATTTCCCTTAGAGACTAAATCTGACAAGTAGATACTTAAACACTTTCCCCAGAGAGTCGTTCTTAAAAATATCTCTTCTAGATGAAGTCGGGCGTAGACATCTTCTAGTGCATCATTCAGATGAAATCAAGCGTAGATTCCTTCTGAAACTCCTTTGGAAAAATTCAGGCGTAGACTCCTTCCAATACCTCTTCTAGTTGAAGTCGGGCGTAAACATATTCTAGTGCATCATTCAGATGAAATCAAGCATAGATTCCTTCTGAAACTCCTTTGGAAAAATTCGGGCGTAGACTCCTTCCAATACCTCTTCTAGTTGAAGTCGGGCATAGACATCTTCTAGTGAATCATTTAGATGAAATCAAGCGTAGATTCCTTCTGAAACTCCTTTGGAAAAAGTTATATGCAGACTTCTTCCAATACATCTTCTAGTTGAAGTCCAGCGTAGACATCTTCTAGTGCATCATTCAGATGAAATCAAGCGTAGATTCCTTCTGAAACTCCTTTGGAAAAAAGTCGAGCGTAGACTCTTTCCAATACCTCATCTAGTTAAAGTTGGGCGTAGACATCTTCCAGTGCACCATTCATATGAAATCAAGCGTAGATTCCTTCTAAAACTCCTTTGGAAAAAGTCGGGCATAGACTCATTCCAAACATACCTTTTAGACAAAGTCAAGCATAGACTCATTCTAGTATATCATTCGGATAAAATCAAGCGTAGATTTATTCTGGTATTCTTTTGGACAAATTCGGGCGTAGACTCATTCCAAAAGTATCTTCTAGACAAAGTCAAGCGTAGACTCATTATAGTACATCATTCAGATAAAATCAAGTGTAGATTCACTCTAATATTCTTTTGGACAAAGTTGGGTGTAGACTCATCCCAAATATATCTTCTAAGATAAAGTCTGGTGTAGACTTATTCTGATATTCCTATCAACAATTACTTTGGATGGCATCTATAAGGCCATCTCTAATGAATCTCTGTCACCTCTCCAAATGGCATCTTTAAGCCCCATCTCGGTATAATCAACAAACAGTGTTACTTCGTGCACAGGCGAGTGCAAATTTCTGGGCGCTTAAGTGTTCAATCATCTTCTACCTTCAAGTCACGAATGGTGAACATTCTAATATAACTCTTAAGGCTTAAAAAGATTGAGCAGGGGCAGCTGTTGTACCCCCAAAATTTTCCCTCCCATTTCTCATTCAAGATATTCTCATAAGGTTCTCAAATGCTCAAGGTGGCTCAAGAATTGATCAGACAAATTATCCTCCTAAGCAATGGGTCCACAACAAAGGTTTTGAGTTTCTCAAGGAAGATTGGGTTTCCAAAGTCTCAAGTGATTTTCATGGTTCTTCATATGTCTTCAACAATGCTCATGTCAAGTTTGATGCCTTGCATCACAAGTTTGCCCAGCCAATGACTCAGATGACTGAAAATCCATTATATTGGGTAAAAAGTCAACTATGATCTACATACAGTCAAACTTCAAGATTTTTGGTCAACATCAACATTTTAAGTCACATTTATCATTTGATTAAGGGTTGGTCGTGATTCCTCAAGAAACACCCTCAAATCATCAAAAGTCAAAAGTTGTCAAATTAGGGTTTCCTTAGGAGAAGTCAATTGAACTTTGACCAAGCATAACTATCACATGCTTCATCAGCTTTTCCCCAACCAAATCCCATTTTTAAGGAAATTCAATTCTCTACAACTTTGTCTCTCTAAGCTCAAGTCCAAAAAATGGATCATTTGAGAGATATAAGCCAATACATTACATGTCATTTCAAAAGCCAACAAAAAGACAATTTTTGTCAAGGCAACTTACATCAAGATAAAGTCTTCAAAAGCAAAAATGATCAACATAGAGGGGATTAGAAGACATATTAAGCTTTCCAAAAATTCCAAGATCACATACAAATGTTGAAAACTGAGTGAGTTATGACCATTGCAAGTTGGAAAGTTTTGAGCAAATGCATGAAGTTCAAAATGAGAAAGCTTGATATTTTGGGCTATTGGGCCATGGTTTAAGAGTCCAAACGTGTATTTTACTCTTCATACACCTCAAAACTTATTCTCGCACCCCTTGATCCTTTTTATTTTAATTATTTTTTATTTAATTCATTAATAATACAAAATAAATAAGATAAAATCATATCTTATTACACAAGGTCCAAGTCCATTTGTTTTTGCCCTAATTTTCTCTATATATTCAGACATCAAGACAAGAACCCTTACACACGAATCCTTGCCTCACAATTTTGCCAAAAGTATCAAACTTTTATCAAGAACCCTAAAGTTTGCAAACCCTATTTTCAAGCCCTTTCACCACAAAGCTTTTATTCCATTCTCTTCCAGCAAGCATATAAAGTAAGTTTGAACACAATTTGATGGCCCAAAACACGTGAAATCACATTGCAAGCATTACACTTTCATCCATTTTTGAAATTTTGTATTTCTTGTTTTACTGCATTCTAACACTTACTAATGTTTGCTATGTACTCATGAGATTCAATAATGTAGGATATAACAATCGCAGAGGTCCCATGCATGCTAAATTGCAAATTGTCGTGTTTGCTCCAATTTGCTTTACTTGCTTCGTAACTCAATCTACAAGGACTTAAAGCCAAAACTAAGCCTATATTTAGATTTGTGAGGGTCAAATTAGGGGTGGTAGTACATTTTGGATCACTAACGCTTTGAATTTGTAGGTTTCAAACAATATAGGTCGCTGGAGAAGACGACCAGAGCTAGGGCTCTGGCGCCTCTCCGGTCAATATATTTGTTTGTATAATATATATTTATTGTTTTAATTATGTTAACGGACGTATAGCCACCCTAATGGTAGAAGAAAGTGTGACTAAAGCATTAATATACCAAGGCACGGGTTTGATCCCTTCCTCTGGTATTTTTATTTTCACATATTTTCTTGTTTGCCGATTCTACGTGAGCCAATACAATGCGCTCACCGTGCGCCTCTCCTCATCACCATCTGATCTCTAAAGGATCAAATTTGACGCACCAGATCTGCTGGCCCATGTTGAACTCTCAATGGAGAGCCACATTGAATCTGTTACAGACGCATGGGCTTGTTGTTTGGGTCTAGTGAACTTCTCTCCTTACACCCCCTGGTTTGTGATATAACAAGCCCAATCCCATTTTAATTTTTTATTTATTTTAATTTTAAAAAAATTAACATAATTTTAATTAACTTTTTTTAAAATTAACATTAATTTAGACTTAGGTTTTTATTTAATTTCTTTTTTAATTAATTAAATTAAATCAACATAGATTTTTTAGGGTTTAATTAATTAAAGTCAACATATATTTTTTAGGGTTTTGTTTAAGTTAGTTAACTAATTAACTTATTTTTTTAAATTAAAACTAATTAGTTTTTTAGGTTAATCATCCAATTCTTTTATCAAAACAATCACAAAGCGGTTTTCAATCTTTTTTCATTTTCCTCTTATTTTACAGTCTTCGCGTACTTTATTATTTTCGCATTAGTTTTTCACAATTATGTAACTTCTAATGGGTTGTAATAGCTTAAATTAGGGTTTACTTTCTTTCTCCCCCAATTCTTATGGTTTTGTATCCCCTTCCTCGAAGCCTTGTAATAGTTTAGGTTTACTTTCCGCACCTTTACTTTCTGCAATTTACTGCTTTCCTTATTACTGTATAGTAACTAGGCATGTATGGCAATACATAAAAACGAACATAGATAACTGTTGTACCCCAAAATTTGCCCTCTCATTTTATTCAAAACATGCTCCTAGAGGTCCTCAACTTGCCCAAGGATACCTAAGGATTGACCAGACAAATCCTCCTCCTAAGGCAATGAGCCTCAAACTAGGGTTTCCATGTTCATCAAGATGTTTGAGTTCCAAGGGTCCCAAATGATTTACATGGTCCTAATATATTCTCAATACCATCCATGCCAAAGTTTCATGCCTTGCACAAGAAGTTTGCTCAGTCAACTACTCAAATACCTAAAAATCAATTGTACTAGGTCAAAAGTCAATTGTGACCCTTATGCAGTCAAACTTCAAGATTTTTGGTCAAAATCAACATTTTAAGTAACATATATCATTTGATCAAGGGTTGATCATGCTTCCTCAAGGAATGGCCAAAATTCATCAAAACTCAAAAGCTGCTAAATTAGGGTTTCTATAGGAAAAGCCAACCAAACTTTGACCAGGCATAACTTTCTCATACTTTATCAGAAATTTCCCATCCAAGGCTCATTTTGAAGAGGATTAAACTCTCTACAACTCATATTCATCCCTCAAGTTCAAGAAATGCACTCATGGAAAGATATAAATTCAGACATTATAGGTCTTCTTCAAAAGTCAACAAAAACACCTTTTGGGTCAAAGCTTATTACATAAACATGGAAGATCCAATTAAGATGAAACCAAAAGGGTTGTTTATAGGACATCCTAAGCTTTCTAAAAAGTCCAAGAACAACCTCATAGGGTCAAAATTGAAGGAGATATGCATTGTCAAAATTGGCCATTTTTGGAAATTTGCAAAAAGTCAACCATGCCCAAAATGCATTTTTCTTCAAATGGGCCCAACTTTTTATGCTTGCGTCTTACTCCTAGCTTGGTCCACGACCCATGAACCACCTCGTGTCTCATTTACTTATTTATTTAATTTATTTTGATTTTATTTACTTAAAATTCAAATTAAATCAAATTAAATCAAAAATAAATCAAATAAATGGGATAGGATTTGTTTTGGCATTGATTGAATATCTCATGAATTGTCCAATGAAGAGAAAATCGCATCAAGCCATAGAAGGGAGGAAATATCCAAATTTGGAAATATTTGAAGAGATTTGAAATGAGTTCATATCTTTGGATTCTTTCCAAAACTATTAACCTAATTGATTCACATACATATAGAAGATCATTGTGAACCCTAAAGAGGGGAATCCAGACGCGCAGCCTGCCTCAAGGAATCAAACAAAGTTCCAAATTTTCAAAAAAAGTGAGAATCAAATTTCATTATACAGGCCAATTCAAGGAATTTTGGAGCATCAGTGATCATCCATGAAGGTCCTTGAAGCTTTTCCAGTCGCTATCCAAGCTTGCAGCCTTAGGAATCTCCAGATATAGATTACGGTTTTCACCCCTGTAACTTAAATTTTTTTCTTGGTTTTACATGTTTTAAATCGAATTTGTTTGCATAAATGTGTTTATAATCATGCTTGGAATCTGTTTGAATGCCTGGATTTGAGTTTTAGCACAGGAACGGGCTTACGCCATTGCTAGGGTTTGAAAGCTCAAAATTGGGGCTTCTTTTTTTAGGACAAACTGAGGGGGATTCTGGGTATTACTGGACTCGGGACAAAATTCTTGATTGATCCCTAGCATTGGTTTGGATTTATATTGCATGTATCATATTTTTGAATAATCCAGGGTTTTAGTTACAAACAAAATTCGTCACTACAACCTATAGTGACGGAAAACTGCTATAGGTAAAAGTCCATCATCTAAAATGATAGATCAGCAAAGAAGGTGATGGTGTGGTGTTCAGGGACTGGTTCGTTCAAATAGAGGGACCCACCAGGAAGCGCGTGTGGCAAGCTGGGCATAACACTTTATTTACTTTATGTCTATTTTTTGTTATTATATTAATGAATGGTTAGGTAGCGCAGATGGTTAAGGAAGGGAGGTGTAAAGAAAACGTCCTGGGTTCGATCCCAGGTGTGTGCTTTTGTGTTTTTTCTTGATATTTCTCAGCAGATTCCATACGCCATGCAACCAAACGCCTATCATACACCATAACACCTCATCATTGGATCATCTCCATCCCAGATCTAACGCCTCAAGCATGCAGGCGCGTGGTGGACCTTCTGAAGACCAACTGCACTGAATCTAGCGCAGACTCTGGGCCAACAAAGTGGGCCTAACAAGTTCAACTCCTCACACCTCCCAGATCACTACTTCACACCAGGCCCAAGTTATTTCTTTTTTAAAATTTCTTTTGTTTTATTTATTTGTTTAATTATTTCTTTTTGCAAAAAAAAATCATTTTTTTATTAAATCAAAAAATCATAAAAACATTAAAAATCAGATTTTTTATATATATATTTTATTTCATTAATTAGATTAGATTAATTTAATTAGGGAAATTTAAATTATTTTTCCATAATTAAAATCAATTAGAAAATTAGGTTTAATTTGCAAATATTTAATTTTCTCAATCAAAAAATAACAAAGATATTTTTAATTAATTAGATTTTTAGGCTTCTAATTTATTCTCGTCTTAACTTTCGCGCGCTTATTTATTTTAATTGTATTTTCCAATTATTGTAATTGTTTCGAGGTTTGTAATAGTTTTTAATTAGGGTTTATATTACCGTTTTTTACTTATTATTTAAACCCCAGTTTTGTTATGTAACCCCCTCCCTGAGGCCTTGTGATAGTTAGGACTTTAATTTCTCGCACTTTTAAATTTCCACAACTATGAACTGTCTAGATGTATGGATAATAGGATTTCATGCAAAAGGCAAATGAAATTAAAATAGTAGAACACCTTAATTGTGCAAAGATAATCAACTGAAATTAAACGCATGCACATGTTCACTCCTAGGGTTTCTCCCACTTCAGTTGCCTTCGATAAACGGTCATTAAGTATAGGGAGTTTTAGTGGTGGCCCTCTAGTCTCAAAAGATCAAAAATGACTCATTCGAATGTTGCCTCGGAAAGATCTTTAGGACTTTAGGGTAACTACTAACGTTTCCTAACCATTGCTTTTGTGACCATAATTGTCCCTTCGAATGTCCCTTAAACTTCCAACGATGGGGCTACCTACTCCTTAATAGTAGGATAGCCTTGTCTAAAGGAAACGATAATGAACAATCTTTTTTTCGAGTAGGTAGAAAATCTTAAGTACTTACTCAAAACAATAAAAAAATGTTTCACACAAACACTTTCAAAACAGTTTTCAAAAACAACTTCGTCACACTCTTGAGGACAGATACAAGGGTTACCATGAAGTTAAACAAAAACTTTTTAAAACACACACAAGCAATTTTAAAATGAGCAAGTACCTAAGAGCCCGTGGAAAACCACGGATAGAAAGGGTGATAACACCTTCCCTTTCTATAATCTACCCCCGTACTCAGAAACATCTTAAAAAAGGTTTTTTCTGTTTTTTTTTTCCTTTTCCTTTGTTGGATGAAATAAAAGTCGGTGGTGAATCTTGCTTACCGTGACATTTGCAAACAAAAAACATAAACCAGTATTAAACAGTCGGTTCTGCCACCGTATCACACTAACCCTAAATGCAAGATAAAATAATTGAATTGAATCACTTTTCACACGCTCACCTCTAGGGTAATCCCACTTGTTACCTTCAAATAAAAACAGTCATGCCCCTTAAACATGGGGATGCTTTAGCAAAGACCCTCGGTTAAAAAGATCGTAGTCCCTCAATGACCTTTATGATGCTGCCTTCGATAAACGATCTTAGTCCCTTACGATAAATTTCTAAAGCGCCCCTACGAGTTACCTTCGATGATTGTACGATGACTCGCGCATGTCCTTTCACATCCAATGATAGGGCTTCCTACATACTAATGGTAGGATAACACTATCTAAGGAGGAGGAAAATAAAATGAAAGATCTTTGAGTAGGTAGATAGTTCTTAATCACTTTCTCACGAGCATTTTAAAACATCTTTTTCACAAACACTTTCTCTGAAATATTTTCAAAAACAAACACTTTGTATGGGTTCTTAACTTATACAAGAATCATTTCAAAGTTGTCGTACTTAGGCATTTTTCAAAATATTTTAAAACATACACACAAAAAGCAAATTTTCAAAGTGAGCTAAGTGATTAAGAGCCCGTAGATGACTACGGATGAAAAAGGCGCTAACACCTTCCCTTTTCGTAACCTACCCCCGAACTCAAAATAATCTCGAAGGTCTTTCCTGTTCTTTTCACCCTTTCCTTATTGGGTAAAAGAAAAGTCGGTGGCGACTCTAGCTATTCGCACATTTGCGACAAAATGCAAAATAAGTCAGTTCTCCCACCGTATTACACTTACCATCAATGTGATTGAGGGGAGGCATTATGGGCGCATTTGAGCATGGTTATGGACTTGAGGAGGTTCTTGGGGATGTCAAGATGATGATTCGAGGCTTTGTTTCAGTTTAGAATGGCTGGAAAACTGGGATATGATTTTCATTTATTCTTTGAAAATTTTGTGTTTGAGAACTTGTTTCTATGGCAGCCAATTTGTGTCCTTGTCTTATAGAGCGTGTCCTCTATTTATAATGGATGATTTTTTAAGTTAACATTCTTAGAAGGAAACATGTGCAATCAAAGTCATTATTTATTTCTAAAACAATTGCAAAACTTTCCAAAACATGAAGATCTCTTTCCCTCTTCATCCCACACAGTTTTGTTATGTTGGATATGTGATCTTGGGCTTCAAAATGCTCCATAACAAAAGCCCACATGCCTTGTACATTTATTAAATATTTATTTAATTTAAATTTTGAATTTAAATTAATAAAATCAAAATAAATGAAATAAAAAATTAAAATAATGCAGGAATGGACTTAGGGCTCCCTAAACATGTCATAAACACATTTGAACTTTAAAACTTAGGCTCATTAGCCTAAAAGTTAAAAATTGCTCAATTGAGGTTTCATGCATTTTCTCAAAATTGCTCAACTTGCCCCAATCATAACTCTCTCAAATTTTGTCATATGAAGGTTATCTTGGACTTTTTGGAAAGCTCAAGATGTCCTCTACAAAACTCTTTTGTTGGTCACTTTTTCATTTGAAGTCTTTAAGTTGATGTAAATTGCTTTGACAAAAGATGTCTTTTTGTTGACTTTTAAAATGACATATAATGTTTTGGCCTATATCTCTCAAATGAAGCATTTTTGGCATTGAGCTTAGAGAGACAAAATTGTAGAGAATTGAATTTCCTTCAAGATAGGATTAGGTTAAATAATTTATGATGAAGCATGTGAAAGTTATGCTTGGTCAAAGTCCAGTTGAGTTCTCCTTAAGAAAACCCTTATTTGGTAACTTTTGTCTTTTAATGAATCTTGAGTTTTCTTGATGAATCATGACCAACCCTTGATCAAATGATAAATTTGACTTCAAAATATTAATTTTGACGAAAAATCTTGAAGTTTGACTGTAAGTTGACCAATGTTGACTTTTTATCCAATATCGTTGATTTTCAATCATCTGAGCAATTGACTGAGTAAACTTGTGGTGCAAGGCTTGAAACTTGTCATGAGGGTACCTTGAAGCATATGAGAAATCATGGGATCTGTTTGAGGCATTAGGAGCTCAATTTTCTTTGAGAAACACAAAACCCTAGTTGTAGGTCAATTACTTAGGACAGGTGCTTGTATGCTCAAACCCTTGAGTATTCTTGAGCAATTGAGAATCCTAGGAGCATGAGGAGATGTATTAAATAAATTGTCTTCAAAAATGGGAGGGAAAATTTTAGGGTACAACAGCTGTCCCTGTTCAATCTTCTTAAACCTGAAGATTTAGATTAGCATGTCCGCCATTCGTGATCTGAAGGTGGAAGAGGATTGAACACTTAAGTGCCCAGAAATTTGCACTTGTCGATGCATGAAGTAACGTTGCTGGTTAATAGTATTGCTTGAATGGGATTTAAATATGCCATTCGGAGAGGTGATAGAGTGTTGTCAGAGATGGGCTTACAGATGTCATCCAAAGTAACTGTTGATAGGAGTATCATAATGAAATCTATGTCTCTATTTTATCTGAGGGAGATGCTTTTCAGAATGAATCTCTGAAGGAAATGCTCATCATAATTCAGTCTCTAAAGGAAATCATTTGGTCATGTAGATAGTTACCCTATTCTGTTTCGGGAATTGATCTACAATCTGTTTTTCATTGGTAAATTTGTCTTATTTCGGGAATTTATATCGCCTGGTCATACAGATAGTTGCCTCGTCCTATTTCAGCAATTAATCTGCGACCAATTTTTCATTGGTAAACTCGTCCTATTTCAGGAATTCATACCACCTGGTCATATAGATAGTTGCCTCGTCCTGTTTCGAGAATTAATATGCGACATGTTTTTTGTTAGTAAACTCGTCCTATTTCAGAAACTCATATCGCCTGGTCATATAGATAGTTGCCCCGTCCTGTTTAGGAAATCATCTCTGACCTGTTTTTTGTTGGTAAACTCGTCTTGTTTTGGGAATTCATACCGCCTGGTCATATAGATAGTTGCCTTGTCCTGTTTCGGGAATTAGTCTATGACATGTTTTTTATTGATAAACCCGTCCTGTTTTGGGAATTTATACCGCCTGGTCATATAGATAGTTGCCCCGTCCTGTTTAGGGAATTAATCTTTGACCTGTTTTTTGTTGGTAAACCCGTCCCGTTTCGGGAATTCATACCGCCTGGTCATATAGATAGTTGCCTCATCCTATTTCAGGAATTAATCTCTGACCTGTTTGAAAATTGCTAATGATATTCGTCTGTTTGCAAACTTTACCTCAAAAGACAAAATTAGCTTTATGTAATGTCATGATGTATGTAATGCATTGCGTAATAATGCTCTCAAAATAAATGAGAATGTTATATGTGTTTCGGTATGCATATGTTATGATGTATTGTCAAATGATGTATGGAAGCAATATGTCGTTGAAGCGTATCGGTAGCTTCTTGTAACAATGTCTAGATGGGGAAAATAAATCCTGGACTGTTGTTGGGGATGAAGAAAGTGATTCTTCAATTTATGTTGAGAATAATTTTGCTGGGGATTTCCGCTTTCTGTTTAAGGATACTCCACTGTGGATCTTCGACTTTTGCTTGAGGATAGAGGCATTCAAGAAGAGTCGATAATTCTCCGTTCTTATTGTTAAAGGATTTGATTCTTATGTACCATGATTGGGGATAAAAGAGATGAATATTCCTCTGGTGTGCTATATGTCCAGGTTTTAGATACCGTAGCAACTCTTCTAGGGATATCAACTTTGATTAAACCCTGCTAGAGAAGAGAATTTTGTTAAGGATTTACGGTGTTGGAGTAATAAACTCCGCTAGGGAATTAAATTCCTGTAAACTGTGTCGAGGAAATAAACTCTGATGGAGATTGGAATTTTATAGGTTGCGCTGAGGAAGTCTTCACTGTATCTTGCGGAAATGATCAAACTTCCTTATATGCTAGAGACCTATTGAGGAAGATGATCATGTCAAGCTATCCATCAGGGATATGGAGGTGAATTGCTGGAAGATGCCCCAATTTCTGTCTGAGGGCATATTAGACTTGTTGGGGAATATATCTCTGTTGGGGATGGACTTATGAAGATAGCTCTGTAGAGATATTTCCATGGAGATTTCTCTGTTGGGATATGTGGATGACTTGAACATTATCCCAACTTCTAGAGTCTTTAGTAAGTGCGGATCAGAGTGATAAACAAGTGATGAGATAACAGGACATAGTCATACGCTTTAATCCCTAACTTTTGCTTGGACAATCTTTTTAGATTTTTAGTCCACCGGGATACCCTTTTTTTCCCAAGCCGCCTTCTCAGATTTTTTATTTGCCGGGTGTACAATTTTATTTATATGTCCCTAATTTTTTCATGAACCCTTTTGGTTCATCGGGATGCCATTATTTTCGCATAGGCCAATCAACCTAGTTGGTCTCTTTTTCATGTGTAGTATTTTTTACTATGTCTGCGTTGATAGGGCGCGGGGAATTTTCATTGTCCATGGTAGTAAGTGTTGTAGCACTGCCAGAAAATATTTTCTTGATCATGCGTGGCCCTTCATATGTGGGAGTCCATTTGCCCTTGGGATTAGTCTGGTGCACCCGATGTTTGAAGTTATTGATTTACCATTGATTACCAGGTTTCTGATAGTCTTGACCTTCCTCAGTATTTTTCTAAGAATTGTCATGCCAGAATAACATCGTCTAATACTGGTGAAATAGACAAGCAATTTGGTGATACCGAAGATTCAATTTTTATAGTAGCTTTTGCTGAAACTCATGATCAATGTAACATGCCCCAAGTGATTCAGATGGAGATCTTCCCCTGAATATTCATCACTTTTGAGAGATTCTTTGAATCTTAACTTGACTGCCACAAATGAGTTGGATAATAACATGTCATGCCCCTTACTTTGTAACCAATTGTTTCCATAAAAGGCATGTTACTGGAAGTGTCTTTCTCTTTGACCCATCCTCTGAAGTAATTTTGTCCATTGGGAGGATTTTCATTCATTGAATATTTATCATGTGAATTTCTCTGCTGTCAAACACTTAGTCATATGCAAACAGTGGTATTAAAATGCAAAGCTTATGTTTGTCTTGATGTTTAAAAAAATGCATTTTTTAGTAAAACAAAAATTTTAAAAATGTGATATCAACTCAAGATTTATAGTAAGCCTTATAGGAGTCAGGATAATTTTTTGTAACAATATTTTTTCAAACTAACCCATGCTTCAGCTAGGGCTTTGAAGGGTTGTAATGTGGCCTGGTTCACGGTTTAAGAAACAAAGGATAAAGGCTCAAAGTTTATTTGTACCCAACCCGTTCTCCATGATGTCTTTCAGTCCTATACTCAGTTAATTATGCATTTATGTTCCAATAGAGTTTGGAATTATAGTACTGATACTTCGTGATGGTTCAGAAACCAAAAGTTTATTTGAGAAGGATGTCATTTTTTCTTGTAATATCCTTCTTTTGTTGAGGATTTGTAGTGACCTCTTTTTGACTTTATTATCCCTGACTTTTTCTTGAACTGTTTTGTTTGAGATTATAGTCAGCGGGATGCCCTAGTTTTTTTCTAAGTCTCCTTCATAGGTTCAACTTAGCGGGCTTTTCTTTTTAAAGACAATGACTGCCCGACTTAATGATTACGGAGAACCATCACCAACTTTTGATTTAGAAGGATGTCTTTGATACTACCTGTTGTGTACGAAGGAAAAGCTTGTGATTGAATGCACAAATGAATTAACTGAGAAACTACCCTGCCCCAGGTTATGATTAAGGGTTTCAATTTGCGTGAAAAAGAAAACTCCTACTTCTTAGGCTTAAAGGGGTTGACTAGAGATTAACTTCCTTATATCTCCATTGTTTAGGAATTGAAGCAATGCATGTATATCGTCAGCAAGGTCTATTCAAAAGCATACTATATGAGATTATGGTATCATTTTCGTCATCCTCCCTCTAAAGGCTTATAGATTTTAACGAGACATGAATATCACAAAAAGAAAGTAAAAAGCATAGTTTAAATATAGTGAAAACTAATGGATTAATTCAAGACAAACATATGCAATGAATTAATGGAAAAAAAAACAAAGTTTGACATAAAGATAAGTGTTCGAACAAACAAAAGAAATTACATTTGAAAATTCAAATGAACTGGACGCTCTCAATCTTAGTCATGATTTGGCATGGGAGTAGTGATCACATTAGGAGTCTCATGAGGGTTAAACTCAATCTACTTAGTATCAATCATATCTTGAATCTTGTTCTTCAACGTCCAACAACCATTCGTATCATGTCCAGAACTATTAGAATGGTATGCATACCTTACATTGGGATGTTAGCTAGGAGCGAAAGTATTAGGATTCCGAAGAGGATCCTTCAACATAATTAACTTTTCCTTCAACATGTGTTGCAACGCTTGAGCCAATGACATGTTGATTTTGGTAAATTGTCTTTTGGGTGTATCCTGCTTATGCTGATTACCCTTTTTTCATTGTTGCACTGGTGCAGGATTAAAGATCAGTGCTACACCCACAGCTTGGTTGTGGTCTCTCTTATTACGACCCTTCTGGCCGTACACAGCATTAGACTCTTTCTTCCCATTGTATGACTTCTTCTGAGTATCAGAAGAGGTAGGCACCTGGATTTTACCACTTCTAATTCCATTCTCAACATGTTTCCCTGTCAATATCAGTTCAGTGAAACCGGCTGAAGAATTTCTAAGTAGGTGATTATAGAAAGGACCTGTCAGCGTGCTCATGAACATGTCAACCAATTCCCTGTAAGCTAAAGAAGGTTGAACCCTGCCTGCAGATCTCTTCATTTCTGGGCATACTCTTTGAAGCTTTCACTAGAGGCCATGGACATACTCTGAAATTGCATACGAGTTGGTGTGAGATCAGCATTATACTGGTACTATTTGTAGAAAGCGGCGACCAAATCTTCCCAGGTATAAATATTGGTCCCTTCTAATCGATAGAACCATTCCAATTGTGTTCCAGACAGGCTCTCTTGGAAGAAATGAACCCACAATTTCTTGTCAGTAGTGTGTGGTTGGATTTTCCGAACATATGACCTAAAATGCAGCTTTGGGAAAGAAACGTTGTCATACTTAGCAAAGGTATGAGTTTTGAACTTGGGAGGAATGACGACTCCTGAGACCAAACTCAATTCTTTGAAGTCCAAGCCAGGCCCCTTCTGGATCTCCATAGATTTCAGACACTCTTCTAACAACTTATACTTCACATCAATAGGGGATATTGTTCATCCAAATAATCTTCTTCCTCTTCAATAGATTATTTGATAGAACCATGATTGATATTTTCCTCATGCTTATCACTTTCATCGTTGTCATCGTGTTCATTATTATTATCCTCTAGGATTTCGATCCCCTTAACCTGTTTATCCAGACCTCTGAATCTTCTCCCTGTGTTGATAATGCCAATTGGTTTCTTTGTCTTCTTCTTCTTCTTCTCTTTGACGATGAGTGCCTTCAGCTCTTCTTGCCCATTGGCTAAGCTTAGGAACATCTCTTGGAACTGAGAATTCTGAGCCTGGAGATCTTTCACTGTTTGTTCAAGAGCCATTTCTGCTGAAATAAACAGCAATAAGATGAGAAACATGTCTTCGAAACATGTTATGCAATGACATGGTATGTAGATACGTATGCAATGTTTTAAAGGATATTTAGGGAATCTAGCTTGAAACATTAGAAATTGAATTTAGTTGCAGATTTGTCTGAACATCTTTCTATAAGAATCAAGCTCACCATATCAAGTGGGTCATAGCCTCTGACTCAAGAAAATGCACTTTGATCTTGATGGCATATGGCTAGAGGAAAATAAATCCTCTTGCCCCTTGATAGAAATTTGGCTTATAACAATTCTGCAAATATTGCACCATAAATCCCTAAGATCCTTGAAATGGTTTGTAACTGTGTTATGTTATGAAATGACATGATGTGTATGCCATGCACTAAAAAAAAGTGTAAGGAGATGAGAACAAATGAGTTTATACAAACAAATCCTGCAAGGAATTCAAGTTGTTAGATAGTGAATACAAACAAGTCACACAAGTAGCCTTGGGTTTAAAGGCTTGCATGAAGTCAATAAATAATTGCCCTTCTCTATTGAAGTTAAGTTGGCTCAACTTGTCCTAAAATAGTAACCAGGTTCTAGGAATCTCATATCATGAATCTTTCTTGAAGGTTTTATTTTAGTATGGAAACTGATTTGCTACCAAAACATTCTGAAAGTTAAATCTCAATAAGTGTAGCTTCAAGTATCAACCAGCTTTGGACTGCATCAAATCTGACTATCTCACTACCTTTTGATGGCCAAGATGGGTCAATTAAGGTTCTAAAACTAATTTAATGCTAATGACACCACGCGTAAGCCTAATGTTATCCTAGACTGACTCAAGGAACATTAGTACAATCCAAAGTGTCGCACTAACTGTAGCCATCACTTTAACCATATCGGTCTACATCGTACTGTCTCGATGATCTATTGCTGCTTACCTAAGGAATCCCTATATTCGGGTGTAGGATCTTACAAGTAATAAAAACCTAGGCAACCCTTAAATTTAAAGCAAACAAAGCACACAATTTAATCAAGTAAAGTGATCTAAATCCTTATGGTAACCCCTCTTTAAAAAATGTCCCCAGCAGAGTCGCCAGTTCTGTAATACGGTGGGAGAACTGACTTTTTTAGTGTTTTATCGCACACGGATATGAAGAGTCGCCACTGACTTTTATTTTATCCAATGAGAAAAGGTGAAAAGAACATGAAAGACTATTAATAGATTTTGAGTTATGGGGGTAAGTTATGAAAAGGGAAGGTGTTATCACCCTTTTCATCCGTAGTTATGTACGGGCTCTTAATTGCTTAGCTCACTTTAAACTTGATTTGTGTGTATGTGATTTGAAAATATTTGAATGCCAATTGTGAGGCATACTTTGTAATAATTCTTGTATCAGTCCTTAAGAATGTATACAAAGTGTTTTTTGAAAATATTTTTTTTGAAACGTGAAGTGTAAAAATGAATTTGTTTGTTTGAAACTATTACGAGCAAGCAATTTGTTGAGTCTTACCCACTAAAGGTCGTTCTTGTTATTTTCCTTCTCTGTTAGATATAGTACTATCCATACCATTAGTTGGTAGGTAGCCCTATCTATTGGATGTGAAGGGACAAGCATAGGGTCAAGGTATGGTCATAGAAAGCAACTTGTAAGGATACTTTAGTAATTCAAAGGGACTTTAATCATATTATTCATAGACAACTCGAGGGACAAGATCATTTTTCATAGGCAACTCGAGGGACATTGTGGGACTATGATATTTATTCGATGGGACTATGATGATTTGATTGAGGGTCTTTTGCTAATGTTCCCTTACCTTCGAGGGACATGACCATGTTTTCGAAGGCAGCAAAGAGAGGTTACCCTAGAGGTAAAGTATGCAAAGTGTATTGGTTTCAGTTGTGTTATCTTGAAAATTAAGGTTATCTATGTTTGATTTCATTCTTGTTGATGTACCCCAAAATTTTCCCTCCCATTTTCTTCAAGACACCTCCTCATGCTCATAGGGTTTTCAATTGCTCAAGGCTACTCAATGTTTGATCAGACAAATTCTCCTCCTAAGCAGTTGACCTACAACTAGGGTTTTACTTTTCTCAAGTAAATTTAAGCTTATAATGCCTCAAGTGTATTTCACGGTTCGTCACATGTCTCAAGGAATTCTCATGCCAAGTCTTGCATCACAAGTTTGCTCAATCAATTGCTCAGATTACTAAAAATCAATTGTATTATGTAAAAAGTTAATTATGGTCAACATACAGTCAAACCTCAATATTTTTCGGTCAACATCAATATTTTGAAGTCACATTCATCATTTGATCAAGGGTTGACCAGGATTCATCAAGAAAACTCTTAATTCATCAAAAGTCAAAAGTTACCAAATTAGGGTTTTCTTAAGGAGAAGTCAAATGAACTTTGACCAAGCATAACTTCCACATGCTTCATCATATTTTTCTCAATCAAAGCCCATTTTGAAGGAAATTCAATTCTCTACAACTTTGTCTCTCTAAGCTCAAGTCCAAAAAATGCTTCATTTGAGAGATATGGGCCAAAACATTATAGGTCATTTCAAAAGTCAACAAAAAGACACTTTTGGTCAAAGAAATTTACATCAATATAAAATCTTCAAATGAAAATATGATCAACATATATATTGTAGAGGACATCTTGAGCTTTCCAAGAAGTCCAAGATCACCTTCATATGATAAAAATTGAGAGAGTTATGAGTGGTGCAAGTTGGGAAATTTCGAGAAAATGCATGAAACCCAAATTGATCAAATTTGAATTTTTGGGAAAATGGGCTTGTGTTTCAAGGTCCAAATGTGTATTAGGCATTATTAGTGAACCTGTGAACCTATTCATACACCCCTTGATTTTTATTCCATTTATTTTTTATTTTATTTATTTAAATTCAAAATAAATTAAATAAAATCAAGGTTGTCATACAAAGGTCCAAACCCACTTCTTTTGACATAATTTTCAACTATATATATCCCATATTCAAACAACAACAACAACAACAAGGACATGAAAAACTTGGCAAGAGATTACTATTCAGAAAAAAAACTACAAAATTATCAAAAATTAGGGCAAACTTCAAACCCTATTTTCAGCCCCTCTCTCCAAGCAAGCCAATCATCCAAATCAATCTCTGAGGCCTTGTAGGGTAAGAATGTATCAATATTGATGATCTAAAGGGCCTGATAATTGCATACATTTATCTCCAGTTTCCTTGTTTTTTTTTTGTAATTCGTATTTTTTGTTCTCATGTATTTTGATGCATACTAACATTACTAACATGCTTCTAAGGTATAACTATGCAGGATAAACCCTATTTACCGTTGATGCTTCTTCCCCTATCTATTTTTTGGCAAGCCATGATGTTGTGAAGGCAAAGGGCGTGGATTCAACACCCACCCCTGACATTTGCACTATTTTTATTTTCTAACCCTATTTTCCATTGATGCTTCTTCCCCTATCTATTTTTTGGCAAACTTAATTCTTTTTTTATTTATCATTAAACATAAACTTTTTTTATTAATTAAAATTAATTAGGTTTTAGATTTTTTTTATTTATCATAAAACAAAATTAACCTTTTTTATTAATTAAAATTAATTAGGTTTTAGGTTTTTTAATTAACTTTTTTTTTCAAAATTAACCTTTTTTTATTAATTAAAATTAATTAGGTATTAGGTTTTTTTAACTTTTTTTTTTCAAAATTAACCATTTTTTAATTAAAAATAATTAGGTTTTAGGTTTTTTTAATTAACATTTTTTTCAAAATTAACCTTTTTTTTATTAATTAAAATTAATTAGGTCTTTTTTTAGGTTTATTTAATTAATTATCATAAATCATTTTTTTTCATAAAAAAATCACCAAAACATTTTTATTTGCTATTTTCATCATATTTTTATTTTCTTAGATAAAGTGTATAGGGCACGTTCAACTGTAATAGCGTAACTTTATTTTTTTTCCGTATTTTTCTATTATGTAACTGCTCCTAGTATGTAATAGTTATAGGTTTTTATTTTCCGCACCTCTATTATGTAAATGCCCCAAAGCATTGTAATAGTCCTAGGTTTACGTTTTTGCTTTTATCTTCTACTACTATATTCTTTATGCTACTGCTTAGTAATTAGGGATTGTGTGGTGAGATAAAATGACCGATAGAAAATCCTAATTGCAAGACTAAATAACTGAAATGAACACACTTTGCACACTCACACCTTTAAGGTAACCTCTCTTTGTTGCCTTTCGGAATAACGGTCATGTCCCTCGAACATAGGGATGCTTTAGCAAAGTCCCCCCGATATAAAAGATCATAATCCCTCGATGACCCTTCGATGTTATCTTTCGGAAAATGATCTAGTCACTTTCAAAACTTCTAAAGCATATCTACGAGTTGCCTTCGATGATGTATGATGACCCTACGATGTCCCTTCAAATCCAATAGACGGGTGTTGTACCCCAAAATTTGCCCTCTCATTTTACTCATCAAATGTCAAGTGAGGTCCCCAATTTGCTCAAGGTTGCCCAAGAGTTGACCAGACAAACTCTCTCCTAAGGCAGTATACCCCAAATTAGGGTTTCTATTTTCATCAAGATGGGTGGACCACAAAGGTCTCATATGCTCTCCATGGTCTTAATATGTTCTCAAGACCCTACATGTCAAGTTTCATGCCTTGCACAAGAAGTTTGCTCAATCAACTGCACAGATGCTTGAGAATCGACTGTATTAGGTCAAAAGTCAATTGTGGCCCACATACAGTCAAACTTCAAGGATTTTGGTCAACATCATCATTTTTAATTATTATCCAACATTTGATCAAGGGTTGATCATGATTCCTCAGGGATTGCTCACAATTCATCAAAACCCAAAAGTTGCTAAATTAGGGTTTCTTAGTAAAAGTCAACCCAACTTTGACCAAGCATAACTTCCACATGCTTTATCAGAAATTTTCCATCCAAAGCTCATTTTGAATAGGATGCAATTCCCTACAATTAATCTTCAGCGCTTAAGTTCAAAATATGCACTCATAAAAAGATATGAATTTTGACATTATAGGTCCTTTTGAAAAGTCAACAAAAACACCTTTTGGGTCAAAGCTTCATACAAGAACATGGAAGATCCAACTGAGATGAAACCAAAATTTTTGTTTATAGGACATCCTAATATTTCTAAAAAGTCCTTGAACACCCTCCTAGGGTCAAAATTGAGAGAGCTGTGCATTGTCAAAGTTGGAAATTTTTGGAAAATTGTCAAAAGTCACTATTGATCAAATTTACATTTTTTCCAAAGGGGCCCATGTTTTCTTGTTTGAAACATGTTTCTAATAGGACCCAAGACCCCTGAGATTTTCCCCCTATTATTTTATTATTTTTATCATTTATTTTGATTTTTTATTCATTTAAACCAAAATAAATCAAATTAAATGGTAAAATAATAAAATCAAATCAAATCTTGGGATTTTTGTGCACATTATGAGTCCATATACAGCTAGCATGGCATGTAATTCGTGCAAGGATGATTTAGATTGAAAAAGTCATGATTGGAGCTATTTTGGAAAGAAATCATACAAGCCAAAATCAAATCAAATCTTCATAATTCCTCAAGATACCATGAGATTTCTTCCATTATTTTTGACCTAAATTCCTCCTCTATATAAACACAACACCCTCATGCACTAGGGAGCACGAAATTTTCAGCCCAAGAACGCTCTCTAAAAACCTCAAATTCTGTCAAAACTAGTGCAAAGTCAAAACCGAAGATCCATCCACTTTCAGTCCAAGCCATCAATTACAAATCATTCCTGAGGTTTCTAAGGGTAAGAATAGGTTGAAAGTCATGGCCATTGATGCTTGAAACAAGCATACTCATCTTCTCTGATTTGCTTTTCTTTCAAACATTCATATAATTAATTTCATGCATTGCTAATGTTTATTAACTGTCCAAATGAGTTCTTGTTGTTATGTAGAACAGGTTTAAATCACAAACAATAGCTTGGCATGGTGGATTAGGCGCCTAACTGTGACCCAAGAGGCATGGGTTCATCACCCACCCCATGCATTTTTCACTTTTTTGACTATTTTCTTTTCTAACCCTTTTCATTTATTTATTTTTCACTTGATTTATTTTCTATCATTAATTTAATTAACATATAAAATCACAAAAAATCATTAAATATTAGTTTTAGGATTTCAATTAATTAAAATAGTTTTTGACATAAAAGTTGTTTTGATTTAATCAATATTGATTTTATTTCATAATTAACTTGTAAATTAATCAGAGTTAGGTTTTTAATTATTAATTCACACTTTTATTATTTTCCTAACAATTTACTGCAGATTCAGTACATCACCATTTCATGCGTCCATCATACTCTCACAAATCCTACCCTTTGGATCATCCCTTGGTCCAGATCCAGCGTCCAACCACAGCAGCCCATGGTGCACTCTCTGAAGCTAATCCACCTGGAATCACACGCAAGGAACATTGGCCAACTAATTTGTGCCTAACAATTTGGCAATGCACCCCCCAGTCTGCATTCTACCACACAGACCCAATCTTTTCTTTTTTATTTTATTTCAATTCTTTTTATTGTTTTAATCTATTTATTTTATTTATTTTCCAAAAATCATTTTTAATCAAAACATAAAAATCAGAAAATCACAAACAATATTAGGTTTAGTCTTTTTTCATAAAACATTTAATTGCATTAATTAGTTTAATTAGGTTAACTTAAATCTTTTTTTCATAATTAAAATCAAATAGAAATTAGGTTTAATTCTTAATTTTAATTCCTTCTCAAAATAAAAACACAAAAATAGGTTAGTTGTTTTTTTTCATTAATTTAATGATTTTTCATAATAAAAACTTAATTAGTGATTAGGATATATTACAATTTATTCTTTATTTCCTTAAATAAAAATGACAAAAAATGATTTTTTTTCTTTAATTAAATTCAATTTGGTTTTCAAGGGTCAAAACCCTAATTTCTCGCATTTATGTTTGTCGTACGTACTTTTCATTATATTTTTGTAATTGCTCTGAGGTTGTAATAGTCTTTTAAACCAGGGCTTTATTTACTGTTTAATTTCCCCCCAAGTTTTGGTTATGTAATCCCCCCTTTCGCGAAGCCTTGTAATAATTAGATTTACTTTTCCGCTTTTAATTTCTGCAATCTTTAACTGTCTAGATGTATGGCTAATAGGATTGTATGGCAAGAATGTCTGGAAAATTAAAATGGTAGATCACCTAATGTGCAAAGATTAAATAACTGAAACAAATCATATGCACATATTCACTCCTAGGGTTTACCTCACATCGGTTGCCTTTGGTAAACAGTCATTAATCATAGGAGATTTTAGTGGTTTCCCTCCAGTCTAAAGAGATCAAAGTGTCTCATTCGAATGTTGCCTCGGAAAGATCTTAAGACTATAGGGTTGCTACTAAAGTTTTCTAACTATTGCTTTAGTGATTGTACTTGTCCCTTTCGAATGTCCCTTACAACTCCAACGACAGTGCTACCTACTCCTTAATAGTAGGATAGTGCTGTCTAAAGGAAATAGAACGAATAATCCTTTTTTTGAGTAGGTAGAATCTTAAGTATTTGCTCAATAAAAACTTTTCACATAAACACTTTTCAAAACAAATTTTCAAAACAACTTTGTCACATCCTTGAGGATTGATACAAGGGTTATCACGAAGTAGAAACATTTTCAAGACAAACGCACACAAGCAATTTGAAAAATGAGCAAGTACCTAAGAGCCCGTAGATAACTACGGATAGAAAGGGTGCTAACACCTTCCCTTTCTATAATCTACCCCCCGTACTCAGAAACATCTCGAAAAGGTTTTTTCTGTTCTTTTTCCTTTTCCTGATTGGATAAAATAAAATTCGGTGGCGTCTCTTGCTTACCGCGACATTTTGCGAATAAAAAACACAAAACACAAACCAGTAAAAACAGTCGGTTCTACCACCGTATCACAGAATTGGAGACTCTGCTGGGGATGAAATTCAGTGGGGTATACCTTAGGATCTAGGTCATTAAATTACTTCTCTTAATTGTCTTGATTTCTTTACTTTTAAGGGTTTTGTTTAGGGTTACTATAGATCCTACACCCGGATCTAGGGGCACTCATTAGGTAAACAGCAATAGATCGTGGAGACTGTACAGCATAGACTGATATGGTTTAAGAGATGGTTGTGTTAGTCTGGCACTTTGGTTGGTACCGGTATCCTTCGTGGGGAAACGAGGAGAATACGGGGTCGCCGCATGGTGTCGTGAAGCACTAACGGACCTTAGAACCTTAGTTGAACAAACTTGGCCATTAGAAAGTTGTGAGATAGCCGGCCTCGGTGTAGAGCTGAGAACTGGTTGATACTCGATGCTACACTCATTGAGATCAGACTTCCGAGATATTTTGGCTGCAAGAAAAGATTAAGAGCTGAAACAATGCCCGATAAAGTATAGTCAGTGATATTGAGAATCTCTAGAACCCGGTTACTTTTTAGGACAGGTTTAAACCAACTAAACTTTAAGAGGGTACTACCTTTAACCTCATGCAAGCCTTAAACCTAAGGGCTTGGTGTGACTTGACTGTGTTTGCTATACATGTGGTTTATCATGACATCATGCATCATAACATGGCATCCATGCTTATTGCACTAACCATTTCAAAGACCAAGGGAATTTATCTTTGTTCTGTTTTACAGATCATGGCTTCTGTTCGTAGAAACAATATCTGAATCAGCTTTGTAAAGATACCTACCCAACTCAAAGAGCTAGCATCAAGGGTTTCTGAAACTTCTTCACTAAGAGACATGGTCAACTTCTAAACTTGGTTACTTCAAGATTTGATGAAAATATGATGAGTGTACTCTTTCAGTTCTTTGATCCCAAGCACCATTGCTTCACCTTTCCAGTCTATCAGTTGGTGCCTACCTTGGAAGAGTTCTCTCAGCTATTGGATATACCTATTCTTGAACAGGTACCCTTCACAGGTCTAGAAGAAGTTCCTAAGCCATAAGTCATTGCCTCAGCTTTACATCTGAAATGGGCTGACGTGGTATCCAATTGGGAAACAAGAAGCGGAGTCAAGGGTTTTCTAGCTAAGGTTCTGATAGATAAAGCCCATCTGTTTTGGGATGATATGGATTTTCTGGCTTTTGAGGGGGTCTTGGCTCTTCTTATCTATGGTTTAGTTCTCTTCCCTAATTCAGGCTCGTTCGTAGATGTGAATGCTATTAAGATCTTTCTCTCTCGCAACCTAGTGCCTACTTTGGTCGGAGATATTTTGCACACTCTCCATACTCGTACCATGAGGAGAAGTGGGATTCTTGTGTGTTACATGCCATTGCTGTCGATGTGGTTTATTTCTCACCTCCCTAAGCCCATATTGAAGAATGAAGAAGGTTTGGTTTGGTCACAAAGGATAATGTCACTCGCTCATACAGATATTCTTTGGTCTTCTCGATCGATGGAAAACATTGCTATCATTGACCGCTGCGGGGAGTACCCTAATGTTCCACTGCTTGGTATTAGAGGGGGTATAACCTACAATACTTGTTTAGCTCTGAGATAATTTGATCACACTTTAAGGGATGGTCCCATGAGTTACTAATCGAAGGCATTATGTTCAACTATAAGGAGGATATTCAAGAGTGTCGTCGGAGGTTCATACGAGCTTGGGGCATGGTAAATTGATCGAGCGTCAGGGCTTTGGGGCCAAAGACTTCCATTCCAATGGAACCTTATCTATAATGGGTACGAGCTCGTGCTCAGCAGCTTATGATGCCTTATGTGGCTGTTTTGCCAGTTATTGTGGAACCCACTACTGAAGAAGGCATTCCTTACACGTTTCTCTATCCTTACATGCCCACTGATCTTGGGGAATTACAGAGGTCTTGGATTCAGTTGATGAAAGAGCGGGATACTTACAGGGATCAGTTCCATGCTCAGGAGAGGAAGGTTTTAGAGCTCACAGAGCAACTCCATGAGGAAAAAGGACTGAATGATTATCTCGGCGCAAAGAGGAAGTATCCATGGTACTTTTGATTTTTCTTTATAGTTTTAGATTTATTTTTAATTGTAACGCCTAAAAGGCATTTGAACTTCAAATTCAGCTAATAAAGTTTTTATTTATTTTGGTTTGCAAATTTAAATTTTCTGATGTCTTTGAAATCATTGCATACACATCCCATTATCATACACATCATTACAGGTACCATTACAGGTTTCTCATCTCCTTCGTTGTTTATTTCAACAGAAATGTCTTCCGAACAAAGCATTAAGGACCTGCAGGCACAGAACGCCCAATTCCAACAAATGTTCATCAGTTTGGAAAAGGGGCAGGATAATTTGAAAGCCCTCATCCTGAAAGAGAAGAAGAAAAAGAAGAAGGCTACTGGTATTCTGAACATGGGCCGAAGGTTTAGAGAGCGGTTGAAGCGACAAGTCGACCTGACCTCTTCATCTAAGGAAGGGGAGAACCAAGAAGGAGAGAAGGACCCTAGTCCTGCAGTCTCTGACAATGATACTGATTATAACGATGAGCAATATCCTCCTGCTGAGGATAGATACAAACAGTTGGAAGATTGTCTGAGTGCCATGGAAGTTCAGAAGATACCTGGATTGGATTTTGAAGAATTGGGTTTGGTGTCGGAAGTGGTCATCCCGCAGAAGTTCAAAGCTCTAGTTTTTACCAAGTATGCTGGGTTGTCCTTCCCAAAGCTCCATCTCCGTTCCTACATCAGGAAAATCCAGCCCCACACCGCTGATAAAAATCTGTGGGTTCACTTCTTTCAAGATAGTCTGTCAGGGACTCAACTTGAATGGTTATACCAGCTGGAGAGAGTCAATGTCCGAAATTGGTAAGATTTGGCTGTTGCTTTCTATAAGTAGTATCAATACAACACCGACCTTGCTCCTACTCGTACTCAACTCCAGAGTATGTCCATGGGGGAAAGTTAAGGCTTTAAAGACTATGCCCTGAAGTGGAGAGACTTGGCTAGAAGAGTCCAACCCCCGTTGTCTGATAGGGAGTTGGTCGATATGTTTCTGGGTACGCTATCTAGTCCATTCTTTAATCATTTGATCGATAGCTCATCAGTAGGTTTCACCGAGCTGATTCTGACTGGAGAAAGAGAAGAAGCGGGGATCCGGAGTGGCAAGATCCAGAAAAATACCTCTTCGAGTACAGAGAAAAATTCATTTGGTGGTAAGAGGGAAGCTAATGTTATGCACGGCCAGAAGGGGCGTAGCAAGGCAGACTACCACCAATCTGTGGGGGCAGTGTTGATCTCTAATTCGGCACGCACACAACGACCACAACAACGAAATAATCAGCCAAGGGTGGAAAGACCTCGAAGGTAGTTCACCCAAATAACATGCCATTGTCACAAGCATTGCAACATATGTTGAAGATGAATCTGATTACGGTGATAAACCCTCATCTGAATCCTAAGACTTCCTCTCCTAACTACAATCCGAAGGCAAGGTGTGCTTATCATTCTAACTGCCCGGGGTATGATACTAACGATTGTTGGGCGCTGAAATACAATATTCAGAATATGATTGATGCCAAGGAGATCGAATTTGACCCTCCTGAGACTCCAAACGTTATCACTGCTCCCTTGCCAAAACATGGCTAGAATTGAAAGCATTTTTGTTCATTTAAATTTTGAAGTTATATTTTCTTTGCTTATTCGAACAATTATTGTCATGACAAACTTTATTATTTCATCAATGCATTACACATGTCTGTCTTGAATTAATTTGTTTTCATTATGCTTAAATTTCTTTATATTTCCTTTTCGTGATATTCAACTCTCGACTAAAAAACTGTAAGCCTTTAGAGAGAGGATGACAAAAACAATACCATAATCTCTACAGTATGCTTTTGAACAGACCTTGTTGATGATGTACAAGCGTTGTTTCAAATCCTAAACAGTGGAGTTATAAGGAAGATAATCCCTAGTCAACCCCTTCGAGCCAAAGAAGTAGGAGTTTTCTTTTCACACATATTAAAATCCTTAATCATAACCTGGGGCAGGGTAGTTTTCTCAGTTAATTCAGGGGTGCATTCAGTCACAATTTGCCGCTTCGTACACAATGAGTGGAATTAAGACGTCCTTCTGAAACAAAAGACGGTGATGGTTCCCTATAATCATCAAGATAGGCAGTCATTATCTCTCGAAATAAAAGCCCATTAAGTCAAAACCTATGAAGGAGACTTAAGAAAAAACACTGGGGCATCCCGCTGACTGTAATCACAAAAAGAAATAGTTCAGGCAAATGACAGGGATAATGAAATCAAAAAGAAAGAGGTCCTACAAACCCTCAACAAAAAAGGAAATGACTGTCTATTCAAAATAATTTGTCAGTACCCGAACCATCACTGGAATATCAGAGCAAAGACTCAAACGGGATCTAAATGCACAATTAGCTGAGTTTAGGATCGAAGAACATCACGAAGAACGGGTGGGTACAAATAAAATTTGAGCCTTTATCCTTTGTTTCTTAAACCGTGAACCAGGCCACGTTATAACCCTTAAAAGTCCTAGTTGAAGCATGAGTTAGTTCGAAAGCATACTGTTACAAAAGGTATCGTGACTCCTGAAGGTCCGTTACAAATCTTGAGTTGATATCACATCTTTGCAAAATTCTATTTTTCATATAAAAAAACTGCATTTTCAAAACTTCAAGACAAACGTAAGCTTTGCATTCTTAAAATAACATTGTTTGCATATGACTATTTGTTCAGCAGCAGAGAAATTCGCATGACGAATATCTAGTGAACAAAAACCTTCTCAATAAAAAGGATCACCTCAAGTGGAAAAACACTTCCAACCAAGGGGCACGACATGATCACTGTCCATCATCTGGGGCAGTCAAGTCAAGATTCAAGGAATGTCTCAAAGATGCTAAATAGCCATGGGCAGATCTCCATCTGAATCACTTGGGGGCATTGGGCATGAATTCCAGCAACAAATCATGTACGATCAAACAAACATCTTCTGGTATTGTGGCAACACAACACTACCGACAGTGGCAAATCCTTACACCCTGAGAGCGTGGACATAGTCAGAAAATACTACGCATGAACAAAGACCCGCTAGGTTGACTGGCCTAGGCAAAAATAAGGGCATCCCGGCGAACCAAAAGGGTTCAGGCAAAAATTAGGGATAAAAACAAAAAAAATATATACACTCGGCAAGCCTAAAACCTGAAAAGGAGGCTTCGGCAAAAAAGGGTATCTCGGTGGACTGAAAATCTGAAAAGACAGTCCAGGAAAAAGTTAGGGATTAAAGCGTACGACTATGTCCCGTCATCTCGTCACTTGCCTACCAGTAGAAGACTTATCATTTCGATCAGAAGTTACCAAGAACCTCATAAGTTTGGATAACACTCAATCCACAAGGCCTCCGCAGGCACTTTCTCTAGCAGGTATAGGGGCAGAAAAGTCCTGATGTAAAGTCACTGTCGTATCCTCAGCATATAAACCTGTGACATCTACACTCCCCACAGAGTAGAGGCAACTAAAGCTTTGACATCGGCTTCCCTAAACAGGAGCTACGTTCCCCAGCAAAGTTCCTTCAGAGAATCGACATCTATATTCCCCGACCGAATTTCATAGTCGCAAGCGGTTCGTAAAGTTGTCTCCCTAGTAGAGTTTATTTCTCTGAATATAGAAGCTCAATCCCTAACAGAGTTTATTCCTTCGGCTACGGAAGTTCATCCCCTAGCGGAGTTTATCTCTCTGAATCGGCAAGATCTTGCAGCAAAGCATCTCCTCTCTCAAATAGAGTTATTCCCCCGCAGAGTTGCCCTCAAGCAGAGTCTCTCCTCGATAGAATATCCGTAAACAAGGGGAAATTCCCCAACATAGTCATCTCCGGTTCACCATCCCCAGCTGAAGTAGAAGAACCACTTTTTCTATGACGGTCAGGAACTCAATTTCCGTTACTCTCCAACAGCGGTCAGGGATTTATTTTCCCAAACTCGGACGTGCCACAATAGCATTACATGTTCATATATCATGACGTGCGCATACATATTCATACGGCATAATCTCATTTATTTTGAGAACGTCATCATACAATGCATGTCATGCATCATATACGATTAATCATGTACCTTTTCAGGAAAGATGGTTATCATCAACAACTTCCAACAAGTTCAAGATTAGCTCCTGAAAATAGACAGAGTAATTATCTGCATGATCAAATGCGGCTTTACACGGGTTCGTCGCGAAGCAATCTTACATGGAGTTCTCCTAAATGCAGCTTCACACGGGTTTATCCTGAAAAATCTTACACGGGTCCTTTCTCATACATTTCCTTCTGAAGTTTCACACGAACTTATCACAAAGTAACCTTACCCAGGTTCCTTTTGAAGTTTTACACGAACACATCCCAAAGTAACCTTACCCAGGTTCCTTCTGAAGTTTTACACGAACTTATCACAAAGTAACCTTACCCAGGTTCCTCCTGAAGTTTTACACAAACTTATATCAAAGTAACCTTACGCCGGTTCATTCTGAAGTTTTACACTAACTTATCACAAAGTAACCTTACCCAGGTTCCTCTTGAAGTTTTACATAGACTTAGCCCAAAGTAACCTTACCCAGGTTCCTGTCGAAGTTTTACACGGACTTATCCCGAAGTAACCCTACCTAGGTTCCTTCTAAAGCCCTACACAGACTCCTCACAAAGCATCCTTACTCAGGTTCCTTCTCAGTTCAGATGCAGTTTTACCCAAACTCCTCACAAAGTAACCTTACCCAGGTTCCTTCTCGGTTCAGATGCAGTTTTACCCAAACTCCTCACGAAACAACCTTACTCAAGTTCCTTCCTATAAGCCCTACTATCCAGGTTCCTTCTCATAACCTTACCATCCAGGTTTCTTTTCTCTTAACTCCAGACGGCAGTCCACAACATTGTAAGACCTGGACCTGATCAAACACGATCAGTTTCACCTTTCCCCAGTAAGTCGCGGTGCAGCCTGTACACTGACAAGATATGCAGTTCACCTCCGGAGTAAATTCCCCAGTAGAGTGACGAACAACTGAAGCTCCTAAAATTCTATATCTCCTGAGACAGATACCAATATTCCTCAGCAGATTCCTCCTCAACAACAGCAACAGGGACTCTCGTCAAAGGAATATCTCAGGAAATCCACATTCTCGAGATGGCATCTTTAAGCCCATCTCAGACAATTCTCCGTCACATCCAAGATGGCATCTTTAAGCCCATCTCCGACAAATCTTCTATCATCAACCTCCAAATGGCATTTGTAATCCCATTCCCGATGTCATAAGTCGGTTGCCACTTCATGCGAGTGCAAATTTTTTGGCACTTTAGTGTTCAATCATCTTCCACCTTCAGATTACGAAAGGAATACAAGCCAATCTACATCCGCAGGTTTAAGAATATTGAACAGGGGCAGCTGTTGTACCCCAAAATTTTCCCTCTCATTTTACTCAACAAATGTCAAGTGAGGTCCCCAATTTGCTCAAGGTTGCCCAAGAGTTGACCAGACAAACTCTCTCCTAAGGCAGTATACCCCAAATTAGGGTTTCTATTTTCATCAAGATGGGTGGACCACAAAGGTCTCATATGCTCTCCATGGTCTTAATATGTTCTCAAGACCCTACATGTCAAGTTTCATGCCTTGCACAAGAAGTTTGCTCAATCAACTGCTCAGATGCTTGAGAATCGACTGTATTAGGTCAAAAGTCAATTGTGGCCCACATACAGTCAAACTTCAAGATTTTTGGTCAACATCATCATTTTGAAGTGTTATCCATCATTTGATCAAGGGTTGATCATGATTCCTCAGGGATTGCTCACAATTCATCAAAACCCAAAAGTTGCTAAATTAGGGTTTCTTAGTAAAAGTCAACCCAACTTTGACCAAGCATAACTTCCACATGCTTTATCAGAAATTTTCCATCCAAAGCTCATTTTGAAGAGGATGCAATTCCCTATAATTAATCTTCAGCGCTCAAGTTCAAAATATGCACTCATAAAAAGATATGAATTTTGACATTATAGGTCCTTTTGAAAAGTCAACAAAAACACCTTTTGGCTCAAAGCTTCATACAAGAACATGGAAGATCCAACTGAGATGAAACCAAATTTTTTGTTTAGAGGACATCCTAATATTTCTAAAAAGTCCATGAACACCCTCCTAGGGTCAAAATTGAGAGAGTTGTGCATTGTCAAAGTTGGCAATTTTTGGAAAATTGTCAAAAGTCAATATTGATCAAATTTACATTTTTTCCAAAGGGGCCCATGTTTTCTTGTTTGAAACATGTTTCTAATAGGACCCACGACCCCTGAGCTTTTCCCCCTATTATTTTATTATTTTTATCATTTATTTTGATTTTTTATTCATTTAAACCAAAATAAATCAAATTAAATGGTAAAATAATAAAATCAAATCAAATCTTGGGATTTTTGTGCATATTATGAGTCCATATACAGCTAGCATGGCATGCAATTCGTGCAAGGATGATTTAGATTGAAAAAGTCATGATTGGAGCTATTTTGGAAAGAAATCATACAAGGCCAAAATCAAATCAAATCTTCATAATTCCTCAAGATACCATGAGATTTCTTCCATTATTTTTGACCTAAATTCCTCCTCTATATAAACACAACACCCTCATGCACTAGGGAGCACAAAATTTGCTGCCCAAGAACGCTCTCTAAAAACCTCAAATTCTTTCAAAACTAGTGCAAAGTCAAAACCGAAGATCCAGCCACTTTCAGTCCAAGCCATCAATTACAAATCATTCCTGAGGTTTCTAAGGGTAAGAATAGGTTGAAAGTCATGGCCATTGATGCTTGAAACAAGCATACTCATCTTCTCTGATTTGCTTTTCTTTCAAACATTCATATAATTAATTTCATGCATTGCTAATGTTTATTAACTGTCCAAATGAGTTCTTGTTGTTATGTAGAACAGGTTTGAATCGCAAACAATAGCTTGGCTTGGTGGATTAGGCGCCTAACTGTGACCCAAGAGGCATGGGTTCATCACCCACCCCATGCCTTTTTCACTTTTTTGACTATTTTCTTTTCTAACCCTTTTCATTTATTTATTTTTCACTTGATTTATTTTCTATCATTAATTTAATTAACATATAAAATCACAAAAAATCATTAAATATTAGTTTTAGGATTTCAATTAATTAAAATAGTTTTTGACATAAAAGTTGTTTTGATTTAATCAATATTGATTTTATTTTATAATTAACTTGTAAATTAATCAGAGTTAGGTTTTTAATTATTAATTCACACTTTTATTATTTTCCTAACAATTTACTGCAGATTCAGTACATCACCATTTCATGCGTCCATCATACTCTCACAAATCCTACCCTTTGGATCATCCCTTGGTCCAGATCCAGCGTCCAACCACAGCAGCCCATGGTGCACTCTCTGAAGCTAATCCACCTGGAATCACACGCAAGGAACATTGGCCAACTAATTTGTGCCTAACAATTTGGCAATGCACCCCCCAGTCTGCATTTTACCACACAGACCCAATCTTTTCTTTTTTATTTTATTTCAATTCTTTTTATTGTTTTAATCTATTTATTTTATTTATTTTCCAAAAATCATTTTTAATCAAAACATAAAAATCAGAAAATCACAAACAATATTAGGTTTAGTCTTTTTTTCATAAAACATTTAATTGCATTAATTAGTTTAATTAGGTTAACTTAAATCTTTTTTTCATAATTAAAATCAAATAGAAATTAGGTTTAATTCTTAATTTTAATTCCTTCTCAAAATAAAAACACAAAAATAGGTTAGTTGTTTTTTTCATTAATTTAATGATTTTTCATAATTAAAACTTAATTAGTGATTAGGATATTTTACAATTTATTCTTTATTTCCTTAAATAAAAATGACAAAAAATGATTTTTTTTCTTTAATTAAATTCAATTTGGTTTTCAAGGGTCAAAACCCTAATTTCTCGCATTTATGTTTGTCGTACGTACTTTTCATTATATTTTTGTAATTGCTCTGAGGTTGTAATAGTCTTTTAAACCAGGGCTTTATTTACTGTTTAATTTTCCCCCAAGTTTTGGTTATGTAATCCCCATTTCCCGAAGCCTTGTAATAATTAGATTTACTTTTCCGCTTTTAATTTCCGCAATCTTTAACTGTCTAGATGTATGGCTAATAGGATTGTATGGCAAGAATGTCTGGAAAATTAAAATGGTAGATCACCTAATGTGCAAAGATTAAATAACAGAAACAAATCATATGCACATATTCACTCCTAGGGTTTACCTCACTTCGGTTGCCTTCGGTAAACAGTCATTAAGCATAGGATATTTTAGTGGTTGCCCTCCAGTCTAAAGAGATCAAAGTGTCCCATTCGAATGTTGACTCGGAAATGTTGCCTCGGAAAGATCTTAAGACTCTAGGGTTGCTACTAAAGTTTTCTAACTATTACTTTAGTGATTGTACTTGTCCCTTTCGAATGTCCCTTACAACTCCAACGACGGTGCTACCTACTCCTTAATAGTAGGATAGCGTTGTCTAAAGGAAATAGAACGAACAATCCTTTTTTTGAGTAGATAGAATCTTAAGTATTTGCTCAATAAAAACTTTTCACAAAAACACTTTTCAAAACAAATTTTCAAAACAACTTCGTCACATCCTTGAGGACTGATACAAAGGTTATCACGAAGTAGAAACATTTTCAAGACAAACACACACAAGCAATTTGAAAAATGAGCAAGTACCTAAGAGCCCGTAGATAACTACAGATAGAAAGGGTGCTAACACCTTCCCTTTCTATAATCTACCCCCCATACTCATAAACATCTCGAAAAAGGTTTTTTCTGTTCTTTTTCCTTTTCCTGATTGGATAAAATAAAACTCGATGGTGACTCTTGCTTAGCGCGATATTTTGAGAATAAAAAACGCAAAACACAAACCAGTAAAAACAGTCGGTTCTGCCACCGTATCACAACGGGGCTACCTACCAACTAATAGTATGAATAACACTATCTATAAAAGGAGGAGGAAAATAACAAGAATGACCTTGAGTTGGTAGAATACTGTTAATCTCTTGCTCACAAATTTTTCAAAATAAAACATTTTCGCATCACACTTTCAAAACGAAATATTTTCAAACAAACACTTTGTTTACATTCTTAAGGACTGATACAAGAGTCATTACAAAGTTTGCCTTACATTGGCATTTTCAAAATATTTTTCAAAACACTTAGACAAAAGAAAATTTTCAAAAGTGAGCTAGCGATTAAGAGCCCATAGATAACTACGGGATGAAAAGGATTCTAATACCTTCCCTTTTCATAACCTACCCCCCGAACTCAAAATCTTCAAGGTCTTTCCTGTTCTTTTCACTCTTTGCTTATTGTATAAAAGAAAAGTCGGTGGCGACTCTAGCTATCTGTAACATTTGTGATAAAACGCAAAACAAGTCAGTTCTCCCACCGTATTACAGAACTGGCGACTCTGCTGAGGATTACTTAAAAAAGAGGGTTTACTTTAGATTCTTAGATCAATTTTACTTGCTTTTACTTGTTTGCTCTATTTGCTTTAAAATTGAGGGTTGCTTGGATTTAATTTCTTGCAAAGGTCCTACACTCGGATCTAGGGATACCTTAGGAAAGTAGCAATAGATCACGGAAACCGTACCGCATAGACCGATATGGTTAAAGTGATGGCTACGTTAGTGTGACACTTTGGTTTGTACTGATGTTCCTTGAGTCAGTCGAGGATAACATTTGGGTTGTCGTGTGGTGTCATAAGCACTAACTGACTTTTAGAACCTTAATTGACCCATCTTGACCATTAGAAGGTAGTGAGATGGTCAGATTTGGTGCAGTCCAAGTTGGTTGATACTTGATGCTACACTCATTGAGATTAGACTTGCATGATGTTTTGGTGGAAAATCAATTGTTGTACTAAAATAAAACCTTCAAGAAAGATTTGTGATATGAGATCCCTAGAGCCCGGTTACTATTTTAGGACAGGTTGAGCCAACTTAAATTCAATAGAAAAGAGTACTTACCTATGGACCCCATACAAGCCTTTAAACCTAAGGATCGTATGTGATTTGTTTGTGTTTTCTTTCTGTTTATACATAAACATAACATCATGACATAATAACATCTGACATGTCATTTACTAACCATTTCAAGGATCTTTAGGGATCTTTGTTGTAGGATTTCAAGTCAGACTGCTAGCAAGGGGGAAAGAGGATTTATTTTCCTCTAACCAGATGTCGTCAAAGACCTAAATACATTATTTTGAGTCAGAGGCTACGACCCACTCGATATGGTGGGCTTGATTCTAATAGAAAGACGTCCAAAAATTAAGACTCAAAGTTCCACAAGTCAAAGTTGCAACCAGGATTCATTCTCTATTTTACCCTGCAAGATCTTTGAAAATATTGCATTTGCATCTATATATCATGCATCTCATTACATAACAAGTACTTTCTAGACAAGTTTTCTCATCTTCTTGCTGTTTATTTTAGTAAAAGATGGCTCTTGAACAAATAGTCAAAGATCTTCAAGCTCAGAATGCCCAGTTCCAACAAATGTTCCTGAACTTAGCCAAGGGGAAGGAAGAGCTGAAAACCCTCATCACCAAAGAGAGGAATAAAAAGACAAGGAAACCAATCGAAATTCTCAACATGAGAAGAAGGTTCAGATGTCCTCCCAAGCAAGCTCAAGATTGCAATATTTCATCAAACGAAGATGACAACCAGGGTGAAGATAGTGAGAGTGTGAAGGTTGAGAAAGGAAGCCACCTTGGTTCTGGCCAATATTCTGATGAAGATGAAGAAGACTATTTGGATGAACAATATCCTCCTGCTGATGAAAAGTACAAACATTTGGAAGATTGTTTAAATGCTATGGAGATCCAGAGAGTGCCTGGGTTGGATTTTGAAGAGTTGGGTTTAGTCTCGGGAGCTGTCATTCCTCATAAATTCAAGGTCCCTACTTTTGCAAAGTATGATGGTGTTTCTTTCCCTAAACTGCATTTGAGGTCTTATGTTCGGAAGATCCAACCACACACTGCCGACAGAAAATTTTGGATGCATTTCTTTTAAGAAAGCTTATCTAAGACCAATTGGAATGGTTCTATCAACTGGAAGGAACCAATATCCGTACTTGGGAAGATTTGGCTGCTACTTTTTACAAACAATACCAATACAATGCTGATCTTGCACCAACCCATGTGCAATTACAGAGTATGACTATGGGCTCAAATGAAGGCTTCAAAGAGTATGCCCAAAAATGGAGAGATTTAGCATGAAGAGTTCAACCTCCTTTGTCTGATAGGGAGTTCGTTGACATGTTTATGGGAACTTTGACAAGTCCTTTCTTTAATCATCTAATCGGAAGCTCTTCAACCGAATTCTCCGAGCTAATATTAATAGGGGAACATGTAGAAGGTGGAATCAGAAGTGGAAAAATTCAGGTGGTTGCGTCTTTGAGTATTATGAAGAAGACATTCAATGAAAAGAAAGAAGCTAATGATGTGTATGGCCAGAAGGGTCATGTTAGAGGTGACCGCAATCAATCTGTAGGGGCAGTGCTAATTTCTAATCATGCGCCAGTGCAACAACATCAACAAAGCAATCATCGTAGGTCAGACGCACAAAGGAGACGGTTTACCAAAATCAACATGCCAATGTGATCGCACTAAATCGCACTATGTTTCTGACTCAAATATTACATGTTTTCCTTAGTTTTTATTGTCATTTTCTCGTATTATGTTCCTTTTTCCTTTGTTTTCAGGATCCTTGTCATTTCAGAGCCTTCTGTGAAGAAACGAGCCAAAACGCCAAGAAATTAGGGTTTTTCAAGATATTTTGCACTTATGGCGTTCAGCACCGCGCTGGCTACAGGAAACGCGATGACGTGGCCCACTTTCACCCAGAGATCAACTGCCACGTTCCCATGATGTGGCGGTTCCAGGCGCCGCGCCCGCGGCCACCCTCACCGCGCCCGCGGCCTTCACAAAATGGTTCCCGCTCAAAAGGAAGTTAAGGGGCATACTGGTCCTTACGCACTTCAAAGTTCCTCTATAAATAGCTTTCGATTCTCATTCTTTATTTTCATCCAAGCTTAGTACAATCTTAAGCCATATACTATCAGTTTCTGTAAAGTAATAATCTCTTCACATCGGGGAGTTATTGCGGTGTAGATTGAGTTGTAATCGAGTCTTGGAGCACTTTGGTTGAAGTTCATCATACCGGCCTTACTTTTCCGTAGATTTGTATCAGATTCAAGTCTCCGACCGGAGCAAGGTTCTAATTTATTGCATTTCTTTATTTAATTGCTCTTATCATAGTCTACACGTTTTATAGACTTTAAATGCTCTTACCATAGTCTACACGTTTTATAGACTTTAAATGCTCTTACCATAGTCTACACGTTTTATAGACTTTAAATGCTCTTACCATAGTCTACACGTTTTATAGACTTTAAATGCTCTTACCATAGTCTACACGTTTTATAGACTCGCACTTATTATGTCTGGCTAAACTATAAAGGTTAGGATGTAATGATTGTCATCGTGGTTGTGTTCCAATTATCATGCTAGTGAAAATACTCTGGGGATGTTTTGCTTCTAACTTAAGTCGATTGTGTTTAAATGTTTAATTGGGTAAGATCGAAAGCCGTCCAAACTGATGATACGACTTGATTATTATTTAACCAAACAAAAAGAGCGACAGCCGTTGATTGGTTAAATAGGAATCATTGACCCTTTTTAGAAAACGATTTTGAAACTATTTTCGGACGCGTTTGTAGGTTTAAAATCTGACTCTTGGCCAAAAGCCAAAAGTCTCTTTAAGTTAATCTTTCCGAGTAAGATCACTTTTCTATTAAGTCAAAACTATCAATTTCTTAAAAATAGGTTTACCTCTTTAACGCGGAAGGCACCCTTTATATGTGACAATAAAGGAATTTAATTTAAAGAGTAAACTCGGTTCTTAGTAGTCAAAAGCTACAAGTTCCCGTTAAACTGATTCTTTGCTATCAATAGAAAATACTGCCCCATAAGTAGGTTCATCTACGCATGACCGGACCAATATCTGATTACATGATTTACATTCCAACCTGTCTTTTAAACTGTTATTTCCTTCGCATATTTACTTTGTGCACTGCACTCACATCAATATCCTTATTCGCCTTAGATAAGCACCTTAGCAATAGAGTTGATAGATTGACAATTGGTCTCTGTGGTTCGATAATCTTATATATTACTTCGATAGGCTGTACACTTGCAGTACTATATTTAGGCTATACGTTACAGATAATACAGCCCCCATCAAGTTTTTGGCGCCGTTGCCGGGGACCAACTTCGTCAAATTTCGTACCCTATTGTTATCCCGTTTAGACTAAGGCTATTCTAGCCGGTAGATGCGTAGAAATCGTAGCACCGGCAACCTAATAGATCCTTTAGTAGAACCTGAACGTTACGCTCGTGCCCGTCTTTTTATTCGCAAGATAAGAAGAGCTATGGCAGAAGATCGTAACCAAAGACCGCTCAAGGAATTCGCCCAACCATCTAACGAGGAACCTAGTTCTAGTATAGTAAACCCTGCTATAACTACCAACAACTTTGAACTAAAGCCCTCGTTACTACAATTAGTACAACAAAACCAATTCGCTGGTCTCGCTACCGAGAACCCGAATCAACATTTAAAGGTATTTATCCAGTTAGCTGACACCCTTAAGGCAAATGGAGCCACGCCCGAAGCTATCCGATTAAGACTATTTCCTTTTTCCCTTAGAGGTAAAGCTCACGACTGGTTAGACGCCCTTCCAACTAACTCAATAACAACTTGGGAAGACCTTAGGAGAGCTTTTCTTGCGAGGTATTTTCCACCAAGCAAGACCGCTGTTCTTAGGAACCTGATCACTTGTTTCACCCAAAACCAAGGCGAATCACTTTTTGATGCCTGGGAGAGATATAAAGAACTTTTAAGAGCCTGTCCGCACCATGGCCTAGAGCAATGGTTAATCATACATACCTTCTATAATGGACTCCATTACAACACAAAGATGTCCATAGACGCTGCCGCTGGCGGAGCGTTGATGAACAAACCTTACCCTGACGCTTGTGCCCTAATAGAGGACATGGCCCAAAACCATGCCCAATGGGGATTAGAACGAGCGACAGTAGAGAAAAAGGAGAGCCATGGAGGAAAGCATGAGGTAAGTTGCATGGACATGATCAATGCCAAGATGGACGCCCTAGCCTTGAGAGTCGAGAACATGTCTCAAAACCCAACCACAGTAGCAGCAATCCAATCGGAGTGCGAACTCTGTGGAGCTCAAGGACATCAAACCGTTGACTGTAACCTTTTGAACAAATCAAGCTCAGACCAAGTTAACTATACTCAAGGGAACCCTTTCTCGAATACCTACAATCCTGGATGGAGGAACCACCCGAATTTCTCTTACAAAAACAACAACCCTATCCAAAATCCCGGACCTTCGAGACCTCAAGGATTCCAAACGCAAAAACAAAACCAACCTATGCAAATAGTACCCCCAAGACCAAACCTTAAAGAAACCATAGACACCTTTATTCAAGCTCAAACCCAGCAAAATAAGGAGTTTATGAACCAACATATTCACACGAACGAACTGGTTACTCAACTAGCAACCAAGTTTGACCAGATAATAACCCACACCAAAATGCTTGAGACTCAGATTTCCCAAGTAGCACAAAACACCTCTGTACAAGTTGCACCTGGAGGACAATTCCCTGGACAAACTCAACCAAATCCAAAAGGCCAAGCAAATTCTATCACACTAAGAAGTGGAACCGCTTATGAAGGACCTAGAAATCCTGACTTAAGCACATCAGAAGATGCTACGCCCAAAGACCAGGTGGAGGAACCAGAGAAACCAGGAAAGCAATCAAAACCAGAAGTAGAGAAAAACACTCAACAACCTTATAAACCACCTATTCCATTCCCACAGAGGCTGAAAAACACCAAAGTAGAAAACCAGTACCAAAAGTTTATTAAGGTAATAGAGAAACTCCATGTTGAGATTCCTTTTACTGAAGCTATAACCCAGATACCATCATATGCTAAGTTTCTGAAAGATATTTTGACCAATAAACGACGACTCGATGATCCCAAGCCTTTAGAATGTCATTTTATATCCGAAAATAAACTCGCCAAGAAAGATAAAGACCCTGGAAGTTTTTCTATCCCTTGCATCCTAGGTAACCATATGATAGACAAAGCATTTTTAGACCTAGGAGCAAGTGTAAGTCTGATGCCTCTGGCCGTCTGTAAGAGGTTAAAATTAGGAGAACTTCAACCTACTAAGATGTCCTTACAACTAGCTGATAGATCTGTCAAATATCCCATGGGTATTTTAGAAGACATACCTGTCAAGATTGGTCAGTTGTACATTCCGACCGACTTCGTCGTAATGGATATCAAAGAAGATGAAGACATCCCAATCCTCTTAGGAAGACCTTTCCTATCGACCGCCGGAGCTATAATAGATGTTAAGAAAGGGAAACTGACTTTCGAGGTAGGAGATGAAAAGATTGAGTTCATTTTATCAAAATTTCTAATGGCACCAGTGATAGGAGATGCGTGTTATGCCATCGACATCATTGATGAATGTGTAAATGAGCTCGAACAAAACGAATTATTATCAACCCCTATTTTAGAGGATGACGGATTTGAGAGTATCGAACCGTACATTGACGACAACCTTTTCGAATGCTTAGCTCTTACCCCTGACCTTATGCCGCGTACTGAGAAACCCACTATAGAACTTAAGGAACTACCCAAGAATCTAAGATATGAGTTTTTGGATGAGGAGATGAGTAGACCTGTTATAATTAGCGCCACTCTAAACCAAATAGAAACAAATCAACTATTAGATACCTTGCGAAAATATCCCTCAGCTTTAGGGTATAAAGTTTCAGATTTAAGAGGTATAAGCCCATCCGTATGCATGCATCGGATTATGCTAGAAAAAGATTCGAAACCCTCAAGAGAACATCAAAGAAGAATAAACCCTATCATGAGTGATGTAGTCAAGAAAGAAGTTCTTAAGTTATTAGAGGCTGGTATCATATACCAAATTTCGGACAGTGAATGGGTAAGCCCAGTCCATGTGGTACCCAAGAAAGGAGGTATCACTGTTCTAAAAAATGAGAAAGGTGAGCATGTGGCAAAACGAACAGAAGGAGGATGGCGAATGTGTATAGATTACAGAAGGTTGAATAAGGCAACAAGAAAAGACCATTTCCCTCTCCCATTTATAGATCAGATGCTTGAACGTCTAGCAAGACACTCATGTTTCTGCTATCTTGATGGATATTCGGGATTTTTCCAAATCCCTATTCACCCAGAGGACCAAGAAAAAACCACATTTACATGCCCTTATGGAACATTCGCTTATAGACGAATGCCCTTTGGACTCTGTAATGCACCTGCCACTTTCCAACGTTGTATGATGTCAATTTTCGCAGACTACCTAGATGGAATTATGGAAGTATTTATGGACGATTTTTCAGTGTGTGGGTTTGATTTCAAAAACTGCCTCTCGAACTTGGAGAAAATCTTAAAAAGATGTGTGGAAGTAAACCTTGTGTTGAATTGGGAAAAGTGCCACTTTATGGTAAGTGAAGGGATAGTCTTGGGACACATTATTTCTGAAAGAGGTATAGAAGTCGATAAGGCCAAGATAGAAGTTATAGAAAACTTAAACCCACCTAAGACCGTTAGGGAAATAAGAAGTTTCCTAGGACATGCCGGGTTCTACCGACGTTTCATCAAGAATTTTTCCGCAATAACTAAGCCTTTAACTAACTTATTGATGAAGGATGTCGAGTTTGAATTCGACCAAAAATGTCTTGAGGCCTTTGAAGTTTTAAAGCAAGCTCTTATTTCAGCACCTATCATAAGACCACCTGATTGGACACAACCCTTTGAAATCATGTGCGATGCTAGTGATTTCGCTGTAGGGGCTGTACTAGGGCAAAGAAAAGACAAAAAACTGCATGCAATTTACTACGCTAGTAGAACACTAGACGCCGCCCAGCTAAATTATACAACCACAGAAAAAGAATTGCTAGCCGTAGTTTTTGCTATTGATAAATTTCGATCTTATTTGGTGGGAGCAAAAATAATAGTATACACAGATCATGCAGCAATCCAGTACTTGTTAAGTAAGAAAGATGCTAAGCCTAGATTGCTCAGATGGGTACTTTTACTCCAAGAATTTGACTTGGATATTAAGGATAAAAAAGGAGCTGAAAACTTAGTAGCTGATCATCTCTCTAGGTTAGAACACCTTAAGCCTGAACTTATACCTATAGACGATCACTCTACTTATGAAAGATTAATAGCTGGGATAAACTCGACTGAAGAAGAGACTTATGAGGAAATCTCAACCATGAACGAAATACCATGGTACGCAGATATTGTAAATTATCTAGCCGCTGATATCATACCCTCCGACTTAAGCTACCAACAGAAGAAGAAGTTTTTCAGAGATGTTAAACACTTCTTTTGGGATGAACCCCTCCTATTCAAAAGAGGAATAGATAATATATTCCGACGATGTGTGCCGGAGGAAGAAGTAGGCAATGTCATTAAACATTGTCATGCTTCACCTTATGGTGGACATGCAAGCACGTCTAAAACATGCGCCAAAATATTTCAAGCAGGTTTTTATTGGCCTACTGTATGGCGCGATGTCCACACTTACGTTACAAAATGTGACCGATGCCAACGCACTGGGAACATCTCAAGACGTGATGAAATGCCTTTAAGAAACATCCAAGAAGTGGAAATATTTGATGTCTGGGGTATAGATTTCATGGGACCTTTTCCTTCCTCAATGGGTAACAAGTATATCCTAGTAGCTGTCGATTATGTCTCAAAGTGGATCGAAGCTGTTGCATCACCCACAAACGATACCAAGGTAGTTATCAAACTGTTTAAGAATATTATTTTCCCTAGGTTTGGAACCCCGAGGTTAGTCATAAGTGATGGAGGATCACATTTTATATCTAAGATATTTGACAAGCTTCTAAGCAAATACGGAGTAAAACATAGAGTAGCATCACCATATCACCCGCAAACCAGTGGCCAAGTAGAGGTATCGAATAGGGAGATTAAGCAGATCCTAGAAAAAACCGTATCATTATCCAGAAAAGACTGGTCTGGAAAACTTAAAGACGCCTTATGGGCTTATAGAACGGCTTATAAAACCCCTATTGGAACAACTCCTTATCAATTGGTTTATGGAAAGTCCTGTCATTTACCCTTCGAACTAGAACATAAAGCCTATTGGGCCATTAAATCCTTGAATCTAGATTACCTGAAAACCGGAGAAAAACGTATCCTGGACATTCACAAGCTAGAAGAGCTTCGCTTGAATTCCTATGAGAATGCCATCATATATAAGGAAAGAACCAAAATGTGGCATGATAAAAAAATCATCAAGAAAGATTTCAACATTGGTGATCCTGTTCTCCTATTTAACTCAAGATTACGACTTTTTCCTGGTAAGCTTCGTTCAAGATGGACAGGTCCATTTGAAGTGTCAAGAGTTCTAAAGTCTGGAGCAGTAGAAATCAAAAACAATTCATGTGCTCCATTTGTGGTAAATGGACAAAGACTGAAGCTCTACAAAGGAGGCGATTTGCCTGTTGACTACTCTAGTCATATTCTTATAGACCCACCAATACCCACATAAAGTAAGATCTAATCGTCAAGCTAAACGACGTTAAACAAGCGCTGCCTGGGAGGCAACCCATGGTTTATTCTTTATTTTATTTTATTTTATTTTAGTAATTTATATATTTTATCTGGACTAATTTCTTGTGTTTATATTTTCAGGATGCATCACCCCGATGGTATGGTTGTGATTTTCAGAGATGAAGCGCAAAAGGCCCGATTTGCTACCTTATCTGCTAGACCTATGGTACCCACTAGGTACCCCGATCAGAGCTGCATGGAGGCACTAGGGATCGAGCCAAGTATTCGGTATCTATGCAACCAACTTAGCTGGGATTCTTATGCCGATGATGTCCACAAAACATACAGGAACCTTACTCTGGAGTTTCTCAGCTCTATGGACTATAATCCACGAGTAGGTGAAGGAGATGAGCGAGGACGCCTGAGTTTCAGATTGTTTGGCACCGAGTATACCCTGACCACCAAAGAATTTGGGGATTTGCTTGGTTTCCAAACTGGACCGACCGCTATAACTGAGTTCCCATTGAGTTGCTACATGGACAGAGACATTGACAAATTTTGGCAGGACATTACTGATAGAGCCAGTCTTGACCCCTCTACCCAGCTGTCCCGGAAGATCCATAACCCGGCCTTCCGATACTTCGAGATGATCCTATGCCACACTTTCTTTGGGAGGAGTTACTGTGACCACTTGGTCACCGCTGAGGAGATCCTTTTCTTATACTGTGCTAGTCAGTCCAGACCTATAGCTAGTGGAGGTTTTCTGATAGAGAGCCTCGAGCAGACTGCTCGATCCGCTGTAGGGCTCATTCATTCCGGAGGGAATGTGACACAGATAGCTTCTGCTTTGGGTTTAGACAGTATGCTAGCACAGCTGACCCCATACTGTGGATATACTTTTCTAGATTTAGACTTTTGCATGGATCGTGGATTCATGAGGAGGGCCTCTTTCCACCCATATCGGTACAGATTGCTTATCAATGACCAGACAGTTTACACCTTCACCATGCCAGACCCTCAGATGACTTGTGTTTCCAACTCTGCTAATTGGAACTATTCTGTAGAAGGTTGGGGTGAGATATCAGAGTACACTCCAGAATACACTCCTGCCTCCGAAGAGTACACTCCAGAATACACTCCTGCTTCTGAAGATCCCACTCAGGACTACACTCCTGCCTCCGAGGACTCCGCTCCAGATCACACATCCCGACCCGAGGTTACACATACTACTGTTCTTACTAATAACCTCAGCTTGCAGGAACCTGATATTCGCACTCTATTGACTGCTATGCGCACTGAGATAACCACTCTCCGCAATGAGGTGGCTGACCTTCATTTGCAGTTGGAAGTAAACGATGTTACCTTCGCTGGTGAGTTAGATGAATTAGCTCACGAGGTGGCAGAGATTCGACGCCAGCTGACCGAGCTGCGTGGCCCAGGCACTCCTGCAGAGCATCCTACCGGTTGGCAATAGATCTTTATTGTTCACAAGATATCTAGTTTCAGTATTATTAGTATTATGTTGATTTCCTTTTCAGACTCATTTTTATTTTTGCATTATCTGTTTCCTGAGTTGTTAATATTTATTTTGATGACCCAATGTCCGTACCTATATCTATATATATATATATATGCATATGTTTTATTTATTTACTAATGTTTTTGTTTTTCTAGGTCACCATAGTTTTAATATAAAATTAAAATAAATAAACATGTGTATATGTATTCACGTACATATATGCACATTTATAAGAAAAATAGGTACACCTCCAGAAATTGAAGATAATGGCAAGGAAGAAAAAGCCCAATGGAAAGAAAGCCAGGCCAGCCCAACTGACCTCGACCTCACCGCGCCCGCGGTAGGCCCTGCCGCGCCCGCGGTGACGCAACGGTCACCTAACGGCTAGTAGCTCGTTTTTCCCACCATTTTACCACTTTTTCAATTTCCAATCCCATTTTCTTCCAATTTTAACCCACTTTATTACCCATACCAACCCACTACATTTATTTCCATTATTTTCATCATAAATATTTACAACCACCATTTTCTTTCTTCCCTTCCTATAAATACCCCCTACTATATCATTTTCTTCCTCACACCTTCATTACTTCTACATCCCATTCTTTCTCTCTTTTTACCCACAAGAAAATCCTATGGAATATCACGGTTACATTTTACGTGGTGGTCAAGCCGGAGAAAGGCAACTAAAGCGGCTTGAAAAATTGCTGACAACACCAATACACTCTACCAGGTATATCGATGAAAACTGTCTATATTCATTAGGTATATACCATAGTGTATTCTTCCTTCTAGATAAAATAGGTATGCATGATATTTTTGCTACTCAAGCACCAACCTACCCTAGGCTGACGTTCGAGTTTTTAAGTTCTTTAATTTATAACGTCTCCCCTAACACTGCTAGCACCGTAGGTGGAGTCAAATTTAGAATGTTTAATGTCGAATATGATTACTCCACTGACGGTCTAGCCGCCATGTTAGGATTGCCTTATGGGGATGGTGCCATTTGTGAAGCACCTTTAGACACGGATTGGGCATTTGAAGCATTTTGGGCCAGAATTACTAAACAAAATGCAACATCTTTTGATGGCCTTCTTGCTTCTCACATCCACAATCCTGCCCTTCGTGTCTTTAGATTTCTTTTAGCATCCACCATCTTTGCTCGGGAAAACCCAAACAAGGTGAATGCTAAAGAATTAATTATCATGCAGAGCTGCCTCACAGACACCAAAGTTAATCCCGTCCCATTCATGATTGCCCACATGCACCATGTTTTAAGAAAAGGTGGGCCGATTTCCTTTGGTGGACTGATTACCACTATTGCCCGTGCCATAGGATTGGATACGGAACTTGCCACCCTAGAACCACTTCCTCCTCGGATTGCAAATCTTAAATTTTTCAGGGATATGCGTTTATGCAAGACGAGGAAGGAAGGTGGTTACTTCCTAATGGTTGGAGGTGCTGCCGTACCCAGTGTTGTTATGCCTTGCACCCGTCGTACTGATATTCGATTTAAGCGTAACTGGACCTACGATCTCAACGCTCCTGCTTTTATTGGTCCGTTGCCCCCAAATCTACCTTTAAATGCGGGTAACAACACTGATGATGAGTACGATTTCCAAACAGAGGAACCACCCCATTTTTCACCTCCACACACGGCACCTTCAACCTCTAACCCACATGCAGGTACAGCTCCTAGCTTCCATGTCACTGAGGACATGTGGCGTGAGCATATGGCCCGAGAGGCCCAGAGGGACACCCTCCTTGCTACCTTGCAGCAACAGGCGACCGACAACATGGCCTTCATGCAAGCGTCCCAAGAACAAAATGCTAGCTCTCTGCGCACTATTATGGAAAGTCAGCTGGCTTTTCAGAGAGAACAGCACCTACACCAGACCACAAACGCTCGTCACTTCCAATTGATGGAGGCAACCCAAGGAACCCTCATTGGTCGGACCCAAGAGCTACAAGCGGCAAATGCCGCCTTGTCAGAGAGACTGGAGCAGCTTGTTTTGGACCGAGATAGCCGCCGTCGCAGCCGTAGCCGCCGTTCCGGTCGTACCAACCAGGATGGTGAAGGTCCTAGTGGCCCCCACTAGTGTTTTCAGGTACCTCCTCCTACCTTATTTTGGAACATTGAGGACAATGTCTGATTTAAGTGTGGGAGGAGCATTTATCGCTTTTATTTCCCATTTTTTTCGCTTTTATTTTCCGTTTTTCCTGCTTTTATTTACCTTCCGCATTTTTCCTTTTTTTTCGTAGTTAATAAAATTCATGTGATAGGCGAGTCTTTCTGCGTAGTGTACCCTTTCATTTCCCCCACCTTTTAGCCTTACAAAATTTTTATTTTTCAAAGATTTATGGTTGTTTTTAAGGATTTGGGCTATGAGACAGGTCCTAGATAGGGTCTGTTTCTCGGACACTCACTTTTTGAAAAATTCGTTATCATTTTTACACCATAAGCCTTTTTGAATATTTAGATTAGATCCTTTCTCCCCAATATGCTATGATTTTGAATAAAGCTGTACAAATAGGTCTTCAAGTAGTTTATCTTAGCAGTCAGCTCCGGCCTAAGCATGCTCTAAGTGTGGGATCGATGAATATAAGTGGATGATCTCTATTTTTGCCTTAAAAGTTACAAAATAAAGTATGAATACGACTACGAGTTGGGTGATCCTCACAAAGATTACTTAACTCAAGAAAGTTGTAAACACTAACAAAAACAAGAAAAAATATATATATAAGGCATATCTGTTGTAGTTGGTTCAGAGGTATCTGGTGCTGAACTTGGTAGGGCGGACTACGGTCCGATCCCCCGCAACTGCAAATGGGTAAAATAAAAAGGGATTAAACCAACTCTTGTACCAGAATCCCATCACTTGAGATCAGAGTCACTAACCGGTCACTACACCATGAGTATGTACGGATAACGGGCTTAATGTGATTGCGCCTGAATGAAAAAGGACCTCGTACAAAAAGAAGTCTTAGCATAGTAAGGATATTTGGATCAATCTGTATACTTATGAGGTTTATGTCCGCATTTCTGCGAGTAGTGTAATTAAGATACCCTTGATTCAGATAGTTAGTGCCTGACAACACACCCTTACTCGGACTTAGAAGCCCTCTTTGCCCAAAACCTGTATACACCATAAATTTTCTTTCATCTACTTTTAAGAGTCGTTGCTTGAGGACAAGCAAAGGTCTAAGCGTGGGAGGATTTGATCGCACTAAATCGCACTATGTTTCTGACTCAAATATCACATGTTTTCCTTAGTTTTTATTGTCATTTTCTCGTATTATGTTCCTTTTTCCTTTGTTTTCAGGATCCTTGTCATTTCAGAGCCTTCTGTGAAGAAACGAGCCAAAACGCCAAGAAATTAGGGTTTTTCAAGATATTTTGCACTTATGGCGTTCAGCACCGCGCTGGCTACAGGAAACGCGATGACGTGGCCCACTTTCACCCAGAGATCAACTGCCACGTTCCCATGATGTGGCGGTTCCAGGCGCCGCGCCCGCGGCCACCCTCACCGCGCCCGCGGCCTTCACAAAATGGTTCCCGCTCAAAAGGAAGTTAAGGGGCATACTGGTCCTTACGCACTTCAAAGTTCCTCTATAAATAGCTTTCGATTCTCATTCTTTATTTTCATCCAAGCTTAGTACAATCTTAAGCCATATACTATCAGTTTCTGTAAAGTAATAATCTCTTCACATCGGGGAGTTATTGCGGTGTAGATTGAGTTGTAATCGAGTCTTGGAGCACTTTGGTTGAAGTTCATCATACCGGCCTTACTTTTCCGTAGATTTGTATCAGATTCAAGTCTCCGACCGGAGCAAGGTTCTAATTTATTGCATTTCTTTATTTAATTGCTCTTATCATAGTCTACACGTTTTATAGACTTTAAATGCTCTTACCATAGTCTACACGTTTTATAGACTTTAAATGCTCTTACCATAGTCTACACGTTTTATAGACTTTAAATGCTCTTACCATAGTCTACACGTTTTATAGACTTTAAATGCTCTTACCATAGTCTACACGTTTTATAGACTCGCACTTATTATGTCTGGCTAAACTATAAAGGTTAGGATGTAATGATTGTCATCGTGGTTGTGTTCCAATTATCATGCTAGTGAAAATACTCTGGGGATGTTTTGCTTCTAACTTAAGTCGATTGTGTTTAAATGTTTAATTGGGTAAGATCGAAAGCCGTCCAAACTGATGATACGACTTGATTATTATTTAACCAAACAAAAAGAGCGACAGCCGTTGATTGGTTAAATAGGAATCATTGACCCTTTTTAGAAAACGATTTTGAAACTATTTTCGGACGCGTTTGTAGGTTTAAAATCTGACTCTTGGCCAAAAGCCAAAAGTCTCTTTAAGTTAATCTTTCCGAGTAAGATCACTTTTCTATTAAGTCAAAACTATCAATTTCTTAAAAATAGGTTTACCTCTTTAACGCGGAAGGCACCCTTTATATGTGACAATAAAGGAATTTAATTTAAAGAGTAAACTCGGTTCTTAGTAGTCAAAAGCTACAAGTTCCCGTTAAACTGATTCTTTGCTATCAATAGAAAATACTGCCCCATAAGTAGGTTCATCTACGCATGACCGGACCAATATCTGATTACATGATTTACATTCCAACCTGTCTTTTAAACTGTTATTTCCTTCGCATATTTACTTTGTGCACTGCACTCACATCAATATCCTTATTCGCCTTAGATAAGCACCTTAGCAATAGAGTTGATAGATTGACAATTGGTCTCTGTGGTTCGATAATCTTATATATTACTTCGATAGGCTGTACACTTGCAGTACTATATTTAGGCTATACGTTACAGATAATACAGCCCCCATCACAATGTCTCAGGCATTGCAACATCTATTGAGAGCAGATTTGATTATATTGAGAGATCCTCCTCAGAATCCCAACACCTCCTCTCCTCGACACAATCCTAATGTAAGTTGTGCCTATCATTCCAATACTCCCGGACATGACATAAATAATTGTTGGGCTTTGAAAAATATGATTCAAGATATGATTGACTCTAAAGAGGTTGAGTTTTACCCTCTTGAGACTCATAATGTGATCATTGATCCCATACCAAATCATGACTAAAATTGAGAGCGTCCAGTTCATTTGAATTTTCAGTTGTAATTTCTTTTGTTTGTTTGAACACTTATTTTTATGTCAAACTTTGTTTTCTTTCCATTAATGCATTTCATATGTTTGTCTTGAATTAATCCATTCGTTTTCACTATATTTAAACTGTACTTTTTACTTCCTTTTTATGATATTCAACTCTCGTTAAAAGCTATAAGCCTTTAAAGGGAGGATGATGAAAGCGATGCCATAATCTCATACAGTATGCTTTTGAATAGACCTTGCTGACGATGTACAGGTGTTACTTCAATTCATAAATAGTGGAGATATAAGGAAGTCAATCCATAGTCAACCCCTTTGAGCCTAAGAAGTAAGAGTTTTCTTTTTCACGCAAATTGAAACCCTTAATGATAACCTGGGGCAGGATAGTTTCTCAATTATTTCAATTGTGCATTCAATCGCAGGCTTTTCCTTTATACACATTAGGTAGTATCGAAGACATCCTTCCAAATCAAAAGTCTATGATGGTTCCCCATAATCATTAATTCGGGCAGTCATTACCTTTCAAAAGAAAAGTCTGCTAAGTCGAAACCTATGAAGGAGATTTAGGAAAAAACTGGGGCATCCCGCTGTGATCGGTGGAAATAGAACTGATTGTTTAAAGCTGGTTCGCGAAATGTCGCGGTAAGCAAGAGTCGCCACCGTCTTTTATTTTCTCCAATATGAAAAGGACAAAAGCACAGCAAAATTCCTTATGAGGACGTTTCTCGGTTCGGGAGGTAGATTTATAGAAAGGGAAGTTGTTAGCACCCTTTCTATCCATGGTTATCCATGGGCTCTTAGGTACTTGCTCTTATGTTTTCAAAGTGTTTGCTTTTCAAAAATGTGAGTGGGTTTGAAAAAGTGTCATTGAAAGATTTCTGAGTGACTCTTGTATCTGTCCTCAAGAGTGTTTGAAAAATTTGTTTTGAAAGCTTTTGAAAGTGTCAGTGTGAAAAGATTGTTTTGTTTGTTTTTTAGAAGAGAGCAAGTACCCATGAGTCATCTACCTACCCTAAGGAATTAGGTTGTGTAAAAGTCCTTAAGGTAGTGCCATCCCACCATTGAGAGGTAGGTAGCACCACCGTTGGAGGTGTTCGGGTCAATTCGATTATGAGGGACATGTGGTCACTGAAGCAATAGTAGGACACCTTAGAAGTAACCCTAATGTCCTAGATCCTTTTTAATCCGAGGCAACCGTTTCGAGGCAACTGGATCTTGGACATAAGAGCGGCCGCTAAAACGTCCTATACTTGACGACCACGTTTCGAGGCAACGAGTGAAGCGTACCCTAGAAGTGGTGTGTGCGTTTGTGTGTTGTTTTCATGTTAACATTTATCTTGGATCATGGCATTGTGAGCTACGCGTTGTTTTTAATTACCATACATTCTTTCATGCAATTTAGCAGTTAGGAGTGCGGAAAGCAAAATACGGAAAGGTAAAAGCTACGCTATTACAAGGCGCGGGTCTATACATCGCCAAAATACAAAGACCCGTTTTTGATAAAGATGCGGAAAGTAAATAAACGCAATAAACCTAATTACTATTACATCCTAGAACAGTTACATAATAATCAAAAGAAATAAGAATAACGTGCGAAAGAATAAATTAAACTGGACGTCCGAGGGTTTTGGACCCTTTGCTTGAAATTAAATTAAATTAAAACCTAATTAATTATTTAATTAAAGAAAAGAAAGTGTTTTTTATATTTTTTGGATTTATGAAAATAAAGAAGTTAAAATTAAAAGGAAACCCTAGATCTAAGTTTATTTTAATTATTAAGAAAATGTTAAAGTTAATCCTAATTTAAGCTAATTAATTAATTTACATGTTATTTATAAAAATAATAATTAATAATGTTGATTAATAAAATATGATTAAAAATGTCAAAACCTAATTCTATGCAATTTTTATTTATTTAAGAAAAAGGATTAAAATTAAAATCTAAATTAAACTAAGTTAGTTATTAATATTTATTTACAAAAATAGGTTAATAGTGAATTTAATAAATATATTTAAAATTTTCTGATTTTCTGATTTTTTTTAGGCCAAATTATTTTATGGTGAATTAACAATAATTAAACAATTAAAAGAAATTAAGAGAAAAGAAAAAGAAATAAAAACACAAAGCAAACCAAAGGGGTGTCTGGCCCAAAGTGGAGGTGTATTACTGGAATTCAGGCCCAAGAAGATCCTAAACCTGGTTGACTTTCAGGATTGTGTGTACGTTGGTTGACTAGAGCATACCATAGACTTCACCTTCTGGCCACTGGATGGATCTCATGGCCCCTTGGCAGGCTTAGGCATGAAGGTGCATGGTGGACCATTGGACGAATGCTGCATGTGAATGTGTTAAAACAAAAATCAACAATTATATGGGGGACCTGGGAATCGAACCCAGGTCCCAGTGCTTACCAGCCATGTCTCCCACCATCTGAGCCATGAAGCTCCTTTGTAAATATAATGATAAACAAATATTATATATGAAAAGTGCCAATTATACTGGGACATTAAAAAAAAGCGCCAAGGTTTGAATTCTCCAGTAGTGTTTGGACAGCGCATCCTTCTTCTTCGTTCTTCCTGCAAACATGAACAAGATAGCGGGGGTTTTAAACCCCCACAAAGCAAAAGTCCCAATAATAGCGACTAGAGCTATGGGTCACATAAAAAGGGCGCGAGGGTCTGGTTGAATTCGTCTGGCCTTGACGAATTCAACCATGCTTGTCTCAAGGTCCAATTTTCCCTTATGCCTAAAGCCCTAATTGAAAGCTTCAGAAACCCTAAATGTCGTTCATGGTGGATTTTGATTCAGGCAGTTATAACTCAATTGGATTGTACCAATTGCTTCAGAAGGTCCCTATTAGCATAAATCAAACAAGAAAATAGATCAAAAACGCATGAATCGTGTTATGCAATTTTGAAAAACAAGACAAACCGAATGACTCGTGTTCTTTGATTCTTCGCGTGTTAGGATTGGTTTTTGATGGCAAATGCTTCCTGGAGACTCAGGCAACACATTTGAATCAAAGAGAAACTTTGAATTATGCTGCAAATAGGAAATTAGTTTTCCACTTTTTCTCAATTTTTTGCATCTTTGTTATGGAGTTCTATGGCAGCTTTTTTGTGTGTAGCTTTAGGGTTTCACTCAGCATATGTATGTGAATGAATTTAGGTTAGAATAAGGCCCAAAAGTCCATGAATTAATGTTTGCAATCTTTGATTTTCAATCATATAATTTCCAATCTTTTTTCAATAAAAACCTTGCCAATTTGGGAGATCTTGTCCCCTTGAGTGATGCACGAGATCCTTAGCATGTGTGGAGTGTATTTGCTTCATAAAAAGATTTGACAACCATGCTTTGATATTTTTCTACAATTAAAACCAATTAAATGAATTAATAATAATAAAAATTCAATTAATTAATTAAAAATAAGAAAATAAATCATTTTAAGCTCAATGGGTCGTGAATAGGCCTTGGGTAATGATTCAAGAAAGAATTTGAGGCCCATTAGCAAAAATGAAGTGTTTTAGGCAAAGTTGACTTTTGAAAGTTCCCAAAAATTTCCCAACTTCTCCAATGCATATCTTGCACAATTTTGAAGCTATGAACATGTTATTGGACATTTTGGAAAGGTCTTGAAGTCCTATAACCAATGTCTTTGGTCCCATGTCATTTTGATTTACCAATCTCAAGTTATGGTCTTTGACTTAAAGTGCCTTTTTGTTGACTTTTGAAAATGACCTATAATGTTGAAATTGATAACTTTTTGTGAGAGCATTTCTTGGACTTGGAGTGTGAAGATGAGTTGTAGGAAATGTAATCCTCTTCAAAATGAGCATTGGATGGGATTTTTCTGATGAACCATGAAAAAGTTATGCCTTGGTCAATTTGCAGTTGACTTTTCAACTGTCCAAAAATAGAAACTTTTGCATCTTGAGACTTTTTGAGCCATGCTTGTGGAATCATGATCAAGAATTGATCAAATGATGATTTTGGCTTCAAAATAAGATGTTGACCAAAATTTTTGACTTTTGACTGTCAAATGACCATTTTACCCCTGCAGTTGACTGTGAAGCATTTAGGGTTTTTGACTGTGCAACTTGATGCTATGAGTCTTGAAACTTGACATACGGATGCTTGACAATGTATATAGGCATATGGGACTTGATTGGACCCTTGAAAACCTCAATTTCTTTGCAAGAACCAAAACCCTAATTTTGACTGTGTTAGGAGGCAATTAGACTGTGCAACCCTTGAGAGATTTTGAACCATTTGGAGATTGATCTTGACAAATCTTGAAGAATATGGGAGGGCAAATTTTGGGGTACAACACCCGCTGACTGTAATCTCAAACAAAATAGTTCAGGCAAAAGTTAGGGATAATAAAATCAAAAAGAGGTCGCTACAAATCCTCAACAAAAGAAAGATGTTACAAGAAAAATAACTGCCTTCTCAAGTAAACTTTCGGCTTTTGGACCATCGTCAAGTTTCAGTGTTATAATTCCAAACTCTATTGGAACCTAAATGCATAATAACTAAGTATAGGACTGAAGGACATTATGGAGAACCGGTTGGGTACAAATAAACTTTGAGCCTTTATCCTTTGTTTCTTAAACCATGAACCAGGCCATGCTACAACCCTTCAAAGTTCTATTTGAAGCATGGGTTAGTTCGAAATCATACTGTTACAAAAAAGTATCCTGACTCCTGTAAGGCTTACTATAAATCCTGAGTTGATATCACATTCTTAAAAATTTTGTTTTGCTAAAAAATGCATTTTTTAAACTTCAAGACAGACATAAGCTTTGCATTTTAATACCACTGTTTACATATGACTAAGTGTTTGACAGCACAGAAATTCACATGACAAATATTCAATGAATGAAAATCATCCCAATGGACAGAATTACTTCAGAGGATGGTTCAAAGAGAAAGAAACCTCCAGTAACAGTCCTTTCATGGACACAATTGGTTATAAATCAGGGGGCATGGCATGTTATTGTCTAACTCATATGTGGAAGTCAAGTCAAGATTCAAAGAATCTCTCAAAAGTGATGAATAGCCAGGGGCATATCTCCATCTGAATCACTTGGGGCATGTTACATTGATCATGAGTTTCAGCAAAAGCCAATATGAAAATTGAATCTTCGGTATCACCAAATTTCTTGTATATGTAAGAAGTATCAGATGGTGTCATTCTGTCGTGACAGTTCTTAGAAAAATACTGAGGAAGGTCAAGAGTATCAGAAACATGATAATAAATGGTTGATCAATAACTTCAAACATCGGGTGTACCAGACTAATCCCGGGGGAAAATGGACTCCCTATACGAAGGGCCACGTATGATAAAGAAAATATTTTCTGGCAGTGCTACAACACTTACTGCCATGGTTAGTGAAAATTCTCCGCGTCCTATGAACACAGACATAGTCAAAAATACTACGTATGAAAAAGAGACCCATTAGGTTGATAGGCCTAGGCAAAAATAAGGGCATCTCGATGAACCAAAAGGATTCGGGGAAAAATTAAGGACACATAAATAAAATTGTACACCGACAAGTCGAAAACCTGAGAAGGCGACTTAGGCAAATAAGGGTATCCCAGTGGACTGAATAAATGAAAATACAGTCTAGGCAAAAGTTAGGGATTAAAGCGTACAATTATGTCCTGTTATCTCATCACTTGTTTATCACTTTGATCAGCATTTACTAAAGACTTTAGGAGTTGGGATAATGTTCAAGTCATCCACAAATCCCCATAGAGCAATCTCCATGGAATTATCTCTATAGAGCTATGTCCACAAGCTCATCCCCAATAGAGATATATTCCCTAACAAGTCTAATATGCCCACAGGCAGAAATGCGGGCATCTTCCATCAGTTCACCTCCATATCCCTAATGGATAGCTTGACCTGATCATCATCCCTAATAGGTCCTCTAGCGGATAAGGAAGTTTGATCATTTCTCCAGCATATAGGGGAGACTTCCTCAGCGCAGCCGATAAAATTCCAACCCCCATCAGAGTTTATTTCCTCGACAAAGTTTACAAAAACTTAATTCTAAGCGAAGTTTATTACTCCAATGCCATAAATCCCTAACAAAATTCTTTTCTCCAGCAGGTTTTAATCAAAGTTGATATCCCCAAAAGAGTTGTTACGGTATCTGAAACCTGGATAGATAGCACACCAGAGGAATATCCATCACTTTTATCCCTAGTCGGAGTATGCAAGAATCAAATCCTTTAACAAAAACTGGCGAATGGTCGACTCTCCTTGAATGTCTCTATCCTCAAGCAGAAGTCAAAAATCCCCAGCGGAGTATCCTCAAAGAGAAAACGGGAATCCCAGTAAAATTATTCCCAGCAGAAATTGAAGAATCACGTTCTTCATCCTCAGCAACAATTTGGGACTTATTTTCCCCAGCTAGACATTGTTACAAGGAGCTACATATACGCTTCAACGATATATTGCATCCATATATCATGTCACAATACATCATAGCATATGCATACTAAAACGCATATACCATTCTCATTTATCTTAAGAGCATCATTAATGCATTACATGCATCGCGGTATTACATAAAGCTAATTTTATCTTTTTAGTTAAAGTTTGCAAACAGACGAATATCATCAACAATTTTCAAACAGATCAGAGATTAATTCCCGAAACAGGACGGGGCAACTATCTATATGACCAGGCACTATAAATTCCTGAAATAGGACGGGTTTACTAACAAGAAAATAGGTCTGAGATTAGTTCCCGAAACAGGACAAGGCAACTATCTATATGACCAAGCGGTATGAATTCCCGAAACAGGACGGGTTTACCAACAAAAAAAGCAGGTTAGAGATTAATTCTCGAAATAGGATGGAGCAACTATCTATACGACCAAGCGGTATGAATTCTCGAAACAGGAAGGGTTTACAAAACAAAAAGCGAGTCAGAGATTAATTCCCAAAATAGGACAAGGCAACTATATATAAGACCAAGCGGTATGAATTCCCGAAATGGGACGGGATTACCAACAAAAAGTGGGTCAGAGATTAATTCTTGAAATAAGACAGGGCAACTATCTATATGACCAGGCGATATGAATTCCCAAAATAGGATGGGTTTACCAATGAAAATAGATTGTAGATCAATTCCCAAAATAAGATGGGGCGACTACTTACATGACCAAATGACTTCCTTCAGAGACTTAATTCTGACGAGCATTCCTCTTCATAACTTTATTCTGAAAAGCATTCCCCCCAGAGACTGAATTCTGGCGAGCACTTTCCTTTCGAAAAACATTCTTCACAGTCAAGTGTAGACTCGTTCTGATACTCCTATCAACAGTTACTTTGGATGACATCTTTAAGCCCATCCTTGGCGATATTCTATCATCTCTATGAATGGCATCTTTAAGCCCATCCAGGCAATACTATCAACCAACGAAGTTACTTCATGCATCGGCGAGTGCAAATTTACGGCCACTAAAGTGTTTAATCCTCTTCCACCTTTAGATCACGAATGGCGGATATGCCAATCTAACTCTTCAAGTTTAAGAAGATTGAACAGGGGAACCTGTTGTACCCCAAAATTTTCCCTCCCATTTTTTCAAGACACCTCCTCATGCTCCTAGGGTTTTCAATTGCTCAAGGCTACTCAATGTTTGATCAGACAAATTCTCCCCCTAAGAAGTTGACATACAACTAGGGTTTCACTTGTCTCAAGGAAATTTGAGTTCATAATGCCTCAAGTGGATTTCATGGTTCCTCATACGTCTCAAGGAATTCTCATGCCAAATTTCAAGCCTTGCATCACAAGTTTGCTCAGTCAATTGTTCAGATGACTAAAAATAAATTGTATTGGATAAAAAGTCAACAGTGGTCAACATACACTCAAACTTCAAGACTTTTGGTCAACATTAATATTTTAAATTCACATTCATCTTTTGATCAAGGGTTTACCATGATTCATCAAGAAAACTCTCAACTCATCAAAAGTCAAAAGTTACCAAATTAGGGCTTTCTTAAGGAGAAGTCAACTAAACTTTGACCAAGCATAACTTCCACATGCTTCATCATATTTTTCTTAATCAAAACCCATTGTGAAGGAAATTCAATTTTATACAACTTTGTCTCTCTAAGCGCAAGTCAAAAAAAGCTTCATTTGAGAGATATGGGCCAAAATATTATAGGTGATTTCAAAAGTCAACAAAAAGACACTTTTGGTCAAAGTAATTTACATCAAGATAAAGTCTTCAAATGAAAATATTATCACCATAGAAATTATAGAGGACATCTTGAGCTTTCAAAAAAGTCCAAGATTACCTTCATATGATAAAAATTGAAAGAGTTATGAGTGGTGCAAGTTGGAAAATTTCGAGATAATGCATGAAACCCAAAATGATCAAATTCAAATTTTTGGGCTAATGGGATTGTGTTTCAAGGTCCAAACGTGTATTAGGCCTCATAAGTGAACCTCTGAACCTATTCATACACCCCTTTAATTTTTATTCCATTTATTTTTTATTTTATTTATTTAAATTCAAAATAAATTAAATAAAATCAAGGCTTTCATACAAAGGTCCAAGCCCACTTCTGTTGACCTAATTTTCCTATATATATATATATATATATATATATATATATATATATATATATATATATATATATATATATATATATATATATATATATATATATATATATATATATCCCATATTCAGAAAACAACAAGGACACGAAAAACTTGACAAGAGATCACTATTCCAAAAAACTCCAAAATTATCCAAAACTAGAGTAAACTTCAAACCCTATTTTCAGCCTCTCTCCAAGCAAGCCAATCATCCAAATCAATCTCTGAGGCATTGCAGGGTAAGAATGGATCAATCTTGATATTCTAAAGTACCTGAAAATCGCATACATTTATCTCTGGTTTCTTTTTTTTTTTTGTAATTCATATTTTTTGTTTTCATGTTATTTTGATGCATACTAACATTACTAACATGCTTCTGAGGTATAACTATGCAGGATAAACCCTATTTTCTATTTATGCTTCTTCCCGTATCTATTTTTTGGCAAGTCATGCTGTTGTGAAGGCAAAGGGCGTAGGTTCAACATCCACCCCTGATATTTGCACTATTTTTATTTTCTAACCCTATTTTCCATTGATGCTTCTTCCCCTTATCTATTTTTTGGAAAACTTAATTCTAATTTTTTATGTATGAGTTTTGATTAAAAAAGTTAATTAATAATAAAATAACTAATAAAAAGAAAGGTAAAATGAATAAAGTAAAGCAAAAAGGATTTTGGCATCACTGGGGTTCGAACCCCCTCCCTTCTCTTCACACGCTTGGTTTCAACTTGTTCTATGTTTCGTGTTTACCACATCTAGACATATGAAACTTATTAATAACACGTGGATTAAGAAATTTGAAATTATAAAATCTTTAGCACCGGTATGATTGAGGGGAGGCATTTTGGGCACGGTTGAGCGTGTTTATGGACTTGAGGAGGTTCCTGGGGATGTCAAGATGATGATTTGAGACTTCGTTTCAGTTGAGAATGGCTGGAAAACTGGGATACTATTTGCACCTATTCTTTGAAAATTTTGTGTTTGAGAACTTGTTTCTATGGCAGCCAATTTGTGTCCTTCTCTTATGGAATGTGTCCTCTATTTATAATGGATGATTTTTTAAGTTAACATTCTTAGAAGGAAACATGTGCAATCAAAGTCATTATTTGTTTCTAAAACAATTGCAAAACTTTCCAAAACATGAAGATCACTTTCCTTCTTCATCCCTCATGATTTTGTTATATTGGATATGTGATCATGGGCTTCAAAATGATCCAAAACAAAAGCCCACATGCCTTGTACATTTATTTAATATTTATTTAATTTAATTTTGAATTTAAATGAATAAAATCAAAATAAATGAAATAAAAAATTAAAATAATGCATGAATGGACTTAGGGGTCCCTAAACATGTCATAAACACGTTTGAACTTCAAAAGTTAGGCTCATTAGCCTAAAAGTCCAAAATTTCTCAATTGTGGTTTCATGCATTTTCTCAAAATTGCTCAACTTGCACCAATCATAACTCTCTCAAATTTTGTCATATGAAGGTGATCTTTGACTTTTTGGAAATCTCAAGGTGTCCCCTATAACTCTCATGTTTGTCACTTTTTCATTTGAAGTCTTTAAGTTAATGTAAATTTCTTTGACAAAAGATGTCTTTTGTTGACTTTTAAAATGACCTGTAATGTTTTGGCCTATATCTCTCAAATGAAGCATTTTTTGCCTTGAGCTTAGAGAATCAAAGTTGTAGAAATTTGAATTTACTTCTGGATAGGCTTTGGTTGAGGAATTTCTGATAAAGCATGTGAAAGTTATGCTTGGTCAAAGTTCAATTGACTTCTCCTTAAGAAAATCCTTATTTGGTAACTTTTGTCTTTTGATGAATCTTGAGTTTTCTTGATGAATTGTGATCAACCCTTGATCAAATGATAAATGTGACTTCAAAATATTGATGTTGACCAAAAATATTGAATTTTGACTGTAAGTTGACCAATGTTGACTTTTTTATCCAATATAGTTTATTTTCAATCATCTGAGCAATTGACTGAGCAAACTTATGATGCAAGGCTTGAAACTTATCATGAGGGTACCTTGAAGCATATGAGGAATCATAGAATCCATTTGAGGAATTAGGAGCTCAATTTTATTTGTAAAAAACAAAACCCTAGTTGTAGGTCAATTATTTAGGAGAGGGTCTTGTATGCTCAAACCCTTGAGTATTCTTGAGCAATTGAGAATCCTAGGAGCATGAGGAGATGTCTTGAATAAATTATGTTCAAAAATGGGAGGGAAAATTTTGGGGTACAACAGGCGTGTTTGTTGTTTTGATTTTTAAAATCTTTAATAAAAGTTGTTTTTGATATCTAAATTATGTCTTTATTTTCTGCTTTTTCTTGGAAAATGATAATTAGAAAGAAAAAAAACCTTTCAAAATAAATAATGGCTATAGATAAATCTGCATAATCACTTGTTACATGTGTCAGTTTCTAAAATTAATCATAAATCATATATGTAGATTAATTAAAAAGCATGTTGAGTGCAATGACCCTGCACCCTCTCCCAACTTTGAACATCTCGTGTATGTGGCTGAAGAAGAAGAATATGATGAAATCCCAGAAGAGGTTTCACAGTTTCTTGAGCACGAGGAAAATATCATCCATCCGTATAAAGATCCGTTGGAGACAATTAACTTGGGTTTAGAGGAAAATCTGAAAGAAGTTAATATTGGAGCACTACTTTATCTCGAGGTGAAGAGCAGGTTGATTGAGTTGCTGAAAGGGTATGTGGATATCTTTGTTTGGTCTTATCAAGACATACCTGGTTTGGATACCGATATTATGGAACATTATTTTCCACTTAAGCCAGAATGTCCACCGATTAAGCAGAAGCTATGAAGAACTCATCTTGACATGGCAGTGAAGATTAAATAGGAAGTTTTAAAGCAGATTGATGCTGGTTTTCTTGTGACATCAGTGTACCCTTAGTGGATTGCCAATGTTGTTTCAATACCAAAGAAGGACAAAAAGGTATGCATGTGCGTCGATTATAAATATTTAAATAAAGCCGATCTGAAAGATGATTTCCCATTACCATATATTTATATGTTGGTAGATAGTACAACAAAATTAAAATTGTTCTCGTTCATGGACGGATTTTCTGGATACAATCAAATTAGAATGGCTTCTAAGGACATGGAAAAAATAACGTTTATCATACCCTAGGGAATATTATATTATAGAGTGATGCCTTTCGGATTAAAGAATACTGGTGAAACGTACCCGAGGGCTATGACAACCATATTCCATGTTCTGATGCATAAGGAAATTGAGGTATATGTTGATGATATGATCGCCAAATCTCATACTAAGGAAGGGCACATAGAAGACTTATTGAAATTGTTTCATCGTTTGAGGAAGTATCATCTCCGCTTGAATCCATATATGTGTACTTTTGGTGTTCGTTCAGGAAAGTTGCTAGGTTTCATTGTCATCCAAAAAGGAATTGATGTCGATCATGATAAAGTTAAGGAAATTTAAGAAATGCATGCACCAAGAACTGAAAAGCAAGTTAGAGGCTTCCTTGGATGCTTGAATTATAGTTCCTGATTTATTTCCCATATGACTGCAATATCTGAACCATCTTCAAGTTGTTGAAGAAGGATCAAGGTTGCATGTGGACGGATGATTACCAAAGGGCATTTGAAAGCATTAAAGAGTATATGCTTGAGCCTCCTATCTTACTGCCTCCTGTTGAAGTAATACCATTTATTATGTATCTGACTGTATTGGATAATTCCATGGGTTGTATTTTGAGATAACTAAATAAGACAGGAAGAAAAGAATATGTCATTTATTCTTTGAGAAAGAAGTTGACTGAATCTAAGTCACAATATTCTATGCTAGAAAAAACATGTTGTATTTTAGCCCGAGCGAAAAAGCGATTGCGACAATATATGTTGAATCATACTAATTGGTTGATTTCCAAAATGGACCCAATTAAGTATATTTTTAAAAATCCTGCTCTTACTGGAAGAATTGTCCGCTGGCAGATTCTGTTATCTGAACATGATATTGAATACCGTACTCAAAAGGCTATTAAAGGCAATATGTTGGCAGAGTACCTTGCTCACCAACCAGCGGATGATTATCAGTATGTTAAATATGGTTTTCTTGCTGAGGACGTGATGCATTTGAAAGTAAAAGATTGTGATAAGCCTTTGCCTGAGGAAGGTCCTGATCCTGAGTCCCGGTAGGGTATGTTGTTTGATGGAGTTGTAAATGCTTATAGAAAAGGAATTGGTGTTATGATTATCACTCCTCATGGGTCACAAATCTATTTCACATAAAGTTTTCCATTCGATTGTACCAATAACATGGCGGGGTATGAAGCTTGTATTATGGGTCTTGAAGAGGTTGTAGATCTTAGAATCAAAATTCTTGATGTATATGGTGATTTAACTTTGGTAATAAATCAGATCAAAGAAGAATGGGAGACTCGTCACATTGGTTTGATTCCCTACAAATATTATACAATAAGATTATTACCTTTCTTCAATAAAGTTGAATTCCATCATATTCCTAGAGATGAGAATCAGATGGCAGATGCTTTAGCCACTTTGAATTCTATGTACCAAGTAAATGCCTGGAATGGTGTACCTCAGATTATAGTTCAACATCTTGATAGACTAACTCATGTGTTTGCTACAGAGGGGACGTCAGATGATAAACCTTGGTAATATGATATCAAGCACTTTCTTCAGACCCAAGAATACCCGGTTGGTGCGTCAAATAAAGATAGGAAGACATTGAGAGGGTTGGAAGGTAGCTTATTCCTGAATGAAGATGTGTTATACAAGATAAATTATAACATGGTCTTGTTCAGATGTATGGATAGACACGAAGAAGACATGTTGATGCGTGAAATCCACGAAGGTTCCTTTGGTATCTATGCGTCCATAAGTGTCAGATTTATACTGACAAGATTCATGTGCCTCCAATGTTTCTCAATGTTATTTCTTCCCCGTGGCCTTTTTCTACGTGGGGTGTTGATATGATTGGAATGATTAAACCCAATGCGTCGAATGGCCATCGTTTCATCTTAGTGGCAATTGACTGCTTCACCAAGTGGGTAGGAGCAGCTTCTTATGCTAATGTCACCAAGCAGGTGGTAATACGTTTTATTAAGAACAATCTTATATGTCGGTATGGCGTGGCAAGCAGGATTATCACTAACAACGACTCAAATTTGAATAACAAAATGATGACAGAACTTTGTGAAGAATTCAGGATTATCCATCACAATTCGTCTCCTTACAGGCCTAAGACGAATGGGGTTGTTGAAGCTGCTAATAAAAATATTAAGATGATCATCCAGAATATGGTTGTTACCTATAAGGATTGGCATGAGATGCTTCCTTTTGCTTTGCATGGGTATCGTACTGTGATACGGTGGGAGAACTGACGTTGAGGCTTTTGCGATTGTGTTTGCAAATGTTGCGGTTTAGCAAGAGTCGCCGCCGACTTTTCTTTTATCCAATAAAGAAAGGTGAAAAAGCACAAGAAAGACCTTTTGAGAGATTTTCTTGAGTTTGGGGGGTAGATTATGAAAATTGAAGGTATTAGCACCCTTTCCATCCATGGTTTTCCATGGGCTCTTAGTTACTTGTTAGATCACTTGCTTTTGTTTGAAAATTGTGTTTTTGTGTGGTTTTGAAAGAATTTTGAAAAGGTGTCATCGTTTAGGCGAACTTTGCAATGATTCTCGTTCGTAAGAATGTATGCAAAGTGTTGAGCTTTTGAAAATATTTCAATGTTTGGAAAATGTTTTGAATATGTTTTGGAAAGTGTATGTGATTGTTTTGAAAAATAACAAGGATGTTTGTTTTTGATTTTGAGCAAGTAACTAAAAGAAATCCACCCACTCAAAAGGTTTTAGATGTGTTTTTCCTCCTCCTTTAGATGTTGCTACCTTACCATTGATTTTATAAGAAGCCCCATCGTTGGATGTGAAGGGACGAGCGTTGGGTCATCGTATGACCATGATAGCAATGTTGTTAAATGACTTAGCACTTTTCTGTAGGGACTACGATCATTTTGAAAGGCAACTTTGATAGCGTCATCGAGGGACTATGATCTTTTTTTAATTCGTTTGTTCTAAGAAATCCCACATGCATAACATGGCCATTTATGTAAGGCAACAAGTGGAATTTCCCTAAGGGTGCATGTGTGCAAGTGTGTTTGATTGCATGCATTTTGTCTTTGATTTTTGGGTTGTCTACTTGTTGATTTTATCTTGCCATACATACCTAATTAACATTTATATGAAGGTAATAAAAGAGTGCAAAAGATAAATCATACACTATTACAACCAGATTGAATTGCATGAAAATATAAAGGCAAAAATAAGGTAAAAGCAAGAAAAATGGATCTTTCGACTTAGGGTAGCAACCCTTCGATTCTGCCATTTTTGGCCTTCTTCAACCTTACCTGAAAGGGGTGAAAGAATGAATTTCGACTGGGGCCTAGAAACCAGCATATTTTGGATTTCGATTGGGGCCTGGAGGCTAACATGTTGTTCCTTTCGACTGCCTCTTTCATTTGGCCTGGAGGTTAGTATGGAAGCCAAAGGCTTCGTTTCTAACTTTTCTGTCTCCTGTCTCTTTCATTTGAGTTTGAATAGCAATATGGCCCAAGGCCATGCCAACATCACCTTAAGACTAGATTAGTTCTTTAAAGCGTATTTAAATGTACCAAGAGCAAAAGCCAAGAAGATGGTTAACCATGACACATATTAAGAGAGTGAAAACAAAACAAAAAGAAGAAAATAGTATGTACATGTTTTAAATGAAAAAAGAAAGCTTATTTACATGCTATGCTGGAAATGAAGGGTCAAAGGTTAAGAATGACTTACCTTGCTGGAGGTTGGAACGTGTTCTGGACTTTGAAGCGGTTGCTTTGAATGCCTCTGGATTCGAAGGAAAAGGCCCTGGGTAGTCCTTCGACACTGGATTCGAAAGATCAAAACAGGTGAAATATACTTTTCTGCTGGATTCGATGGAAAGAATAAATGGGATGTTCCTTGAGTCGAAGGAAACTGGAATGTATGGTTGTCATTCAGATTTGAAGGAGATGAATGTGATTCTGGGCTTTTTTTTATTTCTCAAGTGTTTAAGTGTTTGAGATTTTTTTGTTGTGTTTGAGAGAATTTGGGGGGTTTGTTCCTCAGGTCCAAAGATCCTCTCCCCTTTTGTGCAAATGAACTCTCTATTTATAGAGAAAGGCTTTTGGGAAGCTTGGTGAGAAAATATAATAAAATAAGGCGCAACCTGGAAAGTAAATGCCCACTTGTTCCATAAAAGTAAAATGAATGGTTCAGATGGGGTTGCTTCCTTCTGAAGGAAAACAGGCGCAAGGCTCAAGACAAACCTTTCTAAAAGGTAGTATTATGTTGTTAAGTGCAAGTGGTCTTGGACAACAAATGGGTAAAGGCCTATTTTAGCTTGCATAAACAATTAAGTATAGGGTGAGTCATAGGTTTGAGGCCTGAAAAGGGAAAACACGTAGCCCAGCCTATGGGTCTAAATGTTCAACTTGATCTTTTGAGTCGAATCCTCCATCTTTCTACACCTTTCGACTAGACTAGAACAACACAGCATTCGTTTTCACCAGTTGTATGTCATAATGCAGGACTATGGCGGGTCGAAGGGTTTACAGATGGATTCGAAAGTGATATGAAGGCGCATTCGAATCATACATGGAGATGAATTTGAAAGTCACAAGAAGGTAGCCATTCATCCAATCGAAAACTTATGCATCTAAGCAAAACAGGTGAGGGGCGAATGGTGCAGTCGAATGACACTTTTCAGAAGGTTATTAACTTCTGAATTGAAGGAAGCTTTCAGAATATTATTGACTTTTTGAATTAAAGAAAACCAAAAGGAGGCCTTTACTTCCTGAGTCGAAGGACATTCCTGAGCCGAAAGACACTGCTTCTGAGGGAAACAAAAACTCAATTGAAGCTTGTATGAAGATCATTTCCTTCTGAGTCGAAGGAAGCCTTTTTGAAGTCGCATGCCCAGACGAAAGAGGCACTCTAGCAGCAACTTTTTAGCAATCGAAGGAGGTGCAAAGTCTAGTCGAAGTGGACTGAATCGAAGGAGACCTATTTTCCTCCAAACTCGTCAAAAGGTTATTTTTATCTGTTTTCTCTCTTTTTAACAGTTTCCTTTTAATTCTGGTGCTGGAAAATCCCAATGTACTTGTGCAAGCTTGAACCTTGAGAATCTTTGTGAGAGATGCCTTAAGAATTGTGAGGGCAAATTTTGGGGTACAACAGCTGCCCCTGTTTAAACTTCTTGAGCCTAAAGAGTTAGATTGGTAAATCTGCCATTCGTGACTTGATGGTGAAAGAAGTTTGAACACTAGAGTTCCCAGAAATTTGCACTCGAAGATGGACGGTGAATGGGCTTATAGATGCCATTTGGATGAATGTTGGTAAACTTTGGAAGAAGTATCAGCACAAATCTCCTATTGATCCATACTAAACTTGTTATTTTACCTGTGAGAAAGGGGTTAGGAAAATGCAGATGCTTGCATGATGCTTACCAGATGTGGTATCATGCTAAATGCATTGTTATGCACATGCTATGATGTATGAATGCGAAATGTGTTTTCGTCTGGGAAAATAAATCCCTGACTACTGCTGAGGAAATCTTCGGAGGTTGAATCCTTGATTGCCTGTTGAAAATGAAGAATATGCATATCTTCAAATTCTATTGAAGAAATGCTTCTGTTGGGGAACATTACTCAAGAATCAGTTGTTATCTGGTCAAATCCAGGCTTTACAGTTGCTGAGGATGAAGTAGTCGGTTGCTATCTGGTTGGGTCCAGGTTTCATGGTAACTTACCGGGGGAAGGGATGAATTAACTGTTATCTGGTCGGATCCAAGCTTTGTAGAAAATTCCTTAAAATTGAATAGTCCTCTGGTCGGGTCCAGGTTTCATAAAAACTTTTTGGGGATGTGGAGGTTAATTGTTATCTGGTCGGATTCAGGCTTCACAGTAACTTGTTGGAGGTAAGGGTGAATTAACTGTTATCTGGTCGGATCCAGGCTTCACAGTACTTCTTGAAGGCTGTTATATGGTCGGGTCCAGGCTTTATGGAAAATTCCTCGAAATTTAATAGTTATCTGGTCGGATCCAGGCTTCACAACAACTTGCTAGGGATACAAAAGTTAATTTTTATCTGGTCGGGTCTAGGCTTCGCAGTAACTTGGAATGGAAACTACTATCTAGTTGGATCCATGTTTCATGGTTTTTTGGAAAATTGTACTATTATCTGGTCGAGTCCAGGCTTCATAGTGTCTTTCTGGGGATCATAGTTAATTGTTATCTGGTCGGGTCTAGGTTTCATAATAAACTGTAGGAAAAAATGTTATTTGGTCGGGTCCAGGCTTCGCAGATTTCTGAGGTTGATGCGGTCAATCATTATCTGGTCGGGTCTAGGCTTTGCAGATTTTTGGTGAAGTTAATTGTTATCTGGTCGGGTCCAAGCTTCACAATGAACTGGTTTAAAACTGTTATCTGGTCGGGTCCAGGCTTTGCAAATTTTTGATGAAGTTAATTGTTATTTGGTCGGGTCCAGGCTTCACAATAAACTCCTTGGGGATTTAGTTGTTATCTGGTCGGGTACAGGCTTCACAATGGATCTCCGCGGATGATTGCTATCTGGTCGGGTCCAGGCTTCGCATTGACTTTCTTGAAAAGATGGAAGTGAGGAATGATATCTGGTGACTTCACTGGGGAATAAAAAGGCAACTCTACTGGGAACTAGTAGTTAAAACCTTGGTTGGATTAAGTTTAGATTCTTCTATATTTTGGAAGAGTTGGGCTGGTCGTGTCCAGGTTTTCATAGCTCTTTGAGAAATGAGATCAACTGTTATCTGGTCGGGTCCAGCCTTCAGAATAATTTGAACATTGTGCTAATATCTGGTCGGATCCAGGCTTCATAGCATTTCTTGGTAATAATAAAGGCTTTGTTGAAGACTTTACTAGGGATTAGGGGTTGTGGCCATGTGACTTGAGGTCTTTTGAAGGGGAAATTCTAACTGGAGAGTATGGACTCAGTCAGGCAAGGTAGACTCAGCTTGGTGAGAATGTACTCAGCTGGGGATGATGGACTCATCTGGGGAGGATAGATTCTATTTGGAGAAAATAGCCTTGGTGGGTGTTGTACCCCAAAATTTGCCCTCCCTTTTTCACAAGAAAATTACAACCCCAGGGTTTTCTCTGATTTTTGAGATTGGCTCAGGAATTGATTAAGCAGGCCTTTCTTTGGCAATAAATCCATAATTAGGGTTTTCGCTCGTATTTCTCAGAAGTAACTGAATCCTCAGGAATTCAGTTAACTGTTACATTGTTTTCACGCTTGTTCAAGTTTACTGGTTATTTCTCAAAGCCTGATTATCTGGGATAAGAACTGAGACTCTTATTTGGAACATTAAGGCATCTGCTTGTTAGTGGAGTGAAAGGTTTACCATTTAATGGAATGCTTGTTTATTTAACTGAACAATGCATATATTATTTGGAATACCATGCGTATTGTGATTGATGCAAGGTTACGAGACTGCAAAGTTTGTTGATTATTTATTTTATCTGGATTATAATTATTGGGATACAATTTCAATTATTTTGATTTGAGAGTCTTAAATAATTAAATGAACATGCAAGGAAGAATTGAAAGATATTTGACAGTAGAAATATTCTTTTGAATAAAGACTTTTATTCATTTCAAATGTTGTTACAAAATTTATTTTAAATATTGTAAGTTTACAACTTATGGTATTTAAGATAATATTTGTTTACAATAAATGAAAAAATAAATCTAAGCCTAATCTCCTAAGCCCCAATGCTCTCATGCTCAAGGAATTTTTGCTTCCTTTGCTTCCTCTATTGCCCAAGATGCATTCACCTGAAAAAGAAGAAAGAAAAGAAATTAGCACAGTTAATTGGAAAAGATTTTCAAATAGAAAAAGAAAGAAATCATCATTAAAGTTCGCCGGCCGGAATCAGAATGCTATTTGATTCATCATGTTTTTATTTTCTATCTTTGTAAATCACAAGAAGATTGCTCTTCTTGGTTCACAAAGAGAAAAGTGAAAAATAAAATGCAAGCATACACTTGGTTCAAATGCAAAAACATGGGCCATGCTATACAAGGTTGCATTACAAAGCAAACTGTACTGCAAACTAAACCAAACTGCAGTAATCAAACCAAATGCAACAAGGGGCCAAGCATGTCAAACTGAGTTACAAAATAAGTCAAGAAGCATAGCAACTAAAGCAACCAAGTACACAATGCAGAAAGTATGCAAAATGTTAAGGCAAAAGTACACAGTACAGAAAATGCAGCAGGTAATACAATGCAGAGAAAAACCAATTCACAAGCAAGAGGCTTGTAATAGCCATCATCATTTTCCAGCCTAGACAAGCTTTTCAGAAAGATATAATAAAATAAGTAAAAAGTTCTTATGGGAGAGAGAGATAGAGAGAGAGAGAGAGAGAGAGAGAGAGAGAGAGAGAGAGAGAGAGAGAGAGAGAGAGAGAGAGAGAGAAGAGAGGACCTTTAGTGAAAATTTGCAGTTTGGGCAAAAAGCAGGTTGTTTCAAATTTGAAAGAAACAAACAAAAGATATATAACAGTCTAGCATCTAACTGCATAAAAGGGGGGAAAAGATACTAAACAAAAAAAAACTTGAAAAACCTGCAGAATATCAGACAAGTTCAACAAGCTACAAACTAAACACAGCTTGCCCAAACCTGCCTGCACAAAACACAAGCAAGCTGCAAAACAAGCCCAACTTTCCCAAACCTGCCTGCACAGAACACAAGCAAGCCTGCATAACTGCAACTAGCCCAAAACCTGCATAACTACAATTTGCACAAACCTGACAAACAAACTGTAAGGTTTACTCAAAAACCAAAAAACAACCACAAACTCAACAAGTCCACGAACTCAAGCTTGCTCAAACCTGTCCAAACTACAAACTCAAGCTAGCTCAAAACCTGCATAAACCTGCTAGCCAGACTACAACAAGCTTGCATTTCAAACTGCAAAACTGTGAAACACAACTAAAACCCTCAAATCTAAACTGAACATAACAAACTGCCAGGCCAAATAAGTAGCCAAAAACCTTTCAAACATAGCATACAAACTCAGCCTACCAACTCAGGATTATCTAAAACGATCCAAGTAACAAGTTTCAGATTCATTTCATCATCAACAAGAGAAAAGAAGAGAATTTCATAAGCTAACCAACAAGTTCTAGAAACACATTCAACATCAACATTCCAAGAGGTTCAGAAGCTTATCAATAACAAACAAACAAGTTTCAGATTTCATTTAATCATCAACAAGGAGAAAGGAAGAGATTCAGAAACGAAACAGTTTTCAGAATCATCATCATCAAACAATCAGGGCCAAGAAGAAAGAGGAAGAGTTTTAGAAGCAAAACAACATAGGGTTTCAGAAGCACGTTCATCATCAATGAAAATCAAAAGCCAAATCAGTTTCAGAAAATACATCATCAACAAAAGTCAGAAGCAAGCAAGTTCTCAGAAAGTCATCATCATCAAACATTCAAAATCTTAAAGGGACAAACAACAAAGGTTACCAGTAAAGCAAGCGAGCAACCATCATCACTCCATCCTCCGCCTAGTCTCCAAGGAGATGCCACCGATCCCTCTTCTCTCCCTCCCTTTTCCTCTCAATCTTCCCCAAGGTAAGTTGTTCTCAACCTTTTTTACTACATATCAAACACATAAAATCCATAGATTAAAACATGCATGCAAGACTCAACCTAATGAACACAACTGTAAAACGCGAGTAAAAAAAATCGTACCATGTTAGAACCAAGACTGTGGGCCACCGTGAGAAGGAAGAGAGTGAGAGAGGGTGGCGCTCTGGCGACCTAGGACTCGTGGAGCTAACATCAGAAGCCTTCGCCTGAGAAAGATGAAGAATGAAGAAGAAGAGCAAGAGCGGCGCCGCTGTGTACCAAATTGCAAACCCTAACTGACCAAACCCCTAAAACAATTGTACAAGCTAACATTGGGCCTTCGCCTCAAATAACCCCTAAGCCCACTCATCTTTCTAGGCGCACACCCCATTATATCTATTCTGACCCCCGCCCCCTTTTTTTTTGTTCCTCTCCATTTCATTTGGGCCACAATACTCTTTAGGCCCATCTTTTTTTCTTTTCTTTAAATTTCTTCTCTTTAAATTTCTTTTCTTTAAACCAATACCTTTTTTTTATTATTTTCATTCTAAAATAATTTGTTTTGTTAATAATAAAAAAACCAATAATAGATTAAATTTTGTTTTGATTTTCTCAATATAATTTTCTTTAATATTTGTTACATTTAATTAAATATAAAAAATACTAGAATCTTTGTTTAATTAATCTTTCTTTAAAACTTTTCTTTACATAAGTTCCTAAAAAACATAAAACAAAATAATAATAATACTTAATCTTTATTAGGTTAAATTTTATTTATTTATTTTTTTAAGTTAACCAATACATACATCTCATAATATTTTTTGATTCTCTTTATTTTTATAATTTGTTATAATTTCACATTGAATTGCGACAGTTCGATTTGGTTGTAACACATATTTGGACATTATTATTCTTATGAGACTCATCCCCATTTGTAAATAATTGTACCCCCATCCCCAGATACTTTTTTGTAATAACTTAGACTTTAAATTCCCGCAATTTATTGCTTTCAATATAATGTATAGTAATTAGGGTTTGTATGGCAAGATTCAAAATCAATCGCTAGATAACCTAATAACAAGACAAATGCATGAAATTGACAAACATGATGCACACTTGCACCTCTAGGGTAACCTCGCTTGTTGCCTCGGAAACACAATCATGTCCCTCGAATATGAGACACTCTAGCAAATTCCCCTTCGATAAACAAAGATCGTAGTCCCTCGATAACCCTCGATGTTGCCTTTGATAAAACGATCTCGTCCCTTACAAAAATTGCTAGAGCGTCTCATAAGTTGCTTTCAATGATTGTATACGAAGACTCGTGCCTGTCCCTTTTAACATCCTAGCACAAGGTTATTCACCAAATGTAATGGTGAAATAACACTGTCAAAAGGGTTAAAAACATAAGAAAGATCTTTGAGTAAAATAGGGTAGACAACTCTTAGTTACTTGATAAAAAGCTTGCAAAACATCCTTGCCATTTTCAAACACACCTCACAACACAATTTCAAAACAAACTTTCAAAACATTGAAATATCTTTTCAAAAAGACACACACCTTTGTATATATTCAAACAAGAATCATTACAAAGGTTGCCTAGACAAGGCCTCTTTTTCAAATCATTTTCAAAACCACACACAAAGCACCATTTCAAACAATTGAAAAGAAAAAGCAAGTGATCTAAAACAAGTAACTAAGAGCCCATGGAAAACCATGGATGGAAAGGGTGCTAGCACCTTCCCTTTTCATAATCTACCCCCCGAACCCAAGAAAACATCTCAAAGGTCTTTCCTGTGCTTTTTGACCTTTCCTTAGGATAAAATAAAAAGTCGGTGGTGACTCTTGCTAAACTGAAACATTTGCGAACACAAACGCAAAACCTCAAGTCAGTTCTCCCACCGTATCACAGAATTGGAGACTCTGCTGGGGAAGTTGATTCTAAAAGTGGGGTTACCTTAGGGTTTTAGATCACCTTTGCATACTTATCTTGTTTGCCTTGATTGCTTTACATGTTGGGTTCCTTGTTTGGGTTTGTTTTAAATCCTACACCCGAATTTGGGGACACCTTTTAGGTAAGTAGCAATAAACTGTGAGGGAACTATGCGGGGTATACCGACATGGTTGAAGCAGTAGCTACGTTAGTGTAACATATTTGTGAGTACCGGTAGCCTTTGAGTCAATCAAAGAGAATACGGGGCCGCTGAGTGATGTCATGAAGCAATAATGAACTCTTAGAACCTTACTTGACCATCTTGGCCTTTTTTAGGGGTAGTGAGATGACCGGCTTTGGTGCAGTCTGAAGTTGGTAGATACTCGATACTACACTCATTGAGGGTTGTTTTCTTGGAATATTTTGGTCGCCAGTTAAGTGGCTAAACCAAAACAATGAACACAGAAAATAATCCAGTGATATTGAGCTCCGTAGAACCCGGTTTCTATTTATAGGACAGGTTGAGCCAACTAACTTCAAAAGGGTACTTACCTACAAACCCCATGCAAGCCTGAACCTAAGGACTTGTCTGCTTTGTGTGAATGTGATGATCCGTATATACACTTGCTTACTTTTGCATACTTGTACATAACATCATAACATCATACTATAGCATTTTCAATAACCATTTCAAGGATCTCGAGGGTCTTTGATGTAGGGTCACATTGAACCAGGCGTCTACCCAAGGGTAAGAGGATTCATTTTCCTCTAAACAAACACCGTCAAAGATCAAGTCCAACTTGAATCGAGGGCTATGACCCACTCGACATGGTGAGCTTGATTCTCGTGGAAGGACATCCACCGATACAAAGTTCTCCAATCAAAGATGTTGATCGAAGTTCAATCTCTAATATTTTCTTGTGTTTACCCCGCGAGATTCTTGAAAACATGCATCCACATATCATGCATCGTATCATGACAGCTTTTCCCTTTCAGGTCTCCTTGTTCTCCTACTATTTATTTCAGTAGAGATGGCTCTAGAGAGGACTGTCGAAGATATCCAGACTCAAAACACTCAACTTCAAGAAATGTTCTTGAATCTGTCCCAGGGGCAAGAAGAAGTGAAAGCTCTCCTCACAAGGGGCATGGTCCAAGGAAGTCCAGGCGGTGTCAGGAATGATCAGTTAGAAGAGCTACAAATTGAGTTGGCAACAATGAAGATCCAGATGATGGGACAATTGGTGGGCCAGATGGCTCTCATTCAAGACCTGGCTCAAAGACAAGAGGAGCTCAGGATCCTCATCAACAAATTGCTTCAAGATAACCAAGTGGGGCAAACAACTAGGGTTGAAGATCAAGTCATCATTCAACCTCCTTTGAGACAAGAAGACAAGGGAAAGGCTCCCCAACTTACTTCAGGGTCACAAGGCCAGCAACAACCTTGCCAGCATCAACGGGGTAATCGGCGTAAGCAAAATACATCTGGAAGACATTTCACTGAGACTGACATACCATTATCTCTAATACTGGAACGCTTGTTGGAGGTCAATCTGAATGCTTTAAAGGATCCTCTTTGGAATTCCAATACCTCTGCTCCTAGCTATCACCCCGAAGCATTCTGTGTATACCACTCCTATAGTCCTGGACATGACATCGACGACTGTTGGGCTTTGAAAAACAAAATCCAAGATTTGATTGACAGAGGAGTGCTGAAATTCATGCCGGATGGCGAGATGAAAATCTTCCGCTGAGGGTTCTCCACCTGAAATGACAAGTTCGAACTAAGAGACTTTTGTTTCATTTGAATTTTCAAGTTGTAATTTCTTTTGTTATTCAAACAATTATCTGTTGATGTCAAACTCTGTTTCATTAATGCATTGCATATGTTTGTCTTGAATTCATCCATTCGCTATATTCTTGAATTATGCTTTCTATTTTCTTGATGACATTTAACTCTTGCTAAAAGTTACAAGTCTTTAGAGGGAGGATGATGAAAATAATGCCATAATCTCAGACAGTATGCTTTTGGACAGACCTTGCTGACGATGTACAGGCGTTTCTTTCACATCCTAAACACTGGAGTTATAAGGAAGATAATCCCTAGTCAACCCCTTCGAGCCAAAGAAGTAGAAGTTTTCTGTTTTAAACACAAAATTGAAACCTTTGATCAAAACCTGGGGCAGGGTAGTCTTTCAGTTAATTCAAAATGCGCGTTGAAGTCGCAAACTCTCAATTCATAATACAATGAATGACATCAAAAACATTCCTTTGGAACCAAAAGACAGTGATGGTTCCTTATCTCATAGGCAGTCACTATATCTCTAAGAGAAAAACCCATTGAGCCAAAACCTACAAAGGAGGCTTAAGAAAGTTGAGGCATCCCGCTGACTGTAATCTCGGAAACAGGAGCAGCCAGGCAAAATTAGGGATAACAAATCAAAAGAAAGAGGTCATTACAAAATCCTCAACAACATGAAAAATGTTGCAAAAAAAAATGATGACTGCCTTCCAACAAAATCCAACTTGTGTGAACCATCACCAAAACGTCATTCCATACTCATTTGGAGTTCAAATGCACAATTAACTGAGTTTAGGATTGAAGAACATCACGAAGAGCGGGTGGATACAAATATACTTTGAGCCTTTATCCTTTGTTTCTTAAACCGTGAACCAAGCCACGTTACAACCCTTCAAAAGTCCTAATTGAAGCATGGGTTAGTTCGAAAGCATACTGTTACCAAAAGGTATCCTGACTCCTGTAAGGCTTTGCTCTAAATCTTGAGCTGAATTTCTCTTATAAAAAATTTTCTGCTAAAAAACTCAGTTTTCAAAATTTCAAGACAACCATGAACTTTGTATTATTTGAATATCGTTGTTTGCACATGGTTATTTGTTTGACAACGAAGAAATTCACACGGTGAATGATCGGATGAACGAAAGCTCTCTCAGTGAACAAAATCACTTCAAGTGGGATGACACTCCCGTTGCAAAAATCTCCTATCAACAAAAGGGGACCTGACATGGCAAACCTGGGGCAGTCCAGTCAAGATTTCAACAAATCTTTCAAAGTCTAGTAAACTTGGGGAAGTCCAGTCAAGATTTCAAGAAATCTCTCAATTGCAAATTAACCTGGGGTAAGTCTCCCTCACCATCACTTGGGGCATTAAAACGTCAATCTCATCAAAGGGTTACGTACAGTCTAAGTTTCCTGGCAGTGCCACAAACATTTGATACTAGGGGCAGTGACAAATCTCTCTGAAATCTTTCTGAAAAAAATTCAAGCATCCTCGAGAAGTTCATCACCTCTCTAGCAGACCAGCAGTCATGGGTTTATTTCCCCAACATTTGTCAAGGATTTATTCTCTAAAACGAAATTACATTTCAACAACATACGTAGATTGATCGGTCGTCGAGGATTCCTTCATCACCTGTTGGAAGTTACGGTTGTCGAAGATTCCTTCATCACCTGTTGGAAGTTACAATCGGTAAAGATTCCTTCACCACCTGTTGGAAGTTACAGTCGTCAAAGATTCCTTCATCACCTGTTGGAAGTTACGGTCGTCAAAGATTCCTTCATCACTTGTTGGAGTTACAGTCGTCAAAAGATTCCTCCATCATCCGGTTGAATCAAAGTTAACCCAAGACCCTCTCTGTTTTGGTCAGATCGACACTAAGATATCCCTGATTCTTATGCCAGTGGAAGATATTCCGGGTTTTTGATATATCAGATAAATCTCTCAGCAATTCATTCTGATTTTCTTCACTATCAGAGATGAAGAATCCAACTCTTTTCTCCTTCACCAGCTCGGGATTTATTTTCCCCAGCGAAAGGTTGTCTTGAAAAACATTACACCTACGTACATCAGGACATCATGCAACACAATCTAATTTATTTTGAGAACATTATTGTTTGATATATGCCACTAACCTTTACCTTTCAGGAAAGGTACAATCAAATTCAAGCGATAAATTTTTTACTTTAGTTGAATTACGGACGAGTTCCTAAATCTCAACAGAAATAACCCACCAGCAGAATAATGGACAAATGAGGCTCCTAAAATTCTGTTTCTCTCAAGAATGAAGATCCTCATCCTTGAAACCTCAGAAGATTGGTATACTCCCAAGCTCCTGATACCGTTAATAGAATGATAATTCTCATTCTTGAAACCTCAAAATATTAGTATGCTCACAACCTCTTGACCCAAACGCCTGAATGAAGATTCTCATTCTTGCTACCCCAGTAGATTGGTATGCTCCCAAACGCCTGAATGAAGATTCTCATTCTTGCTACCCCAGTAGATTGGTATGCTCCCAACCTCCTGACCCAAACTCCTGAATGAAGATTCTCATTCTTGCTTCCCCAGTAGATTGGCATGCTCCCAACCTCCTTACCCAAACGCCTGAATGAAGATTCTCATTCTTGCTTCCCCAGTAGATTGGCATACTCCCAACCTCCTGATATTCCCGACAGAATGAAGATTCTCATTCTCAAAGTGGTATATAACCTAAATTCCTGATATTCCCGACAGAATGAAGATTCTCATTCTCAAAGTGGTATATAACTTGAATTCCTGATATTCCCGATAGAATGAAGATTCTCATTCTCAAAGTGGAATAAGCTTTTTCTAGAGTCCTGAGTCTTACTCTCCAACAGGATAGCTACTCTTCAACAGTACAACTACTCCCCACAAAGTTTTTACTCCCCGACAAAATCAAGATTCTTATCCTTGATTCTCCAGTGAAGTTGCCAGAGCTTCATTTACCCTCAGCATAAATTTGCCAGAGTTTTTAACCCCTGCAGATCGAAGATTCTCGTTCTCGGCTCCTCAGCACAAATTCCCCTAGCAGAATGAAGATTCTCATTCTCAATTCTCCACAGAGTTCTCAGATATTCCCCAGCGGAGTTCTCCTCAAACGACAAAACAGGAATCCCCGATAGATTGGCGTACAACCCAAACTCCTGACTTTCCCCAGCAGTATAACTTCTCCCCGTAAAGGTTGTCAAAAAGCTTGAAGACACACATACTCTTCAACAGTGGTCCCAAGACTTCTCATTTTCAACGATCAAAGGATTTTCAATCCCCAGCAGCAGTCAAGGATTTATTTTCCCCGACAGCGGTCAAAAGATTTTATTATGTCCAACTATCCAGGATTTATCTTCCTCAGCAAGACGGCTCATCAGCTTACATGCGCATATATTGCATTCATATATCATAAACATTGATATAACACATATATTGCATCATACATCTCATGCAACATAATTTTGTGTTTTAGCTAATATTCTACCCTTTTCAGGATAAGATTAGCAAGCTTCGACCCCAGCTCATTGAAAACAGTTTACGGATCCTCCAAACACGGAGGCTAATCTATTGCTTATTCAGACCCCCAGCTCAGAGATGTTCCAAACACGGATACCTTTCTGATACTCATTCTTTCACCTACGACATACAGTTCAACAAACATTCTTGGATGGCATCTTTAAGCCCATCTCCGACAAGATTCTGTCACATCTCCAAATGGCATCTTTAAGCCCATTCCCTCAACTATGCTTTGACGAGTGCAAATTTATGGGCACTCTAGTGTCCAATCATCTTTTACCTTCGAGTCGCGAACGGCAAAATTGCCAATCTAACTCTTCAGGTTCAAGAAGATTGAACAAGGGCAACTGTTGTACCCCAAAATTTGCCCTCCCTTTTTCACAAGAAAATCACAACCCCAGGGTTTTCTCTGATTTTTGAGATTGGCTCAGGAATTGATCAAGCAAACCTTTCTTTGGCAATAAATCCATAATTAGGGTTTTCGCTCGTATTTCTCAGAAGAAATTGAATCCTCGGGAATTCAGTTAACTGTTACATTGTTTTCACGCTTGTTCAAGTTTACTGGTTGTTTCTCAAAGCCTGATTATCTGGGATAAGAACTGAGACTCTTATTTGGAACATTAAGGCATCTGCTTGTTAGTGGAGTGAAAGGTTTACCGTTTAATGGAATGCTTGTTTGTTTAACTGAACAATGTGTATATTATTTGGAATACCATGTGTATTGTGATTGATGCAAGATTACGAGACTGCAAAGTTTGTTGATTATTTATTTTATCTGGATTAGAATTATTGGGATACAGTTTCAATTATTTTGATTTGAGAGTCTTAAATAATTAAATGAACATGCAAGGAAGAATTGAAAGATATTTGACAGTAGAAATATTCTTTTGAATAAATACTTTTATTCATTTCTTATGTTGTTACAAAATTTATTTTGAATATTGTAAGTTTACAACTTATGGTATTTAAGATAATATTTGTTTACAATAAATGAAAAAATAAATCTAAGCCTAATATCCTAAACCCCAATGCTCTCATGCTCAAGGAATTTTTGCTTCCTCTATTGCCCAAGATGCATTCACCTGAAAAAGAAGAAAGAAAAGAAATTAGCACAGTTAATTGGAAAAGATTTTCAAATAGAAAAAGAAAGAAATCATCATTAAAGTTCGTCGGCCGGAATCAGAATGCTATTTGATTCATCATGTTTTTATTTTCTCTCTTTGCAAATCACAAGAAGATTGCTCTTCTTGGTTCACAAAGAGAAAAGTGAAAAATAAAATGCAAGCATACACTTGGTTCAAATGCAAAAACATGGGCCATGTTATACAAGGTTGCATTACAAAGCAAACTGTACTGCAAACTAAACCAAACTGCAGTAATCAAACCAAATGCAACAAGGGGACAAGCATATCAAACTGAGTTACAAAATTAGTCAAGAAGCATAGCAACTAAAGCAACCAAGTACACAATGTAGAAAGTATGCAAACTATCAAGGCAAAAGTACACAGTACAGAAAATGCAGCAGGTAATATAATGCAGAGAAAAACCAATTCACAAGCAAGAGGCTTGTAATAGCCATCATCATTTTCCAGCCTAGACAAACTTTTCAAAAAGATATAATAAAATAAGCAAAAAGTGCTTATGGGAGAGAGAGAGAGAGAGAGAGAGAGAGAGAGAGAGAGAGAGAGAGAGAGAGAGAGAGAGAGAGAGAGAGAGAGAGAGAGAGAGAGAGAGAGAGAGAGAGAGAGAAGAGAGGACCTTTAGTGAAAATTTGCAGTTTGGGCAAAAAGCAGGTTGTTTCAAATTTGAAAGAAACAAACAAAAGATATATAACAGTCTAACATTTAACTGCATAAAAGGGGGGAAAAGATACTAAACAAAAAAAACTTGAAAAACCTGCAGAATATCAGACAAGTTCAACAAGCTACAAACTAAACACAGCTTGCCCAAACCTGCCTGCACAAAACACAAGCAAGCTGCAAAACAAGCCCAACTTGCCCAAACCTGCCTGCACAAAACACAAGCAAGCCTGCATAACTGCAACTAGCCCAAAACCTGCATAACTGCAATTTTCCCAAACCTGTCAAACAAACTGTAAGGTTTACTCAAAAACCAAAAAACAACCACAAACTCAGCAAGTCCACGAACTCAAGCTTGCTCAAACCTGTCCAAACTACAAACTCAAGCTAGCTCAAAACCTACATAAACCTGCTAGCCAGACTACAATAAGCTTGCATTTCAAACTGCAAAACTGTGAAACACAACCAAAACCCTCGAATCCAAACTGAACATAACAAATTGCCAGGCCAAACAAGTAGCCAAAAACCTTTCAAACATAGCATACAAAATCAGCCTACCAATTCAGGATTATCTAAAACGATCCAAGTAACAAGTTTCAGATTTCATTTCATCATCAACAAGAGAAAAGAAGAGAATTTCAGAAGCTAACCAACAAGTTCCAGAAACACATTCAACATCAACATTCCAAGAGGTTTAGAAGCTTATCAATAACAAACAAACAAGTTTCAGATTTCATTTCATCATCAACAAGGAGAAAGGAAGAGATTCAGAAACGAAACAGTTTTCAGAATCATCATCATCAAACAATCAGGGCCAAGAAGAAAGAGGAAGAGTTTTAGAAGCAAAACAACATAGGGTTTCAGAAGCGCGTTCATCATCAACGAAAATCAAAAGTCAAATCAGTTTCAGAAAATACATCATCAACAAAAGTCAAAAGCAAGCAGGTTCTCAGAAAGTCATCATCATCAAACATTCAAAATCTTAAAGGGACAAACAACAAAGGTTACCAGTAAAGCAAGCGAGCAACCATCATCACTCCATCCTCCGCCTAGTCTCCAAGGAGGCGCCACCGATCCCTCTTCTCTCCCTCCCTTTTCCTCTCAATCTTCCCCAAGGTAAGTTGTTCTCAACCTTTTTTACTGCATATCAAACACATAAAATCCATAGATTAAAACATGCATGCAAGACTCAACCTAATGAACACAACTGTAAAACGCGAGTAAAACAAATCGTACCATGTTAGAACCAAGACTGTGGGCCACCGTGAGAAGGAAGAGAGTGAGAGAGGGCGGCGCCCCGGCGACCTAGGACTCGTGGATCTAACATCAGAAGCCTTCGCCTGAGAAAGATGAAGAATGGAGAAGAAGAGCAAGAGTGGCGCCGCTGTGTACCAACTTGCAAACCCTAACTGACCAAACCCCTAAAATAATTGTACAAGCTAACATTGGGCCTTCGCCTCAAATAACCCCTAAGCCCACTCAGCTTGCTAGGCGCGCACCCCACTATATCTATTCTGACCCCCCCCCCCCCCCCTTTTTTTGTTCCTCTCCATTTCATTTGGGCCACAATACTCTTTAGGCCCATATTTTTTTCTTTTCTTTAAATTTCTTCTCTTTAAATTTCTTTTCTTTAAACCAATACCTTTCTTTTTAATTATTTTCATCCTAAAATAATTTGTTTTGTTAATAATAAAAAAACCAATAATAGATTAAATTTTGTTTTGATTTTCTCAATTTTATTTTCTTTAATATTTGTTACATTTAATTAAATACAAAAAATACTAGAATCTTTGTTTAATTAATCTTTCTTTAAAACTTTTCTTTACATAAGTTCCTAAAAAACATAAAACAAAATAATAATAATACTTAATCTTTATTAGGTTAAATTTTATTTATTTATTTTTGAAGTTAACCAATACATACATCTCATAATATTTTTTGATTCTCTTTATTTTTATAATTTGTTATAATTTCACATTGAATTGCGACAGTTCGATTTGGTTGTAACACATATTTGGACATTATTATTCTTATGAGACTCATCCCCATTTGTAAATAATTGTACCCCCATCCCCGGATACTTTTTTGTAATAACTAAGACTTTAAATTCCCACAATTTATTGCTTTCAATATACTGTATAGTAATTAGGGTTTGTATGGCAAGATTCAAAATCAATCGCTAGATAACCTAATAACAAGACAAATGCATGAAATTGACAAACACGATGCACACTTGCACCTATAGGGTAACCTCGCTTGTTTCCTCAGAAACACAATCATGTCCCTCGAATATGAGACACTCTAGAAAATGCCCCTTCGATAAATAAAGATCGTAGTCCCTCGATGACCCTCGATGTTGCCTTCGATAAAACGATCTCGTCCCTTACAAAAATTGCTAGAGCGTCTCACAAGTTGCTTTCAATGATTGTATAAGATGACTCGCGCCTTTCCCTTTTAACGTCCTAACATAAGGTTATTCACCAAATGCAATGGTGAAATAACACTGTCAAAAGGGTTAAAAACATAAGAAAGATCTTTGAGTAAAATAGGGTAGACAACTCTTAGTTACTTGATAAAAAGCTTGCAAAACATCCTTGCCATTTTCAAACACACCTCACAACACAATTTCAAAACAAACTTTCAAAACATTGAAATATCTTTTCAAAAAGACACACACCTTTGTATATATTCAAACAATAATCATTACAAAGGTTGCCTAGACAAGGCCTCTTTTTCAAATCATTTTCAAAACCACACACAAAGCACCATTTCAAAACATTGAAAAGCAAAAGCAAGTGATCTAAAACAAGTAACTAAGAGCCCATGGAAAACCATGGATGGAAAGGGTGCTAGCACCTTCCCTTTTCATAATCTACCCCCCGAACCCAAGAAAACATCTCAAAGGTCTTTCCTGTGCTTTTTGACCTTTCCTTAGGATAAAATAAAAAGTCGGTGGCGACTCTTGCTAAACCGAAACATTTACGAACACAAACGCAAAACCTCAAGTCAGTTCTCCCACCGTATCATAGTGGGGAATTTGGGTTCCGTTGAGGGATTTGTACTCCGCTGGGGAATAAAATCTTGGTTGGAAGATATACTCCGCTGGGGAAGATGGACTCAGTGGGGAGTGTTTATTCAGTTGGGCTCAGCTTGGAGAATAAAATCTCGGTCGGAAGATACACTCTACCGTGGATGAAAACTCCTGGTTGAGATATACTCTACTGGGGATGGAAAACCCTGGTTGGGAGATATACTCCATTGGGGACAGAAAACTCTGGTTGGGAGATATACTCCACTGGGGACAGAAAACCCTGGTTGGGAGGTATACTCCACTGGGGAAGATGGGATTATCTGGGCAATTTTGGACTCAACAGGGAGTGCTTACTTGACTGGGGAAATCGGGGTGTCTTGTACGTTGAGGAATTTACACTCGGTCCGGGGAAATAGCTCTGTTGGGGAAATAAACCTTGTTGAGGAGATGAGTTTCCTTTAGACAGAGACCTCTAGGCTTCAAATTTATAAAAGTTGTCGAGAGATTGAGGCTCTGGCAGGGGGTTTATCCTTTGTGAAGAATTTTGTAGGCAATTCCGTTGGGGAAAGGATGCATTGGGGTTGTCCCTATAGGGAAAATGATGATGAGATAACTCTGTGGGGAATAAAATCTGCTGAGGAGATGGATTCCCTTTAAGAAGGGATATCCTAGGCTTTAGCTGGAAAAAGCTGTCAAGAGATTGAGACTCAGGCCAAGGATCGTCCTGTGCTAGGATATTTTGCGGGCAACTCCGTTGGGGAAAGGTTTATTGCCAACGCCTGGGTGGGGATAATGATGGTGAGATAACTCTGTGGGGATATTTCACATTCATTAAATGGATGCTTACTGTTGTTGTGCACTGATGCCTTGTTGAAGTTGCTGCTTGGCAGGACACATATGCCAAATAGCTTTAATTATATGCATATGTTCATTCAATTTTAATCATTGGAAAAATTTGTATTTAAAACAGAGATAGACAATTCTGTATTTCAAAGTGTATTTGTATTGATATTTTGCCCATGAATAGGCGTTTTTGTACATAGAGGCGGAAATCCTAGTACGAGGAAATCGCCGAAAAGAAAACGAAATTGAGAATGAAAAACAAATAGCCATGTGAAATGATCTCATTGCCTTTCAGCTCTACTATTTCCCCAAGTGTCTTTGAACGTCCCTTGTCGTTGATCGAAGTTGATTGGATTGATCCTGGACCATTTGAACTTGGACCTTGGTGATAGTATTGACCGTGTTGATTTCACGGGACATAGTCGTACGCTTTTAATCCTTAATTTTTGCCTGAACCGCCCTTTCGGGTTTTTGGTCCACCAGGATACCCTTTTTTGCCCAAGTCACCCTTTCAGGTTTTCAACTTTTCGGGTGTACAATCTTTTGTATATGTCCCTAATTTTTGCCCAAACCTTTTGGTTTGCCGGGATGCCCTAATTTTGCTTAGGTGTGTCAACCTAACGGGTCTCTTAGGCGTAGTATTTTTTAACTATGTCCGCGTTTATAGGATGTGGGAAGTCTTCGCCATCCATGGTGGTCAGTATCATGGCACCACCAGAGATAATTCTTTTGACAACAAACGACCCTTCATAGGTGGGGGTCCATTTTCCTCTAGGGTCACCTTGTGGTAAAATGATGCGTTTTATCACCAGATCACCAACTTGATATACTCGAGGCTTGACCTTTTTGTTAAAAGCTTTGATCATCTGTTTTTGATACGTCTGACCATGGCAGATAGCAGCTAATCGTTTTTCAGCGATCAAGTTCAGCTGATCCAATCTCGTCTGAATTCATTCGTCTTTACTTAGGCTTGCCTCAATCATAATCCTCAGCGAGGGAATTTGAACCTCCACTGGTAAAACGGCTTCCATGCCATAGACTAGAGAGAAGGGAGTTGCCCTAGTTGATGTTCTAGCTAAAGTACGGTAACCATGTAGAGCAAATGGTAGCATCCCATGCCAATCTTTATAGGTTACTACCATTTTCTGCATAATCTTCTTGTATTTTTGTTGGCTGCTTCGACTGCGCCATTCATTTTCGGTCTATACGGAGAAGAATTGTGATGCTTGATCTTAAATTGAGTGCACAATTCCCTGATCATGGCATTGTTGAGGTTAGTCCCATTGTCGGTGATGATCCTTTCGGGGATACCATAACGACAGATAAGATTGTGTCTGATGAATCTGGCTACCACGTTCTTGGTGACCGAGGCAAATGAGGCGGCTTCGACCCATTTGGTGAAATAGTCGATAGCAACAAGAATGAAGCGGTGTCCATTGGAAGCTGTGGGCTTGATTTCTCCAATCATGTCGATACCCCACATTGCAAATGGCCACGGAGAGGTCATGACATTCAGAGGGATTGGAGGTACATAGAACTTGTCAGCGTAGATTTGACATTTGTGGCAAGTTCTTGAATGTTGATGGCAATCTGTCTCCATCGTTGACCAATAGTAGCCAGCTCTTAAGATTTTCTTAGCCATTGTATGCCCACTTGAGTGAGTACCGAAAAGGCCATCGTGCTTGTCTTTCATGATTTCCTTTTCCTCCCTCTTATCCACACATCGGAGTAGAGTTGAATCATGGTTGCGTTTGTACAATATCCCATTATTTAGGAAGAATTTGGCTGCAAATCTTCGTAAGAACTTTCTATCATTGATAGATGCTCCCTCTGGATACTCTTGCGCTTCAAGGTATCTCATTACCTCATGGTACCACGGATTTTCCGTATCGGTGTCAAGCTCATAGCAATGTGCAGGTTCATCAAATCTTTCAATTGTAATCATAGGGGCTTCGTTGTCCCATCTGACTTTGAACATTGAGGACATGGTTGCCAGGGTGTCAGCCAACTGGTTTTCTTCCCTAGGGAAATGTTCAAAAGTGATATCTTCGAAGTGAGGAGTTAGGGATAGCACAAGTTCCTTGTAAGGGATAAGATTAGGATGCTTAGTGTCCCAATCTCCTTTTACTTGGCTGATCACCAAAGTGGAATCCCCAAACACGTCTAAATACTTAACCCTTAAGTCAATAGCAGCCCTTAGACCTAAGATGCATGCTTCATACTCGGCCATATTATTTGTACAATCGAAGCATAATCTGGAGGTAAAAGGAGTGTGGAAACCTTCAGGAGAGATGATCACAGCACCAATTCTGTTACCTAAGGCGTTGGAAGCCCCATCGAATACCATAGTCCATCGGGATCCTTGTTTAGGTCTGTTGTACGGTCTAGGTTTTGCATAGTCGGTTACCAGCATAATATTCTCGTCAGGGAAGTCGAAATTCATTGACTGATAATCATCCATAGCTTGATAGGCCAAATGATCTGCTAGTACACTTCCTTTGATGGCTTTTTGATTTGTGTATTGAATGTCGTACTCAGTCAAGATCATTTGCCATCTGGCTATTCGTCCTGAAAGGGCAAGTTTTTTGAAGATGTACTTAATTGGATCCATCTTAGAAATCAAAAAGGTGGTATGAGTCAACATGTATTGCCTTAGCCGGCGAGCAGCCCATGCTAAAGCACAGCAAGTTTTCTCAAGCAGTGAATATCTGGTTTCACAATCGATAAACTTTTTGCTCAGGTAGTAAATTGCATGCTCTTTTCGGCCAGACTCGTCATGTTGTCCCAAAACACACCCCATAGAATTCTCTAGTACTCTTAAGTACATGATCAATGGTCTTCCTTCAACCGGAGGCATGAGTGTTATACCCCAAAATTTGCCCTCCCATATTCTTCAAGAGATTGCCAAGCCAAGCTACAAAATTTCCCAAGGGTTGTGCAGTGCAACTGTTTCCTATACAGTCAAAACTAGGGTTTGTGTTCTGATCAAGAATTGAAAGTTTTCAAGGACCCAATCAAGTCTCATATGCTTACAAACATGGTCAAGCATCCTCATATCAAGTTTCAAGGCATTCAGCTCAAGATTGCACAGTCAAAACCCTAAATTGCACTACAGTCAACTGTAGGGGCAAAATGGTCATTTGGCAGTCAAAAGTTCAAATTTTTGGTCAATATATCATTTTGAAGCCACAAACATCATTTGATCAATGCTTGATCATGATTCTCAAAATTTGGCTCAGAAATCATCAAAGATGCAAAAGTTGCTATATTTGGACAGCTGAAAAAGTCAACTGAAATTGACCAGGGCATAACTTTCACATGGATTATCAGAAAAATTCCATCCAAAGCTCATTTTGAAGAGAAAGACATTTCCTACAACTCATCTTCATACTTCAAGTTCAAGAAATGCTCTCACAAAAAGTTATCAATTTCAACATTATAGGTCATTTTCAAAAGTCAACAAAAAGGGACTTTAAGTCAAAGGCCATAACTTGAGATTGGTAAATCAAAATGACATGGGACCAAAGGCATTGGTTAAAGGACTCAAAGACCTCTCCAAAATGTCCAAGAACATGTGAAAAGCTTAAAAATTGAGCAAGTTATGCCTTGTAGAAGTTGGGAAATTTTTGTGAAATGGCAAAAGTCAACTATCCTTGAAAATCCAATTTTTGACAAAAGGGCCCCATTTTTTCCACTTGGTTCATCCTTGTCATGCCACACACGTGTCCCATGGTTAATTTCAAGACCAAATATTGATTTTTTTATTTTATTTAATTTTTGATGATTTAATTCATTTTAATTCTTTGAAAATTCAAATAAAATTTAAAAACCAATGGAATAGTGTCATGTGAACTTGGACAATTTCTATGTATCATGAACCAACTCAAGAAATCAGGCTAGGGTTCATTTGCACACTAAGTCTAGGTTTTGGCTAAAAAGGAGGAAAAATGGTTAAGAGTAAGAACCCTAGGACTAATTCCCTCCTAAGCATGGATTAAGGTCAAATAGTTAACCAATTCTATTCCATTATAATCACTAACAATTACACCTTTTTAAAGACCATGACTTTTTAAAATCAAGGTTAAAAAAAAAACCATGCCTTTGTTTCATCACGAAATTCATCATTCAACTCCAAACAAACAAACTTGTCAAACTTGAACAACACAGTACACAACATGCAAATCTGAAGAAAAAATACAAACCTTCATATCACTATTTCCACACAAACCTTATAATTTCAAACTTCCCATACAATCAAAACATCACCATGAATTCTATTTATTTTTTACTCAAAATTACAAGTCATAACTTCCATTGATTTTTGCTCATAATCATTAACACATACAGAGGAGCATATGTTCTATGTTGCCACTGTGCTTCGGTTTTGCAGGTACCAATTTATAACAAAGCTACACATGCCGCACATAACAACTGTATCTGCCACCGATTGAAGCGCAACTGTCACCACCACCAAACTTCCGGCCGCCCACGCATCTCAATCGCGCCGCCGACCATGCATCACCGCTAACCGCGACGGAGCCGTCCGCTTGAACGGCGAATGGATCTGCGACGATGCCCTTCACCCAACGCCGATTCCAACCGCCAACTTCGCGTACCCACTCGCGACGGCCAGCAACTGCCGAATTCACTCTCCTCCCCACGACAACCGCCGCTCAGCTTCCAAACCGCGGCCACCCTCCATTCGCGCAACGAATCTGAACCCAGCTCTCTCCTTCTAACCACCAACCGTTTCCATTAATTCAAGGTATGAGTTATCTTTTTATTGTTTGTTTTAACATGATTGTTTGTTGTTATCAGGTACAGAAAAAGAAAATGGAACAATGAAGGAGGAAAAGGAGAAAGGAGGAAGGTTAATGTGTTTTATGTTTTATTATTATTTATTCTTCTCTTCTTAAATTATCATAAACTTATTTTTCTATTATTTTAATAAGCAAGGTGATGTGTCTTGATACTAATGTAAAAATAAAATAAAAATCAGAAACTATAAACAAATAAAAATATGTTCACGCATTTTTTAATTATTTTTTAAATAAATTTGATTAATTCATTTAGTGTTGATTCTAAGTTAAAACTTAACATTTTTATAATAAACTCAAAAAACATTAGAATTAGGTTTAGTTCGTTATTTTAATTTTAATTAATTTTTCTTTTTCTCCTTACATCATAAAATCAAAAAATGCCAAAATATATAATTTATATTATAATTATTTTCATAAATAATAACATGTAAATATTTAGTTTTAATTAGGTTTTCAACTTTAATTCCTTTTAATAAAAATCAAAACAAAAACATAGAATTAGGTTAATGACTTTTTCCTTTTAACTTTCCTTGTTTTTTGCCATAGTATTACTGTTTTTCATAATTAAACTAGGGTTGCATTTTAGGTTAGATTTTAATTCTTTTAATAACTAAAATCCAAAAAAATAGAGTTTAGGTTTAATAACTTTTTATTTTCTTTTTTTAATTTTCCTTTTTTCAGAATAATAATATTATTTATTTATTTTCATAAATTTAAAAATGCACATAAATTAATTTAGAATTAAATTAGGTTAAAAGTCAATATTTTCATAATAAACTTAAAAGACATTAGAACTAGGATTTTAATTTTAATTAATTTTTCATTTAATTTTAATTTTAGATAACTTAATTATTTTAATTCTTTTAAAGGGTTCAACGCCCTCGCATTTGATTATTTTCTTTTTTTGCGCGTTTCATTTATTTCTTTTGTGAATATAATGTACTTGTACCAAAGCCATGTAATAGCTATTAGACATTTCCTTTCTGCAATTTATTTTAAAACGGGTCTGGATTAATTTGGCGTTGTAGACCCTCGCCCTTTGTAATAGCGTAGGACTTTTATCTTTTCCGCATTTTAAATTCCCGCACTTTTAACTGTTAAACAATAACATGAAAGAATGAATGCCCAAAAATAAAATCGAATCGTTAGATCACCAATGCATAACAAGACAAACAATAAACTGAAAATGACACACAATTCGCACACACCACCCCTAGGGTACGCCTCACTGTTGCCTTGCCTTTCGAAAGGTGATCGTCGAGTAGAGGACGTCTTAGTAAGTCCTCATGATCCGGGAACCTGGCATGAGGGTAGCTTCTAAGGTGTCTTCCCATTGCTCCGGTGATCACCATGTCCCTAAAACTCGAATTGACCCGAACACCTCCAACGGTAGTGCTACCTACCTCTCAATGGTGGGATGGCACTACTTTCAAGGACTTTTACACAGACGAATTCCTTAGGGTAGGTAGGTTCTCAAGGGTACTTGCTCTAATTTCAAACAAATCAAAATACTTTTCACACCAACACATTTTCAAAAAACTTTCAAAACAAACTTTTCAAACACTCTGACGTACGAGTTGAATTGAAACTTTTCAAAGAATATTTTTGAAACCCACATTGAAAGGAAAACAAACAATTTTGAAAACACATTGAGCAAGTACCTAAGAGCCCATGGATAACCATGGATAGAAAGGGTGCTAGCACCTTCCCTTTCTATAATCTACCTCCCGAACCGAGAAACATCTCTTTAAAGGAATTTTTCTGTGCTTTTGTCCTTTCCATTTGGAGAAAATAAAAGACGGTGGCGACTCTTGCTTACCGCGACATTTCGCGAACCAGCTTTAAAACAGTCAGTTCCAGATCCACCGATCACAAAACTGGCGACTCTGCTGGGGACTTTAACTTAAAGTGAGGTGTACCTTAGGACTAAGATCATTGTGTTTTCAATTGCTTTCCCTGTATGCTTTAAAATTGTGGGTGGCTTGGGAGTTCTATAGATCCTAACCCGGATCTGGGGGATACCTTCTTAGAAAGTAGCAACAAGGCTGTGAGGGAACTGTGCGGGGTATACCGACATGGTTGAAACAGTCTGCTACGTTGATGTGGCATTTTGGTGTGTACCGGTAACCCTTGAGTCAGTCAAGGAGAGTACGGGGCCTCCATGTGGTGTCATGAAGCATCAACAGACCTTAGGAACCTTAATTGAACCATCTTGGCCTCTTTAGGGTAGTGAGATAACTGACTTTGGTGCAGTCCGAGGTTGGTTGATACTCGATACTACACTCAATTGAGGGTTGCTTTCCTGGAATATTTCGGTCGCCAGTTCAGTGGCTAAATCGAAACGATGAACAATGAAAGCAATCCCGTGATATTGGGAACCTTAGAACCCGGTTACTTTGATTAGGACAGGATGAACCCACCAACTTCAAGAGGGTACTACCCAGACCTCATGCTGGCCTTAAACCTTAAGGGCCTGTCTTGTGTGCCTTGTGTGCCTTACATGTTTGTCTTTGTGAATATCTGTGTTTAATCATAGCATCATGACATCATCCAGCATCATATGCATTGACTAACCATTTCAGGGGTTCGAATTTTCATCTTTGTTCTTATTTTGTAGGACATGGAAACTGTTCGTAGAAAGACAATTCCAATCAGTCTTGTAAGGATCCCTCCTCAGCTTAAGGAGCTTATATCCAGGATTCCCGAGAACTCTTCATTCAGTGAAAGGCATGGAAGCCTCATCAGCTTGGTCAACACCAACATTGAGGAGGATATGATAAAAGTCCTGTTCCAATTCTTTGACCCTCTGCATCACTGTTTCACCTTCTTGGACTATCAGTTGGTACCTACATTGGAGGAGTTCTCCCGACTCCTGAAGATCCCTATCCTTGATCAGCTACCCTTCAACGGTACGGAAAAAGAACCTAAGCTTGAAGAGATTGCTAAGGCCTTGCACCTACAGTCATCTGACCTCAAAGGACATTGGGAAGTTAGAAGTGGTATCAAAGGGTTCTTAGCCAGGTTTCTGTTTGAAAAGGCCTATGATTGTTGGAACTCCCTTGACTTACAAGCTTTTGAAGAGGTTGTGGCCCTCCTTGTTTATGGTTTGGTGTTGTTCCCTAACCCAGATCATCTCATTGATATCAGTGCTGTCCAGATCTTTATGTCCAGGAATCCCATACCTACGTTGCTGGGGGACCTCCTTCACTCATGTTACACTCGAACCATGAGAAAAAGAGGTGTCCTTATGTGTTGCACTCCTCTCCTGGGAAAGTGGTTTATTTCGCACCTTCCACAATCAGTCTTGAAGAACGAGCGGGGTTTGAGATGGTCACAACGGTTGATGACTCTTACACATGCAGATATACATTGGTGCCCTAGGTCCAGAGAAGATGTCACTATCATTGATCGTTGCGGGGAGTATCCTAATGTTCCCTTACTTGGAATCAGAGGGGGTATTACTTATAGTCCATGCCTGGCTTGGAGACAATTTGGTTATGCTCGGAGGGATGGTCCTCATGACATGTTGATACCTGACATAGTTTTTGACTTCGACAACGATACTCAAGGACTTCGCCAGAGATTTATCAGAGCTTGGAGGATGCCTAGTAGGATAGACAGCAGGACACTGGGGCACAGGAACTCCATCCCTTTGGAGCCTTACCTCAAGTGGGTACGAGCCCGTTCTCAGAAGTTAGTGATGCCTTATCCTCACATGCTTCCAGTAATCAAAGAGCCTGCCTTGGAAGGAGAGGTGTCTCATGTTATTCAGCACCCTGATATGCCCACATCCTGGGAAGAGATGCAGAAGAGTTGGATCCAGCTTAAGGAAGAGCGGAATTCTCTTGAGACTAGTTTGCATGCCAGTGAAAAGAAGGTCTTGGAGCTCACCCGCCTGTTGCACGAGGAAAGGAGTCTCAACACTTACATAGCTCCAAAGAAGATGCGCAACATATTTTGGATGTGATTTGATCTTTTTGTACTTTTGCCCATGAGGCTTTGATGTATTAAAACAATGATTTTCTTAATAATAAAGTGTGTTCCTTTTGGTCTACAACAAATTTGAAATTTCGAACTCTTGAATGCATTGCATAAACACATATCATTCATCATGTGCATCATAAATACTCTTCTTTTCAGGTTGTTTACCGTTCTTCGCTGTTTATTTCAGCATCATGAACCCTCCTGAATCATCAACTGATGCGGCTATCAAGGCTCTTCAGGCGCAGAACGTCCAGTTTCAGGCGCAAAACGCCCAATTTCAGGAGCTGATCAAGGGCTTGTCTCAGGGTCAACAAGAGTTGAAGACCATGCTGTTGAAGAAGACTAGGAAGAAGAGGAGGAATGTGCTATTTAACACTGGGCGCAGACTCGGGAACACTTTGGTTGTTGAAGCTGATAGGACTCCTCCATCTGTGACAGAAGGTAGTCACCATGAAAGAGAGGTCACTACTCCTGTGGGCTCTGATACTGAGACAGACTTCAATGACGACCAGTACCCTCCTGCTGAAGACCGGTACAAACAGCTGGAAGACAGATTAAAGGCTGTGGAAGTTCAACGGGTACCTGGATTGGATTTCGGAGACTTGGGGTTATCTACTGGAGTGGTGATCCCGCACAAGTTCAAAACACCTGCCTTCGTGAAGTATGATGGGGCTTCCTGTCCCAAGATGCACCTCCGTTCTTATGTAAGGAAGATCCAGCCTTACACAGCAGACAAGAACCTTTGGATCCACTTCTTCCAGGAGAGTCTTTCAGGGACTCACCTCGATTGGTTCTATCAACTAGATGGAATCAGCATTCGTAACTGGGAGGATCTGGCCACTGCTTTTTACAAGCAGTATCAGTATAATGCCGACCTCGCTCCTACGCGTACCCAGCTCCAGGGTATGTCGCTAGGGTCGGGTGAAGGTTTTAAGGAGTATGCTCAGAAATGGAGAGACCTGGCTGGCAGGGTGCAGCCACCGTTGACGGATCGGGAGCTGGTAGATATGTTCTTGGGGACCCTGTCTGGTCCATTTTTCAATCATCTCATTGGTAATTCCTCTGCCGGGTTTACCGATCTAATCCTGACTGGTGAAAGGATTGAGGCCGGTATAAAATCAGGGAAGATACAGAAAGTTGCCTCCTCCAGTACTGAGAAGAAACCCTTCAAAAAGGAAGCTAGTGCTGTATATAACTCCCGGAGAACGGAGCGACCTGAACACCGCCAATCTGTCAGTGCGGTAATGATTGCCAAACCTGCTGCCGCTCCTCGGCCAACTAATCCACAAAAGTTTGAAAGACCCCGGAGAGAGTTTACCCGGTTAAGCATGACCTTATCACAGATCCTGCCACAGTTGCTATCCACCAATTTAGTGACTGTCAAGGAGGCTCCAAAGTTTCCCAACACTGCATCTCCCAAGTTCAACCCAAATGCTCGCTGTGCTTATCACTCTGATAGCCCGGGGCATAACACAGATGACTGTTGGGCCCTAAGGAATAAGGTTCAAGACCTCATTGATGCCAAGGAGATACAGTTTGAAGCGCCCGAGAAGCCAAATGTTGTAAATGCTCCCATGCCCCACCATGGAGTGAATGCTGTTGAGGAGAATTTGTATGTAGCTTCGGTGGATGATGTTGCTACTCCGTTGCTGATGGTCAAGAGGAATCTGTTGCTAGCCGGTTTATTTCCGGGATGTAGCGAAAGTTGCCCTCTATGTGTTGCTTCCCCTGCTGGTTGTTCTCTGCTGAAGTCAGGCGTTCAAAACCTGATGGATAGTAAAGAGATTTTGTTTGAAAAGACTGTTGTTCCTGCTGCTCCTGTTGAAGAAGTGTCGATCGTTACCATCTTCAACAACTATTCCGAGGCTCCTTCAAAGAAGCCTATACAAGTTTTGTCAGTTCACAAGAATGTTCCCATCACCATTACTGTTCCGGGGCCTATACCCTACAAATCTGATAAGGCTGTCCCATGGCACTATGGGGCGGATGTTTATGTTCTGGGTGTGAAACAAGAGTGCAACATTGATACTGGTGTCTCCAACATCACCGGGCCTGCTAAGGTCACTCGTAGTGGAAGACTGTTCTCACCAGACATTGCTCCTCCAGCAATTCATAGGCCTTTGATCTTCACATCTGCCAGAGTGCCTGTTTCTCCTTCTGACCAAGTATCCACCCCTGCTGCTGAGTCATCTGATACTCGGGGCAAGGGAATTGCTGCTGATGTGCCTGCCAGGACGGAGGCACCAAAGACCATTGTTGAGGCTTCCAAGCAGGAAATGGAAGAAATTCTCAAGATAATAAAGAAAAGTGATTTCAATGTTGTGGAACAGCTGGGGCACACCCCCTCTAAAATTTCCATGTTGTCACTGCTGCTGTGTTCAGAGGCCCATGCAAAGGCTCTGATTGCTTTCTTAAAGACTGCCCATGTACCCCAAGATACGACTGCTGACCAGTTCACCGATTGTGTGGCCAACCTAACTGCTGATAATGGCCTGGGTTTCTCTGATGCCGATCTGACAGCAAAGGGGAAGAACCATAATGATGCCCTGCATGTCTCCATTGAATGCAGGGGCACTACTCTTGCTCATGTGCTGGTTGACACAGGTTCTTCATTAAATGTGCTGCCCAAGAAGGCTCTGGATAGGCTGGATTGTGAGGGTCTAGAGCTCAAACCAAGTAGCATTGTTGTCCGGGCCTTTGACGGGTCCAAAAGAATGGTGCATGGTGAAGTGGACATCCCAATCAGGGTTGGGTCACAAGTATTTGATTCAAAATTTTATGTGATGGACATCCATCCGTCCTATTCTTGTTTGCTGGGTCGCCCATGGATCCACAAGGCTGGAGCGGTGACCTCCACATTGCATCAGAAGCTCAAGTACCCGGTCAGGGGGAGGATCGTAACAGTGCAAGGGGAGGAGGAATACATGGTCAGCCACCTCAACTCTTTCAGATACGTGGAAATGGATGGGGAGTTCATTGAAACCCCCTTTCAACATTTTGAGGAGGTACCACCAACCTTGGCAACAGCAGAAGATGAAGAGGTTTCTCCTATGAAGATGGCCTCCTTAAAGGACGCCCGGGCTGTGATCGAAAAAGGTGAATGTGCAAATTGGGGCAAGCTCCCTGATCTTACTCCTAAGACTAACAAGTTTGGGCTGGGTTTCACCACGGAAGCTCAGAAAGCGGTGCGCAAGGCAAGAATTGGAAGACCTCCGTTGCTCATCACTCAGCATGGAGTGAATGCTATTGGAGAGGAAGATGAAGTGGGAGAGTCAGAGTTCGATAGCTGGATCTACCCAACGGTCGACGGTGGATTGACCAATTGGACTGCTAAAGATTTTACTCCCATAACTTTTGTTCCCCAGTAATGAATTTCTTTGTTTTTTTGATTTGTAATAAACAATAATTTGAGACTATATGGCCCGGTGTCTTACCCGGGGCACCGTGGTTTTATTTATGAGGGCTTTTGTTTGTCACTATCATATATCATGAATAAAAGCATTGGACGTTTTTCACATTTCAAATTTTGCGCTCCTTTTCTTTCCTTTCTTTACATATTGCAAAACAGCTGTATTTACACACACACTCACTCATACAGGTTTCAATCCACTCTGGATCTCACTGGTAACGACTCTGCTACTGCCAGTTATGACTTCGAAAATCCGATCAACTTAGCCGCAGACGAAGGTGAAGATGATTGCGAAGTGCCTGGTGAACTTGCAAGATTGTTACAACAGGAAGAGAGGGCAATTCAACCCCATGAAGAGCCAGTGGAAATAATAAACTTGGGTACGGAGGAAGACAAGAAAGAGGTGAAGATTGGTGCCAACCTAGAACTCAGCGTGAAGCAACGGTTGACTCAGATGCTGCATGACTATAAAGAAATCTTTGCCTGGTCCTACGAAGATATGCCCGGATTAGATACCGACATTGTGGTCCATCACTTACCAACTAAAGAAGATTTCCCTCCGGTTAAGCAAAAGGTCCGCCGTATGCGCCCAGAGATGTCTGAGAAGATTAAAGCCGAGGTTATGAAGCAGTTTGATGCCGGGTTTCTTGCAGTGACTTCTTACCCTCAGTGGGTTGATAACGTGGTGCCGGTACCTAAGAAGGACGGTAAGGTCAGGATGTGTGTTGATTACAGGGATCTGAACAGGGCCAGCCCCAAGGATGACTTCCCTCTACCTCACATTGATGTCCTTGTTGATAATACAGCTCAGCATAAAGTGTTCTCTTTCATGGATGGTTTTTCAGGCTACAATCAGATCAAGATGGCACCTGAAGACATGGAAAAGACTACCTTTGTTACTCAGTGGGGCACCTTCTGTTACAAGGTCATGCCGTTCGGGTTAAAGAATGCTGGGGCAACCTACCAACGGGCCATGGTTACCTTATTTCATGATATGATCCATCACGAGATAGAGGTGTATGTGGACGACATGATCGCTAGGTCCCAAACTGAGGAAGAGCATCTAGATCATCTGCAGAAGTTGTTTGACCGGTTGAAATTGTACAAGCTGAGATTGAACCCGAACAAGTGCACCTTCGGGGTAAGATCGGGGAAGTTGCTAGGCTTTGTGGTCAGTGATAAAGGAATTCAAGTGGACCCTGCTAAAGTCAAAGCCATTCAAGAGATGCCAGTTCCTAAGACAGAGAAGGAAGTCAGAGGCTTTTTAGGACGCCTGAATTACATTGCCCGGTTCATCTCGCATCTGACTGCTACCTGTGAGCCAATCTTCAAGCTGCTGAAGAAAGATCAGGTAGTACGTTGGAATGACGAATGTCAGGCTGCTTTTGACAGAATCAAAGAATATCTCCAAGAACCACCCATCCTTATGCCACCAGTGGAAGGGAGACCTTTGATACTTTACCTGACAGTACTTGATAATGCAATGGGGTGTGTGCTGGGGCAGCATGACGAGTCTGGCCGAAAAGAGCATGCCATTTATTACCTTAGCAAAAAGTTTACCGACTGTGAGACCCGATACTCACTGCTTGAGAAAACTTGCTGCGCTTTGGTATGGGCTGCTCGCCGGCTGAGACAGTATATGCTGACTCACACTACCTTGTTAATCTCAAAGATGGATCCTATAAAGTACATATTCGAAAAGCCTGCTCTGTCTGGGAGAATTGCAAGATGGCAGATGATCTTGACGGAATACGACATTCAGTATACGACCCAAAAAGCCATCAAGGGAAGTGTATTGGCAGACCACTTAGCACATCAAGCTGTGGATGACTACCAATCAATGAACTTCGAGTTTCCAGATGAAAGCATTATGATAGTAACTGACTGTGAAATACCTGGACCGGATGAAGGACCAGAACCAGGATCCCGATGGTCTATGCACTTTGACGGAGCCTTAAATGCTTTGGGAAATGGTACCGGCGCCATAATCGTATCTCCACAAGGTACTCATACTCCACTCACCGCCCGGCTGTGTTTCAACTGTACCAACAACATGGCGGAGTATGAAGCGTGTATTATGGGTCTTCAAGCTGCGATCGACCTGAGGATCAAATTTCTAAGTGTCTTCGGAGATTCCGCTCTTGTGATCAATCAGATCAAAGGAGAGTGGGATACGAAACATCCAAACTTGATTCCTTACAGAGAATGTGTGTTGGCCTTGATTCCCCACTTCACAGAGATAACATTTGAGCACTTTCCAAGAGAAGAGAATCAGTTGGCGGACGCGTTAGCTACAATGTCTTCAATGTTCAAGGTTAAATGGGATAATGAAGCTCCCCGGATCATCATCTGGAAACTGGACGAACCGGCGTACTGTTGTGATCTCGAAACTGAATTGGTAACTGAGAAGCCTTGGTACCACGAAGTGAAGAGATACCTAGAAGCTCAGGAATACCCTGAAGGAGCATCTGTCAATGATAAGAAGTTCCTGAGAAGGTTTGCAGCCAAGTTCTTTCTTAGCAACGGCATCTTGTACAAGCGAAACCAGGATTCAACTCTACTGCGTTGTGTAGATAAGACTGAAGCAGAAAGAATCATGGAAGAGCTACATGAAGGGACTTTTGGTACACACTCCAGTGGACATACCATGGCAAAGAAGATTCTACGGGCAGGGTATTACTGGTCCACCATGGAAGCTGATTGCTACCAACATTCTAGGACATGCCATAAGTGCCAGATTTACGCAGACAAGGTGCATGTTCCTCCGGTCCCCCTGAATGTTCTGACTGCGCCTTGGCCATTTGCAATGTGGGGCATAGACATGATCGGTGAGATAAAACCTACGGCATCCAATGGACATCGCTTCATCCTAGTGGCAATTGATTATTTCACGAAGTGGGTTGAGGCAGCATCCTATGCTACAGTAACCAAGACTGTTGTGGCACGGTTCATTCGGCACAACCTGATCTGTCGGTATGGCGTCCCTGAGCGGATTATCACAGACAACGGTACCAATCTGAACAATAAGATGATTGCTGAGCTCTGCGAACAGTTCAAGATACAGCACCACAATTCTTCTCCTTACAGACCGAAGATGAATGGGGCTGTAGAAGCAGCCAACAAAAACATCAAGAAGATCGTGCAGAAGATGACAGTAACGTATAAAGATTGGCACGAGATGTTACCGTTCGCTCTGCATGGGTATCGTACTTCAGCTAGGACGTCAACTGGGGCAACTCCTTTCTCTCTGGTTTATGGCATGGAGGCAGTCTTGCCGATCGAAGTACAAATTCCTTCTCTCCGGATAATGAAGGATGCAAATCTGAACGAAGATGATTGGATCCAGACACGACTTGATCAACTCAACCTTATTGACGAAAAGAGACTTGCTGCTATCTGCCATGGTCAGACGTATCAGAAACGAATGATCAGGGCATTTAACAAAAAGGTCAGACCACAGGAATATCAAGTCGGGGATCTGGTGATCAAGCGAATCATCCTTCCTCAGAGTGATCCAAGGGGCAAATGGACCCCTACGTACGAAGGGCCATTTGTGGTTAAGCATGTGTTCTCAGGAGGAGCAATGATATTAACCAACATGGATGGTGACGACCTTCCTCACCCCGCCAATGCAGACATAGTTAAAAAATACTACGCATGAAAAAAGACCCGCTAGGCTGACATGTCTAGGCAAAAATTAGGGCTTCCCGTCGAACCAAAAGGGTTCGGGCAAAATGGAGGGATGAAAATGAAAAATCTGTATACCCGGCAGGTCGAAAACCTGAAAAGGCGGCTTGGGCAAAAATGGGTATCCCGGTGGACTGAAAACCCGAAAAGGCAGTCCAGGCAAAAGTTAGGGATAAAAGCGTAATACTATGTCTCATTGGATCACTTTGCATCCAGAATCCGGTATCTACATCAAGACGGCATCAGTCAACTTCACCTTCAACCAAGGTCATCAAGGGATGAGACGCTCGGAGTTATAAAGGCATTAGCAGAGTTGAAACCCAGTGGATCATTCATCTTTCACACAGCTGTTTTATTTTCTTTTGTACAAAACTTGTATAAACTCTCTTGTTCGGCGACGTTCCTCTTATTAGGACGCCAGCCTCTTGTACACAAAACGCCTATTCACAGGCTATTCAAAATCAATACAAATATACTTTCCAGTTAAACGTGCCAACTATTTTTCTTTTTTGTTTGGTTTTGTGAAGAACGTCCAAGGTTCAATTTGTGATATATGCATTGACAATAATTTGCTAGCTCATAAATATTTGCATACGAAACAAAGAATTAATTGCAGGTGACGCTAGAAACAGGGGCAATAAAGAGTTGTTTGAGCAGTCTAATTGTTCCTCCAAGGTGCCAAAGTGGGTTCAGCTAACGAACCTAACCAGACATCTTAAAATCCCCAGAGAGTGGAGACAGCAAGTCAGTGCATTCTTCCCCAGCATATCAAAACATCCCCAGGAGAGTCCCATCCAAGTTCCCCAGGAAAGATGGAATTCATTTCCCCAAGCAATAAGCTTATCCCCAGTAGATTCTGGAAGCTTATCCCCGCAGAGCACGAACACGGCGTCTGGCTTGATTTAAAGAGTTATTTCCTCAACAGGATATAATTGGGTTATCCTCAGCCAAAAGCCAAGGGAAGGTCGTCGTCAACGTAGTTCTTTCCTATCCCCAGCGAAGTCAATTCACACTTCCAGTACAACAACGGTATCCCCAACAGAGTTACTATCAACATTCAGCAAGGCATCACTCTGCCCACAGAGTATGGCTTTCCAGCATGATCGCTAGAGTATCTTTTCTCCCCGCAGAATCTTCCATTCGCCAAGTTATTCCGCAACGGAGTCATCTTCTCCTACCGGTATCCTTGCAATTGTCATCCCCAGCGGAAGCAAAATCTATTCTTCGACATCAGCCCAGGATACGACTTCCCGGCACCCGTCAAGGATTTACTTTCCTAGACGAAAACATACATAAAACATCACATACATCATTATAGCATGCATAACGCACTGCATCATACAAATCTCATTTATGTTGAGAACATCATTGCTTGATCCATATCATGCATTGCATATGACTGACTTTTACCTTTCAGGGAAGATCCAGTTAAGTTCTCAAGCTACATTTCAAGACCTAGACCGGTTCAGTTAAATCATCCCAAGATTTTCCTGATGCTTATCCAGTCAAAGGCCTTCTCTGGTTCAGTTAAATCGTCCCAAGATTTTCCTGATGCTTATCCCTTTGAAGACATTTCAAGACCTAGACTGGTTCAGTCAGAGGCCTTCTCTGGTTCAGTTAAATCATCCCAAGATTTTCCTGATGCTTATCCCTTTGAAGACATTTCAAGACCTAGACTGGTTCAGTCAAAGGCCTTCTCTGGTTCAGTTAAATCATCCCAAGATTTTCCTGATGCTTATCCCTTTGAAGACATTTCAAGACCTAGACTGGTTCAGTCAAAGGCCTTCTCTGGTTCAGTTAAATCATCCCAAGATTTTCCTGATGCTTATCCCTTTGAAGACATTTCAAGACCTAGACTGGTTCAGTCAAAGGCCTTCTATGGTTCAGTTAAATCGTCCCAAGATTTTCCTGATGCTTATCCCATTGAAGACATTTCAAGACCTAGACCGGTTCAGTTAAATCGACCCTAAGATTTTCCTGATGCTTATCCAGTCAAAGGCCTTCTCTGGTTCAGTCAGATCGACCTTAAGATCTCCCTGATGCTTATCCCATTGAAGACATTTCAAGACCTAGACCGGTTCAGTTAAATCGTCCCAAGATTTTCCTGATTGCTTATCCAGTCAAAGGCCTTCTCTGGTTCAGTTAAATCGTCCCAAGATTTTCCTGATGCTTATCCCTTTGAAGACATTTCAAGACCTAGACTGGTTCAGTTAAATCGTCCCAAGATTTTCCTGATTGCTTATCCAGTCAAAGGCCTTCTCTGGTTCAGTCAGATCAACCTTAAGATCTCCCTGATGCTTATCCCATTGAAGACATTTCAAGACCTAGACCAGTTCGGTTAAATCGTCCCAAGATTTTCCTGATTCTTACCCAGTCAAAGGCCTCTCTGGTTCAGTCAGATCGACCTTAAGATCTCCCTGATTCTTATCCCAGTAGAAGACACCCCAGATTTTTCTCAACGAGCGTTGTTGAAGTTAAAGTCGCCCAAGGCTCTCTTACCATTCATGCTAAGGAAGTAATCATCCCTGGTTCTTTCATTGCTGTTTGAAGCTCCAGACTCAGCTCCTGTAACCAGTCAGGACACATCTATACCAAGCATCTAAAAAAATCAGCTCCTGCAACGTGTCAGGTACTCATTTTTCTGTTTTGCAGGTATGCAGGTTCTCGCTAAGGAATCTCCTATGCGATCAACATCCAGATGGCATCTATAAGCCCATCATCCGATCCAACAACCTCCAAATGGCATCTATAAGCCCATTACACCCTCATTGCCAACATGTGAGCGCAAATTTCCGGGCACTCTAGTGTCCAATCATCTTCTACCCTCGGATTACGAAAGGCACGTCAGCCAATCTGCATCCTCGGGTCTAAGAAGATTGAACAGGGGCAACTGTTATACCCCAAAATTTGCCCTCCCATATTCTTCAAGAGATTGCCAAGCCAAGCTACAAAATTTCCCAAGGGTTGTGCAGTGCAACTGTTTCCTATACAGTCAAAACTAGGGTTTGTGTTCTGATCAAGAATTGAAAGTTTTCAAGGACCCAATCAAGTCTCATATGCTTACAAACATGGTCAAGCATCCTCATATCAAGTTTCAAGGCATTCAGCTCAAGATTGCACAGTCAAAACCCTAAATTGCACTACAGTCAACTGTAGGGGCAAAATGGTCATTTGGCAGTCAAAAGTTCAAATTTTTGGTCAATATATCATTTTGAAGCCACAAACATCATTTGATCAATGCTTGATCATGATTCTCAAAATTTGGCTCAGAAATCATCAAAGATGCAAAAGTTGCTATATTTGGACAGCTGAAAAAGTCAACTGAAATTGACCAGGGCATAACTTTCACATGGATTATCAGAAAAATTCCATCCAAATCTCATTTTGAAGAGAAAGACATTTCCTACAACTCATCTTCATACTTCAAGTTCAATAAATGCTCTCACAAAAAGTTATCAATTTCAACATTATAGGTCATTTTCAAAAGTCAACAAAAAGGGACTTTAAGTCAAAGGCCATAACTTGAGATTGGTAAATCAAAATGACATGGGACCAAAGGCATTGGTTAAAGGACTCAAAGACCTCTCCAAAATGTCCAAGAACATGTGAAAAGCTTAAAAATTGAGCAAGTTATGCCTTGTAGAAGTTGGGAAATTTTTGTGAAATGGCAAAAGTCAACTATCCTTGAAAATCCAATTTTTGACAAAAGGGCCCCATTTTTTCCACTTGGTTCATCCTTGTCATGCCACACACGTGTCCCATGGTTAATTTCAAGACCAAATATTGATTTTTTTATTTTATTTAATTTTTGATGATTTAATTCATTTTAATTCTTTGAAAATTCAAATAAAATTTAAAAACCAATGGAATAGTGTCATGTGAACTTGGACAATTTCTATGTATCATGAACCAACTCAAGAAATCAGGCTAGGGTTCATTTGCACACTAAGTCTAGGTTTTGGCTAAAAAGGAGGAAAAATGGTTAAGAGTAAGAACCCTAGGACTAATTCCCTCCTAAGCATGGATTAAGGTCAAATAGTTAACCAATTCTATTCCATTATAATCACTAACAATTACACCTTTTTAAAGACCATGACTTTTTAAAATCAAGGTTAAAAAAAAAACCATGCCTTTGTTTCATCACGAAATTCATCATTCAACTCCAAACAAACAAACTTGTCAAACTTGAACAACACAGTACACAACATGCAAATCTGAAGAAAAAATACAAACCTTCATATCACTATTTCCACACAAACCTTATAATTTCAAACTTCCCATACAATCAAAACATCACCATGAATTCTATTTATTTTTTACTCAAAATTACAAGTCATAACTTCCATTGATTTTTGCTCATAATCATTAACACATACAGAGGAGCATATGTTCTATGTTGCCACTGTGCTTCGGTTTTGCAGGTACCAATTTATAACAAAGCTACACATGCCGCACATAACAACTGTATCTGCCACCGATTGAAGCGCAACTGTCACCACCACCAAACTTCCGGCCGCCCACGCATCTCAATCGCGCCGCCGACCATGCATCACCGCTAACCGCGACGGAGCCGTCCGCTTGAACGGCGAATGGATCTGCGACGATGCCCTTCACCCAACGCCGATTCCAACCGCCAACTTCGCGTACCCACTCGCGACGGCCAGCAACTGCCGAATTCACTCTCCTCCCCACGACAACCGCCGCTCAGCTTCCAAACCGCGGCCACCCTCCATTCGCGCAACGGATCTGAACCCAGCTCTCTCCTTCTAACCACCAACCGTTTCCATTAATTCAAGGTATGAGTTATCTTTTTATTGTTTGTTTTAACATGATTGTTTGTTGTTATCAGGTACAGAAAAAGAAAATGGAACAATGAAGGAGGAAAAGGAGAAAGGAGGAAGGTTAATGTGTTTTATGTTTTATTATTATTTATTCTTCTCTTCTTAAATTATCATAAACTTATTTTTCTATTATTTTAATAAGCAAGGTGATGTGTCTTGATACTAATGTAAAAATAAAATAAAAATCAGAAACTATAAACAAATAAAAATATGTTCACGCATTTTTTAATTATTTTTTAAATAAATTTGATTAATTCATTTAGTGTTGATTCTAAGTTAAAACTTAACATTTTTATAATAAACTCAAAAAACATTAGAATTAGGTTTAGTTCGTTATTTTAATTTTAATTAATTTTTCTTTTTCTCCTTACATCATAAAATCAAAAAATGCCAAAATATATAATTTATATTATAATTATTTTCATAAATAATAACATGTAAATATTTAGTTTTAATTAGGTTTTCAACTTTAATTCCTTTTAATAAAAATCAAAACAAAAACATAGAATTAGGTTAATGACTTTTTCCTTTTAACTTTCCTTGTTTTTTGCCATAGTATTACTGTTTTTCATAATTAAACTAGGGTTGCATTTTAGGTTAGATTTTAATTCTTTTAATAACTAAAATCCAAAAAAATAGAGTTTAGGTTTAATAACTTTTTATTTTCTTTTTTTAATTTTCCTTTTTTCAGAATAATAATATTATTTATTTATTTTCATAAATTTAAAAATGCACATAAATTAATTTAGAATTAAATTAGGTTAAAAGTCAATATTTTCATAATAAACTTAAAAGACATTAGAACTAGGATTTTAATTTTAATTAATTTTTCATTTAATTTTAATTTTAGATAACTTAATTATTTTAATTCTTTTAAAGGGTTCAACGCCCTCGCATTTGATTATTTTCTTTTTTTGCGCGTTTCATTTATTTCTTTTGTGAATATAATGTACTTGTACCAAAGCCATGTAATAGCTATTAGACATTTCCTTTCTGCAATTTATTTTAAAACGGGTCTGGATTAATTTGGCGTTGTAGACCCTCGCCCTTTGTAATAGCGTAGGACTTTTATCTTTTCCGCATTTTAAATTCCCGCACTTTTAACTGTTAAACAATAACATGAAAGAATGAATGCCCAAAAATAAAATCGAATCGTTAGATCACCAATGCATAACAAGACAAACAATAAACTGAAAATGACACACAATTCGCACACACCACCCCTAGGGTACGCCTCACTGTTGCCTTGCCTTTCGAAAGGTGATCGTCGAGTAGAGGACGTCTTAGTAAGTCCTCATGATCCGGGAACCTGGCATGAGGGTAGCTTCTAAGGTGTCTTCCCATTGCTCCGGTGATCACCATGTCCCTAAAACTCGAATTGACCCGAACACCTCCAACGGTAGTGCTACCTACCTCTCAATGGTGGGATGGCACTACTTTCAAGGACTTTTACACAGACGAATTCCTTAGGGTAGGTAGGTTCTCAAGGGTACTTGCTCTAATTTCAAACAAATCAAAATACTTTTCACACCAACACATTTTCAAAAAACTTTCAAAACAAACTTTTCAAACACTCTGACGTACGAGTTGAATTGAAACTTTTCAAAGAATATTTTTGAAACCCACATTGAAAGGAAAACAAACAATTTTGAAAACACATTGAGCAAGTACCTAAGAGCCCATGGATAACCATGGATAGAAAGGGTGCTAGCACCTTCCCTTTCTATAATCTACCTCCCGAACCGAGAAACATCTCTTTAAAGGAATTTTTCTGTGCTTTTGTCCTTTCCATTTGGAGAAAATAAAAGACGGTGGCGACTCTTGCTTACCGCGACATTTCGCGAACCAGCTTTAAAACAGTCAGTTCCAGATCCACCGATCACAATGAGAATAGGAGGTTCTTGCAAGTATTCCTTGATTTTGTCAAAGGCAATCTGTCATTCATCGTTCCATTTGACTACCTGATCTTTCTTCAAGAGTTTGAAGAGTGGCTCACAGGTAGCAGTTAAGTGCAATATGAAACGGGAAATGTAATTGAGACGACCCAAGAATCCTCTGGTTTCTTTTTCAGAACGAGGGGCTGGCATTTCTTGGATGGCCTTTATCTTGGCGGGATCAACTTCAATGCCTTTATTGCTGACAATAAATCCTAGAAGCTTTCCAGAGCATACTCCGAATGTGCACTTGTTAGGGTTTAACCTCAGTTTATATTTCTTCAGTCTCTCAAATAGTTTGTGCAGGTGACCGAGATGTTCTTCTTCAGTTTGTGATCTGGCGATCATATCATCCACATATACCTCTATCTCATGATGAATCATGTCATGAAATAAAGCCACCATAGCCTTTTGATATGTTGCCCCTACATTCTTTAATCCGAACGGCATGACCTTGTAGCAAAAGGTGCCCCATTGTGTGACAAAAGTAGTTTTTCCATATCTTCGGGAGCCATCTTTATTTGATTATAGCCCGAGAAGCCGTCCATGAATGAGAAGACTTTATGCTGAGCAATATTGTCGACTAAGACGTCAATGTATGGTAGAGGGAAATCATCTTTGGGGATTGCCTTATTCAGATCCCTATAGTTTACGCACATGCGAACTTTCCCGTCTTTTTTTGGCACTGGCACTATATTAGCCACCCATTGAGGATAGGATGTTACGGCTAGGAATCCTACATCAAACTGTTTCATTACCTCGGCCTTGATCTTTTCAGACATGTCAGGTCTCATGCAACGAACTTTTTGTTTAACAGGAGGGCAGTCTTTTTTAGTCGGCAGACAATGAACCACAATGTCGGTATCCAACCCAGGCATATCTTCATACAACCAAGCAAATACTTCCACATAATCGCGCAACATCTGAACCAAACGACTTTTGACACTGCTTTCCAAACTAGCACCGATCCTGATTTCCTTCTTTTCTGACTCAGTACCCAGGTTGATAACCTCAACTGACTCTTCATGGGGTTGAATAGCCTTTTCCTCTTGTAATAGAAGTCTGGCTAGTTCTCCTGGTATGTCACAATCTTCCTCGATTTCGTCTTCGGCTTAGTTGATAGGACATTCAAAGTCATAGTTGGCAATAATATAGTTGTTGGCAATAGGATCCAGAGTGGATATAGACCTGCAAGAGTGTGTGTGTGCATGTAAGATACATGGCTATCTTTTGGAAATGTATTTGAAAGAAAAGAAAGACAATGAACACAAATATTTGAATGCAAAAGAGTCCAATGTACTGAATAATCATATGATTAGATGAACAAAATATAAAACCATTGACAAAAGGACCAAAGTTCCCCATGCTAGGCACATGGTTTAAAAGTCAATATCAAAATATTACAGACAATGAGTTCTTGAATTGATTAAAAGCAAAAACAAGTAGATTACTCCTCAATGAAGGAGACGGGCACAAAGTCCTTCGCATGCCAATTGTTTGGCTTCCCTTCGGTTGTTGGGTAGATCCAGTCTCCGAAGGCACACTCATCATCAGAATCCTCTACGGCGTTCACTTCATGACTCTTGAGGTGGAGAGACGGCTTTCTCGTATGAGCATCTCCGATTTCTTTCTGAGCTTTGGAGGTGAAACCTATCCCAAACTTATCTGCCTTGAATGGGATGTCGGGGAGCTGACCCCACATCTCATTGTTTCCTTCTTCTACCACCGCACGGGAATCCTTAAGAGAAATCATCTTGGAAATAACTTTATCGGCCTTTGGAGTGTTGGAGGAGATTTTTGTGGTGGCCACAACTTCAAATTTATGGCAAGGAGTCTCTATGAATTCGCCATCCATTTTTACATACTTGAAATAAGTGAGGTGGCTTACCATAAATTCTTCTTCACCGCAAACAGTGACAACCTTCCCTTGAACTGGATATTTTAACTTCTGGTGGAGAGTAGAAGTGACCGCACCTGCCCCATGGATCCATGGGCGCCCAAGTAAGCAAGAATACGCAGGCCGTATGTCCATTATGTAGAATGTGGAGTTGAAAATATTTGAACCAACCTTAATTGGGAGATCCACCTCTCCATGAACCATCCTTTTCGATCCATCGAATGCCCTCACAACAATATAACTTGGCTTCAAAACCAAACCTTCACAGTCTAGCCGATCTAAGGCGCCTTTAGGTAACACGTTTAAAGATGAGCCTGTATCTACCAAAACATGTGCCAGAGTGGTCCTCTTACATTCAACGGAAACATGTAAGGCCTTATTGTGATCCTTTCCCATGGGAGTTAAATCTGCGTCAGAGAATCCCAGACCATTGTCAGCGGTCAGACTTACTACGCAGTTTTCAAACTGGTCGGTTGTGGTTTCTTGAGGCACGCGAGCCTTTTTCAAGAACTTAATCAGAGCTTGTGCATGGGCGTCGGAACATAGCAATAGGGATAACATTGATATTTTAGAAGGGGTTTGTCCCAACTGCTCCACTATTTTGAAGTCGCTTTTCTTGATGATTTTCAGAATCTCCTCCATCTCTTGAGTGGATGGTTCTTCCATAACAGTCTTTTTAGAAAGTGCCTCTTCTCTAGAAGGCTCTCCTTCTTTCTCTTTCCCTTTAGTATTGGCACCAGCATTTCCGTTGGTTATGCGGATTGGAACTGCGGTAGTGGTTGGTGGTGAAATATCAGGGGAAAAGACTCTTCTTGTTCTTGTGACTTTACTAGAACCAGTGATATTAGTAACACATGCTTCATTATCATCAATCCAAGAATTTTTTTTACCCCATGGTAATAAACATCGACACCATAATCCCATGGAATCGCTTTATCAGAGGTGTATGGAACAGGTCTGGCAGCACTGATTATGAGAGGAGCAATGATTGGTTCGTTTGAAATCCTGATAGGACCTTTGGATGAGATCCTAAGAGGTTTGTTTGAAATTGTTATGATGGCCAAGTCTTCAGCTTTGTCGACTGAATTTTGGATGGCAGGATTCTTTTCGAATAGAATTTTGCGGCTATCCATTAGGCGTTGTATACCTTTCCTTAGTTTTTCACACCCATCAGATTGTCTCATATAGCCCACACAGTCTTTTTCACAGCCGGGGAAAGTCCCAGCTTTCAACAGATTGCTCTTGATTACATTCAATGGAGTAGTTAACCCTTTGACGGAGGCGATGAAAGTCGTATCTTCGATGGCGTTAACACCTTTGTCGTGTTTCGGCATCGGAGCGGTAATTACATTTGGTGTTGGAGGAGGATCAAATTCAATAGTCTTGTTGTCGATTAAATCCTGGATTTTGTTCTTCAGAGCCCAACACTGATCAGTTTCATGTCCTGGGCTATTTGAATGATAAGCACATTTTGCATTTGGATTATATCTCAGTGACGAGGTGTCAGGGTTGGCAGGAGGATCCCGTAATGTCACTAAATTGATCCTGAGCAGATGCTGAAGGACTTGAGATAATGACATGCCTAACCTTGTGAACTGTCTTCTTGGAGCTTCAACCCGTTGATGATTGGTAGATGGTCTTTGAGTAGCAGTCGGATTGGAGATTTGGACAGCATTGACAGACGGATGATTATTCATTTTGGTATGGGCCTTTGCTCTATACACAGCATTAACTTCTTTCTTCGTGGCAAAAGGTTTCTTGACAGGTTTGGGAGTCGAAGTAGATGCCACAGAGATCTTTCCACTCTTAATGCCACTTTCTACTCTCTCACCGGTTAGGATTAGTTCGGTGAAACCAGAAGAAGAGCAGCCAATCAACAGATTGAAGAAAGGACCAGATAATGTGCTCATGAACATGTCAATATGTTCCCTATCAGTCAAGGGAGGTTGGACCCTACTTGCAAGGTCTCTCCACTTCTGTGCATACTCCTTAAATCCTTCATCCTTCCCCATGGTCATACCTTGAAATTGAACCCTCGTCGGTGCCAAGTCGGTGTTGTACTGATATTGATGGTAAAAGGCAGTAGATAGCCCCTCCCAGGTATTGATGCGAGAGCCATCCAACTGGTAAAACCATTCAAGTTGTGTTCCAGCCAGACTCTCTTGGAAAAAGTGAACCCAGAGTTTTTTATCAGCAGTGTGCGGTTGTATCTTGCGCACATAGGACTTCAAATGGAGCTTTGGGCAAGAAACCCCATCGTATTTTGCGAAGGTTGGTATTTTGAACTTGTGGGGAATAACTACCCCAGAGATTAAGCCCAAATCGTCAAAATTCAGACCGGGAATAGCTTGGATCTCAACTGCTTTCAATCTGTCTTCTAGTTGCTTGTATTTGATATTTGCGGGTGGATATTGTTCATTGAAATAATCATCATCAGATTCTTGGTCATTGATACAGTCGGCCTGAGTACTCTTGACTTCACCAATTTGGTTCTCATCCTCTTTGGATGAATCTTCCTCTATTGGAATTTGACGGATTGTCTCTTTGAACCTTCTACCCATGTTGAGCAGAGCTTTCTTCTTTGGCTTTTTCTTAGCGGCCAACAAAGCCATCATATCCTGTTGCCCCTTGGCTAGGGCGAGTAAAACTTCCTGAAATTGAGAGTTTTGAGCCTGGAGTTCCATCACAGTTTTCTCTAGATCCATCTTGCTAAAATAAACAACAGAGAGATAAGGAAACCTGTTATGCGGACACCTGTCATGTCATGATGCATGGATATGCAATATGCAAATGATTTCAAGGATTTAAAGGATTTAACTTTGTATAGACAAAAAGTGAACAAACGTTAACTTGCATTAAATATTCCTTGTTTTGAATACAAACATGCCTCTTGGTCTTACAATAACAGAAATAAGCATTAAGTAAACTCCTAAGACAAAAAAGTCGTGTGCATCTTCTTTGGCGCAATGTAGGTGTTTAAGCTCATATCTTCATGAAGTTCCCTCGTAAGCTCCAATATCTTCATCTCGCTTTCATAGAACTTGGCTTCGAAGGTGTCTCGTTCTCCTTTTAACTGAATCCAAGCGTTTTACAAATCTTTAAGAGAAGTAGGCATGTCAGGATAGAGGATCGTATGTGGAATATCTCCCTCGACTACTAGCTCCATGATAACAAGTAAGACTGCTTCATAAGGCATCTTGAGACTTTGGGCGCGAGCCCTTACCCATTTAAGATAAGGTTCCAAAGGAATGGAATTCTTATGCCCCAATGTCTTGCTATCAACTTTGTTAGCCATACCGCAAGCTCGTATAAATTTGTAACGGTAACCTTGGGTATCGCTTTCGTAGTCAAATGCAATTCCTTGGATGAGTACCTCATGAGGACCGTCTCTTCTAGTGTATCCAAATTGCCGCAAAGCTAAATAAGGGTTGTAAGTAATTCCCCCCCTAATGCCAAGTAGAGGGACATTAGGTAATTCTCTGCAGCGATCAATGATGGTAATGTCTTCTAAGGAGCGATAATACCAACGGATATCAGCATGCGAAAGTGATATCAATCTTTTAGACCATCTCATACCTTGTTAATTCTTTACCACGGATCGAGGTAGGTACAAAATAAACCACCTAGCCAACAGAGAAGTGCAACACATCAAGGTCCCCCTTTTCTTCAAAGTGCGAGAGTGAAGAGAATGCAATATGTCTCCAAGCAATGTAGGCACCGGATTACGAGATATGAAAATCTTAATCGCATTCACATCTATAAATTGGTCAGGATTTGGAAATAGTACCAATCCATAGATGAGAAGAACCAGAATTTCCTCAAAGGCTTGTAGATCCAAATTATTCCAACACTCTTGAGTCTTCTCCAAAAAAAACTTTGCTAGTAACCCTTTAACACCACTCCTTGTTACCTAATTTGCTATTATGTCAGATGGTTGCAAATGTAGAGATGGAGAAATTTCCTTAGGTTTAGGGTCTCTTTCAATACCGTTGAAAGGCAACTGATTAAGAATAGGGATCCCCATGAGTTGAGAAAATTCTTCCAAAGTGGGCACAAGTTGGTAATCAGGAAAAGTGAAGCAATCATGCAAAGGGTCGAAAAATTAGACAAGCACCTTTATCATCTCTTCTTCAATACTTGAGGTAACCAAACTAAGGAATCGCCCATGTCTTTTGGTGAACGGGGAATCTTCAGAGACCCTTGATACTAAATCCTTGAGTTGTGGAGGTATCCTCACAAGACTGACTTGGATAGTGTTCCTACGAGCGGAGGCCATGTCCTACAAAACAGAACAAAGATAAATCCAAAAATCCTTGAAATGGTTAGTGATGTTTATGATGTTTATGATGTTATGATGTTATAATGTTTATGTACAAGTGCATATACAGAGCAAACAATTCCTCGGTTTAGGCTTGCATGGGGTTTCAGGTAAGTACCCTCTTGAAGTTTTAGTTGGCTCAACCTGTCCTAGTTAAAGGTAACCGGGTTCTAAGGGATCTCAATATCACCAATCTTTCCCCCAAGTTTCGTTCGATAAGCGATTGACTCGCAACCAAAAAATACTCAAGAGTTTAACCTCAATGAGTGTAGCATTGAGTATCAACCAACTTCGGATTGCACCAAAGCCGGTCATCTCGCTACGTCCTAATGGCCAAGTTGGTCAAGTAAGGTTCTAAGGTCAGTTGATGCTTTATGACACCACGCGGCGGCCCCGTACTCTCCTTGATTGACTCAAGGGTTACTGGTACCAACCAAAGTGCCACATCAATGTAGCTACTGCTTCAACCGTGTCGGTATACCCCGCACAGTTCCCTCACAGTTTATTGCTACTTACCTAAAATGTATCCCCCAAATCCGGGTGTAGGATTTTTTTAATAGTAACCCAAACAAGGAACCAAAATATAAAGCAGGAAAAAACAATGTAAGCAAGTAAATGTGATCTAACCCTAAGGTAGCCCCACTTTTAAGAACGTCCCCAGCAGAGTCTCCAGTTCTGTGATACGCTGGGAGAACTAGCGTTAAGGGTTTTGCGATTGTGTTTGCAAATGTTGCGGTTTAGCAAGAGTCGCCACCGACTTTTCTTTTATCCAATAAGGAAAGGTGAAAAAGCACAGAAAAGACCTTTTGAGATATTTTCTTGAGTTCGGGGGGTAGATTATGAAAATTGAAGGTATTAGCACCCTTTCCATCCATGGTTTTCCATGGGCTCTTATTTACTTGTTAGATCACTTGCTTTTGTTTGAAAATTATGTTTTTGTGTGGTTCTGAAAGTATTTTGAAAAGGTGCCATCGTTTAGGAGAACTTTGCAATGATTCTCGTTCGTAAGAATGTATGCAAAGTGTTTAGCTTTTGAAAATATTTCAATGTTTGGAAAATGTTTTGAAGATGTTTTGGAAAGTGTATGTGATTATTTTGAAAAATAGCAAGGATGTTTGTTTTTGATTTTGAGCAAGTAACTAAAAGTAATCCACCCACTCAAAAGGTTTTATATGTGTTTTTCCTCCTCCTTTAGATGTTGCTACCTTACCATTGATTTGATAAGAATCCTCATCGTTGGATGTGAAGGGACGAGCGTTGGGTCATCGTATGACCATGATAGCAATGTTGTGAAATGACTTAGCACTTTTCTGTAGGGACTAAGATCATTTTGAAAGGCAACTTTGATAGCGTCATCGAGGGACTATGATCTTTTCTTAATTCGTTTGTGCTAAGACATCCCACATGCATAACATGGCCATTTTTGTAAGGCAACAAGTGGAATTTCCCTAAGGGTGCATGTGTGCAAGTGTGTTTGATTGCATACATTTTGTCTTTGATTTTTGGTTTGTCTACTTGTTGATTTTATCTTGCCATACATACCTAATTAACATTTATATGAAGGTAATAAAAGAGTGCAAAAGATAAATCCTACACTATTACAACCAGATTGAATTGCATGAAAATATAAAGGAAAAAATAAGGTAAAAGCAATAAAAATGGATCTTTCGACTTAGGGTGGCAACCCTTTGATTCTGCCATTTTTGGCCTTCTTCGACCTTACCTGAAAGGGGTGAAAGAATGAATTTCGACTGGGGCCTAGAAACCAGCATATTTTGGCTTTCGATTGGGGCCTGGAGGCCAATATGTTGTGCCTTTCGACTGCCTCTTTCATTTGGCCTAGTATGGAAGCCAGAGGCTTCGTTTCTAACTTTTCTGTCTCCTGTCTCTTTCATTTGAGTTTGAATAGCAATATGGCCCAAGGCCATGCCAACATCACCTTAAGACTAGATTAGTTCTTTAAAGCATATTTAAATGTACCAAGGGCAAAAGCCAAGAAGATGGTTAACCATGACACATATTAAGAGAGTGAAAACAAAACAAAAAGAAGAAAATAGTACGTACATGTTTTAAACGAAAAAGAAAGCTTATTTACATGCTATGCTGGAAACGAAGGGTCAAAGGTTAAGAATGACTTACCTTGCTGGAGGTTGGAACTTGTTCTGGACTTTGAAGCGGTTGCTTTGAATGCCTTTGGATTCGAAGGAAAAGGCCCTGGGTAGTTCTTCGACACTGGATTCGAAAGAGCAAAATAGGTGAAATATACTTTTCTGCTGGATTCGATGGAAAGAACAAATGGGATATTCCTTGAGTTGAAGGAAACTGGAATGTGTGGTTGTTCTTCAGATTTGAAGGAGATGAATGTGATTCTGGGCTTTTTTGTGATTTCTCAAGTGTTGAAGTGTTTGAGAATTTTTTGTTGTGTTTGAGAGAATTTGGGGGATTCGTTCCTCAGGTCCAAAGATCCTCTCCCCTTTTGTGCAAATGAACTCTCTATTTATAGAGAAAGGCTTTTGGGAAGCTTGGTGAGCAAATATAATAAAATAAGGCTCAGCCTGGAAAGTAAATGCCCACTTGTGCCATAAAAGTAAAATGAATGGTTCAGATGGGGTTGCTTCCTTCTGAAGGAAAACAGGCGCAAGGCTCAAGACAAACCTTTCTAAAAGGTAGTATTATGTTGTTAAGTGCAAGTGGTCTTGGACAACAAATGGGTAAAGGCCTATTTTAGCATGCATAAACAATTAAGTATAGGGTGAGTCATAGGTTTGAGGCCTGGAAAGGGAAAACACGTAGCCCAGCCTATGGGTATAAATGTTCAACTTGATCTTTTGAGTCGAATCCTCCATCTTTCTACACCTTTCGACCAGACTAGAACAACACAGCATTCGTTTTCACCAGTTTTATGTCATAATGCAGGACTATGGCGTGTCAAAGGGTTTACAGATGGATTTGAAAGTTATATGAAGGCGCATTCGAATCATACATGGAGATGAATTTGAAAGTCACAAGAAGGTAGCCATTCATCCAATCGAAAACTTATGCATCCAAGGCAAACAGGTGAGGGGCGAATGGTGCAGTCGAATGACACTTTTCAGAAGGTTATTAATTTCTGAATCGAAGGAAGCTTTCAGAAGATTATTGAATTTTTAAATTGAAGAAAACCAAAAGGAGGCCTTTACTTCCTGAGTCGAAGGACATTCCTGAGCCGGAAGACACTGCTTCAGAGGGAAACAAAAACTCAATTGAAGCTTGTATGAAGATCATTTCCTTCTAAGTCGAAGGAGGCCTTTTTGAAGTCACATGCCCAGACGAAAGAGGCACTCTAGCAGCAACTTTTGAGCAATCGAAGGAGGTGCAAAGTCTAGTCGAAGGGGACTGAATCGAAGGAGACCTATTTTCCTCCAAACTCGTCAAAATGTTATTTTTATCTGTTTTCTCTCTTTTTGACAGTTTCCTTTTAATCCTGGTGCTGGAAAATCCCAATGTACATGTGCAAGCTTGAACCTTGAGAATCTTTGTGAGAGATGCCTTAAGAATTGAGAGGGCAAATTTTGGGGTACAACACGTACATTTGTCCGTACTTCAATAGAGGAAACCTCATTCTTTCATGTGTATGGTATGGAAGTAGTGCTCCTCATTGAGGTTGAGATTCCCTCTTTGCGTATAATGTAACGCCCGTAATTTAATTAATTATTTAATTAAATTATTTTTGGAATATTTGTGAAGTTGTGTTATGATGATAGTTGACGTGTTATAGTTATTGGATTTATTTATTTTATTAAGTTATGGAATAATATTAGAATAATATTATTATTTGATGTGGACTTGTTTTAAAAGAATAGAAGTAGTAGAAGGGGGTGTAGGAGTTTTGAGCCCATTAAGGCATATTGAGAACTATAGGGTTATTTTATTATTGTTAGAAATAATAAGGGAAAAGAAGAAGCAGTAAGAAGAGAAAGAAATAAGGGTTGGAAGAAGAGAAAGAGAACGTGAAAGTGCAGAAAAGGAGGAAAAGAGGCAGAACGAAATTCAATCGGAAAAGTTATAGAGCAACCTTCAATCCAAGGTAAGGGTGGGGTTCTGACTCTATAATAGGGTTTATGATGAGTGGTATGTGGGATTAGATTTGAGAAGTTGTCTTGTTTATGATTTGAATTTATATGTCGTTGTTTGATGAGAATCAATGATTTAAAGATGAATAACGATGCCCTAATGATGTATATTTGATGTAGAAATATAGGATTATTATAATTAATGATTACCTATGATTAGAGATGTTTTTTGGGCCTAAAGCATGGAAACAATAGTGAAAACGCAGAAAATATTCATGACAGAACAATATGTGTCGACCCCAAAAGCCATGCATCGATGCATGAAGGATTTTAGACTCAGGATGAGTCGATACAAAGAAGACTTGCGTCGATACATGTAGGATTTTAGACTCAGGATGAGTCGATACATAGGACCATGTATCGATACATGCAGTGTTGCTGACTCAGTATGAGTCAATACAAAGGGAGTACGCATCGATACATCCAGGGTGTTAAACCCAGTACGCGTAGACCCAAAGCATGATGCGTCGACTCGTGTAGTCTGGTTTTTGACAAATTCGTTCCCAGAGGCTATAACTTGAGTTTATGGATTTCGTTTGAGGTGTCGTTTGAAGCGTTGGATAGATAACGCGATGAACTTCATTCTTAAGGATTAAAATGAAGGATAGGAAGGATAATCCTAGTAACCCAATTTAGGACTAGAGTTAGCTTCTTGCGTTAATCGCTATGATGATTCTGTGAAGTATGATGAGGATGAGATGATTATAGACTGATGTTTGGTTCATAACATTAAGGTTAATGATGATAATGATGTAGTATTACAGAATAATATGTAGAGGTTGTTAACTAGAGGTAATCCTTAAATGATTAATTAATTATAGGCAATATCATGTTGTAGGCCTATGGCCAACATTGTGGGAATTGTCGATCTATCGTTGTATTGTTGTTGTGGCTGATTTGCTGTGAATTATGATGATAAATGATGTTTGATGAATTATGATGATAAATGATGTTTGCTGAATTATGATGATAAATGATGTTTGATGAATTCTGATGATAAATGATGTTTGCTGAATTATGATGATAAATGACGTTTGATGAATTATGTTGATAAATAATGTTGATGAATGATGTTGATGAAAGGTGTTGAGATGCCTCTAATAATTGGCAGCTATTAAGATGTAGGCTTCTTGCCAACGATGATGTTGTATTTAGATGTTGTTAATTATGGTGTTGTTATTACATTCAGGATTGTGTCGCATACATTGCATTTCAAGATGGAGCTGATGCTCGTTAAGATGGCCTGTATTGGCGAATATTAAGATGAAGGCTTATGCCTTGTTGATGCCTCTATTTATTAGCAATTATTTTGAGATGGGAGTTCTGATCCAATGTTACTACATGAATTTGCATAGTATTGAGTCATATTATTTGATTGCATGAAGAGGTTGTGTATTGATGCAGTAAATGTGTATATTATTGGTATTCTATTGCGATTATTGTTGTTTATAAGATGAGAAGTGGTGATGTTATATGATCTAATTTAATATATTATTTATCATACATTTTATTATATTGTTAGATATCTCACCCCTTATGTTTGAATGTTACCCTTACGTTGGAAACGTGCAGGTAATCCATAGTGAAGGCAGTATACCTTCGGTAGTTTGAGCCGGTGTCATTGCTCTGATATGTAACACTCGGGGGGGATGAACGCTTGTTGCTTTTTAGTTATTAATTATTTCAGTTGTTGAACTTTAATTTGTTCGTTTCTAAGTATGCATTATTTTGAAGTTGTTGAAATTGTTGGACAAAGAAGTTATTATGATTCCACTGCGTAGATGTTTAAGTTGTTGAATTAACTGATTAAACTATTTTGCTGATAGTTCATCCGAAGTTTTAAAGTGTTATGTATCCATGTTGAATGCAATGTGTTTTTAAAGTTGAATTTGTGGCATCCTGATTTCAGTTGCATGGATTTTATAACTCTGATTTGCATATATAATTGTCTGGTAGAATTGGGGTGTTACAAAGTTGGTATCAGAGCAAAGGTCGACCCGTCTGACCTTGTTGTCGAGTCGTAGTTGTCTAACAATCGAGTATTGTTAATTTGAGTTCTAACTGTTGTTTATGTTGTAGTGATAAGTTGAGATGGATGGAAGGAATGATGTTGCACTTGCTGCTGCTTTAGAAGCAATGGCACATGCGATGGAGAATCATCCGAATGCTAACGGGAATGCTGGATCTCATAGTTTGGCGACTTTCCAGAGAGAGAATCTTCCTACCTTCAAGGGAAAGTATGATCCTGACGGAGCATTGGATTGGTTGAAAGAGATTGAGAGAATCTTCCGTGTGATGGACTGTACTCCAGCACAGAAGGTTCGATATGGTACTCATATGCTAGTAGTTGAAGCTGATGACTGGTGGCTAGAGACTTGTCAGAGATTGGAAGTTGCAGGTGAGAATGTCACTTGGGCTGTGTTCTGTAGGGAATTTTTGAGGAAGTAATTTCCTGAAGGTGTTCGTGGTAAGAAGGAAATCGAGTTCCTTGAGCTGAAGCAAGGGAATATGTCGGTTGTTGAGTATGCTATAAAGTTTACTGAGTTGGCTAAGTTTTATCCGCACTACGTTGAGGCATATGCTGAGTTTTCAAAATGTATCAAGTTTTAGAACGGGTTGCGCCCGAAGATCAAGAAGGCAATTAGATACCAAAAGATTCGTGTCTTTGCTGATTTGATTGATAGTTGCAGGATTTATGAAGAGGATAATAATTCTCATTACAAGATTATTAGTGAGAAGAGGGGTAAACACCAACAGAATCGTGGTAAGCCTTATGATACCCCAGCTGGTAAAGGTAAACAGAAAGTTGCTCAGGGTCAGAGGACTAGTGGGTGAGATACTCCTGCTGGTGTGGTTTGTTTCAAATGTGGGAAACCTGGGCATAAGAGTAACGTGTGTACTACTGAAGTAAAGAGGTGTTTCTGTTGTGGTAAGAATGAACATGTTGTATCTGAGTGCAAACATAAGGATGTGATTTGTTTCAACTGTAGCAAAGAAGGGCACATTTGTAGTCAGTGTTAGAAACCAAAGAGGGTGCAGACAAGTGGCAAAGTGTTCACTTTGGTTGAGGATCAGACAGCTGTTGAGGACAGACTTATCAGAGGTACATGTTTCATTAATAGTACTCCTTTAATTACTATTATTGATACCGATGCTACTCATTATTTTATTACTGCTGATTGTGTTGAAAGATTGGGTCTTATGTTGTCTTCTATGAATGGAGAAATGGTCGTCGACACTCCAGCCTAGGGGTTGGTGACTACTTCTTTTGTGTGTTTAAAGTGTCCCTTGTCGATCTTCGACGGAGACTTTGCTGTTGATTTGGTTTGTTTACCTTAAGAGGGTTGGATGTGATTTTGGGTATGAACTGGTTAGAGCATAACTGTGTTCATATTAACTGTTATGACAAGTATGTGAGGTTTTCTACTCCTGAAGAAGAGAAAGATAGTTTGTTGTCTGCTAAACATTTGAAGAAGTTGATGCAAAAATAAGCACATATGTTCTCGTTGATGGCGTCGCTATCTGTAGAGACTCAAGCTATAATTAAGGAATTGAGGGTGGTGTGTGAATTTCCTGAAGTTTTCCCTGATGAGATTCCTGATATACCTCCAAAGAGGTAAGTTGAATTTGCAATTGATCATGTACCTGGTACCAGACCTGTGTCTATGGCACTGTGATACGGTGGCCAGAACTGGGACGTGGTTTCCCTATTTGGTTAGGGAAATTATGTTGGTTTGCGTTTTGCGTTTGTGTTCGCAAAATGTCGCGGTAAGCAAGAGTCGCCACCGACTTTTATTTTATCCAACAAGGAAAGGAAAAAAGCACAGAAAAATTCCTTTTTCGAGATATTTCTGAGTACGGGGGATAGATTATAGAAAGGGAAGGTATTAGCACCCTTTCTATCCGTAGTTATCTACGGGCTCTTAGGTACTTGCTCATCATTTTCAAAATTGTTTTCTTTGTGTTTGTGGGCTTTAAAAAGTTTTTGTTTTAACTTCGATTTAACTCTTGCTTTTGTCTTCAAGAGTGTAATAAAGTGTTTTTTGAAAACTTGTTTGTAAAGGAGTATAAGTGTGAAAAATTTTGTTTTGAATGAGCAAGTACTTAAGAACTAATCTACCTACTCGAAAAAAGAATCGTTCTATGTTCGTTTCTTTTAGACGATGCTATCCCACTATTAGTGAGTAGGTAGCACTGTCATTAGAGTTTTGAGGGTCAATTCGAAAGGGACGTACGGTCACTAAAGCAATGTTAGGACGTCTTAGTAGTAACCCTAATGTCTTATATCATTCATCCAAGGCAACCATATCCGAGGCAACCTTTCCAAGGCAACTTGATCTTTGGACAAAAGGACGGCCACTAAAACATCCTATACTCAATGACCGTTTACGGAAGGCAACCAAGTGGGAGTGTACCCTAGGAGTGTGCATGTGCGAATGATTCAATTTCAGTTTATTTATCTTTGCACATTTAGGGTAATCTAACTGTTTTTAAAATTAGTCATACATTCTTGACATGCAAACCCTAATTATTCATACATCTAACAGTTGATAATTTGCGGAATTTAAAATGCGGAAATTAAACTACGCTATTACAAGGCTTCGGGTATTTACATAGCCAAAAACAAACCCTTTGAAAATAAAGTGATAATGAAAAGTAAAAGTCCTAATTAAAACTATTACAAACTGTGAGCAGATACAATAATTGGGTAAAGATAATAATAAAGCGCGCGATGAAAATTAGATCAACGAGAAACTAGGGTTTTGACCCTCTTAGTCAAAAGAAAAATGTTTTTGTTTTTTTTAATAAAAGAAATAAATTTTCTAAATTAAATATGCAAATTAATTAATAAAAATAATTACATGACTTATTTTGGTTTTTTTTTTTGGTTATTTTAGGAAAAAATAAAGAAAAATTAAATTTGGAATAAAAACCTAATTATTCTAATTATTTTTAAGTTATTTACAAAATAAATTAAAGTTATCTAATTTAATCAAACCTAATTAAATTAATTAATTTATTGAAAAAAATAATACCTAAATCTAATTGGTGAAAAATAATATTTTTGGTGATTTTTTTATAAAAAGAAAATAATTATTTGGTTAGTAAATAAATAAATAAAAATAAATGAAATAAATAAGATATAAAAGAAAAAGAAATTGGGCTTGAAAATTGGGGGTGCAAAGAGCAGAATCTGGGCCCATTTGAATGAGATCCGTTTGACTTTTTGGATCCAGTATGGCACGCTGACTGTGGCTTATGGGCGTCCTCCATCGTTGGCCATCAGATTTGGCCCCAGGACACTTGGCACAATGGATTATGAGGACGTATGGTGGTCATTTGCTTCATGCACGTACTGAATTGCCTGAAAGAAAATAAGAAAATAACAAATGCTGGAGGCAGGGGTCGAACCCCTGACCTCAAGCCTTCCAATGCCTTAATACCTGCTTGGCTACCACTGGGCCAATTGTTCTTGTTGTACATAAATTAAATGACAATAATAATATGCAAAATAAAGAATTAGTGGGAAATTGAAAAAAAACATGCGCTGCTAGTTTGAATAGGCCAATGGGACGGTGACAACTGGTCATCTTCTTCCCCTCTCCGTGGGTAAAAGTCCCAGACTTTTACCTACGGATGCTTGTCCGTAGCTATAAGCAGAGCTTGCTCCAAAATCTTCCATGGGCCAAATAAATGACACCTAACGCCATGGTTGAGTTTGTCTCGTTCTCCTGAACATGATGGTACCACTTACGAAGGCTAATTTTTCCTGTAAACAAAAACCCTGAAACAAACTCCAAAACCCTAACAATGGCGGTTTACAATTCAGTCCATGAAAATGTAATTGGGTATTATAGAAAGCCTGCAAACATAATGGTGATCAAGAATGTACAATTATTTTACGCTATAAGTGCAAGAATAATGTTATTCGAATTCAAGAATGTTGCAATACCGTGACGGACTTACAGTATGTTGTAGGGCTTGACAACGCTTGCTTTCGATTGCTTTGGCTTGCTGAGAGTCCTAGGAATCGATTGGGATTGCTAGAAGGCCTTGAGGATGCCTGGAATACTGAATTTGATCTCACACTTTTTCTTGATTTTTTTCAGATTTTATTCTTGCTCATGCGCCTGTTTCTAACCTTGTTTTTGAGTCTGCACGCACTCTATATGTACCAAGCAATGTATTAGGGTTGATAAGCTGTATTCAACCTTCCTCCTTCAATGATTTGGATTGTGATCTGATACACTTTGAAAACTTTCCAAAATTGGTCCAAATCCAATCTTTTTGTGCACACATGCCTTGATACGAGTTTGAATGACTTGCTAGTTGTAAATGGAACCTGAAACAAGCACAAAATCTCTTACTTTCAATATTTTGGATTTTATTTGATTTGTTTTGATTTAAATTGAATTAATTCAAATAAAAATCAAAATAAATAATAAAAATAATATATTGACAAGTGGCAAAGGCTAGAGCTCGTGGACTGTGTTGCCAACTCAAAACAAGTGAAAAAGATTGGGCCCATTTGGCAAAATTTGAAGTTTTAGGCATAGTTGACTTTTGGCAATTCTGCAAAAAAGGTCAACTTCACCAATGCATAACTTCCTCAATTTTGACTCTTTGGAGGTGTTCTTGGACTTTTTAGAATGCTTGAGATGTCCTATAATCAACCCTTTTGGTCTCATCTCATTTTTATATTCCATGCTCATGTATGAAGCTTTGACAAAAATGGTGTTTTTGTTGACTTTTTAAAATGACCTATAATGTCCAAATTCATAACTTCTTGTGAGTGCATATTTTGAACTTTGGAGCTGAAGATGGATTGTAGGGAATTTCATCCTATTCAAAATTATCTTTGGATGGGTCATTTCTCATAAAGTATGAGAAAGTTATGCTTGGTCAAAGTTGAGTTGACTTTTCCTACAAAACCCTAATTTAGCAACTTTTGGTCCTTGAGGAATTATGAGCAATCCTTGATGAATGATGATAAAACCTTGATAAAATGATGAAATATACTTCAAAATGAGGACGTTGACCAAAAATCTTGAAGTTTGACTGTATGTGGGCCACAGTTAGCTTTTGCCCTAGCATTGTCGATTTTCAGGCCTTTGAGCAATTGACTGAGCAAACTTTCTCTGCAAAGCTTGAAACTTGACATGGATGATCTTGAGAAAATATTAGGACATTGGTGAGAATTTGGGATCCCTTGGACTCAAGTATCTTGATGCAACATGAAACCCTAATTTGGGGTAGACTGCCTTAGGAGAGAGCTTGTCTGGCCAACCCTTGGACTACCTTGAGCAACTTGAGGATCTTTCTTGAAATGTTTTGAGAAATATGGGAGGGAAAATTTGGGGTACAACAGCTGCCCCTGTTCAATTTTCTTAAACCTGAGGATGTAGATTGGCTTTCGTGCCTTTCGTGATCCGAAGGTGGAAGAGGATTAAACACTAGAGTGCCCAGAAATTTGCACTCGCATGAAGTGATGTCCATCTTGCGATATCAGGAATGGGCTTAAAGATGACATTTGGAAATTGTCGACGAGGGGGATGGGCTTAAAGATGCCATCTGAAGGAGTGTCGATCGCATAAGAGATTCCTTAGTGAGAGCTTGTATACCTGTTGTTGAGGAAAATTTCGTTGGGGAATGTTGATCTCTGTCTCGAGAGAAATAGAATTTTAGGAGCTTCGTCGTTTGTTATTCTGCTGGTGAGTCATCTCAGTTTGACTTTTAGGTACTTCGATCGTCCGTATTCTATTGAGGAAACATCTCTGTTGAATTTTAGGAACTTGGTCGTCCGTATTCTACCGAGGATCATCACTGTTGAATTTTAGGAACTTTGGTCGTCCGTATTCGACTGAGGAAACATCTCTGTTGAATTTTAGGAACTTGGTCGTTCGTATTCTACCGAGGAATCATCTCAATTTGAATTTTAGGAACTTTGATCGTCCGTATTCTATTGAGGAAACATCTCAATTTGAATTTTAGGAACTTGGTCGTCTGTATTCTACCGAGGAATCATCTCAATTTGAATTTTAGGAACTTTGATCGTCCGTATTCTATTGAGGAAACATCACAATTTGAATTTTAGGAACTTGGTCGTCCGTATTCTACCGAGGAATCATCTCAATTTGAATTTTAGGAACTTCGATCGTCCGTATTCTATTGAGGAAACATCTCAACTTAAATTTTAGGAGCTTCGATCATCCGTATTCTATTGAGGAATCTTCTCTATCAAAGAGGAAAGTTGAATTTTAGGAGCTTCGGTCGCCCGTTATTCAACTGGGGATTAGACCATTATCCAGTTGTACCCGGGCTTCACAACTTGAATTTGTGAGAATTTGATTGTATCCTTCCTGGAAGGTAAAGGTTAGCCGTATGTAATGCATGATATGTATCAAGCAATGATGTTCTCAAAATAAATGAGATTATGTTTGTATGATGCGTGTATGCATGTGTCATGATGCATGAAAATGTGATGTTCTTAGCTGGGGAAAATAAATCCCAGATTGTTGCTGGAGAAAAGAGTTGAATTCTTCATTTCCGCTGGGGATAGTGGATAAAGATGATTGTGAGAATGATCCTGTAGGAGAGAATAACTCCGCTAGGGAATAAACTGACGAGAAAATGTCTCTGTGGGGAGGACAAACTCTTCTAGAGAACCCGTTGATTTGGAGAAATAACCTCGGCTGGGGATGAATCATCACTGCCGGCGATGATAAACTCTGTTGGGGATTGAATTCCTGTTTGTAAAAAGGAATGAACTCCGCTAGGGATGATTTTCCAGTTGTGACTTCACGGGGAATAATCTTCTAGACTCTACTGGGAACAATCTTCCAGAGTCCATTGGGGATAATTTTTTCAAACTCCGTTGGGGATAATTTTTTAGTACTGATGGTAGATAAACTATGCTTGGGGGAGAATATCACCGACTCATTCGCATTTGTGAGCCTCAGCTGGGGAGAGTTAACACCATTGTCTTTCTCCTACTCTGCAGGGAGTGAATGTTCTTTTGATCGTTTTCTCCAACTAGGTCTATCCCTATACCTAGTGGATAGAGCAACTGTACAGTTCGGGCATTTCTTATTTGCCCCTGTTTCTGATATTACGAGTAATCGTCTTTTGTTTCGCATGTAAATATTCATGAGCAGCAATCAATGTCAAATGCATATATTAAAAATGAACATTGGACGTTCTTGCAAAACAAAACAGAAAAAGAAAAACAATTTGAAATTTCTTTATGAAAACGAATCGTATTGATTTTGAAGTCGGCCTAAAAATAAGCGCTTTTTGTATAAGAGGCCGACGTCCTAGTAATAGGACGCCTCTGAACAAATAGAATTTATACAATTTATGAAAAACAAAGAAAAACAACTATGTGAATAATCCCACTGGGTTCCAACTCTGCTATTGCATTTATGTCTTCGAGCATCTCATCACTTCGCTACTTGGTTGAAGGTAGATCAGATTGTTTGGTGTCGTCTGAGCTTGATAGTCGATACCGAAGTCTGGTTGTAAGGTGATCCAATGAGACATAGTGTTATGCTTTAATCCCTAATTTTTTCCTGGACCGCCCTTTCGGGTTTTCAGTCCACCGGGATACCCTTTTTGCCCAAGCCGCCTTTTCAGGTTTTCGACTTACCGGGTGTACAGTTTTTTTCATTTTCATCCCTTACTTTTGCCCGAACCCTTTTGGTTCGCCGAGAAGCCCTTATTTTTGCCTAGGCTAGTCAACCTAGCGGGTCTTTGATTATGCGTAGTATTTTTTCACTATGTCTGCATTGACGGGGTGAGGAAGGTCGTCACCATCCATGGTGGTTAGAATCATAGCTCCTCCTGAGAAAATGTTCTTAACCACAAATAGCCCTTCGTACGTAGGGGTCCATTTGCCCCTGGGATCACCTTGTGGTAGGATGATGCGCTTGATCACCAGATCCCTAAATTGAAACTCTTGTCGTCTAACTTTCTTGTTAAATGCCTTGATCATCCGCTTTTGATACGTTTGACCAAGACAAATAGTAGTAAGTCTCTTTTCATCAAGTAAGTTCAGCTGATCAAGTTGGGTATGAATCCAGTCATCTTCGCTCAAACCTGCATCCTTCATAATTCGAAGAGAGGGTATCTAAACTTCAATGGGCAAGACGGCCTCCATGTCGTATACCAAGGAATAGGGTGTTGCCCCTGTTGAAGTCCGTGTTGAGGTTAGGTACCCATGAAGAGCAAATGGTAACATCTCGTGCCAATCTTTGTATGTCACTATCATCTTCTGCACAATCTTCTTAATGTTCTTATTAGTCGCTTCAACAGCCTCATTCATCTTCGGCCGGTAAGGAGAAGAGTTGTGATGCTGTATCTTGAACTGTTTGCAAAGCTCGGTGATCATTATATTGTTGAGATTTGTACCATTGTCCGTAATGATCCTCTCCGGTACACCATATCGACAGATCAAGTTGTGCCGAATAAACCGTGCCACGACGTTCTTGTTTACAGTAGCAAAGGAAGTTGCTTCAACCCACTTTGTAAAGTAATCAATCACTACCAGAATGAAACGATGCCCGTTAGATGTCGTAGGTCTGATCTCACCAATCATGTCGATGCCCCACATTGAAAAAGGCCAAAGTGCCGTCAACATGTTCGCATCTTTGATATCAATAGGGCAGTGTGAGCCAGCATATACTGTCTCAGCCGGCGAGCAGTCCATGCCGAAGCGTAGCAAGTTTTCTCAAGCAACGAGTATCGGGTCTCGCAGTCGGTGAACTTTTTGCTAAGGTAGTAAATAGCATGCTCTTTTCGGCCAGACTCGTCATGTTGACCCAGCACGCACCCCATTGAATTGTCCAGCATTGTCAAGTATAAGATCACAGGTCTTCCTTCAACTGGAGGCATTAGAATTGGTGGATTTTGGATGTTGTATGACCCTCTCTTCCTGTAGTAACAATCTAGCAAGTTCACCAGGCACTTCGCAATCATCCTCACCTTCATCCTTGGCTTGGTTGATCAGATTTTCGAAGTCATAACTGGCAATAGGAGAGTCGTTATCAGTGGGATCCAAAGTGGGTGTGGATCTGCATTATGATATGTGAGTGTGTGTACAACAAAAGTTGTTTTGCAAGACAGAAAAGAAAAACAAGGAGCACAAAATTTGTAATGTAAGAGAACGTCCAATGCTTTTATTGATGATATATGGAAATGACACATAATAAGCCCTTAAACAAAGCCATGGTGTCTTGGGCAAGGCACCGGGCCATAAAGTTTTAAATTATCTGTTACAAACTCAAAATAAAAGTCTGATTACTGTGTAATAAAATAAATAGGCACGAAGTCCTTTGTCGTCCAATTGCTTAATCCACCGTCGGTAGTCGGGTAAATCCAGCTGTCAAACTCAGACTCTTCATCATCATCTTCAATCGCACTCACTTCCGGATTAGTAATACGCAAGGGAGGTCTTCCAATCCGCGCACACCGAACAACCCTTTGAGCTTCTACAGTAAAACCCAAACCAAACTTGTCAGTCTTGTGTGCAAAGTCAGGGAGTTGGCCCCAATTTGCACACCCGCCTTTTTCAATAACAGCCCGAGCATCCTTGAGGGAAGCCATCTTTATTGGAGGATCTTCAACGACAGTCTCAGTCGACGCCAGAGTTTGGGGGACTTCTTCAAAGTTTTGACACGGGGTTTCAATGAACTCCCCATCCATTTCCACATACCGAAAAGAGTTAAGGTGGATCACCATGTACTCTTCTTCTTCTCGTACTGTAACAATTTTCCCCTTCACAGGGTATTTCAGCATCTGGTGGAGCGTAGAAGTTACTACCCCAGCTTTATGGATCCACGGGCGACCCAGCAAACAAGAATAAGATGGTCGAATGTCCATCACATAGAATGTAGACGCGAAAGTCTGAGAACCGACCTTAACTGGAACATCCACTTCTCCATGTACCATCCTTTTGGACCCGTCAAAGGCCCTAACTACAATATTACTTGGCTTCAGCACCAACCCTTTGCAGTCTAACCGGTCTAACGCTTTCTTGGGTAAAACATTCAACGAGGACCCAGTGTCCACCAGCACATGAGCTAGAGTAGTGCCCCTGCACTCGATTGAAACATGCAGAGCGTCATTATGATTCTTTCCTTTGGCAGTCAGATCTGCATCGGAGAAAGCCAACTCGTTGTCAGCGGTCAAACTAGCCACACAGTATTTGAATTGGTCGACTGATGTCTCCTGCGGCACATGTGCAGTTTTCAGGAAAGCAATCAGAGCCTTAGAATGGGCCTCTGAGCATAGCAATAAAGACAACATAGAGATCTTTGACGGAGTTTATCCCAGCTGTTCGACTACGTTGTAGTCGCTTTTCTTGATGATCTTCAAAATCTCCTCTATCTCTTATCTAGAGGTTTCAACAATAATCTTCTTCGGTGCCTCCGTCTGGGAAGGCCCACCGGTGATCCCTTTGCCCCGAGTGTCAAATGACTCGGTGATAGGGGTAATGATTGGAACACGAATAGGGACAATAGCAGATGTACTGGCAGATGTAATAACAATAGGCTTCCGAACAGTTGGTGGGGAGATCTCAGGAGAGAAAAGTCTTCCGCTTCGGGTGACTTTGCTAGACCCAACAATATTGCTGATGTCAGTATCAGCCTCTTCAACCTTCAAGTCTTGTTTGATCCCATGATAATACACATCGGCCCCATAGTGCCACGGGACATCCTTATCCGACGTGTAAGGGATAGGTCCAGGAATAGTAATGATCAATGGAGCAATTCTCGGAACAGATGTAATTCTAACAAGCTTTCTCGAGGAAGCCTTGGAAGAATTGGCGGACATGGTGATTATGGAAACATCTTCAACAGGAATCAATGGAACCAAAGTTTTCTCGAACAAGATTTCTTTGTTATCCATCAGGCATTGGACACCTGACTTCAATAGATGACAACCAGTAGGTAGGATGGAACACATGTGGCAACCTTCGCCACAGCCCGGAAATAAACCGACTAGTAATAGATTCTTCTTAACGGTCAACAACGGAGTAGAAATGTCTTCCACAGAGGTCACAAATGGATCATCTTCTTCGCATTTTCTAGATGACTGAGACAGATCAGCTTCCTGTCGCAACCTATTCCCAAATCTGTGACCCATATTCAGGAGGACCGTCTTCTTCTTCTTCTTCTTCTTGTCCTTCAAGATAAGAGTCTTCAAATCTTTCTGCCCCTTGGCCAGGTTCAAGAACATTTCCTGGAACTGAGCATTCTGAGCTTGAAGAGCCTTAATAGCTTGACCAGTAGGTGTTTCAGAAGACATGATTGCTGAAATAAACAGCGAAGAAGATGAGAAAACCGTAAGGGTACCTGTGATGAGGTGCATGGGAATGGAATGCATATGAAATGATTTCAAAGACTTAGGGAGATTCAAATTTGTAAACCAAAATAAAACACACTTTTATTAGATTAAAACTTGAAACAATGTTTAACAAATGCCTTTAAGGCGTTACAAAAGAAATACTGAAAAGCAAATCTAAACTAGAAACAATAATAGACATCAGCGCTCCCATGGTCGTTTTCCTTTCGTGCTGACATAATCATTGATTGTCCTCTCAGTCTCCAGCTGCCTTGTAAGCCTCAGGATCTTCCGTTCCTGCTCATGATACTTCTCTCTGTAAGTATCCCTTTCCTCCCTTAGCTGGATCCAAGTCCTCTTTAATGCCCCAATATCAGTAGGCATGTATGGATGGATGACCGTACAAGGAACCCCTTCTTCATCAGTACGCTCTACAATAATCGGCAGAACGACTTCATATGGTATCCCCAGCTTTTGAGCATGGGCTCGAACTCACTGGAGATACGGTTTCATTGGGAGAGAAGTCTTCATTCCTAGCTCATGTGGATCAGACCTGTTCACCCTATCCCAAGCTCGTATGAACCTGCGGCGATGTCCCTCAACATCCCCCTAGAAGTCAAAGACAATGTTTGGAAGCAGCAGCTCATGAGGACCATCCCTTCGAGCTCGTCCAAACTTTCATAAGGCCAAACAAGGATTATAGGTTATTCCTCCTCTAATTCCAAGCAATGGAACATTGGGGTACTATCTGCACCGGTCAATGACATCTACCTCTTCCATGTCTTTAGTACTCCAAATGATATCCGTGTGAGCAAGGGACATGATCCTGTAAGCCCAACCCATTCCTTCCTCATTCTTCAATACAGATTTGTGGAGGTGAGAAATAAACCACCTCGCCAGCAGCGGTGCACAACACATAAGGGTTCCCCTTTTCTGAGCAGTACGGGTATAAAGAGCATGTAGAATATCACCTAAGAGAGTAGGCACTGGATTACGGGACATGAAGATCTTGATTGTGTTCACGTCGACAAAAGAATCTGAATTTGGGAACAAAACCAAGCCATAGATGAGGAGAGCCAAGATGTCTTCAAATGCTTGAAAGTTCAAACTATCCCATAACTGTTGAGCTTGATCAATCAAGAACTTATCCAGGAAGCCTTTAACCCCACTCTGAATGTCCCAGTTAGATACTACATCAACCTTTGTTAGATGGGGGGCTGAAGCAATATCCTCTGGCCTAGGAGATGTCTCCAAACCTATAAAGGGTGTCTGCTCTAGAATAGATATACCAAGTAAATCAGAGAACTCCTCCAAAGTAGGGACCAACTGATAGTCCGGGAAGGTGAAACAGTGATGCAACGGGTCAAAGAACTGGAACAAGACACTCATCATTTGCTCATCCAACTTGGAATTGACCAGGCTGAGGAGATGACCATATCTTCTAACAAAGGAAGAAGTATCAGGAATCTTTGAAACCAACTCTCTAAGCTGAGCAGGTATCTGCATGAAGCTGATTCGAATGGTATTTCTGCGCATAGAGGCCATGATCTGCAAAACAGAACAAAGATGAATCCCCTTGGTCTTTGAAATGGTTAGTCTAATGAAATATGCATGCAATGTCATGATGCATGATGTTATGATAGAAACACACCACAGGTATCACAGATGGCAAACATGGTAAGGGCAAACAAGTCACATAATAGCCCTTAAATTTCAGGTTGGCATGGAGTTTAGGTATTACCCTCTTTCAGTTTAGTTGGTTCAACCTGTCCTAGTAATAGTAACCGGGTTCTAGAGGTTCTCAATATCACTGACCATCCTCGATCGGTCATAATTCCAGTTTAGCAACCTTTTCTTGCGGTCGGAATCATCGCGAGAGTATGGTCTCAATGAGTGTAGCATACTGCTACTTTTCTATGGCCAAGTTGGTCAATTATAGGTTCTAAGGTCAATTGATGCTTAATGACCCATTAGCAGCCCCATACTGTCCTTGTTCCTCCACAAGGGATATCGGTACCAACTAATGTGTCACACCAACGTAGCTACTGCTTCAACCGTATTGGTCTATGCCGTACAGTTCTCTCACAGTCTATTGCTACTTACCTAAAAGGTGTCCCCAGATCCGAGTTAGGATCTATAGTAACTCCGATACAAAGCCCACAAAGGTAAAGCAAACAGATCAAACAATTGAAAACAATATAATCAACTATTCCTAAGGTACACCCCACTTATTACAATCCCCAGCAGAGTCACCAGTTCTGTGATACGGTGGCCAGAACCGGGACGTGGTTTCCCTATTTCGTAAGGGAAATTATGCTGGTTTACGTTTTGCGTTTGTGTTTGCAAAATGTCGCGGTAAGCAAGAGTCGCCACCGACTTTTATTTTATCCAACAAGGAAAGGAAAAAAGCACAGAAAAATTCCTTTTTCGAGATATTTCTGAGTACGGGGAGTAGATTATAGAAAGGGAAGGTATTAGCACCCTTTCTATCCGTAGTTATCTACGGGCTCTTAGTTACCTGCTCATCATTTTCAAAATTGTTTTCTTTGTGTTTGTGGGCTTTGAAAAGTTTTTGTTTTAACTTTGATTTAACTCTTGCTTTTATCTTCAAGAGTGTAATGAAGTGTTTTTTGAAAACTTGTTTGTAAAGGAGTATAAGTGTGAAAAAATTTGTTTTGAATGAGCAAGTACTTAAGAACTAATCTACCTACTCGAAAAAAGAATCGTTCTATGTTTGTTTTCTTTAGACGATGCTATCCCACTATTAGTGAGTAGGTAACACCATCGTTGGAGTTTTGAGGGTCAATTCGAAAGGGACGTATGGTCACTAAATCAATGTTAGGACATCTTAGTAGTAACCCTAATGTCTTAGATCATTCATCCGAGGCAACAATATCTGAGGTAACCTTTCTGAGGCAACTTGATCTTTGGACAAAAGGACGACCACTAAAACATCCTATACTCAATGACTGTTTACCGAAGGTAACCAAGTGGGAGTGTACCCTAGGAGTGTGCATGTGCGAATGATTCAATTTCAGTTTATTTATCTTTTCACATTTAGGGTGATCTAACTGTTTTTAAAATTAGTCATACATTCTTGACATGCAAACCCTAATTATTCATACATCTAACAGTTGATAATTTGCGGAATTTAAAATGCGGAAATTAAACTACGCTATTACAAGGCTTCGGGTATTTACATAGCCAAAAACAAACCCTTTGAAAATAAAGCGATAATGAAAAGTAAAAGTCCTAATTAAAACTATTACAAACTGTGAGCAGATACAATAATTGGGTAAAGATAATAATAAAGCGCGCGATGAAAATTAGATCGACGAGAAACTAGGGTTTTGACCCTCTTAATCAAAAGAAAAATGTTTTTGTTGTTTTTAATAAAAGAAATAAATTTTCTAAATTAAATATGCAAATTAATTAGTTAATTAAATTAATTAATAAAAATAATTACATGACTTATTTTGGTTTTTTTTGGTTATTTTAGGAAAAAATAAAGAAAATTTAAATTTGGAATAAAAACCTAATTATTCTAATTATTTTTAAGTTATTTACAAAATAAATTAAAGTTATCTAATTTAATCAAACCTAATTAAATTAATTAATTTATTGAAAAAAATAATACCTAAATCTAATTGGTGAAAAATAATATTTTTGGTGATTTTTTGATAAAAAGAAAATAATTATTTGGTTAGTAAATAAATAAATAAAAATAAATGAAATAAATAAAATATAAAAGAAAAAGAAATTGGGCCTGAAAATTGGGGGTGCAAAGAGCAGAATCTGGGCCCATTTGAATGAGATCCGTTTGACTTTTTGGATCCAGTATGGCACGCTGACTGTGGCTTATGGGGCTCCTCCATCGCTGGCCATCAGATTTGGCCTCAGGACACTTGGCACAATGGATTATGAGGACGTATGGTGGTCATTTGCGTCATACACGTACTGAATTGCCTGAAAGAAAATAAGAAAATAACAAATGCTGGAGGCAGGGGTCGAACCCCTGACCTCAAGCCTTCCAATGCCTTAATACCTGCCTGGCTACCACTGGGCCAACTGTTCTTGTTGTACATAAATTAAATGACAATAATAATATGCAAAACAAAGAATTAGTGGAAAATTGAAAAAAAACGCGTGCTGCTAGTTTGAATAGGCCAATGGGACGGTGACAACTGGTCACCTTCTTCCCCTCTCCGTGGATAAAAGTCCCAGACGTTTACCTACGGACGCTTGTCCGTAGCTATAAGCAGAGCTTGCTCCAAAATCTTCCATGGGCCAAATAAATGACACCTAACGCCATGGTTGAGTTCGTCTCGTTCTCCTGAACATGATGGTACCACTTACGAAGGCTAATTTTTCCTGTAAACAAAAACCCTAAAACAAACTCCAAAACCCTAACAATGGCGGTTTACAATTCAGTCCATGAAAATGCAATTGGGTATTATAGAAATCTTGCAAACATGATGGTGATCAAGAATGTACAATTATTTTATGCTATAAGTGCAATAATAATGCTATTCTAATTCAAGAATGTTGCAATACCGTGACGGACTTACAGTACGTTATAGGGCTTGACAATGCTGGCTTTCAATTGCTTTGGCTTGCTGAGAGTCCTAGGAACCGATTGGGATTGCTAGAAGGCCTTGAGGATGCCTGGAATACTGAATTCGATCTCACACTTTTTCTTAATTTTTTCAGATTTTGTTCTTGCTCATGCGCCTGTTTCTAACCTTGTTTTTGAGTCTACACGCACTCTATATGTACCAAGCAATTTATTAGGGTTGATAAGTTGTATTCAATCTTCCTCCTTCAATGATTTGGATTGTGATTTGATACACTTTGAAAACTTTCCAAAATTGGTCCAAATCCAATCTTTTTGTGCACACATGCCTTGATACGAGTTTGAATGACTTGCTAGCTGTAATTGGAACCTGAAACAAGCACAAAATCTCTTACTTTCAATATTTTGGATTTTATTTGATTTGTTTTGATTTAAATTGAATTAATTCAAATAAAAATCAAAATAAATAATAAAAATAAGATATGGACAAGTGGCACAGGCTAGAGCTCGTGGACTATGTTGCCAACTCAAAACAAGTGAAAAAGATTGGGGCCATTTGGCAAAATTTGAAGTTTTGGGCATAGTTGACTTTTGGCAATTTTGCAAAAAAGGTCAACTTCACCAATGCATAACTTCCTCAATTTTGACTCTTTGGAGGTGTTCTTTGACTTTTTAGAAAGCTTGATATGTCCTCTAATCAACACTTTTGGTATCATCTCATTTTAATATTCCATGCACATGTATGAAGCTTTGAAAAAAAGGGTGTTTTTGTTGACTTTTCAAAATGACCTATAATGTCCAAATTCATAACTTCTTGTGAGTGCATATTTTGAAATTGGGAGATCAAGATAGATTTTAGGAAATTTAGTCCTCTTCAAAATTAGCTTTGGATGGGTCATTTATCATAAAGTATGAGAAAGTTATGCTTGGTCAAAGTTGAGTTGATTTTTCCTACAAAACCCTAATTTAGCATCTTTTGGTCTTTGAGGAATTATGAGCAATCCTTGATGAATCATGATCAACCCTTGATCAAATGATGAAATATACTTCAAAATGAGGATGTTGACCAAAAATCTTGAAGTTTGACTGTATGTGGGCCACAGTTGACTTTTGCCCTAGCATAGACGATTTTCAGGCCTTTGGGCAATTGACTGAGCAAACTTTCTCTACAAAGCTTGAAACTTGACATGGATGATCTTGAGAACATATTAGGATATTGGTGAGCATTTGGTATCCATTGGACTCAAGTATCTTGATGCAACATGAAACCCTAATTTGGGGTAGACTGCCTTAGGAGAGAGCTTGTCTGGCCAACCCTTGGACTACCTTGAGCAACTTGAGGATCTTTCTTGAAATGTTTTGAGAAATATGGGAGGGAAATTTTTGGGGTATAACAGGCACCATACAGGATGTCTGCATCTTAATTGTCAGAGTTAAAGAAGCAATTGGAAGAGTTACTTGAAAAGAAGTTTGTAAGACCAAGTGTATCGCCGTGGTGTGCTCCAGTGTTGTTAGTAAAGAAGAAAGATCAAAGTATGAGGCTTTGTGTTGATTATAGATAGTTGAATAAAGTGACAATTAAGAATAAGTATTTGCTTCCAAGAATAGATGACTTGATGGACCAATATGTGGATGCTCGTATGTTTAGTAAGATTGATTTGAGGTCGGGTTACCATCAGATTAAAGTGAAGGATGAAGATATCAAGAAGACGGCTTTCAGAACGCGTTATGGACATTATGAGTATTCGTTGATGCCTTTCAGTATTACTAACGCGTCGGGAGTATTCATGGAATACATGAATCGTATCTTTCATACTTATTTGGACCGGTTTGTAGTGGTGTTCATTAATGATATTTTGATTTACTTAAGTCAGAAGAAGAGCATGCAGAACATTTAAGAGTAGTATTGCAAGTTTTAAAAGAAAAGAAGTTGTATGAAAAGCTGTCTAAGTATGAATTCTGGTTAAAGGAGGTTAGTTTTCTTGGTCATGTGATCTCAGGAAGTGGCATTGTTGTAGATCCATCAAAGGTTGATGTTGTGTTGCAATGGGAAACTCCGAAGTCAGCTACTAGATTAGAAGCTTTTTGGGATTAGCTGGTTACTATAGAAGGTTTATCAAAGGTTTTTCTAAGTTGGCACTTCCGTTGACTAAGTTGACTTGTAAAGGTAGAGCTTTTTTGTGGGATGTTCAATGCGAAGAAAGCTTTACAGAATTGAAGAAGAGGTTGACGTCGACTCCGATTTTGACATTGCCTAATCCAAGAGAGCCTTTTATGGTATATTGTGATGCTTCTAAGATGGGTTTAGGAGGTGTGCTTATGCAGAATGATAAGGTATTTTCTTATGCATCAAGGCAGTTGAGGACTCATGAGAAGAACTATCCTACGCATGATTTAGAGCTTGTTGCAGTTGTCTTTGTGTTGAAGATTTGAAGGTATTATCTTTATGGCTCTAGATTTGAAGTGTTTAGTGACCATAAGAGCTTAAAGTATTTATTCGATCAGAAGGAGTTGAATATGAGGCAACAAAGATGGTTGGAATTGTTAAAGGATTATGATTTTGGTTTGAATTATCATCCAGGAAAAGCAAATGTGGTAGTTGATGCGTCAAGTCGAAAGACTTTACATATGTCGGCAATGATGGTTAAAGAGTTGCAATTAATTGAACAGTTCAGGGATATGAGCTTAGTTTGTGAGGTGACGCTGCAGAGTGTTATGCTAAGTATGTTGAAGATTAATAATGAATTTCTAGACAGTATCAGAGAAGCTCAGAAGTTGGATGTGAAACTGGTAGATTCGATGGTTGGGATCGATCAGTCTGAGAATAATGATTTTAAGCTAAATACACAAGGTCTGTTGAGATTTCATAACCGTATTTGTATTCCCAATGATGCTGAGATGAAGAAAGTGATACTTGAAGAGAGTCATAGAAGTAAGTTGAGTATTCATCCAGGAGCTACAAAGATGTATCAAGATTTGAAAGGTTTTTTTAGTGGCCTGGAATGAAGAGTGATGTGGCTCGGTTTGTGTATGCATGTTTGACTTGTCAGAAGTCGAAAGTTGAACGTCAGGAGCCTACAGGGTTAATGCAACCGTTAGAAGTTCCAGAATGGAAATAGGATATCATTTCAATGGACTTTGTGACGGGGTTACCTAATACTTTAAGAGGACATGATTCAATTTGGGTGATTATTGATAGGCTTACAAAGTTGGCTAATTTTATTCCTATTAACATCAGTTTTCCAGTGTCGAAGTTGGCTGAGATTTACACTAGTGTGATCGTGAAGCTGCATGGTGTTCCTTTGTGAATTGTGTCAGATAGAGATCCAAGATTTACTTCTGATTTTTGGAAGAGTTTATAAGAAGCGTTGGGTTCTAAGTTGAGGTTGAGTTCGGCGTATCATCCTCAGACAGATGGTCAGACTGAACGGACTATTCAACCATTGGAAGACTTGTTGAGGGTGTGTGTTCTTATGCATGGAGGTTCGTGGGATACTTATCTTCCGTTGATAGAGTTCACTTATAATAACAGTTACCATTCTAGTATTGGGATGACACCTTTTAAAGCGTTGTATGGTCGAAGATGTAGTACTCCTTTATGTTGGTATGCATCTGGTGAGAGTGTAGTACTTGGACCTGAACTTGTTCGTGAGACTACTGAGAAAGTGAAGTTGATTCGAGAAAAGATGAAAACTTCCCAAAGTAGACAGAAGAGTTATCATGACAAGCGGAGGAAATATTTAGAATTTCAAGCAGGTGACCATGTGTTTTTAAGAATTACACCTGTGACTGGTGTTGGGCGAGCATTGAAGTCTAAGAAGCTCATTTCTCGTTTTATTGGACCATATCAGATTTTAGAGAGAGTTGGGAATGTGGCTTATAGAGTGGCTTTACTGCCTAATCTTTCGAATTTTCATGATGCGTTTCATGTGTCGCAACTCCTGAAGTATATTTCAGATTCATCTCATGTGATTCATATGGACGACGTGCATGTACGGGATAATCTTACGGTGGAGACGATGCCTGTACGGATCGCGGATCGTGAAATAAAGACTCTGAGGGGCAAAGAGATTGCCTTGGTTAAAGTGGTTTGGCTAGGAGCTGCCGGAGAAATCATGACTTGGGAGTTGCAGAGCAAGATGCGAGACTCCTATCCTGAGTTGTTTGTTTAAGGTAAATTTTTTAGGACAAAAATATTCTAAGTAGGGGAGAGTTGTAACGCCCGTAATTTAATTAATTATTTAATTAAATTATTTTTGGAATATTTGTGAAGTTGCGTTATGATGATAGTTGGCGTGTTATAGTTATTGGATTTATTTATTTTATTAAGTTGTGGTATAATATTAGAATAATAATATTATTTGATGTGGGCTTGTTTTAAAAGAATAGAAGTAGTAGAAGGGGGTGTAGGAGTCTTGAGCCCATTAAGGCATATTGAGAAATATAGGGTTATTTTTAATATTGTTAGAAATAATAAGGGAAAAGAAGAAGCGGTAAGAAGAGAAAGAAATAAGGGTTGGAAGAAGAGAAAGAGAACGTGAAAGTGCAGAAAAGGAGGAAAAGAGGTAGAACGAAATTCAATCGGAAAAGTTATAGAGCAACCTTCAATCCAAGGTAAGGGTGGGGTTTTGACTCTATAATAGGTTTTATGATGAGTGGTATGTGGGATTAGATGTGAAAATTTGTCTTGTTTATGATTTGAATGTATATGTCGTTGTTTGATGAGAATCGATGATTTAAAGATGAATAACGATGCCCTAATATTGTATATTTGATATAGAAATATAGGATTATTATAATTAATTATTACATATGATTAGAGGATGTTTTTAGGGCCTAAAGCATGGAAACCGTAGTGAAAACGCAGAAAATATTCATGACAGAATAGTATGTGTCGACCCCAAAAGCCATGCATCGATGCAAGAAGGCTTTTAGACTCAGGATGAGTCGATACGAAGAAGCCTTGCATCGATACATGCAGGCTTTTAGACTCAGGATGAGTCGATACATAGGACCATGTATTGATACATGCAGTGTTGCAGACTCAGTATGAGTCGATACGAAGGGAGTACGCGTCGATACATGCAGCATATTAAACCCAGTACGCGTCAACCCAAAGCATGATGTGTCGACTCATGTAGTGTGGTTTTTGACAGATTCATTCCCAAAGGCTGTAACTTGAGTTTTCGGACTCCGTTTGAAGTGTCGAACAAAGAGTTGGATAGCTAACGCGATGAACTTCATTCTTAAGGATTAAAATGAAGGATAGGAAGGATAATCCCAGTAACCCAATTTAGGACTAGAGTTAGCTTCCCGCATTAATCACTATGATGATTCTGTGAAGTATGATGAGGATGAGATGATTATAGACTGCTGTTTGGTTCATAATAGTAAGGTTAATGATGATAATGATGTAGTATTATAGAATAATATGTAGAGGTTGTTAGCTAGAGGTAAGCCTTAGATTATTAATTAATTATAGGCAATATCATATTGTAGGCCTATGGCCAATATTGTGGGAATTGTTGATCTATCATTGTATTGTTGTTGTGGCTGAGTTGCTGTGAATTATGATGATAAATGATGTTTGTTGAATTATGATGATAAATGATGTTTGCTGAATTATGATGATAAATGATGTTTGATGAATTATGATGATAAATGATGTTTGCTGAATTATGATGATAAATGATGTTTGATGAATTATGTTGATAAATGATGTTGATGAATGATGTTAATGAAAGGTGTTGAGATGCCTCTAATAATTGGTTGTTATTAAGATGTAGGCTTCTGGCAAATGATGATGTTGTATTTAGATGTTGTTAATTATGGTGTTGTTATTACATTCATGATTGTGTCGCATACATTGCATTTCAAGATGGAGCTTATGCTTGTTAAGATGCCCTGCATTGGCGAATATTAAGATGAAGGCTTATGCCTTGTTGATGGCTCTATTTATTGGAAATTATTTTGAGATGGGAGTTCTGCTCCAATGGTACCACTTGCATTTGCATAGTATTGAGTCGCATTATTTGATTGCATGAACAGGTTATGTATTGATGCGGTAAATGTGTATATCGTTGGTATTCTGTTGCGATTATTGTTGTTTATAAGATGAGAAGTGGTGATGTTATATGATATAATTTAATATATTATTTATCATACATTTTATTATATTGTTAGATATCTCACCCTTATGTTTGAATGTTACCCTTACATTGGTAATGTGTAGGTAATCCAGAGTGAAGGCAGTATACCTTCGGTAGTTCGAGTCGGTGTCATTGCTCTAATACGTAACACTCGGGGGATGAACGCTTGTTGATTTTTGGTTATTGATTATTTCAGTCGTTGAACTTTAATTTGTTCGTTGCTGAGTATGCATTATTTTGAAGTTGTTGAAATTGTTGGACAAAGATGTTATTATGATTCCGTTGCGTAGATGTTTAAGTTGTTGAATTAAGAGATTAAAATATTTTGCTGATAGTTCATCCGAAGTTTTAAATTTTTATGTATCCACGTTGAATGCAATGTGTTTTTAAAGTTGAATTTGTGGCATTCTGATTTTAGTTGCATGGATTTTATAACTCTGATTTGCATATATAATTGTCGGGTAGAATTGGGGTGTTACATATAATAATGGAAATCAAGTTGTCATAGGCTCAATGGGTCTAAAACGGGTTTAACCAGTTGAATTTGATTGAAGAAAAGAGAATGACGGCTTTAATATGGTGGGAGAACTGACTTGGGTGTTTTGTGTTTTGTTGCAAATGTTGCGGATAGCAAGAGTCGCCACCGACTTTTCTTTTATCTAATAAAGGAAAGGGTGAAAAGAACAAGAAAGAACTTTTGAGAATTTTTCTTGAGTTCGGGGGGTAGGTTATGAAAAGGGAAGGTGTTAGCACCCTTTTCATTCGTAGTTATCTACGGGCTCTTAATTGCTAGCTCACTTTGAATTGCTTTGTGTTTGTGTAAGTTAAATATTTTGAAAACGCCTTCGTACGGAAAACTTTGCAGTGATTCTCGTATCGTTGAGAATGTATACAAAGTGTTGGTTTTGAAAGTTTTTGTTTGAAAAGGAGTGTTTTGAAAGATGTTTTGAAGATGCCAATGTAAGGTTATTTTGTAATGATTGTCGTATCGTTGAGAACTTATACACAATATTTGTTTGAAAAGTGTTTTGAAAGTTCGAAGTGTGGAAAGAGTTTTGTTTATGAGCAAGCAATTACGACCAATCTACCTACTTAAAAAGTCTTTGTTCTTTTCCTCCTCCTTTAGAGAGTTTCACTTTACCATTTATTGGTAGAGAGCCTTATCATTGGATGTGAGGGACAGGTGTGGGTCATCGTACAATCATAGAAGGTGTTGTACCCCAAAATTTGCCCTCCCATTTTCTCAACATTTCTCATCACCAAGCCCTTGGATATCAAGATCCAGTTAGGGTTTCATCTGCTCAAGACCTCTCCTTGCACTGTTGACCCAAATTAGGGTTTGTGTTTGCACAAAGATGTTTTGACCTAAAATGCCTAAGATGACTTTCTTGCTTCATATTGGACTCCCAAGTTTATCCATATCAAGTTTCAAGCCTTGATTCCAAGTTTTGCCCAGTCAATTGGGCAGTTGACCTAAAAATCAACTGTATTGGGGAAAAAGTCAACTGTGGCCAATTGACAGTCAAATCTCATGAAAATTGACCCACATCAACATTATAAACTCACATGGACTATTTGATCAAGTTTGGATCACAATTCCACAAGAAATTTGATCAGATCATCAAAAGGGCAAAATGGTCATTTTTAGGGTTTTGACTGCACAAAGGCAAATTTTGACTGTTTGACCTAGCCAATGGCAAACCAAGCTCACATATGGATTCAAGGACCCCATGGAATTGTCTTGACATGCTCAACAAGTTCAAAAGATCCCAAATACACAAGATTGACAGTTGAATTTCTCAGTCAATTGATCAATTTTGATTGTATACTGAAAAGTCAAACTTTGACTTTTTGGTCAAAATCAAGAGTCAAGATTCATTTTTCATCAAAACATGCCAAATCATGAAACTTGTTCACCAAGAAATCAAAAATTGCAAATTAGGGTTTGAAATGAGAATTTTTCATAACTTAGAATTTTTCCAAGTTATGAAAAACCCTAATTTTTTCCCAACTTTGCCCCACTTTCTCACCAAGATTCATTTGGATTCAAGCAAAAGTCAAAACATGAAAGTTGTATCCTATTGCATAATCTACAACTTTGATTAACAAAGTTTTCCCAAAAGAAGCTTGTATCTCAAGTTACAATTTTTGGAACAAGGGTACCAAACCATTCTTAACTTAGTGAAAATTTGACCTATTTTGGCAAGGTTTTTACCTAACTTCAAGACCATTTTTCACATACTTCCACTTGGAATTTCAATTTTCACTTCAAAGATGGATTGTATTATACATTCCAAGCTTTCCAAAATGTCCAAGAACTCATCAAACAACCTCATGACTTGAGAGAATCGAATTTTGCAATATGGCAAAAACTCACTTTTGAATTGGCCAATTTCCATGTTCATAACTTGTGCAAATTTCTCAAATCAGCATGCAACTTGATTACAGGCCTCTAAACCATTCAACACTCATAAATTTAATGCAAACTCTTTGTGCCAATACCATTTTCTATGTGTTCAAGCATTGCATGATGGATTAATCCCAAAATAGATAAAGCACTTTAACCATTTTTGCAAAAGTAAGCTTTATGTCAAAATGAAAATCCAAGAAGTACAGATCAAATCCCCTTGACACAAGTTTAGGGACTAATCACACTGATCAATGCCAAGGTTTGCAGCATGTTATGGGGGCCTCTACCTGTCTAAACACCAACTTGGCTTTTGGTTGCTTAAAGTGTAAGAAATAGGGCATATCACAACACAACTTTCATCTCAGCAATAGAACCCTTAAGCAAATATTCTGTACACATTCAAGACATCCTAACTGAGCTAGCACACGACTCCAACACCTCCATTTCCCTCTATAATACAGAACCACCCTCAAACTTCCCAAACAGAGCTCCTACTGCAGTTTGAGTGCCAACTCTCATCCCTTTCATGCATTCTTGCTAAAAGCTCTTCAAACACATTCCCTAGCATCACTTGAAGCTAATCCAAACATAAAACACGACCTGTAACTCCTCTAATCAGTTCCACCATTTTCACTTTCTTGTTTTGCAGTTGAAGGTCCATAGCTCGATTCAAGGTGTTTCAAAGCAAAGTAAGCATTGGAATAGCATCACTACACTTCAGGAAAGCTGTACAGATCATCATCTTGCCCTGAAAGCTCCCCCATTGCCAGATACAACTTCAACTGAACAGGTATCTTCTTTAACTTCTAACTCTTAGTGTAGGCATCATTAGCTCTAAGTTTGTGAATAAGAAGTGTTCTACTCATGCCCCTGAATCTGTACATACTTTTACTTTTCATTTATTTTGCCTGAGCTATGAGAATTTAAGGTCTGAATATTGATAAAAAGTTAGGTCAAGATTTGGGAATGTTAAAATTCTCTCTCATTTCTGAGAGTTAGGATGATTTCTTTACATATTTAGAATCGTGATTCAATGCTTAACATTTCTTATGTTGAAAGTTTGTGCAAAAGATCAAGGAATCCAGATGTTTGGATTGGTGTTCAGGCGCGCGTTTTTGAACATCTTTCTGGCTGGAGGTTGAAGAAAGGCTTGGTGGGCTGGGCCTGTTGTGCTATTTCTCTTCACACCCTATTTTTGCTTTCATACCCCCTGAGTCCATTTTGTTTGTTTTATTGATTTTTTGACTTTTCTCTTTTTATTCTGATTTATTTATTTTTGCTAGTAATATTAAAAACATGAAAAATTATTTTTACACCATTTTTATATTTTTTAGGCATTTATTTGTTTATATGAACCATTTGTACATAAATAATATATATATATATATATATTATTATTTAGAAAAAACTAGAAAAAATAATGCAAATATATTTTATTTCTGATTTTTTATTTCATTGTCTCTTTTGAAAACATTTTGTATCAAAAAATATTTTTTTTATAAATATTAAATATTATTATTTTGTATATATAATATTTATTTAGTAAATAATAAAGATATTTATATATATTAGTATATTTAGGTAAATAATACAAAAAATATATATACATTTTTTATTTTATTAATATTTGACATGAAAAATACTTTTTTATGAATATACTTCATTTTTATTTTATTTTGTACATAATTATTAAATATTGTACACTTTAAATAAATATTACCTTTTACTTAATGAAATTAGGGTTTTACCCTTAAAACACCAAAAACCCCAAAAATATTACTTTTTTTATTTTATTCATTTTATTTATTTGACATAAAAAACACCCTTTTTTCCATACATATAAAAACCCTTTTTGCATTTTGCATCTTTATTTTATTTTCCATTTAATTTATGCAATTAATTATCTTGTAAATATTCCAAAATTGATGTAATAGCTAGGTTTAAATTCCTTGTCTAAATATCCCCCCATTTGAACATTTGTACCCCCCTTCCCATGTTGTGTTGTAATAGTTTAGAACTTTATTTTTCGCACTTTAATGCTTTCTAAATATACCATGTTAGAATTAGGGTTTGTATGCAAATAAAAAGAACAAAATAGTTTGACCTAATTTCAAGATAATCAAAGCATGAAAAATGGACAACACATATCACACTTGCACCCTTAGGGTATTCCACTTGTTGCCTTCAATAAATGGGCCATATTGCATGTTAGGTCTCTTTGGGCAAAACAAATACAAATCAATTGATCATAGTCCCTCGATGACGCTTTCGAAAAGTTGCCTAAAATGATCAAAGTCCCTTAAAGGAAAATTGTCCAAAGGTACTTAGCACCATTGCAATTATGGTCTAAACGATGACCCGCGCCCGTCCCTTTCACCTCCTAACACAAGATTGTCCACCAAATGCAATGGTGGAACAAAATTGTTAAAAGGGTTAAAACATAACAAAAATCTTTGAGAACTTTAGGGTAGATAGCTCTTAAGTACTTGTCAACTTGCAAAACAAAACACTTGCCTATTTTTCAAACCACACTTCACAAACACTTTCAAAACAAACTTTCAAAGAAACCTTGAAACATCTTTTCAAAAAGACAAACACCTTTTGTAAAACATTCGAGTAAAGAATTGTTACAAGGTTAGCCTAGACAAGGCATCTTTTTTAAAACATTTTCAAAACCATACATAAAGCACCATTTCAAACAATTGAAAACCAAGGCAAGTTGATCTAAGAAAGTACCTAAGAGCCCATGGATAACCATGGATAGAAAGGGTGCTAATACCTTCCCTTTCTATAATCTACTCCCCGAACCCAAGAAAAATCTCAAAGGTTTTTGCTGTGCTTTTTAAACCTTTCCTTAGGATAAAATAAAAAGTCGGTGGCGACTCTTGCTCAACCGAAACATTTGCGAAAACAAACGCAAAACCATAGTCAGTTCTCCCACCGTATCACAGAACTGGCGACTCTGCTGGGGAGAAACTTAAAAGTGGGGTTACCTTAGGGTTTAGATCACCTTTACTTTCTTGCTTCGATTGACTTGATTGCTTTATCTTTTGGGTTTGTTGTAAATCCTACACCCGGATTTGGGGCACCTTCTTAGGTAAATAGAAAAAAAAACTGTGAGGGAACTGTGCGGGGTATACCGACATGGTTGAAATAGTAAGCTATGTTAGTGTGACATATTTGTGAGTACCGGTAACCCTTGAGTTCAATCAAGGAGAGTACGGGGCCGCTGAGTGATGTCGTGAAGCACTAACGAACCCTTAGAACCTTAATTGACCATCTTAGCCTTTTTAGGGGTAGTGAGATGACCGACTTTGGTGCAGTCCGAAGTTGGTAGATACTCGATACTACACTCATTTGAGGGTTGTTTCCTTGGGATATTTTGGTCGCCAGTTAAGTGGCTAAACCGAAACAATGAACACAAGAAACAATCCAATGATATTGAGCTCCTTAGAACCCAGTTTCTATTTTAGGATAGGATGAGCCAACTAACTTCAAGAGGGTACTTACCCGAACCCCATACAAGCCTAAAACCTAAGGACTTGTTTGCTTTGTGTGAATATGTTTGTCTGTATATGCACTCACTTGCTTTTTTGCATACATGTACATAACATCATGACATCATACCATAGCATTTTCAATAACCATTTCAAGGATCTCGAGGGTTCTTTTGATGCAGGGTTACGTTGAACCAGACGCCTACCAAGGGGCAAGAGGTTTCTCCTCTAAACAAATGCCATCAATGTTCAAGTACAACAACTTGAATCAGTGGCTATGACCCACTCGACATGGTGAGCTTGATTCTAGTGGAAAGACATCCACCGATACAAAGTTCTCCAAACAAAGATCAAGTACAACAACTTGAATCAGTGGCTATGACCCACTCGACATGGTGAGCTTGATTCTCTTGGAAGAACGTCCATCGGTGCAAAGTTCTCCAATCCAAGAGCAAAGTTCAACCTCTAACATTTTCTTGTGTTTACCCCAAGAGATCCTTGAAAGCATGCATCCACATATCATACATTGTATTATTAACAGTCTTTCCTTTTTCAGGTTTCCTTACTCTCCTGCTGTTTATTTCAGCAAGAGATGGCTCTAGAAAGGTCTGTCAAAGACATCCAAGACCAGACTGCTCAGCTGCAGGAGATGTTCCTGAACTTGTCTTTGGGGCAAGAGGAGATGAAAGCACTCCTCACAAAGGGCTTGGAGAATTCCAACAATGCCAGGAGTGATCAGCTTGCAGAGATGCAGTTTGATCTGACAACATTGAGGACCCAAATGATGGGACAGTTGGTGGGTCAGATGGCTCTCATCCAAGACCTATCTCAAAGACAAGAGGAACTCAGAGTTCTTGTCCGCCAACTTCTTCCAAACAACCAACTGGGGTAAACATCTGGGGTTGAAGAGCAAGTCACCGCTCAGCCTCCAGCCACTCAAGAAAACAAGGGGAAAGCTCCTTTGCTTGCTTCAGGGTCACAAACCCATCAACAACCTCGCCAGCGTCAACGGGGTAATCGGTGTAAGCAAGAAACGTCGGGAAGACAGTTCACGGAGACTGAAATACCATCATTCTTCATACTGAAGCGCCTGTTGGAGGTCAACTTGCTTACCTTAACGGATCCCCCTCAGAAGCTCAATACCTCCTCTCCTAACTATCGTCCCGATGCATTTTGTCTTTACCATTCCTACAGCCCGGGACACGACACCAACGACTGTTGGGCCTTGAAGAACAAGATTCAAGATCTGATCGACATTGGGGTGCTGGAATTCATGCCAGACGGCGAGATGAAAATCTTACGTTAAAGGGTTCTCCACCTGAAATGACGAAGCTCAAGCTGAAAGACTTTTGCTTCTTTTTTGAATTTTCAAAGTTGTAATTTCTTTTGTTGTCAAACAATTATCTGTTGATGTTAAACTCTGTTTTCATTAATGCATTGCATATGTTTGTCTTGAATTCATCCATTCGTTTCACTATTCTCATGCTTTTCTTTATGATATTTGACTCTTGATAAAAAGCTGTAAGCCTTTAGAGGGAGGATGACGAAACAATACCATGATCTTATACAGTATGCTTTTGAACAGACCTTGCTGATGATGTACATGCATTTCTTTCAATTCCCAAACACTGGAGTTATAAGGAAGTTAATCCCTAGTCAACCCCTTCGAGCCAAAGAAGTAGGAGTTTTCTGTTCTAAACAATCGAAACCTTTGATATAAACCTGGGGCAGGGTAGTATCTCAGTTAATTCAAAAGAAAATGCGCATTGAAGTCGCAAACTCTCAGTTCATAATACAACGAACGACGTCATTTTGGCCATACTTGACTTTTACCCAATACAGTTGATTTTCAGTCATTTGAGCAATTGACTGAACAAATTTGTAGTGTAAGACTTGAAACTTGGTATAACAAATCTTAAAGACCTATAATGAACCATGAAAGTCACTTGAAGCATAAAAAGTCCAATTTTCCTTGAGAAAACCAAAACCTTAATTTTGGACCTAGTGCTTGGGAGGTGAGCTTGTCTGATCAACCCTTGAGAACCCTTGAGCATTTGAGATCTTTGATGAGAAGTGTCTTGAGAAAACAGAGGGAAAATTTTGGGGTACAACAGATTCTCCTATTCAATCTTCTTAAATCTTAAGATTTAGATTGGTTTGTTTGCCATTCGTGACTTGAGGGTAGAAGATGATTGAACACTTAAGTTCCCAGAAATTTGCACTCGCTTATGCGAAGTGAAATCTGTTTGTTGATTATATTTGGAATGAGATTAGAGATGCCATTTGGAGAGATGATGGAGAGTTGTTAGAGATGGGCTTAAAGATGCCATCCAAATTAATTATTGATAGAAATATCAGAATGAGTCTATGTTCGACTGTATCTGAAGAGTGCTTTCTAGAGTGAACCTCTGAGAAGGGTGTTTCAGTAGATGCTTGTCATATAGATAGTCGCCCCGTCCTGTTTCAGGAATTGATCTATAATAAAAAAATTTGGTAAAACCATTGGTAATAAAGATAGTCGCCGCGTCCTATTTTGGGAATGGGTCTTTATCTGACCCAAGAGAAAGAAAGATAGTTTCTCTGTCCTGTATTGGGAGTTAATCTTCAACCTATTCATGTAGATAGTTGCCCTATCCTGTTTCGGGAATTGATCTACAATCAGTTTTGTTGGTAAACCCGTCTTGCTTCGGGAATAAATACCATTGGTGATAAAGATAGTCGCCTCGTCCTGTTTCGGGAATTGATCTTTATCTGACAAAAGAGAAGAAAAAAAAGGAAGATAGTTTCCTCGTCCTATTTCGGGAGTTAATTTTCAATTTGTTCATGTAGATTGTCACCCGTCCTATTTTTGGAATTGATCCACAATCAGTTTGTACCATTGGTGATAAAGATAGTCGCCCTGTCCTGTTTCGGGAATTGATCTTCATCAGTTTTGTTCTTCAAAGATAGCTGCCATGTCTTGTTTCAGGAATTAATTTATGGCTGGTTATCCAGATAGTTGTCATGTCTGTTTCAAGAATTAATCTGGAACCTGCTTTTTGTTGGATGTTGAGATAGTTGCCATGTCTTGTTTCAGGAATTAATCTCTGACCTGGTCTTGTAGATAGTTGCCCTATCTTATTTCGGGAATTAATCTATAATTTTTTGTTCATAGATAGTTGCCCTGTCTTGTTTTAAGAATTAATCTGGAACTGTTGAAATTTGTTGATGATATTCATCTGTCGATTGATCTTTCCTGAAAAGGCAAAAAGTTAGTTGTATGCAATGCCATGATGTATGGAATGCATTGCGTAGTGAAGTTCTCAAAATAAATGAGATTGTGCTATATGTGTTTCGTATGAATATGTTATGATGTATGAATGTGAAATGTTGTTGAAGTGTATATTTGTAAGCCTGTGCAGTATCTTTGTCTGGGAAAATAAATCCCTAACTATTGTTGGGGATAAAGAGTATGTGCATCTTCAATCTTGTCTAGAATTCTTCCACTGGGGATTCCTGCTCACTTGTTTGAGGAAACTCCGTTGGGGATGTATGGATTTCTGTTTGGGGAGTAGAGTTTAGGAACATTGGTTGTCCGTTGCTCTACTGGGGAGTTTATTTCTTATATACCCTGGCTGGAGAAAAAAGAGATGGATAATCTTCCGACTTGTCCGGGGAGGATAAAGTTAACTGGTATCTGGTCGGATTCCAGGTTTTGTAGCAAGTCTCTAGGGATAGTGGCAACTTTACCGGGGAAGAGGGGTTTGCCAGTGATTTATAGTAGTTTGAGGAATAGATTCAAGCTGGGGAAATTGTAGTCTGTTGGGGAAATTGAATTTTGCTAGAGAGAAAAACTCTACAAGGTTTCTTTTTCAGTTTTGGAGGACTAAACTTGGATGGGGGAGAGAATTTCCTAGAAGTGTACTAATTGGAAACTCTATAGGTTGGTGATATGGCCAGGAAAGAGATTATGCTCCTTTATTTACTGGAGCAATCTGCCGGTGAGATTGTGGGGAATGTGCCCTTATTTGTGAAGATTACTCTGTGGGTATAACCTCATAGAAGTATCTTTGGCGACTTCACTAGGGATAACCTTATGAAAGGGATTCTTTGGGGATTTATAGAAAACTTGAGTGTTATCCCAGCTCCTAGAGTTTTGAGTAAAGGTTTATTCATGTTCTAATTCATATATTTGTTAACGGTTAATCATGTTCATATGCACATGTTCATTCAATTTTAGTCATTGGACGTTTTTGCAAACAAAACAGAAAGAACAAAAAGTTTGGACTTCAAAGTATATTTGTATTGATAATTTGCCTATAAACAGGTAATTTCGTACACAGACAGAAATCCTAGTAAGAGGAAGTCGTTGTGAAATGAAAAGAGTACAAAGTGAAAACAAATATATATAGCCATGTGGAAGTGATCCCATTGGGTTCCAACTCCGCTATTACTCCCATGTCTTTAAACATCTCATCCCTTACCATTGGAAGAAGTTGATTGAACCATTTGAACTTTTGACCTTGGTAATAAAGCTGGTTGTAAGTGATCCAACAGGACATAGTCGTGCACTTTAATCCTTAATTTTTTCCTGGACCACCCTTTCAGGTTTTCAGTCCACCAGGATACCCTTTTTTTCCCAAGCCACCCTTTCGGGTTTTCGACTTTCCTGGTGTACAATCTTTTGTACATATCCCTAATTTTTTCCCGAACTCTTTTGGTTTGCTGGGATGCCCTTATTTTTGCTTGGGTGTGTCAACCTAGTGGGTCATTCTCATGCGTAGTATGTTTTTTACTATGTCCGCATTCACAGGGTGCGGGAAATAATTGCCATCCATAGTGGTTAGCATCATAGCACCACCCGAGAATACTTTCTTGACAACAAATGGCCCTTCATAGGTGGGAGTCCATTTTCCCCTGGGATCGCCTTGTGGTAGAATGATGCGCTTTATTACTAAGTCACCATCCTGGTATACCCGATGCTTAATCTTCTTGTTGAAGGCTTTGATCATGCGTTTTTGGTACATATGACTATGACAGACAACCGCCAGCCTCTTTTTATCAATTAAATTCTACTGATCTAACCTTGTCTGAATCCATTTGTCTTCGTCTAAGTCTACTTCTTTCATAATCCTTAGAGAAGGGATTTAAACTTTGACAGGCAGGACAACTTCCATGCCATAGACTAAAGAGGAAGGGGTTGCCCCAGTTGATGTTTGTTCTGAAGTATGATAGCCATGAAGAGAAAATGGTAACATCTCATGTCAGTCCTTGTAGGTCACAACCATCTTTTGCACAATCTTATTTATGTTCTTGTTGGAAGCTTCCACTTTGCCATTCATCTTCGGTCTATATGGAGAAGAGTTATGATGCTTGATCTTGACTTCATGCAGAGTTCAGTGATCATAGTGTTGTTGAGGTTTGTACCATTATCAGTAATGATCCTCTCAGGGATACCATACCGGCAGATGAGGTTATGCTTGATGAACCGGGCCACGATGTTCTTGGTAACTGAGGCAAATGAAGTTGCTTCAACCCACTTGGTAAAATAGTCAATGGTGACAAGAATGAAACGATGTTCATTAGAGGCGGTAGGCTTGATTTCTCTGATCATATCAATACCCTACATTGCAAATGGCCAAGGAGCAATCATGACATTCAAAGGAACTGGAGGCACGTGAACCTTATCAGCATAAATTTGGCACTTATGGCAAGTCCTCGAGTGGTGCTGACAATCAGTTTCCATGGTCGACCAATAGTAACCAGCTCTCAGAATCTTCTTGGCCATAGTATGTCCACTAGAGTGAGTACCAAAGATGCCTTCGTGCATGTCCTCCATAATTTTCTCTACTTCCTTCTTGTCCACACAGCGGAGCAGAATTTAATCATGGTTGCGCTTGTATAAGATCCCATTGCTTAGGAAGAACTTGGCAGAGAACCTCCATAGGAATTTCTTATCATTGATTGATGCTCCCTCAGGGTATTCTTGTGCTTCGAGTTACCTCTTTAATTCGTGAAATCAGGGCTTCCCTTCTACTCCATCAGTGTCAATCTCACAGCAGTACGCTGGTTCGTCAAATCTTTCTATTGTAATTTTGGGAGCTTCGTTGTCCCATTTGACCTTGAATATGGATGACATGGTAGCTAAGGTATCCGCCAACTGATTTTCTTCCCTCGGGATATGTTCAAAGGTAACCTCTTCAAATAACGGGATCAAGGTGAGTACAAGTTATTTGTAAGGGATAAGATTTGGATGTTTTGTATCCCACTCTCCTTTAACTTGACTGATTACTAAAGCTGAGTCTCCATATACACTTAAGAATTTGATTATTAGGTCAATAGCACCTTTAAGACCCAAGATGCATGCTTCGTACTCAGCCATGTTGTTGGTACAGTCAAAGTAGAGTCTGGCAGTGAAAGGCGTATGGCAACCTTCGGGGGAAATGATCACAACACCAATTCTGTTACCCAATGCATTGGAAGCTCCATCAAAAACCATAGTCCATCAGAATCCTTGCTCAAGTCCTTCATACGGTTCAAGCTTTTCACAATCCGTAATCAGCATGATATTCTCGTTCGAGAATTCAAAGTTCATAGATTGGTAGTAATCCATAGCTTGGTGCGCTAAATGATCTGCCAATACACTTCCTTTTATTTATTTTTGAGTAGTGTATTGAATGTCATATTCAGTTGAGATCATTTTCCTTCGAGCTATCCTTCCGGAGAGAGTTGGCTTCTCAAAGATGTATTTGATGGGATCCATCTTAGAGATTAATAGAGTGGTATGAGTCAAAATATACTGTCTTAGTCGGTGAGCAGCCCATGCCAAAGTGCATCAAGTTTTCTCGAGAAGTGAATATATTGTTTCATAGTCGGTAAACTTTTTTCTAAGGTAGTATATTGCATGCTCTTTTCGACCAGACTCGTCATGCTACCCCAGCACGCACCCCGTTGAATTATCTAACACGGTTAAGTACATGATCATAGGTCTTCCTTCGAAAGGTGGCATCAAAATTGGAGGTTCTTGAAGATACTCTTTGATCTTGTCAAAAGCTATTTGACGACCGTCATTCCATTTCACTACTTGATCTTTCTTCAGCAGCTTAAAGAGTGGCTCACAAGTAGCAGTCGAGTGAGAGATGAATCAGGTAATGTAGTTGAGTCGTCCTAAGAAACCTATGACCTCCTTCTTAGTATAAGGAGCTGAAATTTCTTGGATAGCTTTGACTTTGGCAGGATCGACCTTAATTTCTTTTCCACTGACGATGAAGCCTAGGAGCTTTCCAGACCTTACCCCAAAGATGCATTTGTTTGGATTCAACCTTAACTTGTACTTCTTCAACCTTTCAAATAGCTTGTGCAGATGATCAAGGTGTTCTTCCTCAGTTTGTGATCTTGCTATCATGTCATCAGCATAGACTTCTATTTCATGATGAATCGTGTCATTAAATAAAGCCACCATAGCCCTTTGATAAGTTGTGTCTGCGTTCTTCATCCCAAAAGGCATGACCTTATAACAGAAGGTGCCCAACTGTGTGACAAAAGTAGTTTTCTTCATGTCTTCAGGCGCCATTTGATTTGGTTATAACCCGAGAAGCCATCCATGAAGGAGAACGCCTTGTGTTGAGCAGTGTTGTAAACCAAGACATCAATATGAGGTAGCGGGAAATCATCTTTGGGGCTTGCCCTATTTAAATCCATGTAGTTCACACACATACAGACCTTACCGTCTTTCTTCAAAACTGAAACAACATTTGAAACCCATTGGGGATATGACGTCACTCCCAAGAAACCTGCATTGAACTGTTTCATCACCTCATCCTTGATCTTCTCAGACATATCAGGACGCATGCGGAAAACCTTTTGTTTGATCAGAGAAAAGCCTTCTTTCATTGGCAGACGATGAACCCCGATATCAGTATCGAGTCCTGGTATGTCTTCGTATGACCAAGAGAATACCTCAACATAGTCATGCAACATCCAAACCAATCTTCTCTTGACACTGTCTTCCAGGTTGGTGCAAATCTTGACTTCTTTCTTATTTGCCTCAGTACCCAAGTTTATCACTTCGACCGGTTCTTCATGCGGTTGGATAGCCTTTTCCTCTTGTATAAGGAGTCTGGCGAGTTCTCCAGGTATCTCGCAATCTTCTTCACCTTCGTCTTCGGCTTGATAGATTGGATTTTCGAAGTCATAAATGCCAATAGCATAATCATTGTCAATGAGATCCGGAGTGGATGTGGATCTGCAAATGTGTGGGTGTGCATGTAAGGTCACATGGGAATTTTGAAAATATAGTAAAGTAAAAGAAAGACAAAGAGCACAAAATTTGAATGCAAAATCGTCCAATGTTTTCATTAAATGAGCATATGATATATGAAATGACAACCCTTAACAAATGGACCATTGTGCCCCGGGCAAGGCACATGGTTTAAAGTCATTGTTTTAAACAGATATTATATAGACAAACTTCTTAAAGCAATAAAAATAGGAAATAGAAATTACTCCTGACAGAAGGAGATTGAGATGAAGTCTTTGGACTTCCAGTTGTTGATTCCGCCGTCAGTAGTTGGGAATATCCAGTCGTCAAAGTCACCATCACTATCAGTGTCCTATAGAGCGTTGACTTAATTATTGCTAATACGGGGAGGTGGTCCCCTAGCATGAAACGAAGAACCTCTTTCCGAGCCTTTAAAGTGAAACCCAACCCAAATTTGTCGGATTCGTAGGGGATATCAGGAAGTTATCCCCAAATAGTGCAACCTCCATCTTCTATAATAGCCTGTGCATCCTTCAAAGAGGCCATTCTTGGTGTGTCTTTAGCAATTTTATGAGTAGCAAGAGTAGCTTTAGCAACCATAATCGTTGGCGGGATTACTTCAAATGCTTGATAAAAAGTTTCAATGAATTCTCCATCCATTTCAACATATTTGAATGAATTCAAATGACTGAACATATATTCTTCCTCTCCACAGACTATGACAACCTTCCCTTTCATTAGGTATTTCAGCTTTTGATGTAATGTAGAGGTAACTGCGCCTGCCCCGTGAATCCATGGGCGTCCTAACAAGAAAGAATAGGTCAGGCGGATATCCATTACATAAAAAGTTGATTTGAAGACTTGAGATCCCACCTTGATCGGGAGGTCAACTTCTCCATGGACCATCTTCTTTGACTCATCGAAGGCTATATCGTTGGGTTTCAACACCAGCCCTTCGCAGTCCAATCTATCCAAAGCACCTTTAGGTAAAACATTTAGGGAGGACCCAATATCTACCAACACATGAGCCAGAGTGGTGCCTTTGCATTCAATAGAGATGTGCAGAGCCTTGTTATGATTCTTTCTCACCGGAGTTAAATTTGCATTAGAAAATCCCAAGCCATTATCAGCAGTTAGGCTTGCAACACAATTCTCAAATTGATCAGTAGTGGTTTCTTGTGGTACATGGGCATTCTTCAAAAATTTCAATAAAGCTTGGGCATGTGCTTCGGAGCACAACGACAAGGACAATATGGATATCTTTGAGGGTGTCTGCCCCAGTTGTTCAACTATTTTTTAGTCACTTTTACGGATGATCTTCGGAATTCTTCCATCTCTTGACGATATGAGTCTTCAATTGTAACATCTTTGGATGGTGCCTCCATCCGGGCAGGCTCAGTTACTTTCTCTTTACCTTGGGCATTGGCAGTTGGCCCAACAGCAGGAATACAAATAGGTTTTGTAGTAGTTATTTGAGGAGAGATCTCCAGAGATAAGAACCTTTATATCCTAGTGACCTTACTAGTTCCAGCAATGTTTGTAATTTTAGGCTCTTCATTTTTGGTAATCCATGGATTTTGCTTAACACCATGACAATAAACTTCTGCCCCATAGTTCCAGGGCACGACTTTGTCAGAGGAATAGAGGACTGGCCCCGGTGTAGTGATGATTAAGAGAGCTACTCTTGGCTCAGCATGAATCCTTATAGGGCCTTTATAGTTGATCCTAATAGGAGTGTTTGAAATGGTGATTAGGGAAATGTCTTCAAGTCTCAAATCTTGAGATATACTCTCAGGCAAACTTTTCATGGACGGAGTTTTCTCGAACAGAGTTTCATGTCTATCAATCAGGTGTTTAATACCTTTCTTCAGCCACATACAACCATTAGTTTGGGAAGCACAATGGTAACAATTTTCAAGGCAGCCTGGAAATAAACTGACTCTTAACAGATTCTTCTTAATAGACAATAAGGGAGTAGTCAAATCACTGATGGTGGAGACAAAAGAGACATCATCAATGGCATTAACACTTTTACCATGACTAGGCATGGGAGCAGTAATGGCATTAGGGGTTTGTGGAGGGTCAAACTCAATCACTTTGTTATCAATCAAATCTTGAATCTTGTTCTTCAACGCCCAGTAGTTGTTGGTGTGATGTCCATGGCTATTTAAATGATAGGGGCATTTCACATTCAGATTATATTTGGGAGAGACAATATTGGGGTTTGGATGAGGATCTCGCAGTGTTACCAAATCCGCCTTCAACATATGTTGTAAAGCTTGAGATAATGACATCTTATTTCTAGTGAATTGCCTCCTTGGGGCGTCTGACCTTTGCTGATTATTTGATTGTTGTGATCGTTGAATTAGGGTCGGGTTAGAAATCAATACTGCTCCTATTGACTGTTGACGATCATTATTGATATGGCTCCTTTGTCCATAAACAACATTAGTTTCCTTCTTACCAATAAATGGTTTTTTCACAACAGTGGAGGTTGAGGCCATTGGGATATTCCCATATTTGATTCCGCTTTCAACTCGGTCTCCAGTCAAAATTAACTCATTAAACCTTGACAAAGAACTCTCAATCAGCAAATTAAATAATGGACCATTCAAGGTGCCCATGAACATATCTTTGATACGGTGGGAGAACTGACTTGAGGTTTTGCGTTTGTTTTCGCAAATGTTTCGGTTGAGCAAGAGTCGCCACCGACTTTTTATTTCATCCTAAGGAAAGGTTAAAAAGCATAGCAAAAACCTTTGAGATGTTTTCTTGGGTTCGGGGAGTAGATTATAGAAAGGGAAGGTATTAGCACCCTTTCTATCCATGGTTATCCATGGGCTCTTAGTTACTTGCTTAGATCAACTTGCCTTGATTTTCAATTGTTTGAAATGGTGCTTTGTGTGTGTGGGTTTGAAAATGTTTTGAAAAGAGGCCAATGTGGTGGCAACCTTTGTAATGACCCATGCTTGGATGTATACAAAGGTGTATGTCTTTTGAAAAGTTTTCAATGTTTTTGAAAGTTGTTTTGAAAGTGTGTTGTGATGTGTGATTTTGAAAAAAAATAGGCAAGTGTTTTTGTTTTGCAAGTTGGCAAGTAACCAAGAGCTATCTACCCTAAATTTCTCAAAGATCATTCCTATGTTTTAACCCTTTTAACAATTTTGTTCCACCATTGTATTTGGTGGACAATCTTGTGTTAGGATGTTTAACGGGACGAGCGCGGGTCATCGTTTAGACCATGATTGCAATGGTGCCAAGTGTCTTTGGCAACTTTTCCTTTAAGGGACTTGATCATTTTTTAGGCAACTTTCGAAAGTGTCATCGAGGGACTATGATCATTTGATATTGTTTTGTTTTGCCAAAGACACCCAACATGCAATATGGCCCATTATTGAAGGCAACAAGTGGAGTAACCCTAGGGGTGCAAGTGTGATTGGGGTTGTCCATTTTCATGCTTTTTGTCTTTGAATTAGGTCAAGCTATTTGTTTGGTTGATTTTTGCATATAAACCCTAAGTCTATCATGGCATATTTAGAAAGCTTTAAAGTGCGGAAAATAAAATCCTAAATTATTACAACACAATTTATGGGATTGGGGATACAAATGTTCAAATGGGGGATATTTAAGAAGAAATTTAAATCTAAACTATTACAATCCAAATGGAATTTACAAGGTATTTAATTGTACAATAATTAAATAAAATACAGTAAATATGCAAGATGCAAAAAAAATATTTTTATATGTATGTAAAAGGTATTTTTTATGTGACAAATAAACAAAAATAAAAAGGAATAATTTTGGATATTTTTACATTTTAGGGCAAACCCTAATTTTGCTAAATAAAAAGTATTAATTATTTATTATATACAACATTTATTAATTATGTACAAAAATAAAAAAAGAAATTATATTGTAAAAAAAAGTATTTTTGAGGTTAAATATTAATAAAAATAAAAATGTATTATTTTTATGTTTTTATCCTAAATATTCTAATAAATATATAAGTATTTATATTATTTACTAAATATATTAAATATGTACAAAAAAATAGAAATATTTATTATTTACAAAAAAAAAGTATATTTTTAGAAAATGTTTTTAAAAAATAAAATAAAATAAAATCAGAAAATAAAAATGTATTTTGTATTATTTTTGTATTTTGAATAAAAAAAGGGTATTATATTTATTTATGTACAAGTTCAAATAAAACAAATAAAATCCAAATAAAATGCAAAAATGGTTGAAAAAATGTTTTTAATATTTTTTATATTTTGTCAAAAAATAATAAGTCAGAAACAAAAAGAAAAAGTCAAAAATGATTAAAAAATCACACAATGGGCCAAGGGGGTGCAAGTGTGGAAAAGTGGTGCAAATAGAAAGATGAAACAGGCCCAGCCCAGAAGAACTTTGTCTTCAACCTCTGGCCAGATTCAAACAAAAAACGGGCGCCTTCTTGTTCATCTCCCTAACTCCTGATTCTTTGATCCTTTGACAAGTCTTAAAATATGAAACTTGTAGAGCTTGAAGCCACGATTCTAAACATATAAAAAAGTCAATCTAACTCTCAGAAATGAGAGAGAATTTCTTCTCCCCCAATTCCTGACCTAGCTTTTTTCCAATGTTCAGGTTCAAAATACTCTTAGCACACACAATATAAATGAAAAGTAACTATATGGATGGCTTCAGGGCTATGATTAGAACATGCTTTCTTCACAAACTTAAGCCTAACTATGCCTGGATAGAGAGATAGAAGTTCAAAAACTTACTTGTTCAGCTTGATTCGTGTATGACAATGGAGGTGCTTTCAATGCAATGTGAGGACTTGTATAGCTTGCTTGAGGTCCAGGGATGCTTCTCTAACCTCTAGCTTGCTTTGAAACTAGCTGAATCGAGCTATGGAAGTTCACCTGCAAAGTTGAAAACTGAAAATGGCAAATGATGTTAGGGATGTTACAGTTCATGTTCAATGCTTGGGATAGCTTCAGTGGGTGATAGGGAATGTGTTTGCAAAGGTTTCAGCCAAAACGCACGAGTGGAAGTGTTTGTGGAAGTCAAGTTGCAGAAGGGACTCTGTTTTTGCAGCAAGGAGGTGTTTCTGTGAATGAGGAGGTATTGAAGGTGGTTGGCTCGTGTTTTAGGTCAGGCTTGATGTTTGTAATGTGTTCAACAAGTTTGCTTAGGCTTGTGTTGACAGGAATGTGAGTTGTTGTTGGTTATGCCAAGTTGCTTCCAATGTAAGCAAAAGTTGTCAAGTTGGTTTACAAGCTTATGCAGGCCCCCTAAACATGCTGCCAATGTTAGTCTTGATCAGTGGGATTAGTTCAATAACTTGTGCCTAGAAGATATGCATTGTACTTCTTTGATTCATGTTTTGACATAAAGCCATACTTTACAAGAATAGATAAGTCACTTTTTCCAAATATGGCTTAATTCTTCATGTAATGTCCAAATGCACAAAATAATGCTAGAACACCATGGATTGGCATTTAATTATTGAGTGTAAATGAGATTAGAGGCCTTTAACTAGCTTGTGCAAGCTGATTTCAAAAATGCAAAGTGTATGAACATGTAAATGGCTCATGAACAAAGTGACTTTTACCCATATTGACAAATTCGATTCTCCCTAACCACAAGGGTGTTTGAGAAGTTCTTGGACATTTTGGAAAGCTTGGAATGTGTACTACAATCCATCTTTGTAATGCAAGTTGAGATTCCAAGTGGAAGCATGTGAAAAGTGGCCATGAAGTTAGGCAAAAATCCTGCCTAGAATAGGTCAAAAATTTTCTAAGTTAAGAATGTTTTGCACCCTTGTTCCAAAAATCATAACTTGAGCTACAAGCTTCTTTTGAGGAAACTTTGTGAATCAAAGTTGTAAATTTTGTAATGGACTACAACTTTCATGTTTTGAGTTTTGCTTGAATCCAAATGTATCTTGATGAAAAAATGGGACAAAGTTAGGAAAAAATTAGGAATTTTCATAACTTAGAAAAATTCTAAGTTATAAAAATTCTTCATTTCAAACCCTAATTTGTAATTCTTGATTTCTTGATGAACAAGTTTCATAATTTGACATGTTTTGATGAAAAATGAATCTTGACACTTGATTTTGACCAAAAAGTCAAAGTTTGACTTTTCAGTATACAGTCATATTTGGCTTAGTTGACTGGAAAATTCATCTGTCAATCTTGTGCATTTGGGATCTTTTGAACTTGTTGAGCATGTCAAGACAATTCCATTGAGTCCTTGAGTCCATATGTGAGCTTGGTTTGCCATTGGTTAGGTCAAACAGTCAAAAATTACCTTTGTGCAGTCAAAACCCTAAAAAGGACCATTTTGCCCTTTTGGTGATCTGATCAAATTTCTTGTGGAATTGTGATCCAAACTTGACCAAATGGTTCATATGAGTTCAATATGTTGATGTGGGTCAAAAATCATGAGGTTTGACTGTCAATTGACCACAGTTGACTTTTTTCCCCAATACAGCTGATTTCTAGGTCAACTGTCCAATTGACTGGGCAAAGATTGGAATCAAGGCTTGAAACTTGGTATGGATAAACTTGTGAGTCCAACATGAAGCATGAAAGTCACTTTGGGCCTTTTAGGTCAAAACATCTTTGTGTAAACTCAAACCCTAATTTGGGTCAACAGTGCAAAGAGGGGTCTTGAGCAGAGCAAAACCCTAACTTGACCTTGAGCTTCAAGGGTCTTATGGTGAGAAAATGTTGAGGAAATGGAAGGGAAAATTTTGGGGTACAACAGTTGCCCCTGTTCAATCTTCTTGAACCTGAAGAGTTAGATTGGCAAGTTTGCCTTTCGCGACTCGAGGTAAAAGGAGATTGGACACTAGAGTGCCCTGAAATTTGCACTCGCATGCTGGAGTATCAGCAATGTGATGGCGGGAATGGGCTTATAGATGCCATTTGGAGAGATGGTGGATAGGAGGATGGGCTTATAGATGCCATCTGGAGATGTGACAAAACCTTGTCGGGAATGGGCTTATAGATGCCATTTGGAAGTGTTGATCGCGTAAGAGATTCCTTAGCGAGAACTTGCATACTTTGAGAAAGGAAGATGTTTCCTGGCCTGTTACATGTGTTGATCTTCAAACTCTTCATGCAGATATGCCCTGGCTAGATACAGGAGTCGAATCCACAATTAGTTTCTCAAAGATGTGCTCTGGCTAGATACAGGAATCGAATCTGGAACTTCAAAAGGTTGTTTACAGAAGTGCCCTGGCTGGATACAGGTATCGAATCTCTAAACTATTCATGTAGACGTGCCCTGGCTAGATACAGGTATCGAATCCACAATCAAAAACTTACAGATATGCCCTGGCCGGATACAGGAATCGAATCTGGAATTGGTCGTCTATAGATATGCCCTGGCTAGATGCAGGTATCGAATCTGGAATTTGTCGTCTACAGATATGCCCTGGCTGGATACAGGTATCGAATCTGGAATTTGTAAAAGGTTGGTAGAGATAGCTTTCCTGGCTGGAGACAGGTGTAAACCTCTGACCTGAGAATGAAAGATAATTTCCTGGCTGGATACAGGGGTTGATCTTCAAACTCTTCATGCAGATATGCCCTGGCTGGATACAGGTATTGAATCTACAATCAATCACTCACAGATATGCCCTGGCTAGATACAGGAATCGAATCTGGAATTGTGATAGTTGATAGTAATCATCTTTGGATTGACCTTTTCCTGAGAAGGCAAAACATTAGTTGTATGCAATGTCATGATGTATGAAATGCATGATGTCATGATGCTCAAAATGAGATAGTGTTGTATGCACTTTATCATATATGTAAGCAAGATGTATGAAATGTGAAATGTCTATGAATGTATTTTCGTCTAGGAAAATAAATTCTTGACGAGTGTCGGGAACTTGTTGAATCCTGGGCTGATGTTTTGAAGACTAGAGTTCTTCGTTTCCGCTGGGGATGACGGTTGCAAGAATAAACCGGTAAGAGAAGATGACTCCGTTGGAGAATAAACTTGTTGGAGATATTACTCTGCGGGGAATTACTCTGTGGGAAGAGATACTTCGCTGAGGTTTTGATGAGAGCTCCGCTGGGGATTCCACTGATGTGTTATGTTGGGGAATTTGATGAACTCCGCTGGGGATAGGAAGAACTTCGCCGAGGACGATTTTTTCATGGTAATTAGCTGAGGATAACCCAGTTATACCTTGGTGGGGAAATAACCTTTGAATGAAACCGGGAGATGCGTTCATACTCTGCAGGGGATAAGCTTCCAGAATCTACTGGGGATATGGATTCCACTTTCCTGGGGAAACTTTTGGATTGTACTGGGGAATGGTTCCACTGGGGTGTCTGGTATTCTGCCGGGGAACAATCTTATATTAAGACTGCCGGGGATACCCAATTTCCTTAAGGCTGACAGTAGACTAACTCTGCTTGAGGAGAGTATCGCTGACTTGCTAGGGGAACAATGTGCCTTTTCAGGGCTGCTGGGAGACCAACTCTGCTTGAGGAGAGTATCGCTGACTTGCTAGGGGAACAATGTGCCTTTTCAGGGCTGCTGGGAGACCAACTCTGCTTGAGGAGAGTATCGCTGACTTGCTAGGGGAACAATGTGCCTTTTCAGGGCTGTTGGGAGACCAACTCTGCTTGAGGAGAGTATTGCTGAATCTGGTCTTACTTTGTGGGGAGTTGAGGTGACTTGGTTATGTTATTCAGCCGAACCTACCTTGGTACCTTGGTGGACAGAGCAACTAGACCGCTTGGACAATTCTAAATTGCCCCTATTTCTGATGTCATCTGTAATTAGTCCTTTGTTTCGCATGCAAATATTTATGATTAGCAATTAGTGTCAAATGCATATATCAAGAATGAACATTGGACGTTCTTTGCAACACAAAACAGAAAAAGAAAAAACGATGGGTAATTTGTCTGAAAAATTGAACTTGTATTGATTTTGAAATTTGCCTGTAAATAGGCGTTTTTGTACAAGAGGCTGACGTCCTAGTAAGAGAACGCCGCCGAGCAAAATAGAGTTTATACAATTTTGTGAACAGGAAACAAAACAGCTATGTGAAAAATAATCCCACTGGGTTCCGACTCTGCTATCGCCTTTATGTCTTCAAGCGTCTCATCACTCTGCTGCTTAGTTGAAGATGAAGCTGATTGATTGGCGCCGTCTGAGCCCGATAGTTGATGTCGAATTCTGGATGCAAGGTGATCCAATGAGACATAGTATTACGCTTTATCCCTAACTTTTGCCTGGACTGCCCTTTCGGGTTTTCAGTCCACCGGGATACCCTTTTTTGCCCAAGCCGCCTTTTCAGGTTTTCGACTTGCCGGGTGTACAGATTTTTTTCATTTCATCCCTTATTTTTGCCCGAACCCTTTTGGTTCGCCGGGAAGCCCTTATTTTTGCCTAGGTGTGTCAACCTAGCGGGTCCTTAATCATGTGTAGTATCTTTTTACTATGTCTGCATTGGCGGGGTGAGGAAGGTCGTCACCATCCATGGTGGTTAGAATCATAGCTCCTCCTGAGAAGATGTGTTTAACCACAAATGGCCCTTCATACGTAGGGGTCCATTTGCCCCTGGGATCACTTTGAGGAAGAATGATGCGCTTGATTACCAGGTTTCCAACTTGATACTCTTGTCGTCTGACTTTCTTGTTAAATGCCCTGATCATCCGTTTTTGGTACGTCTGACCATGACAAATAGCAGTGAGTCTCTTTTCGTCAATTAGGTTTAATTGATCAAGCCGAGTCTGGATCCAGTCATCTTCGCTCAAACCTGCATCCTTCATTATCCGGAGAGAGGGTATCTGGACTTCAATAGGCAAGACTGCCTCCATGCCATAGACCAAGGAAAAGGGAGTTGCCCCCGTTGACGTCCGTGCTGAGGTACGGTACCCATGAAGAGCAAACAGTAACATTTTGTGCCAATCTTTGTAGGTCACTGTCATCTTCTGCACAATCTTCTTGATATTCTTATTCGCTGCTTTTACAGCCCCGTTCATCTTCGGCCGGTAAGGTGAAGAGTTGTGGTGCTGTATCTTGAATTGCTCGCAGAGTTCAGTGATCATCTTGTTGTTAAGATTGGTACCATTATCCGTAATGATCCTCTCAGGTACACCGTATCGACAGATCAGATTGTGCTGAATGAAACGTGCCACGACGTTCTTGGTAACGGTAGCGTAGGAAGCTGCTTCAACCCACTTTGTGAAGTAATCAATCGCTACTAAGATGAAGTGATGCCCGTTGGATGCCGTAGGTCGGATTTCGCCGATCATATCAATGCCCCACATTGCAAAGGGCCAAGGTGCCGTCAAGATGTTCAGAGGAACCGGAGGAATGTGCACCTTATCAGCATAGATCTGGCATTTATGACAAGTCCGAGAATGCTGATAACAGTCGGCTTCCATTGTGGACCAGAAATATCTTGCCCGAAGAATTTTCTTTGCCATGGTATGTCCACTGGAATGTGTTCCGAAGGTACCTTCATGTAGCTCTGTCATGATCCTTTCTGCTTCAGTCTTATCCACACAACGCAATAAGGTTGAATCATGGTTTCGCTTGTAGAGAATGTCGTTGCTGAGGAAGAACTTTGCCGCAAACCTTCTCAGGAACTTCTTGTCATTAACAAATGCGCCTTCGGGGTATTCTTGAGCTTCAAGGTACCTCTTCAATTCATGATACCAGGGCTTTTCTGTTACCTGCTCGGTCTCGAGATCGCAGCAATGTGCAGGTTCCTCTAACTTCCAAATAATGATCTGGGGCGCCTCGTTGTCCCATTTGAATTTGAACATAGAAGACATCGTAGCCAACGCGTCCGCCAACTGATTCTCCTCTCTTGGGAAGTGCTCAAAAGTTATCTCTTCGAAATGAGGGATTAATGTCAACACATACTCTTTGTAGGGAATAAGATTTGGGTGTTTCGTATCCCACTCGCCTTTGATCTGATTGATCACGAGAGCGGAATCTCCGAAGACACTCAGAAACTTGATCCTTAAGTCAATTGCAGCTTGAAGACCCATGATACATGCCTCATACTCTGCCATGTTGTTGGTGCAGTTGAAACATAATCGGGCAGTAAGTGGGGTATGAGTGCCTTTAGGGGATATGATCACAGCGCCGATACCATTACCCAAAGCGTTCAAGGCTCCGTCAAAGTGCATAGACCATCGGGATCCCTCCTCAGGTCCTTCATCCGCTCCAGGTACTTCACAATCAGTCACTACCATGATATCCTCGTCTGGAAACTCAAAGTTCATCGACTGGTAATCGTCCACTGCCTGGTGTGCCAAATGGTCTGCCAATACACTTCCCTTGATTGCTTTTTGAGTTTTGTACTGGATGTCATATTCCGTCAAGATCATCTGCCATCTTGCTATTCTTCCAGACAGAGCAGGCTTTTCGAATATGTACTTGATTGGATCCATTTTTGAAATCAACAGAGTAGTGTGAGTCAACATATACTGTCTCAACCGGCGAGCAGCCCATACCAAAGCGCAACAAGTTTTCTCGAGCAGTGAGTACCGGGTCTCACAGTCGGTAAACTTTTTGCTAAGGTAATAAATGGCGTGTTCTTTTCGGCCAGACTCGTCATGCTGCCCCAGCACACACCCCATTGAGTTGTCAAGTACTGTCAAGTATAGGATTAGAGGTCTCCCTTCAACCGGTGGCATAAGAATGGGTGGTTCTTGTAGATACTCCTTGATATTTTCGAAAGCGGCCTGACATTCATCGTTCCAACGTACTACTTGATCTTTCTTCAGTAGCTTGAAGATTGGCTCACAGGTAGCAGTTAGGTGCGAGATGAATCGGGCAATGTAGTTCAATCGTCCTAGAAAGCCTCTGACTTCTTTCTCTGTCTTGGGAGTTGGCATCTCTTGTATGGCTTTCACTTTGGCAGGGTCCACTTGAATGCCTTTGTCGCTTACGACGAAGCCTAGCAATTTCCCAGATCTCACCTCAAAGGTGCACTTGTTTGGGTTCAACCTCAGCTTGTACAACTTCAGACGGTCAAACAGCTTCCGTAGATGGTCAAGGTGTTCCTCCTCAGTTTGGGACCTTGCAATCATATCGTCGATGTATACTTCTATCTCGTGATGGATCATATCATGAAATAAAGCAACCATGGCACGTTGGTAGGTTGCCCCAGCATTTTTCAACCCAAAAGGCATGACCTTGTAACAAAAGGTGCCCCACTGAGTGACAAAGGTGGTCTTCTCCATGTCTTCAGGAGCCATCTTAATCTGATTATAACCGGAGAAGCCATCCATGAAGGAGAATATTGTATGCTGAGCAGTGTTGTCAACCAGAACGTCGATATGAGGCAGGGGGAAATCATCCTTAGGGCTCGCCCTGTTCAAATCCCTGTAATCAACACACATTCGGACCTTACCATCCTTTTTCGGCACTGGAACCACGTTGGCAACCCACTGAGGATAAGAAGTCACTGCTAGAAACCCGGCATCAAATTGTTTCATAACCTCAGCTTTGATTTTCTCGGACATCTCTGGACGCATACGGCGGACCTTCTGTTTAACCGGAGGGCAGTCTTCCTTGGTAGGCAGGTGATGAACCACAATGTCGGTATCCAACCCAGGCATGTCTTCGTAAGACCAGGCAAAGATTTCCACATAGTCATGCAGCATCTGAATCAATCGTTGCTTCATACTGAGCTCTAGATTGGCACCAATCTTGACTTCCTTTCTGTCTGTCTCAGTACCCAGATTTACTGTTTCCACTGGCTCTTCATGTGGCTGAATGGCCCTCTCTTCCTGGAGTAGCAGTCTTGCAAGTTCACCAGGCACTTCACAATCATCTTCACCTTCGTCTTCGGCTAAGTTGATCGGATTCTCGAAGTCATAACTGGCAGTAGCAGAGTCGTTACCAGTGAGATCCAGAGTGGATTAGAACCTGTATAGGTGAGTGTGTGTAAATATAGCTGTTTTGCAATATATAATAAAGAAAGAAAAGGAGCGCAAGATTTTGAAATGCAACAAACGTCCAATGTTTTTATTGATGATATATGAAAATGACACACAAAAGCCCTCACAAATGAAGCCGCGGTGCCCCGGGTAGGACACCGAGCCATAAAAGTTTCAACATATTATTTGTTACAAATTGAAAACAAAAGAGTTCATTACTGAGTGACAAAAGTAATAGGTGTGAAGTCTTTTGCAGTCCAGTTGCTTGGTCCATCGTCGGTTGTTGGGTAGATCCAGCTGTCGAATTCAGATTCCTCCACGTCGTCTTCAATAGCATTTACTCCCGGATTGGTGATGAGCACAGGAGGTCTTCCAATCCTTGCCTTACGAACAGCCCTCTGAGCCTCTGCAGTGAAACCCAACCCAAACTTGTTAGTCTTTGGAGTGAAGTCAGGAAGTCGGCCCCAGTTTGCACACTCACCCTTCTCAATCACAGCCCGGGCATCCTTTAAGGAAGCCATCTTCAAAGAAGGGTCTTCAATCACAGTTTCAGCTGATGCCAGTGTCTGAGGCACCTCTTCAAAGTGTTGAAAGGGGGTCTCAATGAACTCCCCATCCATCTCTATGTACCGGAACGAGTTGAGGTGGCTGACCATATACTCTTCCTCCCCCTGAACTGTAACAATCTTTCCTCTAACCGGATACTTAAGCTTCTGATGTAGTGTGGAGGTCACAGCTCCAGCCTTGTGGATCCAAGGACGACCCAGCAAACAGGAATAGGATGGTCTGATATCCATCACATAGAAAGTAGAATCAAAAACTTGAGAACCAACCCTGATTGGAATGTTAACTTCACCATGTACCATCCTCTTGGACCCGTCAAAGGCTCGGACAACAATGTTACTTGGCTTGAGCTCTAGACCCTCACAATCCAACCTGTCTAAAGCTTTCTTGGGTAAGACGTTCAATGAAGAACCGGTGTCCACCAACACATGGGCAAGAGTAGTGCCCCTGCATTCAATGGAGACATACAGGGTGTCGTTATGGTTCTTTCCTTTGGCGGTCAGATCGGCGTCAGAGAAGCCCAAACCATTATCGGCAGTCAAGCTGGCCACACAATCGGTAAATTGATCAACAGACGTTTCTTGTGGCACATGGGCCGTCTTCAGGAAGGAAATCAGGGCCTTGGCATGGGCCTCTGAACACAACAACAGTGATAGCATAGAAATCTTTGATGGGGTGTGTCCCAACTGCTCAACTACATTGAAATCACTTTTCTTAATGATCTTGAGAATCTCTTCCATCTCTTGCTGGGAAGCTTCAATGTTGGTTGTCTTTGGTGCCTCCGTCAGAGCAGGCAAATCAGTAGCAATCCCTTTGCCCCGAGCGTCAGATGACTCGGCAGCAGGGGTAGAAATAGGAACTTGATCGGGAAGGGAAACATGCACACTTGCAGGTGTGATGACCAGAGGTTTCTGAATAGCTGGTGGCGCAATATCTGGCGAGAACAGCCTACCACTGCGAGTAATTTTGGCAGGCCCGGTGATGTTGCTGACGCCGATACTAGTATCAAACTCGTGTTTAACTCCAAGCACATAAACATTTGCCCCATAGTGCCATGGGACAGCTTTGTCGGGTGTATAGGGGAGGGGCCCCGGAACAGTGATGATAATAGGAGCAATTTTCTGAGTGGACATGATTTTGACAGGCTTCTTTGAGAGAGCCTTAGGAGGTTTGTTGAAAATAGTAACAATAGAAACTTCTTCAGTAGGGATAATAGGAACAGAAATTTTCTCAAACAAGACTTCTTTGCTATCCATCAGGCTTTGGATACCTGATTTCAGCAAAGGACAACCAACAGGTGAAACAGCACATAGAAGGCAACCTTTACCACAACCCGGAAATAAACCGGCTAGCAACAGGTTCCTTTTGACAGTCATCAACGGAGTAACAATCTCTTCCACGGAGGCTACATACCGGTCTTCTTCCACAGCATTCACTCCATGCTGGGGCATGGGAGCAGTCACAACATTGGGCCTTTCGGGCGCCTCAAACTGTATTTCTTTAGCATCAATAAGGTCTTGAACCTTATTCCTCAGAGCCCAGCAATCGTCCGTAGTATGCCCCGGGCTATCAGAGTGATAAGCGTAACGGGCGTTGGGGTTGTACTTTGGAGAAGCTGTGTTCACTACCTTCGGAGCTTCTTTGACAGTTACCAGATTGGTTGACAGTAGTTGCGGCAATATCTGAGACAGGGTCATACTGAGCCGAGTGTACTGCCTTTTGGGTCTCTCACCCCTTGGTTGGTTAAACTGCTGAGGAGCAGTAACAGGTTTTGAAATTACCAATGCATTGACAGCTTGGCAGCGTTCCGGCTTAATTTGTCTTCTGGGACCGTAAACAACACTGGCTTCCTTCTTGAAAGGCTTCTTTTCAGTACTTGCGGAGGCACTTTTCTGTATCTTCCCCGACTTGATACCAGCTTCTATTCTCTCACCAGTCAAGATCAAGTCTGTAAACCCAGCGGAAGAATTTCTAATCAGGTGGTTGAAGAATGGTCCGGACAGGGTCCCTAGGAACATGTCAACAAGTTCACGGTCAGTCAGCGGTGGCTGCACCCTGCCAGCCAGATCCCTCCATTTTTGCGCATACTCCTTGAATCCTTCGCCCATCCCCAGTAACATACCCTGGAGTTGGGTACGCGTGGGAGCGAGGTCAGAATTGTACTGATATTGTTTATAAAATGCAGTAGCCAAGTCCTCCCAATTTCGGATACTGGCTCCATCCAGCTGATAGAACCACTCGAGTTGGGCCCCTGAAAGGCTATCCTGAAAGAAATGGATCCACAGGTTCTTGTCTGCAGTGTAAGGTTGGATCTTCCTTACATATGATCTGAGATGCATCTTTGGGCAGGATAGCCCATCATATCTTGCAAAAACTGGCACTTTGAACTTCGGGGGGATCACAATTCCAGCAACTAATCCCAAATCTTCGAAATCTAAGCCGGGAACTCTCTGCAGCTCCATAGCTGCCAACCTATCTTCCAAGCCTTTGTACTTATCATCAGCGGGCGGGTATTGTTTCTCAGAGTAGTCTTCGTCTTCTTCAGCCTCTCCTTCTTCAGCTTCGGATTCGGAAGGTACCGCAGCCGCATTCCCTTTACTGGTTCCCTCTTCAGATGTAGGGGGAAATTCAAGCACTCTTCTGGCTTCACCCTCAAACCTTCTTCCTAGGGTAGCCACCCCGATTCTTTTCTTCTTCTTTTTCACTTGCTCTTTGTTCCCAAGCAGGGCCTTTAGATCCTCCTGACCCTTTGCCAAGGTCATCAGGAGATGTTGAAACTGTGAGTTTTGAGACTGCAAGTCCTTGACCGTCTGTTGGAGATCCATCTTACTGAAATAAACAACAGAAAGATAAGGAAACCTGGTGTGGAGACCTGCTTATGCGCATGATGAATGATATGTTTATGTATGCAATGCATTCAAGGATTTAGCAAATTCAAAATTGTTGCAAACAAAAAGAATGCACGTCATATTAATAAGAAGAAATTTGTCAGTACATAAATGCCCCATGGGCCAAATATTACAAAAAACTTCTCAAGGTAAAAAGACGTTGCGCATCCTCTTTGGTGCGATGTAGGTGTTGAGAGTCTCTTCCTCGTGGAGTCGGCGGGTAAGCTCCAAAACCTTCTTCTCACTAGCGTAGAAGCTGGCTTCAAAAGTGTTATGTTCCTCCTTGAGTTGGATCCAACTCTTCTGCATCTCCTCCCACGATGTAGGCATGTCAGGATATAGAATGGTGTAGGGAACCTCTCCTTCCTTAACGGGCTCTTTAATCATAGGGAGAACATGAGGGTAAGGCATCATTAGACTCTGGGCTCGGGTTCGTACCCACTTGAGATAAGGCTCAAGAGGGATGGTGTTCTTGTGCCCCAGTGTCCTGCTGTCTACCTTGTTAGGCATCCTCCAAGCTCTGATGAATCTTTGGTGAAGTCCTTGCGCATCGTTGTTGAAGTCAAAAACTAGGTCAGGAATCAACATGTCGTGAGGGCCATCCCTCCGTGCATAACCAAATTGTCTCAAAGCTAGGCAAGGGTTGTAGGTAATGCCTCCTCTAATGCCAAGTAATGGAACATTAGGGAACTCTCCACAACGATCGACGATGATGACATTTTCTCTGGACCGAGAGCACTAATGTACATCAGAGTGAGTGAGGGTCATCAACCATTGTGACCACCTTAAGCCTTGGTCATTCTTCAAGACAGATTGTGGAAGGTGTGAAATAAACCACCTTGCAAGGAGAGGAGTACAGCACATGAGAATACCCCTCTTTCTCATTGTTCGTGTGTAAAATGAGTGAAGAATGTTCCCAAACAATGTTGGTATTGGATTTCTGGATAAGAAGATTTTGACAGTGTTGACATGTACAAGCTGGTCAGGATTTGGGAACAAGACCAACCCATAAATGAGGAGTGCCACAATTTCTTCAAAGGCTTGTAGGTCCAATTAATTCTAACACTCTTGTGCCTTCTCAAACAAGAATTTTGCCAAGAAGCCTTTGACACCGCTTCTAGTTTCCCAATGCCCCTTGATGTCAGATGGTTGCAAGTGTAGTGCTTGAGCAACATCTTCAGGCTTTGGTTCTTTTTCTGTACCGTTGTAGGGTAGTTGATTAAGAATAGGAATTCTCAGGAGTTGAGAAAATTCCTCCAAAGTGGGCACCAATTAGTAGTCGGGGAAAGTGAAATAGTGGTGAAGGGGGTCAAAGAACTGGAACAACACCTTTACCATGTCCTCTTCAATGCTGGTGTTGACTAGGCTGAGCAGTCTACCATGTCTTTCACTGAAGGGAGAGCTTTCCGGAATTCTGGATGTGAGCTCCTTGAGTTGAGGAGGGATTCTCACAAGGTTGACTTGGATAGTTTTCCTGCGAAGAATTTCCATGACCTACAAAACAAGAACAAAGATGAAGATCTAAACCCTTGAAATGGTTAGTGAATGCATATGATGTTTTATGATGTTCATGATGTATGCACAAACATATGTACAAGCAATTCACACCAATCCCTAGTTTCAGGCTTGCATGGGGTTTCATAGGTAAGTACCCTCTTGAGTGAAGTTGGCTTAAAAACCTGTCCTATAAATAGTAACCGGGTTCTAAGGAGCTCAATATCACTGGATTGTTTTCCATGTTCATTGTTTTGGTTTAGCCACTTAACTAGCGACCAAAATATTCCAAGAAAACAACCCTCAATGAGTGTAGTATCGAGTATCTACCAACTTCGGACTGCACCAAAGCCGGTCATCTCACTACCCCTAATGAAAGGCCAAGATGGTCAAGTAAGGTTCTAGGTCATTAGTGCTTAGTGACATCACTCAGCGGCCCCGTACTCTCCTTGATTGAACTCAAGGGTTACCGGTACTCACAAATATGTCGCACTAATATAGTTATTGCTTCAACCATGTCGGTATACCCCACACAGTTTCCATAATGTATTGCTATCTATGAATGTTTCCCCAAATCCGGGTGTAGGATTTCAAACCCAAACACGAGAGCCAAGATGTAAAGCAATCAAAACAAATAATTAGTCATGCAAGAGGGTGATCTAAGCCCTAAGGTTACTCCATTTTAAAAATTTTCCCCAGCAGAGTCGCCAGTTCTGTGATACGGTGGGAGAACTGACTTGAGGTTTTGCGTTTGTTTTCACAAATGTTTCGATTGAGCAAGAGTTGCCATCGACTTTTTATTTCATCCTAAGGAAAGGTTAAAAAGCATAGCAAAAACCTTTGAGATGTTTTCTTAGGTTCGGGGAGTAGATTATAGAAAGGGAAGGTATTAGCACCCTTTCTATCCATGGTTATCCATGGGCTCTTAGTTACTTGCTTAGATCAACTTGCCTTGATTTTCAATTGTTTGAAATGGTGCTTTGTGTGTGTGGGTTTGAAAATGTTTTGAAAAGAGGCCAATGTGGTGGCAACCTTTGTAATGACCCATGCTTGGATGTATACAAAGGTGTATGTCTTTTGAAAAGTTTTCAATGTTTTTGAAAGTTGTTTTGAAAGTGTGTTGTGATGTGTGGTTTTGAAAAAAAAATAAGCAAGTGTTTTTGTTTTGCAAGTTGGCAAGTAACCAAGAGCTATCTACCCTAAATTTCTCAAAGATCATTCCTATGTTTTAACCCTTTTAACAATTTTGTTCCACCATTGTATTTGGTGGACAATCTTGTGTTAGGATGTTTAACGGGACGAGAGCGGGTCATCGTTTAGACCATGATTGCAATGGTGCCAAGTGTCTTTGGCAACTTTTCCTTTAAGGGACTTGATCATTTTTTAGGCAACTTTCGAAAGCGTCATCGAGGGACTATGATCATTTGATATTGTTTTGTTTTGCCAAAGACACCCAACATGCAATATGGCCCATTATTGAAGGCAACAAGTGGAGTAACCCTAGGGGTGCAAGTGTGATTGGGGTTGTCCATTTTCATGCTTTTTGTCTTTGAATTAGGTCAAGCTATTTGTTTGGTTGATTTTTGCATACAAACCCTAAGTCTATCATGGCATATTTAGAAAGCTTTAAAGTGCGGAAAATAAAATCCTAAATTATTACAACACAATTTATGGGATGGGGGGTACAAATGTTCAAATGGGGGATATTTAACAAGAAATTTAAATCTAAACTATTACAATCCAAATGGAATTTACAAGGTATTTAATTGTACAATAATTAAATAAAATACAGTAAATATGCAAGATGCAAAAAAATGATTTTTATATGTATGTAAAAGGTATTTTTTATGTGACAAATAAACAAAAATAAAAAGGAATAATTTTGGATATTTTTACATTTTAGGGCAAACCCTAATTTTGCTAAATAAAAAGTATTAATTATTTATTATATACAACATTTATTAATTATGTACAAAAATAAAAAAAGAAAGTATATTGTAAAAAAAAGTATTTTTGAGGTTAAATATTAATAAAAATAAAAATGTATTATTTTTATGTTTTTATCCTAAATATTCTAATAAATATATAAGTATTTATATTATTTACTAAATATATTAAACATGTACAAAAAAATAGAAATATTTATTATTTACAAAAAAAAAGTATATTTTTAGAAAATGTTTTTAAAAAATAAAATAAAATAAAATCAGAAAATAAAAATGTATTTTGTATTATTTTTGTATTTTGAATAAAAAAAGGGTATTATATTTATTTATGTACAAGTTCAAATAAAACAAATAAAATCCAAATAAAATGCAAAAATGGTTGAAAAAATGTTTTTAATATTTTTTATATTTTGTCAAAAAATAATAAGTCAGAAACAAAAAGAAAAAGTCAAAAATGATTAAAAAATCACACAATGGGCCAAGGGGGTGCAAGTGTGGAAAAGTGGTGCAAATAGAAAGATGAAACAGGCCCAGCCCAGAAGAACTTTGTCTTCAACCTCTGGCCAGATTCAAACAAAAAACGGGTGCCTTCTTGTTCATCTCCCTAACTCCTGATTCTTTGATCCTTTGACAAATCTTAAAACATGAAACTTGTAGAGCTTGAAGCCACGATTCTAAACATATAAAAAAGTCAATCTAACTCTCAGAAATGAGAGAAAATTTCTTCTCCCCCAATTCCTGACCTAGCTTTTTTCCAATGTTCAGGTTCAAAATACTCTTAGCACACACAATATAAATGAAAAGTAACTATATGGATGGCTTCAGGGCTATGATTAGAACATGCTTTCTTCATAAACTTAAGCCTAACTATGCCTGGATAGAGAGATAGAAGTTCAAAAACTTACCTGTTCAGCTTGATTCGTGTATGACAATGGAGGTACTTTCAATGCAATGTGAGGACTTGTATAGCTTGCTTGAGGTCCAGGGATGCTTCTCCAACCTCTAGCTTGCTTTGAAACTAGCTGAATCGAGCTATGGAAGTTCACCTGCAAAGTTGAAAACTGAAAATGGCAAATGATGTTAGGGATTTTACAGTTCGTGTTCAATGCTTGGGATAGCTTCAGTGGGTGATAGGGAATGTGTTTGCAAAGGTTTCAGCCAAAACGCACGAGTGGAAGTGTTTGTGGAAGTCAAGTTGCAGAAGGGACTCTGTTTTTGCAGCAAGGAGGTGTTTCTGTGAATGAGGAGGTATTGAAGGTGGTTGGCTCGTGTTTTAGGTCAGGCTTGATGTTTGGAATGTGTTCAACAAGTTTGCTTAGGCTTGTGTTGACAGGAATGTGAGTTGTTGTTGGTTATGCCAAGTTGCTTCCAATGTAAGAAAAAGTTGTCAAGTTGGTTTACAAGCTGATGGAGGCCCCCTAAACATGCTGCCAATGTTAGTCTTGATCAGTGGGATTAGTTCAATAACTTGTGCCTAGAAGATATGCATTGTACTTCTTTGATTCATGTTTTGACATAAAGCCATACTTTACAAGAATAGATAAGTCACTTTTTCCAAATATGGCTTAATTCTTCATGTAATGTCCAAATGCACAAAATAATGCTAGAACACCATGGATTAGAATTTAATTATTGAGTGTAAATGAGATTAGAGGCCTGTAACTAGCTTGTGCAAGCTGATTTCAAAAATGCAAAGTGTATGAACATGTAAATGGCTCATGAACAAAGTGACTTTTGCCCATATTGACAAATTCGATTCTCCCTAACCACAAGGGTGTTTGAGAAGTTCTTGGACATTTTGGAAAGCTTGGAATGTGTACTACAATCCATCTTTGTAATGCAAGTTGAGATTCCAAGTGGAAGCATGTGAAAAGTGGCCATGAAGTTAGGCAAAAATCCTGCCTAGAATAGGTCAAAAAATTTCTAAGTTAAGAATGTTTTGCACCCTTGTTCCAAAAATCATAACTTGAGCTACAAGCTTCTTTTGAGGAAACTTTGTGAATCAAAGTTGTAAATTTTGTAATGGACTACAACTTTCATGTTTTGAGTTTTGCTTGAATCCAAATGTATCTTGATGAAAAAATGGGACAAAGTTAGGAAAAAATTAGGAATTTTCATAACTTAGAAAAATTCCAAGTTATGAAAATTCTTCATTTCAAACCCTAATTTGTAATTCTTGATTTCTTGATGAACAAGTTTCATAATTTGACATGTTTTGATGAAAAATGAATCTTGACACTTGATTTTGACCAAAAAGTCAAAGTTTGACTTTTCAGTATACAGTCAAATTTGGCTTAGTTGACTGGAAAATTCATCTGTCAATCTTGTGCATTTGGGATCTTTTGAACTTGTTGAGCATGTCAAGACAATGCCATTGAGTCCTTGAGTCCATATGTGAGCTTGGTTTGCCATTGGTTAGGTCAAACAGTCAAAAATTACCTTTGTGCAGTCAAAACCCTAAAAAGGACCATTTTGCCCTTTTGGTGATCTGATCAAATTTCTTGTGGAATTGTGATCCAAACTTGACCAAATGGTTCATATGAGTTCAATATGTTGATGTGGGTCAAAAATCATGAGGTTTGACTGTCAATTGACCACAGTTGACTTTTTTCCCCAATACAGTTGATTTCTAGGTCAACTGTCCAATTGACTTGGCAAAGATTGGAATCAAGGCTTGAAACTTGGTATGGATAAACTTGTGAGTCCAACATGAAGCATGAAAGTCAATTTGGGCCTTTTATGTCAAAACATCTTTGTGTAAACTCAAACCCTAATTTGGGTCAACAGTGCAAAGAGGGGTCTTGAGCAGAGCAAAACCCTAACTTGACCTTGAGCTTCAAGGGTCTTGTGGTGAGAAAATATTGAGGAAATGGGAGGGAAAATTTTGGGGTACAACAATATCCATTAATTCCCTGTCAGTCAAAGGGGGTTGCACCCTTCCAGCCATGTCCCTCCATTTTTGAGCATACTCCTTAAAGCCTTCGCTCGAGCCCATAATCATATTTTGTAATTGCACGCGAGTTGGTGTAAGATCAACATTGTATTTGTATTGTCTGTAGAAGTCGGCAGCCAAATCCTCCCATGTGTGGATATTAGTCCCTTCTAGTGGATAGAACCATTCCAATTGTGTTCCAGATAAGCTATTTTGGAAAAAGTGCACCAATAACTTCCTATCGGCGGTGTGTGGTTGAATATTATAGACGTAAGACCTCATATGCATCTTGGGACATGAGACCTCATCGTATTTGGCGAAGACAAGGACTTTGAATTTGTGGGGAATGACCACCACAGGGACCAAACCTAAGTCTCCAAAGTCCAAACCAGGCACAGTTTGGATCTCTACAACCTTAAGTCGGTCTTCCAGTTGTTTGTATTTGTCATCCGCTAGTGGGTACTGCTCTTCAGAGTAGTCTTCATCTTCAGTAATCTGGTTATTTGCACCCCTAGCCCTGGTGCTTCTAACATCCTCGTCTTGATTGTCTTCTTCCTCAGAAAAAGTCTCTTCTATTTGAGTCAGTCGGGAGGGCCCCTTGAACCTTCTTCCCATGTTGAGGATAACAGCCTGTTTCTTAGTCTTCTTTTTGGTGGCAAGGAGTGGCATCATCTCTTGTTGTCCTTTAGCTAAGTTGAGGAGAGTCTCTTGGAACTATGCGTGTTGAGTTTGCAAATCTTTGACGTTTTGCTCTAGAGTTATCTTATACTGAAATAAACAGTAAAGAGATGATGAAACCCGTATCTGAAAACCTGCTTATGATATGATGCATGCTATGCGGATGCAATGTTTTCAAGGACCTTAAGGAATTTAAATTTGCTAGCCAAAAAGGAAACAAAACAGAAATTGCATTAATAAGTTCAAAGATTACAACTGCCCCTTGAGCTTACAATGAAAAAGCAAAAAGGTCTCAAGGAGACAACAAAATAGACTCCTAAAACAAAAGACTCAAGTCTCCCACGGGTGTTTCCTCTTTGTGAGGCATTCAGGCTTTGCTCCTCGTGAAGTTGCTTGGTGAGCGCCAACACTTTCTTCTCGCTTGCAGAGAATCGAGCTTCAAAGGTGTCTTGTTCTCCCTTGAGTTTTATCCAAGATCTCTGCAATTCTTCAAGGTCGGTAGGCATGTTAGGATGGAGAGTGGTATAAGGAACATCCCCCCTCAGCAACAGGCTTCACAATTATTGGTAGGATAGCATGATATGGCATCATGAGGATTTGAGCGTGAGCTTGCACCCATTTGAAATAAAGCTCCAAAAGGATGGAGTTCTTATTCCCCAAAGTCTTGCTATCAACCTTGCTTACCATTCCCCAAGCATGTACAAACCTTCGATGATAACCTTGAACATCATTCTCGTAGTAAAAAATAATACCTTGAATGAGTGTGTCATGGGGACCATCTCTTTGAGCATAGCCAAATTAGCGTAGAGCTAGAGAAAGGTTATAAGTAATACCTCCCCTAATGCCCAAGAGTGGAACATTAAGGAACTCCCCACAATGGTCGATGATAGTAATATGCTCTTGAGATCGAGAGCACCAATAGATATATGTATAAGAAAGCGACATTATCCTTTGCGACCACCTCAAACCTTGCTCATTCTTCAATATTGATCGGGGAAGGTGAGAAATAAACCACATAGCCAACAAAGAAAGAAACACGTGAGAGTCCCTCGCTTCCTCATAGTGTGATTATGAAGAGAGTGCAAAACGTCTCCAAGCAATGTAGGCACAGGGTTACGAGTAAGGAAAATTTTGACAGCATTCACATCTATGAGTTGGTCAGGGTTAGGAAAAAGAACCAACCCATAGATTAGAAGAGCCAAGATCTCCTCAAAAGCTTGTAAATTCATAGAATCCCAAAATAGTTGAGCCCTTTCCATCAAGAATTTATCCAAAAAGTCTTTGACCCTACTTCTTGTCTCCCAATTGGCTACAATGTCTGAACTCTTCAAATGTAAGGCCTTGGCAATAACTTCAGTATTTGGAGTTTCCTCTAAATTGGTGAAGGGTATTTGATCAAGAACAGATACTCCTAGTAGTTGAGATAATTTTTCCATTGTAGGCACCAATTGATAATCGGGAAAGGTGAAATAATGATGTATAAGGTCAAAGAACTAAAAGAGCACCCTCATCATGTCTTCTTCAAAGCTTGAGGTAACCAGATTGAGAAGTCAACCATATCTTTTGGTGAATGGAGAATTTTCAGAAACCCTTGATGCTAACTCTTTGAGTTGAGGAGGCACCCTTACGAAGTTAATTCGGATAGTATTTGTGTAAGCGGAATCCATATCCTACAAAATCGAATAAAGATAAATCCCTAGGTCCTTGAAATAGTTAGTGAAAATTCTATGGCATGATGCTATGATGTCATGAACAAATAATCACACACAAACAAAGCACACAAGGCCTTAGGTTTAGGATTGCATGGGGTTCATAGGTAATTACCCTCTTGAAGTTTTAGTTGGTTTAACCTATCCTAAAAGAAGTAATCGGGTTCTAGGAGTCTCAATATCACTACTTCATTGGGCATTGTTTTAGCTCAAGCATCCAAATTGCAGCCAAAATATCCCAAAAGTCTGATCTCAATGAGTGTAGTATTAAATATAAACCAAATTTAGTCTTGCACCAAATCCAGCTATCTCGCTACTTTCTAATGGCCAAGTTGTTCAACTAAGGTTCTACGGTCAGTTAGTGCTTCATGACACTACACAGCGACCCCGTATTCTCCTTGAATGGACTCAAGGGACACCGATACCAACAAATATGTCACACTAACGTATCCATCGCTTCAACCATGCTGGTATTGTGCTGCATAGTCCCCATGATCTATTTCTACTTACCTAGAATGCCCAAGATCCGAGTATATGATATTTTCAAGAAATAAACCCCAAGCATAACCCAAAATATAAAGCAAACAAGGCAGATAAGTAAAGCAAATAAAGGTAATCTAGCTCTTAAGGTAAGCCTAATTTTAATTATCCCCAGCAGAGTCGCCAGTTCTGTAATACGGTGGGAGAACTGACTCGGGTGTTTTATGTTTTGTCACAAATGTTGTGGATAGCAAGAGTCGTCACCGACTTTTCTTTTATCCAATAAAGGAAAGGGTGAAAAGAATAAGAAAGACCTTTTGATAATTTTTCTTAAGTTCAGGGGGTAGGTTATGAAAAGGGAAGGTGTTAGCATCCTTTTCATCTGTAGTTATCTACGGGCTCTTAATTGCTAGCTCACTTTGAATTGCTTTGTGTTTGTGTAAGTTTGAAAATATTTTAAAAACGCCTTCGTGCAACAAACTTTGCAATGATTCTCGTATCGTTGAGAATGTATACAAAGTGTTGATTTTGAAAATATTTGTTTGAAAAGGAGTGTTTAGAAAGATTTTTTGAAGATGCCAATGTAAGGCTATTTTATAATGATTCTCATATCGTTGAGAACGTATACAAAATATTTGTTTGAAAAGTGTTTTGAAAATGTGAAGTGTGGAAAGGGTTTTGTTTATGATCAAGCAATTATGAGCAATCTACCTACTCAAAAAGTATTTGTTATTTTCCTTCTCCTTTAGATAGTGATACTTTATCATTGATTGGTAGAGAGCCTTATCATTGGATGTGAGGGACAGGCGTGGATCATTGTACAGTCATAGAAGGAAACTTGTAGAATGTCTTAACAATTGCCGTAAGGGACTAAGATCTTTTACCGAAGGCAACATTTGAAGGGTCATAGAGGGACTATGATCTTTTAATCGAGGGTCTTTTGCTAAAATATCCCACGTTCGAGGGACATGACTATTTTTATCCGAGGAAACAAGTATGGGTTACCCTAGAGGTGCAAGTGTGCAAAGTGTTTTTGATTTCAAGTATTTTATCTTCAATTAGGGTTTTTGCTATGGTTGATTTTAAGTCTTGTCATGCAAACCCTAATTACTAGCAATAATAAGGAAAGCGATGAATTGCGGAATTTAAATGTCCTACGCTATTACAATGCTTTGGGAATGAGGGCTACAAATTTGTGAATAGGGGGAAGAAAACAATAAAGCCCTAACTATCTATTAAAAACCATTGAATATGAGTAATAATAGAATGTACAAAATGTAAAGAAGAAAGAAATTGTTTTTAGGGTTTTTTAATGGAAATATTTAATATTTTAACCTAATTAAAGTAATTAATTTTAATTATAAAAGAAGTTGATTAATATTTAACAAAAGCCTAAAATCTAAGTTAACTGAAATTTAGAAGAAAATAAATCTAAGTCGAATAGTTTGTTTATGAAATAATTTGAAAGTTAATATTAATTTGAAAAAATATTTTAAAGTGTAGAAAATAAACAAAATCTAGTTCTAAATATTAAAAAACAGTATTTAATTAAATTAATTATTTTAAGAAAAGAGATTTTTTTTATATTTTTGGGTTAAATAAAAAATAAATAAATAAATGAAATATAGAAAATATAAGAAAATAAAAATGCATGGGCTGGGTGTTTGAAAAGTAAACAGGAGGTTAAATGTAGAAAAAAGGGTTAGGCCCAAGATGTCAGTTTTTGTTTGATGCTGAAAACAAAAACAAAAAAGATAAATGGGCCTGTGTTAAAAAAGTAATATAGGGGGTGAGATGAGAGAAAATCAGTCAAAGCCCAGAATGAAAAGTCCAGCGCCTATTGGTCATGTGGGGATGACCTTCTGAGGTGCATCATAGTCTTGCATTATGGAGCGCTGGATTTAGCCAGAAGATGATCATGTGGTGAGAGATGAGGGGTGTAGTGCACATGTCTTGGGCTTGTCTGCATTGAAACTGAAATAGCAAAATATGTGAAAAATAAAAGGGTACCACTGGGGCTTGAACCCAGGTCCATATAGTTCAATGCCTTTCACGCGCTTCCTCTGCCACCGGGGTGGTTGTTTCATCCGGTCATAATATAACATGCAATAAACTTAAAATAAACCTGGTCCTGAATGTTTGAAATGGCTTCATCCTCAACCTTGGCAGAGCAACAACACCATTGCTATAAAATCTGATCTTGCTCATTTCTTAACCATTTTCAAAGTTGTAAACATGAAAGTTGTTCCATTTTTCACAATGAATCCAACCATATAAATGATTAAAGCTATAAATCAAATATGAACATAATTTTGTTTGGTACCAAATGAAACCTAATTTTTTCAGAAAGTTCAAACTCAAAATTTACATCACTCAGGCGACTTAAATAAGAACTAAAGGCATGGTTAGCTTCAGGGCTATGATGTCTACATTTTTTAGTCATAAAGTAACCATTAATGATGCTTGTATAAGAAGTTCAAAGTTGAGAAAAATTACCTGAAAATTGGAAATTGTGTATGGAGTCTGAGCACCCCTGGGAGTGTGGTGATGATCTGGATAGCTCCACTAGACTCCTAGGAAGTTAATGCAACTCTTACTTTATGTTGAAAGTGCCTGAATCGTGCTGGAGAAGTCAAGTTGCAGGTTCGAATATTTGAGTTTGGAAGATGATAAAAATGGAGTTACAGTTATGAAACAGGGATGATGATGAGTTGTATATAATGTATGGAAGCTTTGTGATTGATTTGGAGAGGAAACGCACGAGTGGATTATGAGTTTGAAGTTTTTGGCCAGAAGTTGCAACAATGGAGGTTTGTGTGCAAGTTCTGATTTTCAAGGAGTTTGAGGGGGTTAGAGGGATTGTAAACTCGTGTCTTAGCTTGTAAATACTTCCTCTATAGAGGGAAGGTTTTAGAGCTTGAAGTAACCAGAAATGTAAGATGACATGTTATGGTTTGGTTGAAGGTGAAAAATCAAGTTGGATGAAAAATGATGGTTTCAAGGATCAAGTACAAGCATGTTATGATGTTTGTTGGGTCCAGGGGACTTGATTCATGCTTTTGATTTTGCTTGCAATTAGAGATATAAGTTACAAGGCTCAATGCATTAACAATTTCCATAAAGCTTGCTTTTCCAAAATGGAAGTGTGACCTTTCTTTCTTAAATGGCAAGTCAACTTGGACAATGCTTGAACCACTTGGACAATGGATCAAACAGTTGTGTAAACATTAAATTATTGAGTGATTTGCAATTTTGAAGGCCTGCAAAGCAAGACTATGCAGCATAATTGGAGTTTTGATCAAGTGTTCTTCACAAAAATGACCTAAAATTCAAGTTTATGATGCCATCTTCATCTCTTCGAAACTTATAGCTAAAGCATGATCTATTCAAGTTCTTTAAAATTTTGGAAAGCTTGAAACATTGTATACAACCTTCATGTTGACCACTTTGGCTAAGTCAACTTGGAACTTGATGAAAATTGTCCAAGAGGTTAGGACAAAAAATCTGCCTAAACTTGTTAAAAATTTCACTAAGTGTTTATAAAAAATGTCATGACTTCATGAGCCTATATCTTCAAATCTAAACATTTTTTGGACATCAACCCTAAGGGAAAAGTTGTATAATTCATAAAGATCTACAACTTTCATGTTAAAAGTTTTCCTTGAATCATCTTGCATCATGGTGAAAAATTGTCATGAAGTGGTGAAATTATCAAGGTTAAAAACACGGAATTTTTCTAAGTGTTGAAAATATTGACTTTTTGTTGACTTTCTTGATTCTTGATGATTAATTTTGATATTTTTGAGTGTCTTGATAGATCTTGATCTTTGAAATTCAATGTTGACCAAAAAGTCAAAGTGACTTTTTGTGTATCAGTTGACTTTTCATCAGTTCATCAGATTTCAACTATCAATCCGTTGATATTGAGAAATTATTTGAGCCATGAAATTAAGTCAACATGTTATGTTTGATTCCTAGAGATCATGCTTTAAGCCATTAGGTCATGTACTAGGTCAAAAGTCAATGATCAGTCATTCTCAGTCAAAACCCTAATTTTGACAATTTTGCCCCTTTGATGATTTGAATGCTTTTATTGAGGAATTGTGATCAACCTTTGATCAATTGATGAGTATAACTTTAAAATGTTGATGTTTGCCAAAAAAATTGAATTTTGACTATATGTTGACCATAATTGACTTTTACCCAATACAACTTATTTTCAGTCATCTGAGCAATTGACTGAGTAAATTTATAGTGTAAGACTTAAAACTTGGTATGAGTAATCTTAAAGACCTATAATGAACCATGAAAGTCACTTGAAGCATCAAAAGTTCAATTGTCCTTGAGAAAACCAAAACCCTAATTTTTGACCCAATGCTTAGGAGGTGAGCTTGTCCGATCAACCCTTGAGAACCCTTGAGCATTTGAGATCTTTGATGAGAAGTGTCTTGAGAAAACATAGGGAAAATTTTGGGGTACAACAATGACATTGTGTCATGGTCAGTTATATCATAAAATAATTAAGAAAGCTTTTGATAAGAAGGCCAAGCCTCGTAAATTCAGAGAAGGCAACCTCATTCTCATAAAGATCATGTCTTTTAACACTGATTCTCGGGGAAAATGGACTCCCAATTATGAAGGCCTATATGTTATCAAGAAAGCCTTCTCTGACGGTGCATTGATTCTTGAAACTATGGATGATAAGGAGTTCTCATGTCCTATAAATGCTGACACAGTCAAGAAATACTTCGCCTAAATAAATAAAAGAACGACTCGCTAAGATGAAAACCTGAAAGGTCGGCTTAGGCAAAAAAAAGTGTCTTGGTAGGCTGAAAACCTGAAAGGGCGGTCTAGGAAAAAGTTAGAGACATAAACAGAATAAATTTTCCCGGTAGGTTGAAAACCCGCAAGGGCAACCTAGGCAAAAGTTAGGGATTTCCTGACAAGTAACTGCATCCGACAAGACTTGATCATTGAAGCAAAAATCTTCTCACATTCTCATCATACTTCAACTGGAAGCCTCTGCTCAGGAGTTCAAAGTTGTTAGAGAGAATAGTGGTCATCGTATTTCAATGTATCTTTTCCATATATTTACCATTTTTCTAAAATTTGGAATCATCCATGGAGTCTCGCCGTTTGCAGACTACCCTTTTATTAATAAAGTTTGAGCCTTTATCCAATTCTTTGTAGTTCTTATTTTATTATGTTTACAAAAATTTGATTTATTATTTATAGTAATTTTCAAAACAAAAAGACTTAATAAAAATGTTTTTGAAAAGAATTTGCAAATTACTCTTTACTTCAGATTGTGTGATTCAAGTGAAATAAAAGTAGTGATTCCAAGGATGAACGAACTCTGAAGTTTTGAAAAGATTCCCTAAGAGGTATCTTGGGATTACTCTTGCTGATATACGTATAGTTCACTTGTGATTGTTAGATTTCATACCAATTGTTATATGGTGTGGTGTTGGGTTTGAGATCCCATTTTCCCCAGTTAAATATTAGTTCATATTTTCTCCAAGTTTTTATATGGTGTTGGGTTTATATGGTTTGATACTTTTATCCCATATTCCTCAGTCAGGTCTTGATGCGAATTTCTCTAGCTGAGTGTGATTCTTTCCTCAGTCGGTTTATGATCAAGCATATTTTTGTAAAGTTATGAAGCCTTTTCTCATTTGTTGAAGCTCTTTCTCCCTTTTTATGTGCTGAGAACCGATGAAGAATATATGGAAGAATATTTCTCTCTCCAGTTATGACATTATTATTGTTGTTTACTCCACAAGTAGTCAGGCGAGGGCAGTATCTTTTCTAAGAAGCATTGGAACAACTGTCAATTTTTTGAGTTTTATCTCACAAAGTGTTGAGTTTGATTTAAAATTCCCATAATTTTGACTTATTGTTATGTTGTTAACTTCTTAGAAGTTGTTATCCCCATGAAGTTTCATAATTTCTCTCCAGAGAAGTTTGCACAACCATTACTCTTGATCTCGAAGATTGTATTTGGGCTCCCCTCGATGATGTGGTGTTGTTTTCCCCAATGAAGTCAGTTTGGAATCCCCAGTTGATGTCTAGACGACGTGTCATTGTCTTCCCTAGGGAAATCTATATGATGTTCCCCGGGGAAGCCAGGAGGAGGGTGTTATATCCCTGCAACTATTTTGGTTGATTACTATCAGATTGTACTTTAATTATCTTTTCAAGCCACGTTTCTGCCCAATGAAATTAAGCCTTGAAGTAGGACTTTGTTTCCTCAGTTGGTGCTTACTCTCTTTTGGAATCTTCATCCTGGATGTGATTTAGCTGAGTGTTGTCTTTACCCAAGTTGGTTTTTGTATGGTTATTCCCAATGCTGTATGTATACTTTGTCAGCATATACATGATAACATTCATACATTCATGCACATCATGCATAACTAATTTAAAATTCATTGCTCATTTGCATTCATTAATTGTTTTCGTTGGCATATTTTCCTTTTTGCAGAGTTATGTTACCCTATCTCCAATAGATTGTCAACCTTAAGCAGAAAGTGTATATCCTTTGAATTTCCCTACTGAGTTATCCCTCATGGAAGAATTATGCTTTAGCCTTCCTACCCAGTTTATTATCTGGGTGGAATATGATCCCCATTTGAGTTTATTCCTCATCGGGTGGTGTCTTGGATGACTGTTTCACTTTGGTTTGTTCCTGGTTTGAATGTTGGTCCCCAATAATATTGTTATATTTATTTCTGTAGGCTCTGAGCCTTGGACTGAGAACGTGCATTTATTTTGCACGTGAAGACTTTATCTCCTCAGCAAGAATGTATTGGCATTTTCCCTGAAAGTCAAGATTGACTTCCAAGCAGCGTTATCACAATTCTCTTTGTAAACAGCAAGTGACATGTCTCTTTATTTGAGCAACATGTTCTTCCCCAGTAAGTCTGTTAATGCCAGAGAAGATTTTTTACTCCGAGGATGGTAGTCTCTTCATTATGGGAGATAGTTCGTTGTTGAGATTTGTACTCGATGGATGGTAGTCTCTTCATTAAAGGAGATAGTTTCTTGTTGAGATGTTTTACTTTGATAGATGGTACTCTCTTCATTATGGGAGATAGTTCGTTGTTGAGATTTATACTCTGATGGATGGTAGTCTCTTCATTAAAGGAGATAGTTCGTTGTTGAGATGTTTTACTCTGATGGATGGTAGTCTCTTCATTATGGGAGATAGTTTATTATTGAGATTTGTACTCCAATGGATGGTAGTCTCTTTATTAAGGGAGATAGTTCATTGTTGAGATGTTTTACTCTGATAGATAGTAGTTTCTTTATTAAAGGATATAGTTCGTTGTTGAGATGTTTTACTCTGACGAATGGCAGTCTCTTCATTAAGGGAGATAACTCATTGTTACGATGTTTTACTCTGATGGATGGTAGTCTCTTCATTAAAGGAGATAGTTCATTGTTGAGATGTTTTACTCTGATGGATTATAATCTCTTCATTAAGGGAGATAGTTTATTGTTGAGGACTTACTCTGATGGATGGTAGTCTCTTCATTAAGGGAGATAGTCTGTTGTTGAGGTTTTACTCCGATGGATGGTAGTATCTTCTTTAAGGGAGATATTTCATTGTTGGGATTCACTTTTCTCTAAAAGAGTTCATATGTTTCCAGTTATAAGTATTGATACCAAACATTTGTTACCGACTCTGATATTGGTATTTACTGGTATTATCTTACTGCTTCTATTTACATCCTTCGGGTCGTTAATTTCCGATCCCATGTGAGTCAATGTTATTCTTTTTTTGCTATCCCATCTAGGAGTGGGTAGTTCTCAGTTATCTGTCGATCGTTGTCATCCACTGATTTTTCCTCATTATTTGAGTTTGTGATGCCTTATCTCCTCTTTGGGTGTTACCCTAGTAGAGTTGAGTCTTCTGTTCCCCAACGATTTATTTTCCTAGTTGGACTCTCTTTTTGATCTATTGTTTTATCTTCTACTTACCCAGTGGTGTTCTTTGTCACCTTTGGATTTGTTTGCATTCATGATCATAAGTATTTCATGGTGTCATACCACAAATTTGCCCGCCCTCATTGCTACCATCAAATTTATTTTCAAACTTTGATTTTTATAAAATTCTTTTGATTTACATTAATATTTTGGGGTTTTTAAAATATTTATTTTCTAGTTAATTTAAAAATATAATAATTTATTTCAAATTATTTATATTTTTAAATAGAAAATAATTGATCGTCTTCATATGTTTTCAATTGACTTTTTATTCCAAATGAATAACATGGCACAGTTGGTAAGAGAGTAAGCCTTACAAGTGGAAGGTCCTGAGTTCAAGTTCCCTTACACTACTTTTTGGTATTTATATTCTTTTGTGTATTTTTTTTAATAAAAAGGTTAAAAAAGTCAATTTTCAATTATTTTATTATTATTTTTGTTTTCTATTTTAAGTGTATTTTAAATTTTTTTTATTTTTTTTTATACACTTAATAGTCAAGATGTTAAAAATAATTGAAATCTTTCAAAACTATTTTTTATTAATCACAAAATCAATCACAATATTGAAAAAATTACAAAAGTGTCTAGGTTCATAATCTTGTCCTCCAAATTTCAATCAAGTCTCAATTTGTGTAAATCTTTCCAAAAATATCATAAAAAAGTGTTTTTTATTTATTTAAATAATATTTTCGTTTTCCTATATTTTAAAATATTATTTTTTTATTAAAATCATTATTTTATGCAAAAAATAGCCAAAAAGTCTAGTTATAAATAAAATCTTATTTAGTTTAAATATTTTTCAAATTTATCTTGTATCTGGTCACAAATAAGACCAGGTTCTTAGACTTCTTGACCAAGATAGAATTATAAAATTTTGGGCTTTTTTTGGTGTGGACTATTTCTTTTTTGGGGTGTCTTTAACCTAATTTCAAATCTATAAATAGACCATTCTTTCACACTATTTTTCATCCACAATTTCATAATCATCCACAATTCACTAGAGTTCTCCTAAAGTTATTGCTCTTCACATCAAAGAACAACAACAAAGAAACCCTGAAGCCTCCATCAACAGTCACTTATTTTAGGGTTTTGAATATAAACCCTAGAATTTTTCTATCAATAATTTTTTTAAATCTTGTTGTTGTCTCCAACATCTATCTAAGGAGGAGCTCGCCCCAAAGGAAAATAGCGGAGAATGACGAAGGAAAGAAATAATTTTTATCATTTGCTCACCGGGGGAATCCTTGCTCTCGTAGGTTGGTCTCTCTTAAAAATCTCCATCGTAAAATTTCTTGAATTGTTTATATTTATTTCTATTGAGTGTTTTATTGTTGGGATTCATTGCTTGTGTAAAATCTCCATGTTTGTTGTCTTGATGTTTATTCTTTTTCAATTTAATTAATAAAACAAAAATTTCAATATCTATTATAATTTGTAACATGTATATATAATTTGGGTCACGTAGAAACATGTTCACTTTGCAAATAAAACAACAACTTTCATACATGTTCTTTCTTTTAATTATTATTATTATTAGGTTAATTATTGTGTTACAATTTTTTAATGGTTTTTTTCTCTTGTTTTTGTTTGTCACTTTTTAATAAAAAATACAAAAATGTGTCAGTTTTATTATTAGGTTAAGTGAAAAGTCGAGAATAACAAAAATATTCCTTATACATAATTATTGAGATTTTTAAATCAATTTAATAATTTAAATCATTGATCTTATACATAAATCCAAAAAATTTCATAATTAAATTACAAAGATATTAAAACCTTCAGCCTATTGGGCCCAATTCAATATCTAAACTTGGACTTTATTCCTTATACACCCCTTTTTACTGCATGAACAAAAAATCACACCTCCTACCTTTTGGGCTTGAATTCAATATCTGAATTCAGGCCCTTGTTGTTAGCACCTCCTATTTTACCACCTCAACCTAATTAACACCCCCATTGCGTTTTATTTTATTTTTATTTTATAATTTTTATATTATATATTTCCTATTTTTATAATTTTAGTATTATATTAATTATTACTATTAATTATTATCGAATCAAATATCATTTTTTAACTCATTCAAATATATTTTACCTATTACATTAAAATATCTTTTACCATGCATTTAAATAAGAATTTTTATAATTAGTATATAAAAAATATTTAACCAACGACAAATTATTTTTCATAAATAAATTAATTTAACAATTAATTTTCAAAAAAGGGTTACGAAGCATATTTTGATTAACTATGCATTTGGTCCAAAATCTCCGCTATTCACACACCCAGGCTAAGTACGAGGAGAATCAAAATGTCTGCGTAATCTATAAAAAATACCAACCCATAGGAACTATGAATTGGGACTCTGATTCCTCATAAGAGGATACGTAGGCATACGATCTAAAATCGTGGCGAGTCTTTCTAATTAAAACTTAAAATCCAGTTTACCCTAAACCTAAACCTAGAGTCTAATATCCGTGTGAATAAGGTGGATGAAAGGTGCCTAACACCTTCCTTTCGTCTAATTGAATCCAAAATCTAGAATCTCTGTCCGTGAATTAGGGTTTACTATTAGATTCCCTTCCCTATGATAAAAACTAATAGTGGCGACTCTTGATTAAAAAACCAGTTGCGACAGCTGGCGACTCTGCTGGCGACTCTCTTTAACCCTAGGTTTAGTTTTTTTTTGGGTTTTTATTTTTATTTGCTTTATTCATTTATTGCTTTTATCTGCTTGATCACATTTACTTATATACTATAAATTTCTCTTATCATCATATATTTACTGCGTGGCGGGATTTCTCTATCTCAAAAACATTTCCAATACAATCGTTAGAGAGAAGGTTCATCTATTAGCTTAGGGGGTACATTATCCCTGCGAGTTTATGTGACGACTTCGCCTAGAGTCAGTGAACTTTTGAAAAAGGAATACTTATCAAGAGATATCCTCTTGATGAGTAAGACTTTGGAAGGACACCCATGACTCTTTGTAACGACCTTAACCAAAAATCTCATGGCAAGACCTTTCACGACTTTGAGACGAAAGTCTCATTCCGTAAAGAGACTCCACCTAAGGGAGGCCCTTATGCCTTTTCCCTCTGGTGTTATTCATGACACCCTTAAGGAATCCACCTTTTGGGATGGTAGATCAATTGTAGGTCAAGATTAAGGAGCCTACCTTCTAAGGGTACTTATTGAAAATCCCGCCACTCAACCTTACACCCATGCATTCATATATTTCATGTATTCGTCATACATTCATCATATATTCGTCACCCATTTCTTTGACTTATTCACGGAGTACAAAAACATTAAATCGAGATCTTGGTGACTGTCTAAAAATGGATACCGAAGGAAACAACTTGTCTGCGTCAGTGTGCCAAACATGGCTGAAATCAAGGCCACAAAAGAGAAATAATATGCTGAAGACTTTCTCAAGTTTTGTCTAGCAACAGTGGATGGTTTCAAAAGCAGATATATGCAGGCGCACCTAGAAGACTTATTTCCTTTTTGCTTGATTTCACGCAAATAAAGTTTTGGTTTAAGATCGTAATATTTTTCAATATCTAAATTATGTTACCTTCAATAAAGGCATTTTGTTTCCACATCTCGTTCGAGTATCTATTTTAAAGATAGTTGCCAAGTAAAATAATAAAGGACAAACATGTACCCATAGGAATAAGACATATAAAACAATAACCATTTCATATCCATACACATTCATTCACACGCATGCATTCACGAACACCCGCATATCATGTCAAAACTCATTTTTCAAAAAAAACATCTCTCCAGTTGAACCATTGGCAGAAGAAGATCTCCACCTCCTTGTCCTCCATATCAAACAAGGGCCTATCAACAAAAAGCAATAGAGAAAATCGAGGAAACTCATGCTGCGTTCAAACAGGATCTCGACCAAGTAAAGGGCGACGTAAGTTTAATGAAAGGAGATTTGAGTCAAGTTCTTTTGGCTTTGAAGAACATTATTGACAGGCAAGACCAAATTCCCAGGGTAGCTTTCGAGGAAGTAGCCCAGACTATTAGTGCATCAAGCGGTCACCAACTAAGGAAAGAGTCAGAGGTAGGACTCTAGAAGTCCGTCATGGCCCAACAAGAAGCTGAAACTGAAGGGTTTGTACCACTGCCACCAAAAGCAGGGGCATCTCGTAACCTACAGATTCTGACCAATGATGCGGACAACTACTGAGACATGCAATACAGAGACCACGACCCAGAGGATGCCAATCAAGCGCCATTAAAAACGAATAGTACTCATGCTGTTAATAATTCACTGGTGACGAATCAGTACAAAGCCCTGGAGGAAAGACTAAAAGCTGTGGAGGGTTTCAATGCTTTCGAAGTAAACGCTCTCAAAATGGGTCTAGTTCCTGATGTAGTGATTCCACCAAAGTTCAAAGTACTTGACTTTGAAAAATACAATGGGCTCACTTGTCCAAGAAATCATCTTCGTATGTATTGCAGAAAGATGCATGCCCATGCCCACGATCAGAAGCTGGTGATTCATTATTTTCAAGATAGCCTGAGTGGGCATCTTCAGACTGGTATATGCAACTGGAGCGAACACATATTTGAACATGGTCAGATCTTGCTAATGCTTTCCTAAATCATTACAAATATAACCTAAACATGGCGCCTAACCGCATGCAACTCTAGAATTTGTCCAAGAAGAAAGAAGAGTCCTTCAAGGAGTATGCTCAGAGGTGGAGGGAGATGGCATCCCATGTGCAACCACCACTGTTAGAGAAGGAGTTAGTAGACACGTTCATGGGAACTTTGCACGGGTTGTATTATGAGATGATGGTTGGAAGTATCTCTTTGGAGTTCTCAGACCTAGTAACCATCAGAGAAAGAATCGAGGCTGGGATAAAAAGTGGGAAGATATCAGGGGGACCATCAAATGCTCCCTAAAATTCAAAAAGTCTTGCTTCAAACTTCCCCAAAGGAAAGGAGGGAGAGATTAATATTGTAGCCTCACAACTAAGGATATTACAACCATTAGTGATCCCCCTAGGGCAGCAGCAAGGCAGAAGGCCACCCAGGAAATTTGATTTATTCTCGATGCCACCCAGTCAGCTATTACAACAACTAGTTAAGGTATCCTTAGTGGAACTCAAGCCTCTATCTCCTCCAGTCGGGCCACTCCCACGAAGATACGATGTCGATGCCAGATGCGAGTATCATGCTAACTCTCCTGGACACACCATAGAGCAATGTTGGCCATTCAAGCATAAGGTCCAAGACTTGTTAGAATCTTAAAACATCACTTTTGAGAAACCTAACAACCAATCAGACCCTACGCCTTCACGCGATGGGCTGACAATAAATGCAATTGAAGTATTCACTGACTCTGGGGCAAGTCGACGAGCAAGAACCTTGATAAACCCGCGGAAAGAATATCAGTTGGGATATGGACTCCCGCTAGAACACAATGGAGCTTTCGAAAGAGCTCTACAAAGACTAAGGGACCAGGGGATAGTCCAGCTCAGACAATACCCTGAAGGAAAATATGAAGCTACTTTGAAGGGCGAAGCACATTTTCCTCCAATCCAAGATACCTTTGTCAATAATGGAGTAGTGCATGGCGGACATGTGGCGAGAATATCCAACAAGGCCAACACCAAAGGGGCAACTAAATTCATCCGAGAATGCGCCTCAGGAAAAAAAAAGACGACCATGGAGATTCCTGAGATCTTTTTCTTTCTTAATTAATTTTTCTTGTTTTCGAAAAAACCTATGTCAAGCCCGAGGCATAGGGGTTGCTTGTAAGGGTTTCCCTGTTTTGTTTCAGACAATATTTTCGATTAATAAAAGTTATGTTTTGTTTTAAATCAAGATCCATGTCTTTCTCTTGCATTTATATCTTAAGTTTAAAAAATGGCAATACTTTCTCTGCACGTGCATTTTCAAATATTCATATACTAAATTTGCACCAAAACATGATAAAGGTGCAAATTCATGCCCAAAACCACCGATAATGCTACTACTGCAATCCGATATAATTTTGATGCTCCTATCAACCAAGCTAAAGAGGAAGATGATAAAGATCTTGAACTCTCTGAGAAAATGGCGAGGGAAATAAAAAGAAAAGCTAACAATATACAACCATATCAAGAGACTATTAAAACCATTAATCTAAGCACATGGGAAGATTCGAAAGAAACCAAGCTAAGGGGCAATGTTAGAGTGGAGCCACAAAGAAGTTGATCAAGTTTTTGCACATATCTAACGAAATAGGCCAAGGCTAAATATAGACAGTGCTGTAAAAATAAGCAACTATGAAATACAAAGATCTGACGAAAAACCCGAGCCAGAGGCACGTTGGGTATCCAAGTTCGAAGAGACTTCAAATACATTGGGGCATGATATAGGGGCAGTATTGACTTCTCCAAAGAATGCTCACAAGCCATATACAAAGTCAATGGTGGACGTGATACTAAATATCCAAAACTGGTCCCATATCGGGATCACCTTTTTAAAACTGATTGCGAAATTCGCAAAGATCACTTTCAATCATCCCACGAAAAGGAAATCAAATGACAGACGCCCTGGCAACTATATCATCTATATTCAAAGTAACTTGGTCAAACCACGAACTGCGCATCACAAACAAACATAATCAAGAGCCCACATCTCCTTGCCTCTACAAAATGACAGGATAACAAGCCTTGGTTCTACGACATCAATAAGCACCTCAAAAAACAAGAACATCCAAAATATGCCTCTAGCATCGACAAACGAGCTCTGCGAAAATTAGCCTCGAAATTCTTTCTGAGTAACGGGGTACTGCACAAGACGAACCACAATATGGTCTAGTGCTCAAGAAGTTTCTGCTACCTCGCCGCGACTCACGTGGTAAACGGGCCCCCAACTACGAAGGTTCGTACGTAGTCGAAACAACATTCTCCAATGGTGATCTTATCCTCACAACAATGGATGGGGAAGGAATACCACATCCAAAAAATTCAGACGCGGTAAAAAACACTATGTATAAGAAGCTCGCTAAGCTCGAACCCTAAATGGGCGACTTAGGCAAAAAGGAGCGTCCCGGTGGATCGAAAACCCTAAAGGGAGATCCAGGCAAAAATTAGGGGCATATAACAAAAAAAATTATCCTAGGGGATTGAAAACCCGGAAGGGCAATCCAAGCAAAAATTAGGAATCATTCAAAAAGAAATAAAGAACAAAAAGACTGCGATCTAAGAGCTGCGACTATGAACCACGAAGGGAGAGATAAATCTGAATCACTCAACTCATAAGTAAAGGAGATAAGATCATTAAAAGAATATTGGGGAATAGCAGTAGCAATTATCATTCTTTATTTCCATTTATAGTTGTAAAACTTTCTATAATTACCTCTTCCTAGGAATTACATCTTATATTCTTGCCTATTCAGAGGTATATCAATAAAGCATTTGTTTTCTTTGCATATTTCAAATTTCATTTTTTCTTTTCTCAGACTTGTTTACAAAACACTACGATCATTACTTATGAATATTGTCTTGAAATCATTTCGGGAGATTAACAAAATAAAAGCATTTGACGAAACATCAAAAAAACATTTTGGTTAGAAAAATATTGAAAGAAAATCCACGTCTACGTCCATGCACAGGGCTATGCCCATGTCTACGTCCATGCACATGGCTACTCCTACGTCTTGCAACACAAAAATCTATACACGTGTCTACACCTGCATCTATGCATATCTACGCTCACGACGCAAAAAGTGTACGCCCACACGTACATATGCGCCTATGCTTGCACTCAACAATACAAAGTCTATACAAATATCTACGCGTCCCTATGTAAAGTCTACATCCATGTCAGCGCCTATGCCTACACTTGTAACACAAAGTCTACGTCCGCGCATGCATCCCTGCACATGTGTACTCCTGCCAATCCTATACACGTCTACGCTTACGCTTACGTCTACGACATACGAATCTACATACGTCTACGCTTACACCTGCGCCTACAACGTACGAACCTACATACGTCTATGCTTACACCTGCACATACAGAGGCCACATGTATGCCAATATATACGTCTACGCCTGCGCTCATAACATACAAATCTACGCATGTGCCATTACCTACGTCTACGTCTACACCTGCGCTCACAATATAAAATCAATGTTCAAAATTTTGCTAACATTTTTTCACCGCATTCAAATCGAATTTAACATACAACGCCAGGGGATTGGTAACTCTAAGCCAATGGTTTAAAGGAGAGAATTCTAGAAATAGTTTTCATAACATTTCAAGGCATATACGCATTTTATAAACATTTCACACAATATATTTTGCATATCCAAAGCATAGATACACTATACATTTCAACATTCAATATTCAATACACTCAGGGTTCCATATCAATGTCAAATATCATACATTTCGCATACATACAACATTCAATACGCATGCATACACATGTATCACATAGCAAACAGACAAATAATCTCACCCTTGATTCAACTATCTAAGGGTCGACCAACGCAATACTTATCCTATTATTCAACCCTTCACCTCAGTCTTCATGTCGTGACACATTCAGCCTATCACCTAAGTCTTCCCGCAGTGATGAGTTCCTTACAAGTCCCATTACATTGCCTTTAAGCCGCAATGTATTCTCAAGACCCATTACATTGCCTCTAAGCCGCAATGCATTCGCAAAACTCTGTACGTTGCCTCTAAGCCGCAATATATTATCCAACTCAAACACATTGCCTCTAAGCCGCAATGTATTTGCAACTTAGAACATTGCCTCTAAGTCGCAATGTATTTGCAAACTCAACATATTGCCTCTAATCCGTAATGTATCCTCAAACTCCATACATTGCCTCTAAGCCGTAATGAATTCTTAAAACTCGGTGCATTGCCTCTAAGTCGCAATGTATCCTCAACTCTACACATTGCCTCTAAGCTGGAATGTATTATCCAAGCCCATTATGTTGCCTCTAAGCCGCAACATATTCTCAAAACCCATTACATTGCCTCTAAGTTGCAATATATCCTCAAAACTCAACACGTTACTTCTAAGCCGCAATGTATTATCCAAACTCGACACATTGCTCCTAAGCTGCAATATATTATCCAAACTCAACACATTGCCCCTAAGTCGCAATGTATTGTCCAAACTCAACACACTGCTTCTAAGCCGCAATGTATTATCCAGACTCAAACACATTGCCTCTAAGCCGCAATGTATTCTCATAACTCATTACATTGCCTCTAAGCCGAAATGTTTTCGCGAAACCTAGATCATCGCCTCAGACTTCATGCAGCGATGCTCAAAAACAAAACTTAGCTTATCACATCAGACTTCACGTGGTGATTTGCGAACCTGACCCATTTCCTTAGTCTTCATGCAAAAATGTATTTCTTTATTCCACGCTTTAGCTTATCACATCAGACTTCACGCAATGATTTGCGAACTTAACTCATTGCCTCAGACTTCATGCAGTAATGTGTTCCAAATTCTAGACCATTGTCTCAGACTTCATGCAGCGATGTTTGAAACAACAAATTTAGCTTATCATATCAGACTTCACGTAGTGATTTGCAAATTTAACCCATTGCCTCAGACTTCATGCATCAGTGTGTTTCTTATTCTACGACACAGATCATCACCTCAGACTTCATGCAGTGATGTTCGAAACCAAACTTATCTTATCACATCATACTTCACATAGTGATTTGCGAACCTAACCTATTTCATCAGAATTCATGCAGCAATGTGTTTCTTCATTCCATAAAATCCAGCCTATCGCCTCAGACTTCATGCAGCGATGTCCGAAAACCAAATCTAGATTATCGTCTCAGACTTCACGCAACGATTTGCAAACTTAACCCATTGCCTCAGTCTTCATGCAGAAATGTGTTTCTTTAACCCATAACTCAGATCATTGCCTCAGACTTCACGCAACAATGCTCGACAAAAAATAAAACTCTAGCCCATCGCCTCAGACGTCATGTAGTGATTCACAAACATAATCCACAGTCTCAGTCTTCAAGCAGCCAGGCATCATCACTTATTGTTGTATTCATCCTCCAAATGTGTGAATAATCAAAACCAAACCAAGACATACAAAATTGCGCTCTTACGCTCAAAACCATTTGTCTCGTAATCAAACCCCGATAAGCGATACATCATCAGTTTTGCCTACTTCCTTGAGACTCGTAAGGGTATGCTACATCAGTATAACCTTATGTTTGTCAGAAAAATTGTGGGGTATTCCAAGTATTCAATAAACTCTCAATAAGAATGCGTAAGATTCACATTTTCTTACGCTATTTGATTGGAAGATAATTGAATAGGGGCAGTTGTCATACCACAAATTTGCCCGCCCTCAATGCTACCATCAAGTTTATTTTCAAACTTTGATTTTTATAAAATTCTTTTGATTTACATTAATATTTTGGGGTTTTTTAAATATTAATTTTCTAGTTAATTTAAAAATATAATAATTTATTTCAAATTATTTATATTTTTAAATAGAAAATAATTAATCGTCTTCATATGTTTTCAATTGACTTTTTATTTCAAATGAATAACGTAGTACAATTGGTAAGAGAGTAAGGCTTACAAGTGGAAGGTCCTGAGTTCAAGTCCCGTTACACTATTTTTTGGTATTTATATTCTTTTGTGTGTTTTTTTTAATAAAAAGGATAAAAAAGTCATTTTTCAATTATTTTATTATTATTTTCATTTTCTATTTTAAGGGTATTTTAAAATTATTTTTTATTTTTTTTAAATCTTTTATTTTACACACTTAATAGTCAAGATGTTAAAAATAATTGAAATCTTTCAAAACCAATTTTTATTAATCACAAAATCAATCACAATATTGAGAAAATTACAAAAGTGTCTAGGTTCATAATCTTGTTCTCCAAATTTCAATCAAGTCTCAATTTGTGTAAATCTTTCCAAAAATTTCATAAAAAGTTGTTTTTTATTTATTTAAATAATATTTTCATTTTCCTATATTTTATATATTTTAAAATATTTTTTTTATTAAAATCATTATTTTGTGCAAAAAATAGCCAAAAGTCTAGTTATAAATAAAATCTTATTTAGTTTAAATATTTTTAAAATCTATCTTGTATCTGGTAACAAATAAGACCAGGTTCTTAGACTTCTTGACCAAGATAGAATTATAAAATTTTGGGCTTTTTTTGGTGTGGACTATTTCCTTTTTGGGGTGTCTTTAACCTAATTTCAAATCTATAAATAGACCACTCTTTCACACTATTTTTCATCCATAATTTCATAATCATCCATAATTCACTAGAATTCTCCTAAAGTTATTTTTCTTCACATCGAAGAACAACAACAAAGAAACCCTGAAGCCTCCATCAACAATCACTTATTTTAGGGTTTTGAATATAACACCTAAAAATTTTCTATCAACAATTTTTTTAAATCTTGTTGTTGTCTCCAACATCTATCTAAGGAGGAGCTCGCCCCAAAGGAAAATAGCGGAGAACGACGAAGGAAAGAAATGATTTCTATCATTTTCTCACTGGGGGAATCCTCGCTCTCGTAGGTTGGTCTCTCTTAAAAATCTCCATCGTAAAATTTCTTGAATTGTTTATATTTTATTTCTATTGAGTGTTTTATTTTTGAGATTCATTGCTTGTGTAAAATCTCCATGTTTGTTGTCTTGATGTTTATTCTTTTTCAATTTAATTAATAAAACAAAATTTTCAATATCTATTATAATTTCTAACATGTATATATAATTTGGGTCACGTAGAAACATGTTCACTTTGCAAATAAAACAACAACTTTCATACATGTTCTTTCTTTTAATTACTATTATTAAATTAATTATTGCATTACAACTTTTTAATGGTTTTGTTTCTCTTGTTTTTGTTTATCACTTTTTAATAGAAAATACAAAAATATGTTAGTTTTATTATTAGGTTAAGTGAAAAGTCGAGAATAACAAAAATATTCCTTATACATAATTATTGGGATTTTTCAATCAATTTAATAATTCAAATCATTGATCTTATACGTAAATCCAAACAATTTCATAATTAAATTAATATTTTACAAAAATATTAAAACCTTCAGCCTATTGGACCCAGTTCAATATCTGAACTTAGGCCCTATTCTTTATACACCCCTTTTTACCGCGTGAACAAAAAAGCACACCTCCTGTCTTTTGGGCTTGAATTCAATATCTGAATTCAGGCCCTTGTTGTTAGCACCTCCTATTTTACCACCTCAACCTAATTAACACCCCCATTGCGTTTTATTTTATTTTTATTTTTATTTTATAATTTTTATATTATATATTTCCTATTTTTATAATTTTAGTATTATATTAATTATTACTATTAATTATTATCGAATCAAATATCATTTTTTAACTCATTCAAATATATTTTACCTATTGCATTAAAATATCTTTTACCATGCATTTAAATAAGAATTTTTATAATTAGTATATAAAAAACATTTAAGCAATGCCAAATTATTTTTCATAAATAAATTAATTTAACAATTAATTTTCAAAAAGGGTTACGAAACATATTTTGATTAACTGCGTATTTGGTCCAAAATCTCCGCTATTCACACACCCGGGCTAAGTACGAGGGGAATCAAAATGTCTGCGTAATCTATAAAAAACACCAACCCATACGAACTACGAATTGAGACTCTGACTCCTCATAAGAGGATACGTAGGCATACGATCTAAAATCGTGGCGAATCTTTCTAATTAAAACTTAAAATTCAGTTTACCCCAAACCTAAACCTAGAGTCTAATACCCTTGTGAACAAGATGGATGAAAGGTGCCTAACACCTTCCTTTCGTCTAATTGAATCCAAAACCTAGAATCTTTGTCCGTGAATTAGGATTTACTGTTAGATTCCCTTCCCTAGGATAAAAACTAATAGTTGTGACTCTTGATTAAAAAACCAGTCACGACACATGGCATCTTAGGACCAAAAATAAGTTTTGTTTTGTATTTAAGTATCTCCAATCGCGTCGAGACAAATATTTCAACCTTCGTATCTCCGGGTAGAAGACACCTTAAATAATGGCAGTTATTATACCCCAATTTTTGATCATAAGATTTCTCATCATATCATGTCACAATGCATCAAGACACACATATTAGGGTTGTTTATCTCTTTATCCTGTCTTTAAGTTTGCTCTTGAGGGATTACCAAGTACCTTGAGTTGTGTATCTTGTACATGTATTCTTTTAACTAACATTAATATGAGTATATATGTTTCTTTGAATGTTCATATTGTAGGTGATCACCATTGCATTCATCTCACCATCTAATCTAGGTTTTAAGGGGTGACTCTCAATCAAATGGCTCTCTAATGGATTTCAAGAGCTCAATATTCAAGTTCATATCCATGGCACCAAAGATTTTTGGTTCAAGGAGCTCTCTCACTTTATTTAGGTTAAGATCTCCTCAAAGTTGGTGGTGGAATTCATCAAGAAGATTCATAGGTTCATAAGTTTATTTACATGCCTTCTTCAACAAGCTTCATTGAGACTTAAGCTCCATATTTGAGTGTGCTTCAAGACAACATCACTTCAAGGCCTCCTATGATTCATCATGCTTATTTTTCAGAAAGATCAAAGAGATTCAAGGTTGACTCAACAAGTTTGACCTAATTGAGCAAATACTAGATTCAATGATCACAAGTGCATAACTCTCTCAATTTTCAACATTTTTAGTTGGTTCTTTTTGCTATGTATTCTTATCATAATCTACAACAACTTCTTTTCACATGACAAGATCCAATTGTGAAAGAAAAATCATCAAAAGTTGAAAGGGTTTTAAGTCCTTTTGACACTCTCTAAGCTAGAGTTTATTGACTTCTAAGGGCCATATCTTGATCATTGTTTGAGATTTTTGATTGGTTCCAAATCCACGGTTCTCTTTAAAGGGTCCTTAACAAGCTCTCTTCATAAATCTAAGGAAAATTTTGAATGGAAGATCATTAAAAGTTGAGAAAGATTACAAGTCTCTTTGAAAGGCCTTTGAATTTTAGGGTTTGACTTCAAATGATCATAACTTGGTTAATTTTTATCTCTTTGAGCCCATTATTTTTCCACAATAATATTTGAGATGTCTACTATAACTTTTTTATGTGTGAGAGTTGAGAATGCTTGGAAAGTGGTTGAAGAATTGAAGATATTATAAGTCTTTTGTGATTTCCCCAAATTTGTTCATCATCTTCCAAATACCATAACTCTTTCAATTTTTATGATTTTTGAGTGATATCAATTCCACAATTCAATTAAAGAGGTCTAATTAATGTAATATTCAGATATCAAGACCAAAATTTGAGTGGAAAGTCATTTAACTTTGAAGAACATTATATGTCATTTTGAAGTTCAAACACTTAGAATTTTTCTAAGTACAAAACATTTGTGTGTTTTTCACAAATTCAATTGGACATAAATTTTTGCTCAAGTATCCAAATGATGTCTTTATCGACACATTATAAATATTATAACCTTTTCTTTCAAATTCCTCAAGAACCATCCTATAAAGGTCCCTGAGTAGTGAGCTATGGATTGTTAAAGTTGGCTCTATGGAATCTATTTTTGCTTCAGGTCATAATTTTTTACCACGAGTAAAATTGAATTACATATCAAATTACTCAAGGTTTAGTTATTAAAAATGTTTAACTAATTATCAAAATATGTTTTGACAAGAATTGCACTTGATATGAGGTTGTTTTGAGGCATTTCAAGTCACACTTTTGACATGATCACAGCTGGATTGATTTACATGATTTACCCATAATGCCTCTCGTTTCTCATCATCATTCACTTACCTATATATAGAGGATGATATCCCACTCATTTTATAAGATTTAGAGAGCCAAAGAATTCATGTTGAACTCTCTCCTTAACTCATAATTCTGCAACTCCGAATTCAATTCTAAAGCATCTTTCGATACAATTCCTTTGCTGATTCTTCATCCTTGAACTTCACTGAAGCTAACAAAAGAAGAACCAAGCCTTGAGGTTCCCTGAATCATGCTATCCAAGTCAAGTTTCAGATCCATGAATTTAAACTTCAACAGTTCCTCAACCTCATTGGATCTTGGATGTTGATAGGTTGAAAAACCCAATCCACAAAAATAGATGAATGATGTTGATGATATTTGAAACCATAATTTCATTTGATACATCCCCTCCCTCTTCATCTTATCCATTTCTTACTTGTGCTACATGTTGTTGGAGAATGATCTACATATCATTTCTCTAACATGTGGTACATAGATTATTATTGACCGACCTCAAAATAGGTGTGACTTCTACATAAGTCCACTTACGATTGTTTAACATAACGCTAAATTTGTCCCGATTCGAAAAATGATCATTTGTGGCCCAAACCTATGTTTGCAAGCCCAATTATGATTAATTTGAAACCTTTGGTCTAATAACCTTGAGGTTCATTGTTAGGAGACTTTGATCTTATCAATCCTCTAATGAACTTTCATGAATTTTAGTCTAAGTGAATCAGTTAAACATCATTGATCACATGTGATTATCTTAAGTACTTGAAATGAATGATATACTTGACAAAAAGTAAATGAAACTTGTTGTTGAGAAGCTTTAATTTTATCAGTCTTCTAATGAGTTTTCAAATGCAATTTTCAAGATGGTCATTCAACTAACCCCTAACTTCTAATTCACTAACAATTAACTTTACTTTATGCTATTACTTTGTGTTTTTACTTTATGCCCTTTATTTTATGACTTTACTTTTATGCACCATTTACTTTAGCATTTCTATTTCATGTTATTTTCATCTTTGCTCATTTGAATATTTATCTTTATGACATTTTATTTTTGCTCACTTGAACATTTATCTTTATGTCATTTTTATTTTGCTCACTTGAGCTTTCATTTTATTTTTGAAGACACTTAATAACCAACTTGAACATTAAAAAGCCTTAAGGTTACTTGGACTATTTGGTTACTATACTTGGCATAATGAAGTTGTGGACCTCTTGGATTTAGGATTAGAAGCTTTGATTATCCTTAGGACCTTATGACTTTGTTGTTATTTTGTCTGAAGTTCTTGGGGTTTACCCCAAGACATTAGGTTGATTTTCTTTGTGTGCAGGATATTCTGATCATGTGCTTTATTTGTGATTGAGAATTCCTCCATATATAGCTGTTACTATGCCCAATTTTTATGAAGACTTAATTCATCTGAAGCTTGGTATTCCTAAGAGGTTTAGTATTTTTTTCTTGCTTTGTTTTAATCCAAGGGATGAGAATTCTGCATTGACTCTTGATGTCAAGTGTTGGCTTCTTATTGGTTAGATCGTTCTTTTCCTTAGCTTTTAACTTATGCTTTAGGATAGTACCTTTATCTCCTCATATCTTCTTTAATTTCAAAAATCTTATCCCTCCTTTTCAAAACTCTTCTTGTTTTCTAACTTGAACCGTTTTCATAATAAAATTGGACTTAGGTCCATGCATTTTTAAAAATCTTTTCTTAATCAAACTTTAATCAATTTAATCATACTTTGACTTTTTTTTGTGAGAAGACTAAAAGTCAATTAACCTCATTCAACCCATTTTGCCACTTTGGGCTTTTTTTTTTACTTTAAAACTTTTCTCAAAAGATTAGGCTCTTGTTGATCCTTGTAGTGGTGTAAGCTACTTTACTTCTACGATATATAGTGAAGTGAGATATTTTTCACTTGGGTATTGATTGAGACTTTGTTGATTTTAAAATTCAAGCTATATCTTCCACTTTGAGATGATGTAAATTCTCCTTTCTCATAATCGTGGGTAGTAAGTATGTTTTTCACTCGGATATGACGATGATGTCTTTTCTCTTAAAATTAACCAACACGCTTGTGTTTTTAAATTTTTGAGGTGAACTACGAGTACCATGATCCCCTATTGCACGGAAGGTGGTACGTAGACACTAAAAGTTCACAACTGCGGCGGGTGCAAAATTGTAAAAATAATACTTCTTTTCTCATCTCCACCATCCATTTTTGTATACATAATTTATAGTCAAAATACACAAGTTTTCAAAGAGGTTTCTACGGAGTACCGTAGATGTTTAGGGTGCTAATACATTCCCTTTACATAACAAACCTCCGTACCTAGATTCTCTCCCCCTCTTTTTTGAGTTTATTCGCTCTTTTCCTATTCCTTTGGAAACAATAAAGTGTGGTGACGATTTTTATTTGATCTTTCCGAGTTAAGTCAATCCAATGACTTAGTCTCAACATTTCTACCGCTACAATTGAGCCTATATATTTTCTCACTTAAAAAAGTTCAATATCCTATTTTCCATCCACTGTGAGAATCATTGTTCATACTTGACATACCAACATCTTACTACTCAAGAATCAAGTTATATATTATTTTTTTGATTTCATTTGATTCTTTAAAGTTTTAAATTAATATGTGATTTTAAAATTTTACTTTATATGATAAAATTTGATTGATACACATCACAAGAGGTAAATTATCCATAAATTTATAAAGGGTAGCCAGGAATTTACCATTATATATATATATATATATATATATATATATATATATATATATATATATATATATATATATATATATATATATATATATATATATATATATATATATATATATATATATATATATATATATATATATATATATATATATATATATATGCTTAAACATATACTAATGATTTTTTTTTTACGATTTAAAAAAAATGTTTTTGTAAATACTTACACAAAAAATGAAGAATAAGTAGTCAAAAATCTTGAAAGGGAAAGCATAAGTAAGAAGAACATCACATGTGTTCATAGTTCATAGAGTTTCCTACGATGATAGGTATAGACATTTAACACGTTTCAACAATTTAAATAACTACCACATTTGACATTTAAAATCATATCGATAAGTAAAAAATATTCACAATTAATATTAAGACAACATTTAGAGACATATTGAAACATTTTAACATTCTTATTTTTTTAAAGAATAATTTTTCGGATGAGTTTGGTCTTGTGAACTCGTCATGGTTAAAAAAAAAGCCTTAAAATTATGTTTGAATTTGATAATATTTGATATAATGGAACGAAATAGAGTGATAATTAATTAGATTTTATTGTATGGATTGAAAAATAATAAATGAAGTAAAATATAATAAGTTGAAATCTATTCAATTCCGTTCCATCAAATCTTTTTTTTTTATTTCATCAAATTTTAGTTATATGCAATAGAATGTGCTTTTTATATTAAAATATTTAAAAATTAAAATAAAATTTCTCTCTCACTCTATATTGTTCAACTTCTCTATTTCGTTATCTTGGTTCATCAATCTAAATAATATTTGCAAAAATACTTACATAATATCTACTAACAAATTCTTATATCGACAACAAAATTATCATCACCTCGTGCGATCCTTTATAACATAAGAGATAGTCAAAGATTCTTCATATTTTTCGACGTAAAATGTAGAAATGTTAGATAATATTCAAAAAATGAATAACCATCTATAGTGTAGATCGAACATATATTTTAAGATCGTAAGTGCACTATATTTTCAACACCTTATGACTGTAGAATGATAAACCTGGAGTATTAGACAATATTCAACATCGAATAATCATCTATAATATGAACCGAATACATGTTTTAGATTGTAAGTGCACTTTATCTCTAAAACTATTATGAATGAGTCTCTAAACTATCCGAGTTTGGTCGTTAATCATTTACTCAATTCGGTCATTATTATAAAAAAAAAACCTTAGATTTTAGTTACTTATTAACTTTCAAATTAATTAATATTCATGTTACTAATATATTATTGATTTAATCCAAAAATATTTAATATTAATAGTTGATTCATTAAATATAATTCATTAAATATAATTCATTAAATATAATTAAAAATATTATAATAAATTTTACAAATAAAAAAAATTAATTATACTTAATTAATTTTCTATATTTTGATTTATATAATACTCATCGAAGGGGATTTTTTTAATAAAAATGGTTAATAAAGGAATCTGGAAGTGATGAGATTTCATTTCTCCTTTGAGAAACCAAGTTGGACTTGAATTTCCTATTGAATATATTACACGGTCCCATTTGAATCTTCATTCCAACCATACAACAAAAACACACACGTTCATTCATTCTTTTTAATTTTATTTTTGAAATCACCGTTTCTCTCTCTACAACCTCCCTTCATCTTCTTCCCTCCGATAGAGAGAGAAAGTGTCCGCGAACGAGATTCGGGTTCGGATCTCCGATCCCTCACCGTTCCGTTCCCTACAACCTTCTCTCGCCGCCGAAAATGATAGCGATTCCGTATCTCACTGCACTCACGACCTATTTCAGTTACGGCTTGCTCTTCGCTTTCGGTCAATTCAGAGATTTCTTCAGAAAAATCTTCGACTGGTGCAGCTCCAACAATCTTCAGGTGCCTTCTTTCTTTCCAATTTCTTTCAATTTTCTTAGATACAACTCAATAACCGCGTTTTTCAGGGCTATGCACCGATCTGTTTAGGACTTGAAGATTTTTATATTCGCCGGTTATACCTCCGCATTCAGGTAACAATTATTCATATGCACATCAATTTTTGTTTTATAGTGCGTTTTATAGGATACTTTTTTTTTTTTTGATTTAGCGTTTAAAGCATAAGTGCTTATCAATTAAGTGCTTATGTATTAGATATTTCTATAACAAAAGATAAACTAAAACTAAAGTTAAAAGTGTTTTTAAATAAACTAAAGCTATTCTAGAGAGCTTATGAAATTGAGGTGAAAACAACTGATGGATATGTGATAAACTATTTCCACAAGCTTTTAAATATAGTCTCACAAGTGCTTATGCTAGCGGATAAATTCAAATAAGTAAATCCGAATAGTACAATTACACTATCAAACACAACTTTGTACTTGTATTTTTTTTGCTTTGATGATAAGTATTTATATTTTTAATCAAGAGGTTTAGCTCAAGTGGTTAACAGCTTCAACTAAGGTCCAATCTTTCGGGTGGTATTTGAGTTTGATCCTTAACTAGAAGAATTCTTAGTAAGATTTTACTTATCTTTTGGTCGAACATTAGATTAGTCAAACCCTTTTCCTTCTGAGGAACCATGGAGAGTTGACACCAGGGAAAATATATGCATATGCTTAAAGTGGTTATTTTCTACTCAGTATTATTTTTTTATGTTTTGAGTTTTTTGCAGGACTGTTTTGGGAGACCAATAGCAAGTGCTCCTGATGCTTGGTTTGATGTAGTCGAACGCCACTCCAATGATAATAACAAGACGTTAAAGTATAACATTCTTTTCAATTTTTTAGGCTTATAATTATGCTTCTTCAATTATTTTTTTTTCATGGAACTATCTCTTTTCAGAAATATTAAGTTTCCACTGTAATTTTGCTTCTTTTTATAGATTTAGGCATCAGAGATTTCAGTGAAGCATATTTGTCATTTTATTTGTCTTGATGCAGACGAACCAGTAAAGTAAGTAGATGTCTTAACTTGGGATCATATAACTATCTTGGTTTTGCTGCGGCTGATGAATACTGCACTCCTCGAGTAATTGAAACATTGAAGAAGTATTCTCCAAGCACTTGCAGTACCCGGGTGGATGGGGGTAGGTATTGTGGGTTTGTGTTTTAGCCATTGAAACAAACTTGTTTGTTTGTTGATGCATGTGTCTCATCAAGTTTCTTGAAATATGGATTCTCTAATAGGCACGACTGCACTTCACAATGAATTGGAGGAATGTGTAGCTAGTTTTGTTAAAAAGCCAGCTGCTTTGGTTTTTGGAATGGGCTATGTCACTAACTCTGCTATTCTTCCGGTCTTGATGGGGAAGGTTGGTAAATTTTGGTATTTTTTTTCTTTGTTAGATGCTTATAGTTGTGTGATTATTCATTGGTCTAGTACTTTTACAGGGAAGTTTGATTATTAGTGATTCACTGAACCACAACTCAATTGTTAATGGTGCACGGGGATCAGGAGCAACTATTCGTGTTTTTCAACACAATGGTGAGAGCCAACTTTCTGTTCACTAAATTGAGTTTTGTGAGTTAGTTGTTGAGAGCCAGCTTTTTTATTTCCACACTGTTATGAAAAGAAGGGTTAAATATTATTTAACTCACGCAATTTTAATGTCTCAACAATGTCATCAAAATAAATTAACGTGAAACTTGCCATGTGAATTTCCGTTAGACACGTGTCAGTATCGTTAAAAAACGATGAATAAAATTGGTGACATAAAAACATGTTGGGGGTGAAAGTTCGAAGGAAATTTTTGTAGGGACTAAAAACGAAAGTTTGTGTGTGTGTAGACCGGACTTAGCATATGCTATTTAAATAATTGTGAATAATTTTATTATTATATGGTGTTTGTATTTTAAATTAAAATACAAAAATAAAGTTTAGATGTCTAGAATGACTTATGAAAATATGTTGAAAAAACCTTATGAACAATATTATAAGTTGTTTTCATAAGTTCTCTCAAATAAATAGTATCACGAAATATATGTTAATAGGTAAACTTGAATGAATCGACGCAAATAAGCATCTAGTCTAGTTATTTTTTTAATTTGTTAGTCTATTTTAAGATTAGTTGAATTGCTTAATTGAAAATGTTCAAATAAAATAGGCTTTTATGTAGGCTAATAGGTCAATTAGGCCAGACCTAAAAATAAGCCTTTGATAGGCCACAGGTCAGGTTCAGACTTGGGAATTTTTAGCAGGCCAGGCTCAGGTTTGGCAAAGCCTAGTTCGGCCTAGTCTATTTCCACCCCTATTCTCTCTGTAACTGAATCTTATCTCTGTTTTCAGTTGGTTACAAAGTGTCAGTGGACTTAAGACTAACTACAGCTACCTACTATACACAATGTATGCAGAATCGCGAGTTGGAACGTAAAATCGTACGTTTTGTGTTTTAATGGCATGCCGACGTGCTGCGATTCCGATGGGATCGTATGCAGCAAACTCGGCGAAATCGTACGAGTTCGGGAAGTAGACTCGCCCATTTTTTGAGAAGTGGTGCCCGTTTTTTGGGGAAAAAACCCCTAAATTTTTAAATATACTGGATCCGGGTCGGGTCATATTAAAACTGCAATTTTAAGTTTTATTAACTGAGAATTTGAAGAGACGCTAGCCCCAGCACATAATTCCTTTCCCTTTCCAAAAAAACCTTCCACTTACCCATATCTCCATCATTACGATTATTACCACAATTAAAATATTTCAATTGTAATTCTACATATATTTTGGAGCATGTGCATGTAATTCTACATATAAAAAATATATTTTTCTAGTAGTAGTAGGATCTTACGATCCGTGCTACGATTCTCGAGTTACGGTTTTTAAATCCTTTACCGATTTTGAGTAAACTCTCGTTTTTTCAAACATTGACTATACATTTATGTATTTATATGTAATGTATTTTGAACGCTTGGTGTGTGAGTGATGTACTTTGCTACCTACTGGGTTGCATTTTTTCAGTCTGTCTGTCTGTTGGCGGTGATATGATGCTCCAGAGCTCACAACATTTTTATTCATTTTCTCCTTGGCTTTCTGCTTGCAGTGCCAGCACATCTAGAAGAAGTTTTACGAGAACAAATTGCTGATGGACAGCCAAGAACACACAGGCCTTGGAAGAAGATAATGGTTGTTGTGGAGGGGATATACAGCATGGAAGGAGAGCTTTGCAAACTTCCAGAGATAATAGCTATATGCAAAAAATTTAAGGTTGGTTATTATGGTAGCTCTAAACCACTACATGCCTGAGTATTTTGAGGGCAAGATTGCAATTTTTGGCTGTTAAGGAGGGTGGGAGTGTTTAAATTGAGTTTAAAATTCATAGATTGCGAAAAGTCTATACGAGTTAGGTTTCATGAAAATTTTCCAAATGTTCGTAACTTGTAAGCATTAAATAGTTTGATTCCAAGAAATTAGTGTATTTGCATTTAATTTATTTATTTAAGCTTATGACTCAAATGGGTTGATCATGTAAAAGAAATACTAAAACATTTTACCTTTAAAAGGTATTTTTTTATTTAGTAGTTGTGGATAGTCTGATATAACAACTTTTAATGGTGCTACTCTTTTTTTAATGGCCCCTTTCCCTTCTGAGCATGCATTAAATTGGATTTTTTTATTTACTTGTTACTATTAGGTTTTCTTTTGCTTTTTTACTTCTGTTTATTTCTTTCTGAATTTGTCCATATCTATATAGGCATATACATATTTGGATGAAGCACACAGTATTGGAGCTGTGGGCAAGTCGGGAAGGGGTGTTTGTGAGCTCTTGGGCGTGGATACTGCGGATATTGATATTATGATGGGAACGTTCACCAAATCATTTGGATCATGCGGAGGTTATATTGCAGGATCTAAGGTATGTACATTGAATATTAGGCCCCAATTTTACTAATGGAGTAGGAGTAGTAATGTACTATAAGGGCTGGGAGGGAATTTGGAAATGTTTGTTTCTGATGTAACAGATAGGTTCGAGAGAACTATGCAATGTAATTCAATATTGCTGAAATATCTGTACCATATTAATATCTGGTAAGGATAATCACACAATAAACGTGTCCGCATATTGTCTCTTTTGTGTATGGACATTCACCTTCCCCATGTTTTTGTTACTGGAAAGTCCCTTGCCAATCATTTCCAAACAAGTTAACAAATTTGCAATCATGCCCTTAACATGACATAGTGCACCAGGGCTGATGAAAAGGCTTAGGAAGGAAAATGAATGAGGAGTGAGAATGCATAGACTTGAGTTGGGATAGAACAATCATAGATCAAATGTAATTTCACACAAATAAATATAAATATTTTATTTAATATATATTGCTGAATGCGCTCCACTCATATCTTCATTTTTTAAATTATAACCTGTGTGATTGGTATGGGCCTCGGTAAACCTATTTTCTGTTGATAGCCCAATGCAAGTTAGTTAGGTAACTAGGAAATAAGGCATGTTCCTATGAATAAGAAAGGAGCCGTAGAGAGTTATCTATCTTGTTCCTATGAATAAGGCATGCGGTTATTCTCACTTCAGTAATAATATCAGTTTGTTCTTTAAAAAGGTATATTACATTTTTAATGTTACAAATTTATATATGTTAATTGTTAACTTGTTACTATTCCTTAAACTCTCTCACCTCAGCCACCAAGCCAACCTTATATGCCCTTCAAATTTATATTCACGAAAATGAAAGTTGCCTGCACTATTTATAATCTATGGATCTGTCACAATTGGAGACTTTAGTTTCATTCGGCTGAAATGATGTAATATTGCTGCAATGCTGAATTAGTGTGCTCTTGGATCTACGTACATTGCTTTTAGTATCACATCTAGAAGTTGCTCTATTAGATGTGTTTCATATATGTCTCTACCAGATTTGCATATGCGATAAAAAATCTACCGTATCTTTGCTATTAGGTTAATTCAAACTTTGTTTCTTATATTGAACTTTTGTATTTACCTTCAGGAGCTTATCAAATACTTGAAGTACACTTGCCCCGCACATCTTTATGCGACTTCAATTTCACCCCCAGCTGCTCAACAAATAATATCATCCTTAAAAGTTATTCTTGGAGAGGATGGTTCAAGTCGAGGTTTGGCTGGGCACTTGATCTCCTCTCTGAATTTCATGTTGTTTGGCCAATTTACTTGCATTGAATAAAATTGGTATACTCAGCATTGAATAAAACTGTTTGTGTAGGTGCCCAAAAACTTGCACAAATTCGAGAGAATAGCAATTTTTTCAGGTCAGAACTACAGAAGATGGGATTTGAGGTTCTTGGGGATAATGATTCTCCTGTGATGCCAATCATGCTTTACAACCCAGCCAAAATCCCTGCTTTCTCAAGGGAATGCCTCAGGCAGAATGTGAGAGCACCAACATTCTTCCTTTTACCATTGTAGTTCTTGTTGATGCCATACATCATGGATCTTAAGTTTAATGTTAACATTTTTTTTGCTTCTCTACTTTTTCAGATTGCTGTTGTGACTGTTGCATTTCCAGCAACCCCATTGCTACTGGCTAGAGCACGCATATGCATATCAGCTGCTCATTCAAGGGAAGATCTTACACATGCCTTAAAGGTGTGTATTTTGTGCAACATTGTTGCAATGTGTTTTCAATTGAAAAGAAAGTGAATATCATGTCCTGTCTTTTTTGTTTGTACCAATATTCTTCTTGCAAGATTTATATAAGTTCACTTCCACATATGTTTTATGTTGTAACTTGCCATGATTCTACTCCTTTCATAGGTTATCAGCAATGTAGGCGATCTAGTTGGCATAAAATACTTCCCTGCTGAACCATTGAAGCAGCAACAAGGTGATAAAACTGTGAAGTTTGATTGAGAGCGAGAGTCAAACAAGAAAGAGGAACAAAAACTAATGAAGATAGAGGTGTAGTTATTGTAAGGCATTTTTGTTTCCATGGTGGTTTCAAACTAACTGGGCATGTATAAATTTGTTGCCATCCATCTCCAAAATTGAGGTCTTGGCTTAAAGCATCAGATCCATATAATCTTTTTGTTTTCACATACAAGTCATATCTCAAGGAGGGAAGTATCTGTTCATTTATTTTGCTCAGTTGTTAGATGTTGTGTATAGTTGCAGTTTGGTAATTATTTATTTGAAACTGACTTTTGTTTGAAATTGTAATCAAATTGTAAAATTGAATTGTCAAAAGAAAGTTGAGAGCATCTTGTATTGTTTGAAGTTTTAAGTTGAATGCTAGGTGAAAAGTCTTAATAATCTGACTATCTTTCTATAATATGCAGGAAAGTCCAATTAAATTTTCAACCAATGGCACATTAGAATTGCTTGCATGCCATCAAGATTATTGTGCATTTTCTAACCCGACTGTCTTCCTAGAATATTACACACCATTGAGTACAAGTCAGAGGCTAAACTATCATAATACACTTATTTTACTGACGTATAAATGCACACTTTATTCTCAATGGCATATTTGTCTTGATTTGCATTAGTAACAAAAGCAAAAGCAAGCTTAAGTAGAAACAAACTCACTTAATGTACTTTTCAAATCCATTGAATAATAACTTTATCAAAATGACAAATATATTTACAAGTATGAAAACTCAAGGTGATGTTAAGATTTCACAATTTATTTGAGGGTTGAAGACTTCCTTCCACTCAAGAACAAATCGTTATTTGACAAGTTCGTCATTTATTCCTAACTCTAGTTTTTTTCTCAATAATATTCTAAAAATAGTAACCTTACCGTTTCTTTTTATTATAAGTTATTTTTTTAAAAAAAAAGCTAAATTATAAATCCTCTTATCATATCAATGAATCATAAATATTCATTTTTATTGTATATTTATTATTCCATTTCTTTTCAATTTTTTAAATTTATTTTTCTTTATTATTAATAGAGAACAATTTTGTGATTTTTTTTAGCAATAATCAGGTATTGAAAAAAAAAAAAAACACAAATAACCATGTTTTGGAGAAAATTACGCAAATAATATGTTTCAGAATATATAATAATGAATGTGCCATCTCACTTGACGAATGCACTAATCTTTCTGTCTTAGGCATCATCTCACTTGGCGCATGTACTTTGTTTTAGCCATGCGAGATGGCGCATGTACTATAATAAGGGGAGGAGACGTCATCTGAGATGGCTACTACGTGCAATTGTGTTTTCTATAGATAAAACACCCATTTCTCCATCGTTCTTCACACTTTCTCACAATCTCTTCTCATTTTCTCTCTGTTATTTGTATCATGACATATCCCATAATTTTTATCAGAGATGAATACGTTATTTTCTCGGTCACCAAACTTCTGATGAAAATAAAATTTTGGCACATTCACTCCATGAAGCGTCTGAAGAGAGAGTTGATGCGATGGTTAGAGAGAGACATCGATGTTAGGGAATAAATTAGAAGAATCTAGAAAAGAAGAACAACCATCTCACTTGCAACTGGAAGACCTCGATCTTGGTTGGAGGAAGTCAAAACAGACAGAGACGTAATGGTGATGATGCATGGCTCAGATGAAATTATTTTGACAGTTGTAATTTCTTAGATGTTTTATCGTGTTTTTACTTGTTGTTTGCGTATGGTTTGTTGTAACCAATGCTCTTAATGAAAAAAGTTACGTTTAGAACTTAAAAAAGTGCAGATAGTTTGCATACAATTTTTATGTTGTCGAGCTTGTAGCACGAGTGGGATAACTTTTTTGTTTGTGTCCGACCTGGCGATATAAACCACATTTTCTTTCTAGCCTGTTAAGGGAGTGCGTTTCAGTTATGATACAGTTGCTTTTGAGACGACCTTTTTTATTCCTTTGCATTCCATACTATTTCCCCTTCGTATGCAAGCCAATAATCAGGTTTTACTACCATTGGAAAGCCATTGTTGTATACGCTGAGCAAGGTTTCAGATTTGTAAATGGGAGATAGAAGTAGTAATGCGTCTTGATGAGTATACGCACATGCCATAATGACATGAAAGCAAGGATACAAAAGGCTTGAGACTTTCCATAATCGCACCAATAAGATGGTAATATAACCCTATACTCGTGTCTTGGCAGCCCCTCGTTGTGGTCGATTGTCTCTTTGACAATAAAGTTGTTGCTGTGTCGATCGAACCTTATAACAAGAAGAATGTTGGCTTTGACACCTCCTGCCTTAATATATTTCATGTAACTTTTACTCCATAGTTATCTCGATTGTAAGACCGCATTCCACATTTCACCTCTTTTTACAAACAACAAATCCATCCTATAATATATTGATTTCACCAAAGTGGTTACTGAGAGGTTCTGTATGCCTTTGAATATACCGTTCATTGATTCAATAAAATTTGTTGTCATGTGGTTCCATCGTTGTCCATTGTCGTATGACCTTGTCCGTTTCTCCACTGGAATATTATCAATCCACCTACCTGCATCCAGATTTGACAATCTGATCTCATTGCGATAGTGTTTGAGCGAAAGTTGTGTTAATGCATATTCCGCGTTCATAACTGTTTTCCTAAGAGCCTTGTCTTTGATCTCCCTCGCGAAATTTTGTACGATATGTCTAATGTAGTAGACATGCGTAGAAGGAGGGTCATTCCAACCATTTGCAGGATTATTGTATGCATTCTCAATAGATGCATGTCTGTTGGAGATCAAACAGAGACTAGGTTGTGGAGCCACATGTGTTAGGAGATTCTTGAGAAAGAAACTCCAAGCACCACTAGTCTCTCCCTCGAATAAAGCAAAGGTAATTGAGAAAATGTTATTGTTTCCATCTTGTGCAACTGTCATCAGTAGCATGCCTTTGTATTTCTCGTACACCTACGTTCCATCTATTTGAATAATAGGTTTGTAGGACGCAAATCTTGTGATGCAAGGTTGAAAAGTCCAGAACAGTCGACTGAATATTTCATTTCCGTTGACAAAAGTATCATATGGGGAATACGCCGACAATATTTCCATAATATAAATAGTTTCAGGAGAATATGTCTGAAGTGCATGTAAGTAGCGCGATAGTTCTTTGTACGACTCCTCCCAATTTCCATATACCTTTTCAATCTCCTTGGTGTTTGCTAACCACGCCTTTCTGTATGAAGAAGTATAATTGTATATTGTAGCGATGTGAGAGATTATGGTTTTCATGTTCTATGAGAGACCATTATTGACGAGAGGTAGGATTTCTTGACATATTAGATCATAATTTAGTTTATGATGATCTTGTGATTGAGTAGAATTAACGCACATGCAGGTGGATATAAAACCTATCATCCAACAATCACCTCTCAACCTGTATGATGCAGTGAGCCCGCACATACAATACGGGTGAACACACTTGAGCTTATACCTTTCTGGATTTACCCGGTCTACCTTAAAATCGACAGAGTTTAACATGTGAAACTTTTTTATAGCTCGCATACAATCTTCTCTTGAAATAAATTTGTCTTTCTCTTTTAAATTTTCATCCGAATGCATATACGGGTTGAAAAAAATATCTGATGATGGTTCATCTCCGTCCATGTTGAAGTTTGTAATGTATAAAAGTGGTGTGTAGATTTCATTTGGAGGTATTTCAAGTAGCGCATCGTCTTTAGAATCATCGTTGACCATGTTGTCAAACTCTAACTCTCCATCTTCCTATTCTTTGTCAATGACATCTACTTCAACTTGTTCGTCTTTGAGAGGATCAAAAAATTATGACTGAGTTGGTCGTGACAACTGAGGCTTCTGCAGTACAATGTACAACTCAATCGAGTCGTACCCAGAATACTCATGAGTAGAAACATATTTTGAAGGTCTTCGTCATCTTGAACCTCTACCTTATAAAGTACTATTTGGTTCTCACAAAAAAACCAGATTTTGATAGAAGATGTGTGCCACTGGACCTCGTCCAAATTTGACCTCTAATAGTTTTTTGAAATACAAGAAATTGGATTTTCTGTTTAAACAAAATCAGATATTATCAATGTCTCTAAATAAAAAACCAGAGGTGGGGCAAATATTCGTCTCACCGTTGAAATGTGCATTGATAACATATTATGGTGTAGAGGATATTGTGTTTGGTGTTTGAATGTTTGAGTGTTGATAACATTAGATACGTGTAGGATAAATAGGTTTCGTTTGCCTTAAACAAGACAAAAATGCTCCACCACTGATTCGCCAATTGAGATGGCGAAATCTATTAATTCTATTCTTATGTGCCATCTGGGATGGCGCATCCCTATAGGTCATATCACCTTACATGCATGCGTATAATACTGTCCATATGCTGTCATCTTACAATGCATTTATGCTGCCACCTACTCTACATGTAGGCCTGTCCTGAAGGGGTAAGAAACACTTAGAAAGGGGGGGGGGGGTTGAATAAGTGACTCTTTTTTATTTCAAAACAAAGCTCAAACAATAATGGAATAACATAGTTATTTTTATCCTGGTTCGTTTGAACTCAAACTACTCCAGTCCACCCGCCAAGGTGACTTTGCCTTTCTCAACAAGGACTTAATCCACTATAATCAATTGATTACAATCACACAACAACTGTTGTGACTAACAATGCACAAGTAAACTTACAAGTGACTAACACCACTAAGACTTAAATCTAGTCCTAGTCTGCTTGAGAAATCTGACCAAACTTGGTCTCTCAAGGAACAAATACAGGAGTTTAATCTTTACAGATAATTAAATAGAGTTTGCTTCTAATCAAGCTATATCACAACTATGATTTTTCACTTAGAATAAAATGCACAAATTGTTCGAACAATGAGTTTGTGAGCTTTTGGATCTTTCACGTAGTTTCTTGCTTCTTTTGAAAATTTGATTGGTTTTCTTGGTTCACATTAAAAGTTGTTGGCTTGCAATAAATGTCCTTCTACTTATAGTAGGAACAATAAGACCGTTGCTGCCTTCAAAAAAGATGGAGAGCATTAAATGCTTTGCGTGTATCCTTGCAATATTCCATTTTCCAAGAAACTGGTTGTAGGCACTTGAGTGCTTTCAGCCGTCTTTGCATTAATGAGCAAACGTCAGAATGTAAGAACGTGTTTCCTTTGCTTTGACAAGACAAATTGGTTTAAACGTTGTTTCAGAATTTGCTTCCAATGTCTTTAAGTCAGAACATGCTTCATTCAACTTCTGGGCAGAGCGTTGCTTGCTAAGAACTTTGAACAACGCTTGCTTTCAAGTTATCTTCAGAATCAAGGAGCCTACTAGAAGTTAGAAGATACATTTAACAAGTAAAGGTTCTTACCATAGTCAGCAGATGCGTTTGAATAAAAGGTTCTTTTATCAAAGAACTTCTTCATAATCTTTGCTTAGTACTTTAGAATGTTTTCTGTCAGAACATTAACTAAGACATTCAAAACACATTCATCAGAGCATAAATTATCTTAAATATAATTTAGTTATCATCAAAACTCTTGAGATAGGTCAGAACTAATCTTGTTCTTTCAATCTCCCCCTTTTTGATGATGACAAAAAATTATTTTAGATAAAGAAAAGAAACGGATTAAGAGATAAGAATCTCCCCCTGAAATGAATATTTCTATGCATAAGACATCCTGAGATTATTTAGTCAGAGTAATACACAGCCTTCTTGAATTTCTTCAAAACTTCTTCAAGAAGATAAAACTTAGCTGGGATATTCTTTCAGAGTTAAAGTGATACCTGCAAAAAAAATTCTTTTGCACAGAAGGAATTCTTGCAAATTTGTTAGAATGTCTGAGACTTAGTCCCATAACTGTTAAACAGTGATTAGTTCAAGAATGCACATTTTATCCCCCTTTTTGGCATAATCAAAAAGTGTAATAAATGAGAAATTTTGAAAGATTTCATAAAAAGGGTTAAAAATAGATATCCAGAAGTACAACCAAAACATCCAAATAAGAGACAAAAATAAACTAGGATTTCTTAGTGACAAGAGCCATTAGAAGATTCTTGATTTCAGAGGCAGATTCGTTTTGTTTTGCCATCCAGTTCTTGATCTCTAGATTTGTTTGATCTTGCTTATCCATGCATTTATTTAAGACTTCATTCTCCTTCTTTAGCTCTTTCAGAGTGTCCATAATGAGTGAGGTAGGAGCAGAAGATGATGAAGCTTTAGTAGAAACAGGCTCAGAAGCAACAACTGTTGAGTCAGACTTCACAAAGGTGGAGAGCAGAGTGCCCAGATCCATTGCAAGAGTTGGCACTGGTTCAGGTCCAGCCTTAACTGAAGGTTGATTCAATAGAACAATAGCCAGAGGATTTGAATCTTCAAAGGATTCTTCAGATTCATCTTCTGATATGTCCATCTTATCAACCGGCGTATCATCAATCATTAGCGAAGACTTCTTATTCCAAGTGTCAGCAGCTTCTGTCTTGAAAGCATGCAGAAGTTTGGAAAAGTTGTCTAGCACCTGAGAATGGCACAAATCTTGTAACTTCCGTGATTCAGAAACCAAAGTTCTTCTGAAGGTTTCCCATAGAAGATTTGTTGTTGCTGTGTTCACACTTCTGGAGCAATCTTCTTTCAGCGGCTGTAACCATGCTTAAACATTTGTTATAAAATTCTGAAACAAAGCATTTACATCTGGCTGAACAGGTTTATGGACAACCATTCTGTAAGTTTTGTTTTTCAAGAATTTTAGAGATTGAAAGTCCACTACAGTTCTTAAAAATCTACTGGGTTCAGGATTATTTGTAGGTCCAGGTCCAGGTTGGTTAACACAAATAGGAGGTTCTGATATTTCATGAGGTACAAATGGTTCAGCAGTTTCAGCTTGTTCAAAAGGTTATTGTTCTGGAATTTGATGAGTTGAGAGTGGTGTTGTATGTTGTGGTGAAGTGGGTGGAGTGACATCAGGCGAAATTATTATTGTATAAGCAGGAGTGGGAATGGGATTTTGAGGCTGTGGTTGATTCATAGCAAAAATAATCTCATATGGTAGGCTGAAATGAGGTTTTATGGTTGCTAGAGGTTCATTTATCCCTGGAATTCTCCAAGAGCCAACATCATACCATCCCGTGGGTCTGGGTGATAGAGGTCTGGGAGGGGGTCTTAAAAAACGTTCAGCAGAAATAGGTTGAAAAACAGATGGTTCAGGGGGTTCTGATTGAGAGGGTTCTGATTGGCTGTCAGAATGTTCATCAGAGTCAGAATCACTTAAATCTGTTGAAAACTAATTTTTATGAGGGTTGTTAGCAAGGGGTTCAGATGGTAAGGTCAGATTAATGTCGACATCTAAGTCTCCTAAGGTTTGGGAGGGTTCAGCAGATGCAGATACATTTTCAGAATCATAAACAGGTATAGTTTCAGCATGATTACCTGTCTTCTTTTTCTTCTTCTGAGGAGTGTCAGAAGGTCCTTCTACGGCTTTTCTCTTCATAGATTCTTGGAGAACAACATCAGGAGCAACTTGATTTCTTCCTTGAAGCCAAGTTGGATCAATGGGTGATCCTGTTTCTTTGCAGGTCTCAAGATAGTGCAAAACCATACGAGGATGATCCCCTGAGTTGAACATAGGAAAGTCAGCAATAGGAATTCTTCTCCTCTTCACAACAGTTGACAGACATGGAGTGGGTTCCACCAGTAGTTTGTCAATAATTTTCCTTTTCAGCAAGTTCTTTCCAGTCATAGTCTTACCACAGATAGGTTCAAGCTCCCCCAGAAGATTTGCTTCTTTTAGGTGAGCAATAAGACCATTCTCAGTCAGAATGTCTGATAATAACCTCCCCATAGGAATCCAATTCCTCTTTGATTTGGGATTCTTCATCCTTTCAGCTTCTCTAGTTTCTTTGACATGGTTCCAGAGATGTTCAAAAAGCAAGTAGGGCAAATCAATTTTGACATTGGTTCCAAGGTAAAACAACAAATATTGTTGATCAGCGTTGATGTAATCAGGAGAACTGGTGTCTTTCCTGTGGTGAATACATCCATGAATAATCCTTGCCCAAATCTTATATTTTTCTTTCAAATCCCTGACTTTGGAGGAACCTTGACCGTTGGTAAAAATCTCTGAATATACCCTAGACATCTCCATTCTTCCACTGGGCATTCATGTAACTCCAAGTCCTTTAAATCCCAGCAACCTTCTGATTTGATTTTCTGTAATGGATATTTCCTTGCCCATTACAGAGGAGAGAATAACCTTGGGGGTTGCAATAGCGTGAATCCAGAATTCTTTCACCAAATATGGAAAGACTGGACCAATAAGACGATCAAAGTAGCTTTCCCAACCTTGAAACTTCACAGCAGGAAACAAGTCAAATCCATTCTCTCTGAGATTCTCAAAGTCTACCATTAGCTCACTTAAAACTTCCAAACTTTCTACCAGAATGAGAGTTGTCCTTTCAGGTATAATGTATTGCTCAGAGTGGGTAGAAGAAGAAGAAGCCATTGAAGTTCTTTAGAAATGAGAAATTGAAGAAAAGGGTTTTAAGAGAAAAGTATAGTAAAAAAAACTTGAGTTGAAAGAGATAGTAAAGAATGAAAAGGGATTTTCAAAAAATATTTATAGGCATTAATTTCAGAAAATAGGTTTAGAATTAAAAATTAAAAGTATTTAAGACACAATTAAAATAAATATTAAAACGGATTTAAAAACGAATCTCATCATTACTTGCATTTAATGATTTGCTAAAAATGAGGAAAAACGTGGGATTATGGATAATCATCAATAGTTACCTAGAACGTCATCAGTAGCTTTTGCATGCTTGACCTTTCAGAAACACACCACGTGTTCATCTCCTGAAGGATGCATGTAACAACTGTGTGTTCTAATGAATTTCGAAACTACACTTGGACATGAAGCGTTAGAATGTTCCATAACTTTTCATATAGCTTTTGTTACAACTTCTCTTCTAACTTCTGAAGAGTTGTTGATCAGAGCATTTATTTCAGAAAGCTCTGAAGTCAGTCACAGAAAATAAATATTATTTTATTCAGGACATAATTCCATACAAATATTTTTCAGAATGAAATTAAATCTATCTTCTGAAAGGGGTTTGGTAAAAATGTCAGCCCATTGATGATCTGTTTTTTACAAAAATTAAGTTTAATATTCCCATCTGAATATAGTCCCTTATGAAATGATATTTAATTTCTATATGTTTGGCTTTAGAATGTAAGATTGGATTTTTAGAAAGACAAATAGCAGAAGTATTGTCACAGAAGATAGGAATCTTACTTTCATAAAGGTTGAAATCTTCTAGTTGACTTTTCATACAAATCATCTGAGAGCTACATCCAGCAACAGATATATATTCAGCTTCTGTGGTTGATAGTGCAATTGTTTCTTGCTTCTTGCTGTACCATGAGATAAGATTGTCACCCAAAAACTGGCAGCTTCCAGAAGTGCTTTTTCTTTCAATTCTATCTCCAGCAAAGTCAGCATCACAATAACCTACTAGTTTGTAATCTTGTAATCTTCTGTAACACAGACCAAGATTAGAAGTACCTTTCAGATACCTAAGAATTCTCTTAATAGCTGTTAAATGAGATTCTCTAGGATCTGATTGGAATCTAGCACACAAGCACACACTAAATAATATATCAGGTCTAGATGCAGTCAGATAGAGAAGAGATCCAATCATACCTCTATAGAGCTTCTGATCTACTTTCATACTTACCTCATCTTTACCTAGAATGCAGGTTGGATGCATAGGTGTCTTGGCATCTTTGCTTTCTGACATTTGAAATTTCTTCAGAAGTTCCTTAACATACTTCGTCTGATGTATGAAAGTACCTTATGGAGTCTGGTTGATTTGAATTCCCAGAAAGAATTTCAATTCACCCATCATGCTCATTTCAAATTATGCCTGCATGGTCTTAGCAAATTCTTTTCCAAGGGAGATATTAGAGGTTCCAAAAATTATATCATCAACGTAAATTTGACAAATTAAAATATCATTTTTAAATTTTTTTCTAAAAAGAGTTGTGTCCACTTTACCTCTGGTAAAATCTTTTTCTAATATAAAATTACTCAGACGAACATACCAAGCTCTGGGAGCTTGTTTTAAACCGTACAAAGACCTTTTTAGTTTAAAAACATGTTCTGGATGCTTTGAATCATTAAATCCAGGAGGTTGATGGACATATACTTCTTCTTCAATATAACCATTTAGAAATGCACTTTTAACATCCATTTGATATAATGAAATGTTATTTTGTACAACAAAAGAAATTAATAATCTTATAGATTCTAACCTGGCGACTGGGGCAAAGGTTTCATTATAATAAATTCCTTCTTGTTGACTATAACCCTGTGCAACCAGTCGTGCTTTGTTTCTGATTACTTCTCCTTGTTTGTTCAATTTGTTTCTGAAAACCCATTTGGTTCCTATAACATTGAATCCTTTGGGTCTTGGAACTAGATTCCATACATCATTCTTAGAGAATTGATTTAGTTCTTCTTGCATTGCTAAGATCCAATCATTATCTTCTAGGGCTTCATCAATGGTAGTTGGCTCAATCAGAGAGACTAAACCAAACAAAGATTCTTCATTGATTCTGAGAGAGGATCTTGTTCTGATGGGATCTTCTTTTCTTCCAATGATTACGTCTTCTTTGTGAGCTGAAGATATTCTAGGAAACCTTTTCTATGTGGGTTGTTCAGAGATTCTGAGATTGTTCAGAGCATTGTCAAGAGGATGATCTGCTACATCTTCTTTTGCTTCTGAACTTTCAGAGTTTGAGGGATGATCTTCTATACCTACAGAAAAATAAATTTGCTTTGGCTGTTACTGGCCAAGCTTATCATCAAACCTGACTGATCTTACCGGATCAGACTTGGACCGTCACGACTGGCTCCGAGCGGAAGTTGAACGAGATGAAGGGGGGGGGGGGGGGGGTACCTGCAAGACACTCTGGTGCTAAAGTGAGTGATGGTACGAGCAGGTAAAAAGTGTGTGTATGGGTAAAAGAATGAATACCTGACCCTCTGGGGACAGAGGGTATTTATAGCCCCCAGTGCGGGGCCAAGGTCCCTTCATTGGGCTGACCAGAACTGGCCCAATAAAGGGACTGCCAGGTTCTACATGTGTAGTGGGGACCCGCGCGTGGTCTCCTTCCTGGTGACGCTTTGCGAGAAATGAGGAGGGACGAGGACGCGGTCTTTCCGGAGTTCAGGTGATGGGGTAAGGTCATAGTCTACCCTACAAGGAGGGTGCTCGAGGACACCATGTTCGCGGGCAACGGTGGGCACGGCTGCAGCTTCTGGTCGACGCGCTATCGGGAATCTTCGGGCACGCGCTCCTTGAAGAGTTGATTGGATTGGGCCTTCGTTCTTGCTCTTGGGCCAGGACGGGCCCAGTCCAGAACAGGAGCCCCCCAAGTCGTGGCTCCTGGAGCAGGAGTTATGACTTGATCTCAGCTCGCCTTGGTTACGGGGTCTTATACCCGGCCCAAGATTTTTACTTCCCCTGTGGTCGCTCGAGGGGTTTCTCATGCGTCGCGTTCGTGGGGCAATCCTTTTCGAGGCGTGCTCGGGGGATTCTTTGCGGGTTGTGCTCGTTGGGTACACGAGGTAACCCTTGGGGTCCGTGATGCCACCCTAGTAAAAGTAGAGCCATCATTGCCTAGGGGAGTAGACGTCGAGGAGGGGAAGCTCGTGGTTCCCCGAGGTGAGGTTTCGTATTCCATGTCATCACTATAAATAGGATCCTTGGGTCCTATAATCCGTTTTTCCTCTTCGCGCTTCTTCTCCTTTCTCAGCCTTTGCCGCTGCTGTTTTTCCAGAATTTCGTAGGACCACCGTGCCTTCCGCCGTCGATTTTCTTCACTGCCGCCGTACATCCTTCCTAATTTGCAAGTAAGCGTCTATCCCTCATATTTTTCTCTGTTGTAGATAGTTTTTTCCGTTATCTGTATGTTAGAAAACTCGCATCTGGGATTAGCGCCCGGTACATTCGTGTTCATGCCCGGTATGTTCATGTTTGTGCCCGATAAACGCATGTTTGTGCCCAATAAACGCATGTTTGTGTCCAGTAAACGCATAACTTTAGGTATGTGACTCGCGATGCTGCCCGGGATCTTCATGGTTTTGGGCGCATAACTTATGATACTGCCCGGTAAACCCATAGCTCTAGGTTTAGGATTCATGATGTTGCTCGTCATATTCATAGCTTAGGTCGACGTACTCGTGACTGGCCGGGATGTTGGCCCATTTAGGAAGTGTGTAGGACGACTCGTCGTGGCACTTTAGTGTCGGGGAGGTGAAATCAGGCTCTTGTTCGAGTCTTCAATGTTTTAACGTGCGCGGAGTGTGACTTGGCTCTGTCGTGCCCTTATTCCCGTCAGTTATTGCGAGCGTATGGATTTGCTCTCGAATTTCACCGGTTTCCTGTGCTTTGTAGGTAAAATGGCTGACAAATCGGAGTCTTCAGGCGCAACAAGGTCGAGGACCAGAGTGCCGAGGATAATGTAACTCTAATCGATACCGTTGATGATCCTTTGCTGGATTGGGTGGGTGCCGAGCCCAGGGGGATTGCCTCGGCATATTGTCGGCGCAGTCGGAGTGCCTACACTATCGTCGAATATGGCGGTAGTCAGCCGGGCTTCCAAAAAAACTTTGTTGTTACAAGACCGTCTCTTGACGCACAGATCTGCTCGGAGTTCTCTGAGTATGGGTCTCCCATGTATGAAATCGCGTTCAAGGACCTCGGTCTCAAGCTCCCCTTTAGTGATTTCCAGGTCGGGGTATTCTGTAATCTGGACTTGGCCCCCTCGCAGCTTCCCCCTAACTCGATCGCTTTTCTTCGGGCGTTCGAGCTGACGTGTCGCTTTTTAAGGATCGGGGCGACCATCCCTCTCTTCTTCAGAGTTTTTCATTTGCAACGCCAATCTCGGGGAGGTAGGCATAGTTGGGTTTCCCTGAAACAGTCGAAGAGGCTGTTCAGGATGTATATGGATTTTGTCCGGGGTTTTAAGGACAAATGGTATGTCGTGCGGCCGATCACCCAGACTGCTCTGGACTCTGTATATGAAGAAGAGACTGCAGTGACCGACGAGACTGGGGAGCCTCTTATGGACGACGAGGGTCGCCCGGTGTTGGGGCGCGTAGCTAAGTTCCCGTTGCATTGGTGCTCGTGCCATTATGAGCATGGCACCAGGAATTACCATACGCCCGCGGGAGGGATGAGTACCGAGGATGAGGAAGCCTACGGTACCCTTTGCAGATATGTCGACAGTTTCTTCCCTGCTCGGTGGGCCACGAGGGAGGGGAAAGACATTCTTGACGAGGACGATTACCCGACCTTCGAGGCCCGTTCTATAGATACCAAGGCGCTTGTCGAGTGCCAGTCCTACGGGAAGGCCGCGAACCTACTAGGTTACTTTTTGTCTTATATTTTTGTTCTAGTTTCTTCATTTGTTACTTGCTCGTGACTAACCCGGGTTTTCTTTTTTGCAGGCAATATGGCTGGGCGAAAGGAGAGGCTTTTAAAACTGACACAAGATAAGAAAGTCAACAGAAGGTTGGTGCGAGTTCCACAGGCGACGAGGATGGGCCCGCCGACTAGTTTGGGTGATGCCTCCAGCGGGTCCCCGGACTCCCTGGACGTCGAGCATCCCTCTAATCTGATACCGAGGAAGAGAAACCGGGTAGAGAGCCAGCCGGAAGTCGGCAACGAGTCTGGCGCAACGAGGGCCTTTGGCTTGCCCCCCTGTTTTAAAGAGGAAGGCTTCTTCGAGGGGTTTCCCTTGACAGTAAGTGCCGAGGAGGCTGAGACCATCAGGTGGCTAAATAAAGAAAGTCAGAGAAAGCATCTGGCCGCCAGTATGGTCAGGATGGTCAAGATGGTCGAGATAGCCGTTGTCCTCGCTGAGGAGGGGGCAGACTCTGACCGCATCAAAGAACTGGAGCTGGAGAAAGTTGCCCTTGCTGCGAGCTATTGAAAGTTGAAGGCTGCTCTAGAGCGATCTAAGGAGATGTTCCGCGAGCAGGCTGAACTGCTGGCCGTGGAGAAGGAGAACTCGGGGAAGGTTGCCGAGGAGAGGGACTGTTTTCGCCTGGACCGGGAACGCTTGGAGGCCGATAACGAGCGTTTGGCCAAAGAAGTCGAGGATCTGAAGGCAGCCATGCTTCCCACCGAAGATGAGTCGGAGGAGACAGCCCCCTTGCGGAGTCGCTCAGATCTGGTCGCACGTATTCATCTCCTCGAAACAGACTGTGTTGGCGCCTTGGCGGATGGTTTTGAGGCCGCGGTTAGCCAACTCACTTTATTAAATCCTGGTCTGAATACCGATGGGGTGGGTTTTATGTCCCAAATCATCGACGGCCAGGTCGTGCCTCCGCCCGAGTCTCCGGTCGTAGATGCTGGTAGCCCCGGGGAAGTCTAGCCGTGGAATTCTGGTCGGGCCTGCGCGCCTGTTTATTGATTGTTGTTTTTGGGGCCTGCGTGCCCGTGCATATATTTTTTTGGGGCCTGCGTGCCCGTGCCTGTAATTTCTGAACATCGCCGGCCTTCTTGGTCGGTTTATTTTTATTTGTTTTTGCTTACGAGCCTTTGAATGAATGTTTGTTTCGACCTTTAATATTTGCCCATGTCTACGTTTTTATATTTGTGATAAAATTTGCCTAAGTTATGTCCTCGAGTCTCGGCTGCTCAGCTGTTACTTTGTGGTGAAATATGCCTAAGTTATTTCCTCGGGGCATGTCTGTGCTCGACTTGTTATTTTGAGGCGAAATTTGCCTAAGTTACATCCTCGAGTCACGTTTGTGCTCGGCCGGTGTTTTGAGGCGAAATTTTCCTGAGTTACGTCCTCGAGTGGAAATTCTTTCGACCCATTTTGGTGGTCTGACGGATTTCGAAATGCGTCGGTCGTGCGGAGTAAGGCCGCTTGCTCGGGCGTATGACCCAGGTCGGGGTCGCTTGCCCGTGGCGTGAACTGCCCATCGTGAGCTGGGTGTCCTGCCATATGGGTACTTCGACGGTGGAGCTCGAGTGAGGTGTCCACGTCGGGCACTGTCATTCATGCTCGTTTCGCTGAACGATGTTATGTCGTTTGGGCGTAGATTGGGCCTGTACCTTGGCCTATCTACGTGGTCGAGACATTTTTCTCTGTTGACTGGATGTGGATGTTTGACGACGAGAGTCCTTGGTGTTAAGGGTTTTTTAACTATAGTACTGCGTTAGTTTAGCAGCATTCTAGGGTCGTGGCAATGGTTCTCCATCTAGTTGCTTGAGGTAGTACGCCCTGGTACCTGTGGTGCCGTGGACGCGGTAAGGCCCTTCCCAGTTCGCGGCCAATTTCCCTTCGCGGGAGTCTTTCTGGTTTCTTCGTAACACCAGGCTGCCGATCTCGAACTCGCGTTTAATGACCTTGTCATTGTGACGCAGGGCCACTCGTTGTTTTAGGGTGGCCTCGTGCATGGCCGCCCCCGATCGAATTTCCTCGACTAAGTCAAGTTCGTCCCTGAGTGCCTCATCGTTCATTTCTTCGTCGAGGGGACTTTCTGTCCGCCTGGAGGGTTCCCTGATTTCTACTGGGATGACGGCCTTGGTGCCGTATGTTAGTCGAAAGGGGGTCTCGCCCGTCGTTGAATGGGGCGTGGTGCGGTATGCCCACAAGACACTATGTAGCTCCTCGATCCAACCTCTCGTAGCTTCTTCGAGCCGACGTTTAAGTCCTCGGAGGATGACTCTGTTAGCGGCCTCGGCTTGCCCGTTGGTTTGAGGGTGCTCGACCGAAGTGAAGTGTTGTTTAGTTCCCAGTTTGGCGATGAAGTCTTGGAATCCGTGGTCGGTGAATTGGGTGCCGTTGTCGGAGACCAGTGCTCTCGGGATCCAGAATCTGGCGAGGATGTTTCTTTTATAGAAACGGAGGATGTTGTGCGAGGTGATCTTCGCGAGAGCCTCGACCTCTACCCATTTCGTGAAGTAATCCATGGCCACAATGAGGAAATTGTTTTGGTAAGTCCCTTGCACGAAAGGGCCGAGGATATCCATCCCCCACCATGCAAACTGCCACGGGGATGACAGTATGCTCAGCTCGTGAGGGGGAGAGAGGTGCATGTCGCCGTGCCTCTGGCACTTGTCACACTTCTTAACGTGTTCCTTGGTGTCATGCTGCATTATCGGACAATAGTACCCCGCTCGAAGGGCTTTCCTCGCCAAGGACTTACCGCCCATGTGTTGGGAATTAATTCCTTCGTGTATCTCTTGCAGCACCTCGGAGACTGTGGATTCGTCGATGCACTTCAAGAGGGGAATGGAGAATCCCCTGCGGTATAGTTTGTGCTCGAGCACCACGTAGGAGCATGCTCGTCGCTTCGTGATGGTTGCTTCTGTCTGGTTCGAGGGAAGTTCGCCCTTCGTCAAAAAATTGTACACCGGGGTCATCCAGGACGAGGCATCTCCTATGGCGTGAACCTCGACTGGTGTCGAGGACCTTTCGATGCTCAGGCGCGACAGGGATTCTTGTATGACAGATTTGTTTCCGCCCTTCTTTCTCGTGCTTGCGAGTTTGGATAATATGTCTGCCCTTGTGTTTTGCTCGCGCGGGACGTGTTATATTTCTGCTCGCTCAAACTTTGTCATGTGTTTTTTGACTAAGTTTAAGTATTCAACGAGGATTTCGTTTTTGGCTTGGTAACTCCCTTGGACTTGGGAAGCAACAAGTTATGAGTCCGTGAAGATTTGTATCTCGCGGGCTCCCAGGTCCTCGGCTAGCCTTAGTCCTGCGAGCAGGGCCTAGTACTCTGCTTGGTTGTTCGATGTCGGGAAGGAGAGGGTTAACGAGTGTTCGATCACTACGCCTTCCTCATTTTCCAGGAGGATCCCCGCGCCACTTTCGGACGAGCCGGAGGCTCCGTCAACGAAGATGGTCCATTTGTGCTCTTTCCCTGCGGGCGGGTTGTGAGCGGTCATTTCCGCAACGAAGTCGGCCAAGGCTTGTGCTTTCAGAGCTTTCCTGCTCTCGTATTGAATGTCGAATTCAGAGAGTTCTAAGGACCATTTTAACATTCGGCCTGCCATGTCAGGTCGACCTAAGAGTTGTTTTACCGATTGGTCGGTTCGCATGATGACCGTGTGGGCCAAAAAATAGTGTTTGATTCTTCTCGCCGTGTTGACGAGGGCTAGAGCCACTTTTTCTATCTGTTGGTACCTGCTTTCGGGTCCTTGTAGGGCTTTGCTCGTGAAATAAACGAGTTTCTGCCCGTCGGTGGTCTCGCGGATGAGAGCTGCGCTGATGGCTTCGTTCGAGACGGCCAAGTATAGGAATAATGGCTCCCCATCGACTGGTCGAGATAGCACGGGTGGTTGAGATAGACTTTTCTTTAGGTGGCGCAATGCCCATTCACATTCCTCGGTCCATTCTAAGGCTTCCTCTTTGCGAAGGAGTCTGAAGAAGGGGAGGGCGTGCTGAGCGGATCTTGCGACGAAGCGGGATAATGACGTGAGCATGTCGTTCATGACTTGTATTGATTTCTTCGACGTTGGTGTCGGGAGGTCGGAGAATGCTTGACATTTGTCAGGATTGGCTTCGATTCCTCGTTCTGTCAGGTAGAAATCGAGGAATTTCCCCGCCTTGATTCCGAACGTGCATTTTTCGGGGTTAAATCTCATCTTACATTGTCTTGCTTGGGCGAAGACTGCCTTGAGGTGTGTTGCATGATCGGTGTCTGCTCTGGATTTGACGATCATGTCGTCCATGTAGACCTCGAGCATGTCTCCAATCTGCTTGTGGAACACCCTGTTCATCATACGTTGGTAAGTTGCCCCTGCGTTTTTTAGTCCAAAGGGAATTACGTTGTAGTAATAATTGCCCGAGATGGTCATGAAGGCCGTGCAGTGTTTGTCGCCTATGGCCATTGGGATTTGGTTATAGCCCGAGTAGGCATCCATGAACGACAACGTCTTATAGCCGGCCGAGTTGTCGACCAGCATATCTATGTTCGGTAAGGGGAAAGCATCCTTCAGGCAAGCCCGATTGAGATCGGTATAGTCAACACACATCCTCCATTTTCCATTATTCTTTTTAACTAGTACAACATTTGACAGCCAGGTTGAATACCAGGCTTCAGAAATAAAATTAGCCTCTAGGAGGTCTTTTACAGCTTTTTCAGCAGCCTCTGTTTTCTCCGGAGACTGCCTACGCCTACGTTGTACTACGGCCTTAGCGGCAGGATCTATGGCGAGACGGTGATAGGCGACCTCAGGGTCGAGTCCGGGCCTCTCCGTGGCGCTCCAAGCGAACAGGTCAGCATTCTCGTGCAGGCAGGCTTTGATCTGCTTCCTTGCTAGGTCGGGGAGGTCGATGCCAATCTTCACTCCTTTGCTCGGGTCCGCCCCTAGGGGGACTAGCTCGAAGTCCCCGTCCAGGATTGGTCGGAGGGGGATTTTCTCGCCGTTGGGAGGTTCGTCCTTGTCGAAACGAGCATCCAAAGCTATGGTGTCGACCTTTGGTGGAGCTCTCTTTGGCGGGCTCTGGCTTGTCGGGTTCCTGTCGTATCGTCGCCGGCCTCTTGGACGGCCTTGTCCCGATGTCGACAGTGCCGCGTCCCTTAGATGTGACGTTGAAACACCTCCGAGCAGCGGCTAGGTCTCCCTGGATGGTAGCTACTCGTGCCCTCTTGGTGTAGAATTTCATCTTCAAGTGGACGGTGGAGGGTACCGTTGTCAATTCTGCCAGTGTTGGTCTCCCCAGGATGCAGTTGTAGAGGGACAGGCAGTCGATGATGAGGAAGCGTATTTTAACATGCCTTGTCGCTGTGCCTTCGCCGAATGTAACCATGAGCTCGACACATCCCCAAGGCTTGGAGGTCGAGCCGTTGAAGCCCTGTAAGTCCGAACCTACGTATGGCGATAGATGTGAGTCGTCCAACTACAGAGTTCAGAACAATTGGCTGTACATTAAATCGACGGAACTTCCTTCGTCGACGAGGATGCGGTGCACATCAAAGTTAGCCATTCTTGCCCTTATCAACAGGGGAATGACTGCGTTGGGGGCTCCTCCGGGGAGCTCTTCCAGGTAAAAGGTGATAGGCTCTAACTTACCTTTTACCCTCTCAAAGGTCACTGTTTGCGAAGGTGCTGCGTCGACCAGTTCATCCAGCTTCCTTTTAGCCGAATTGATAGTCAGGTCGTTGAATCCTCCACCATTGATGACCATGGCAGAGGGAAAGTATTCCCACCTGTTATGGGTCGTGAGCGGCTCCCGCAGGTGCTCGGGGATGTAGAAGTCCTCGGGTCTGGTGACAGAGAAGGCGGTCTAGACGGGGACCGACTCGTCAGATGGTCGGGCGTCTTCCTCTGGTTCTCTTGTCTCTCGGGTGTCACGACGAGGAGCGTTGTTTCGCCGGTATTGAGCGAGCCTCCCTCCCTTGATGAGGGTTTCGATGGCATCCTTGAGGTGGACGCAATCTTCAGTCAGATGACCATGGCTCCTGTGGTACTGACAATACTTGCTCTTGTCTGCTCCGGGCTTGGCGGGAGCAGGTCGGGGGCGTTTGACGCTGCCGTCTTTAAAGTCTCTGCTGGCACACTCTGCCAAAATGCGCTCGCGGGAAGCTGTGAGCAGAGTGTATTCGGTAAAACGCCCCGAGGGTCCTCTTTGGTCTCGGACTTCTCGGGGTCTGTCCTCTTTTCTTTTCTCCCCGGTTCGTCGAGGAGGAGCAGCTTCTTGGCGCGAGTTGCTGCTAGATCCGCGAGTCCTGGGGTCACGGGCTCTGTTGTCCGCCTCCCTTTCCTCGTAATCCATGTACGCCCAGGCCTTCTCGAGGAGGGCATCAAATGTTCTGGGTGGCTCGATGCCCACTGCCTTTCTGAATTCTGTGCCGGGGAGGAGCCCTCTCTCCAGTAGGTACCTCTTCATGTGGTCCGTGCAAGGGACCTGTATGGCTTCGCGATTGAAGCGATTAATAAACTCTCTTAAGGTTTCATCCTGTCTCTGGATGACAGCCTCGAGAGCCGCCTCGGTCTTTGGGTGTCGCCGAGACGCAGTGAACGAACTTATGAATTGGTTCTTTAGGTTCCGCCACGAGGTGATTGATCTCAGAGCGAGGCCTTTATACCAATCCATTGCTGCCTTTCTAAGGGTCGTGGGGAACAACCGGCATTTGATAGGTCCCTCGATGTTGTAATAGTGCAGCATAGCCTCGAACCCGTCTATTTGGTCGATCGGGTCCGCGAATCTGTCATATTCCTTCAGATGTGGAGGCTTCTCCATGCCCGGGGGAATGGGCGCCTCCATGATGGCTTGTGACAGGGGACCGCGAGGGTCATCCTCGTCACTTTGCTCCGGGGATAGGGACGGGGATCTATAATATTGTCATGCCTGGAGGTCCTGGTCGTGCTGGGCGTCCCTCGAGCATGGTGCCCGTTGGTCGGTTCTTCGGTGCCTGTCTCCGGAGTGTCTTCTCTCTTGCTGTATGGGGCCTTGGTTGCGCCCGCCGGCATCGATGATGGGTTGCCTCTCCAACGGGGGTCGTCTCCCCGAGGGTCAGGGTGACGGGCTTCGAGAGGTGTCTCTGTATTGTCTCCGCGGGGGAGACGGGAGATGTACTTCGGTTACTCGAGGAGGTGGAGTCTGGGGCCTCCTGTGCCTCCTCGCGGGTCTTCGATCGTCTTCTAGTTCCCTCAATCTTTCCCCTTGGGCGAAGATGAGGTAATTCGTCTAATTGATTGCCGCGAACAGCGTGCGGGTTGTGGCATCTGCCCCAGCGGGGACAGGGACTTCCTGAAATTGGGCAGCTCAATAGTTTGTGGGAGCTGCGTTGTTTTCTTCGAGCAGCAGAGGGACTGAGGAGGATGAGGCAGTAGCCCCGTTACGGTGGATCGAGGGCCCGGGAGCGGTACCCCCGGGGAGTGTGTTGTGACCGGGGTTACCGGTGTTGTCAGTGAGTCCATTCTTATCTGCGAGGCTGTTGTTGGTGTCGACGAAGCGAATGTTTTGGTCATCACGAACTTGGTCAGCCATGATGGTAGTAGGTGATTTGAGCTTTGGTCTTCGAGGTTTTGCAAGACGGGGAAGCTAGTTTCCCACAGACGGTGCCACTGATCTTACCGGATCAGACTTGGACCGTCACGACTGGCTCCGAGCGGAAGTTGAACGAGATGGGGGGGGGGGGGTACCTGCAAGGCACTCTGATGCTAAAGTGAGTGATGGTACGAGCAGGTAAAAAGTGTGTGTATGGGTAAAAGAATGAATACCTGACCCTCTGGGGACAGAGGGTATTTATAGCCCCCAACACGGGGCCAAGGTCCCTTCATTGGGCCGATCAGGACTGGCCCAATAAAGGGACTGCCAGGTTCTAAGTGTGTAGTGGGGACCCGCACATGGTCTCCTTCCTGGTGACGCTCTGCGAGAAATGAGGAGGGACGAGGACGCGGTCTTTCTGGAGTTCAGGTGATGGGGTAATAGTCATAGTCTGCCCTACGAGGAGGGTGCTCGAGCTGGGCTCGAGCTGGAGTTCACGTGGTCGAGGACACCATGTTTGCGGGCAACGGCGGGCACGGCTGCAGCTTCTAGTCGACGCGCTGGCGGGAATCTTCGGGCGCGCGCTCCTTGAAGAGTTGCTTGGATTGGGCCTTCGTTCTTGCTCTTGGGCCAGGACGGGCCCAGTCCAGAACACTGACTTTGATTGATTCTTCAACAATCAGAATTTCTATGTTGTATACTTTATAGCCTTTTGAGCGTTCAGAGTGTCCAAGCAGGAAACACTTTTGTGCTTTGGAATCAAACTTATTCAGAGTTTCTTTGGTGTTTAGAATAAAACAAGTACATCCAAAAGGATGGAAATAAGAAATGTTGGGCTTTCTGTTTTTCCACAATTCATAGGGAGTCTTTTCAAGAATAGGTCTTATAGAGATTCTATTCTGAATGTAACACGCTGTGTTCACAGCTTCTGCCCAAAAGTGCTTAGCCATATTTGTTTCATTGATCATGGTTCTGGCCATCTCTTGTAATGTTCTATTCTTTCTTTCTACAACTCCATTTTGCTGGGGAGTTCTAGGACAAGAAAAATTATGAACAATACCATTTTCTTTAAAATATTTTTCAAAATAATGATTTTCAAATTCACCACCATGATCACTTCTAACTTTTGTGATTTTAAAATATTTTTCATTTTGTACTTGAGTACAGAAGTCAATGAATACAGAATGTGACTCATCATTGTGTTTTAAAAACTTTACCCATGTCCATCTGCTGAAGTCATCAACGATGACCAATCCATACTTCTTGCCTCTGATTGATGCAGTTTTAACTGGCCCAAACAAATCAATATGAAGTAACTCTAATGGCTTAGAGGAAGAGACAACATTCTTAGATTTAAAGGAAGGTTTTGAAAATTTTCCTTTTTGACATGCTTCGCACAGAGCTTCTGAGTTGTACTTCAGATTGGGAAGTCCTCTGACTAAATTTAATTTATTTAGTTGAGAGATTTTTCTAAGACTGACATGTCCCAATCTTCTGTGCCATACCCATTGCTCATTGCTAACAGACAAAATACATTTGACGTTTTGATATTTAAGATCTGATAAATCAATTTTGTAAGTATTGTTCTTTCTCTTTCCAGAAAAGAGGATTGATCCATCCTTTTGACTTACAGCTTTACAGGAGTTTTGATTGAAGATAATGTCATAGCCATTGTCACTTAATTAACTTATGGACAATAGATTATGAGCTAATACTTCTACTAATAAAATATTTGAGATAGAAGGAAGGTTACCGTTTCCTATGGTTCCAGAACCAATAATCTTCCCTTTCTGATTACCTCCAAACTTCACCTCTCCTCCATCTTTAAGTTCCAGGCTTTGGAACATAGACCTTTTTCCCGTCATGTGTCGTGAGCACCCAGAGTCCAGGTACCATGACTGGTGTTTCAATTGAGCTGTTAAGGACATCTGCAACAAATATTATTTTATCCTTAGGTACCCATATCTTTTTGGGTCCTTTTGGGTTAACATAAGAGTTTCCAGAATGTGATGTATATTTTATATCATGTGAGTGTCCAAACTTGAATTGCTTATTCAGAGGTTTGTAAGTGAAGGTCATTTTAGCAACAGATTTTGGAATGTATGTCTCCTTTCCTTTGGGAGGTTCATATCCAATTCCTCTTCTGTTTTTCCCACTAACTCCATAGATCATTGAAGCCATTTTTCTTCTGTCTATGCCTTCAGCAAGAAAAGATTGAAAGCTATAGTCATATTCTTTTAGAATATCTTTTGAACTAGACACAGACTCTGAACTAAAATTCTTTTGAACAATTTGAATTTCCTTTTTAAGTTTAAAATTGTTTTCTAAAAGTTCATATTTTTCTGTTTCAAGTTTCTCAAAATCAGATGCAAGACTCTTCTTGAGTTTCTTGTATTTGATTTTGAGATTACTATAGTTTTCCAGAAGTTCTGATAAACTATCAACAATTTCTTCTCTAGAAAATTCAGAAAATACCTCTCTTTGTTCTGACTCACAGTCTGAGTCATCTTCTGTGATAACCATTAGAGCTAGGTTGGCATTTTCATCTTCAGAAACAGATTCATCTTCAGAAGAATCTGAGTCATCCCAGGTTGCCATCATTCCTTTCTTCATTCCAAATCTCTTATTTGGTTTTTCTATTTGAAGCTTTAGACAATCACTTTTGAAGTGACCAGGTTCTTTGCATTCATAACAGATGATCTCTCTTCTGTTTGACTTTTTGTGTCCAGAAGATTCTGGTTTATCTTTTGACTTCTTGAAGTTCCTGAACTTCTTTTGTCTGTGCTTCCACAGATAATTGATCCTTTTGGAGAGCAAAGATAGTTCGTCTTCTTCTGAAGCTGATTCTTTAGAGTTTTCTTCTTCAGCCTGAAAAGCGTTAGTATCAAATTTCTTAATTGATTTAAGGGCTAGAGACTTACCTTTCTTCTGAGGCTCATGCTCATCCAGTTCAATCTCATGACTTCTGAGAGCGCTAATGAGTTCCTCCAGAGACACATTGTTAAGATCTTTTGACACCTTGAAGGCAGTGACCATTGGTGCCCATCTTCTGGGTAAGCTTCTGATGATCTTTTTCACATGATCTGCTTTGGTATATCCTTTGTTCAAAACTCTAAGACCAGCGATCAGAGTTTGAAACCTAGAGAACATTGTTTCTATAGACTCACTCTCTTCAACTTTGAAGGCTTCATACTTCTGAACTAAAGCCAGAGCTTTAGACTCCTTAACTTGAGCGTTTCCTTCATGATTCATTTTGAGAGACTCAAACATATCATGCGCTGTATCTATATTAGTGATTTTTTCATATTCTACTTTAGAGATAGCATTTAAAAAAATATTTCTAGCTCTGTGATGATTTTTAAAATCAGCTTTTTGTTGTCTATCCATATTTTTTCTATCCACTTTGTTTCCTTCTAAATCTATAGGATGTTTGTAACCATCCAAGATTATATCCCAAAGATCACTATCATGACCTAGAAAGAAACTTTCTAGTCTATCTTTCCAGTACTCAAAATCTTCTCCATCAAACACTAGAGGTTTGTTGTAAGTATGATTGTTTTGTTCAGCGGCCATTGTGTTTTCTTCTAGATCTTTTCCTGACACGGTTAAGTGTTGTGCTCAGAGTCAAGCTCTGATACCAATTGAAGGGGTAAGAAAACACTTAGAAGGGGGGGGGGGGGGGGTTGAATAAGTGACTCTTTTTGATTTCAAAACAAAGCTCAAACAATAATGGAATAACACAATTATTTTTATCCTGGTTCGTTTGAACTCAAACTACTCCAGTCCACCCGCCAAGGTGATTTTGACTTTCTCAACAAGGACTTAATCCACTATAATCAACTGATTACAATCACACAACAACTATTGTGACTAACAATGCACAGGTAAACTTACAAGTGACTAACACCACTAAGACTTAAATCTAGTCCTAGTCTTCTTGAGAAATCTGACCAAACTTGGTCTCTCAAGGAACAAATACAGGAGTTTAATCTTTACAGATAATGAAATAGAGTTTGCTTCTAATCAAGCTATATCACAACTGTGATTTTTCACTTAGAATAAAATGCACAAATTGTATGAACAATGAGTTTGTGAGCTTTTGGATCTTTCACGTAGTTTCTTGCTTCTTTTGAAATTTTGATTGGTTTTCTTGGTTCACATCAAAAGTTGTTGGCTTGCAATAAATGTCCTTCTACTTATAGTAGGAACAATAAGACCGTTGTTACCTTCAAAAAAGATGGAGAGCATTAAATGCTTTGCATGTATCCTTGCAATATTCCATTTTCCAAGAAACTAGTTGTAGGCACTTGAGTGCTTTCAGCCGTCTTTGCATTAATGAGCAAACGTCAGAATGTAAGAACGTGTTTCCTTTGATTTGACAAGACAAGTTGGTTTAAACGTTGTTTCAGAATTTGCTTCCAATGTCTTTAAGTCAGAACATGCTTCATTCAACTTCTGGGCAGAGCGTTGCTTGCTAAGAACTTTGAACAACACTTGCTTTCAAGTTATCTTCAAAATCAAGGAGCCTGCTAGAAGTTAGAAGATACATTTAACAAGTAAAGGTTCTTACCAGAGTCAGCAGATGCGTTTGAATAAAAGGTTCTTTTATCAAAGAACTTCTTCATAATCTTTGCTTAGTACTTTAGAATGTTTTCTGTCAGAACATTAACTAAGACATTCAAAACACATTCATCAGAGCATAAATTATCTTAAATATAATTTAGTTATCATCAAAACTCTTGAGATAGGTCAGAACTAATCTTGTTCTTTCATGTCCCACGCAAAGTTGACTGGAGCGTGCTCTCTAAAATGCATGTAGGCACCATTTGACTTGGCTCCAACATGGCACGTATCATGCACGCATGCAACCACCAATCACCTCATTAATTCACTCTTATACGAATTCGCCTATAAATATGGCGCCTGAGACACTTGTTTTGCATCACCAATGATCACACTCTCTGATACAAACTCTTTCATTGTCTTATACAATTTAAAATATGGCTCTTCTCACAATGAGAGATTCTCATAGAGGCACAAGAGACCATATTGCGGCGTTTGTAAGTTTCTATAAACTCTTAAATATTATTTTATATTAATATATTTTTTTATAAAATTATTATTAAATTATTCATCTTATGGACTCTTACATTATTTACATTTTGAATTTAGGATGCTAAAAGATTTAGAATTTGCTCACATAACTACATTACCCCTGACCCGTTGATCGTGTCTTATCTCTAAAATGCGGGTTTTGGAAATGTTATAAAAATCTCAAACTGCACGATTGATTCCAAGTTTATACTTGCAATGTTGGAAAGGTGGAGACGCGATACACACATATTTCATCTATCAATAGGTGAATGTACAGTCACACTAGAGGACGTGTACATATTATTGGGTCTCCCTATCGATGGTAAGGCAGTGAAAGGGTCGGTTCAACAACCTAATTCTCCATGCAAGGAATTGTTGGGAAAAGATATGGTAGAAGATTGTGGTGCTAAGGGCCAAGATATATTACTAACTGAACTTAAAAAACATTATGCGACTCTTGAGTTGAATGAAAATTCGTCCGAGCTAGCAAGAATAATTAAAGCTAGAAATTATATAATGATACTATTTGGAAGCTTGTTATTTCCTGAAAGTACAAGGAATAATGTAAATTTTATGTATTTAAGTTTGCTTAGGAACTTTGAAAAAACAAGAAAGTATAGTTGGGGTTCTGCTGTTTTAGCCCATCTATACAGTTCTTTGTGTAAAAATGCAACAGAAGACAAATGTACTTTTTATGGATGCACTTTCTTACTCCAAGCATGGGGTTGTTGGAGAATGGAGTCCCTAAACCCCGTCAACAACAATGCATCCATTTTCCCATACGCAACAAAGTAAGTCAAGAACTTAAATAATTTATTATTCATCCTTTCGCCAAATAAATGTATAAAATTAACTATTTTTTTATTCCTTTAGGTACTGTGTAATGGGTATGGATTACGGAAAGAATCCAAGATTCAATGTCGCTCTATATCGTAATATATTGGATCACCTTGGCCCGAATGATGTACGTGGTACCTTTGAACTTTTCTAATTTTAAATTATTTATTTTTTACGTTTTCATTATTCTTATTAATTTTTATCCACGGTTTATCTGGAGACCATATTTGGGTTTGGACCATGAACCCAATCCCGAGGATGCAATAATTTGGACTGCAAAGACTTTAATCATAAGGTTCAAAATTGTGGAGATGCACCACAGCGACCGTGTCAAGATACAATTCAGAATACATCAAGAGATACCATGTGATCCAACTTGTTTGTCACCATAGCATCTCAAAAGGGTCGACGCTCAATGGGGTCTTACAATTGGAAAGATTTTGCTCTAGAATGGTGTAAGATGTGGCATAAGCGTCACCAACATGTCTTACAATTCCTTGTTTTCCTCAACCAGAATAATATGCGACACACGGATCAATATTTTGATTGGTACAGATCAGTTACTAACCTAAATGCACGTGTCTCACCTGAGGTATTTGATCGACCCACGAACACAATGGGCACAAACCTCAAATCCCCAACAACAAACCCAATGCACACCAACCTTCTACCAAACACCACGACGATAAAGATCCACAAACACCCAACCACAATCACCACCTCAATACCAATACACCCATATGCCCCACACCCAACCCCAGTCCCAATCTCAACCCCAATATACCCACATGCCCCAAACACAATTCCAGTCTTCTAAACATCCCGATGTGGGCCCCTCATTATCTCACCTCAGCCTAAATCTAGGATTTTCTGAAGAATATGACCCAACCGATCCAACTTACCATCAACCACCACATCACCATAGCACCCAACAATCGCAATACCAAACACCCCAAGGTTCATTTCCTTTTAACCCCCTTACTCAGATGACCAGTGTTATAGACCATCCATGAAACCCACCCCCCACCAAGACGACCAAACTTTGAGGGCATGGGTAACCGGTTGTACCAAAGAAGATCTTCCAGATATGGTGATTTGATAGATTTCATGGATCTTGAATGCATTGACTTTGCTGGGCCATCGACCAACCAAAACAGGAAAATCGATGAAATCCACCATGAGATAGGCGAGGACGTGGGTGCGGAGCCACATGTCATTACCGAGTTCTGAGGGACAACTAAATAATATGCATGTTTTTTTTTCATTATGTAATCGTTCATTTGTTAATGAAAACTCAAAGTTTCATTAAGCTATATCGTTTACTTATTGTCTCTTATTTAAAATAGAAAAAAAGGACTTTAAAGCACTTAGATGCCATCTGAGATGGCTTAGGGAAAACATGTTGCACCTATGTGCCATCTCACTTGGCGCCTCTATATAAAGTTAAAGAAGATACGACATCTCACTTGACGCTAAGTGTTTTCTTAAACATAGTTATTTGCGTAATTTTTTCAGAAACATGGTTATTTGTGTATTTTTTTCAATACCTGATTATTGCTAAAATAAATTCCAACTTTGTAAGTATTTTTATAAATTTTCTTTTTAATACACCAAATAATAATTAATTTTCTAATATCCATTAAAGTGTCAAAACGACTTTGTATCGAAATAAAATTATTATTTTTTGATGCAAACACCATTTCATTAAGAGCCAAAACCAAGCAAAAAAAAATAGAGGAAAAGTTCAACTTGGGGATGGAATTCAGCCAAGTTCCACAACCAACATATGATGGGCATCTACATTACTAAGCATAGCCAACACATTTACCTATCCCAACTATATGGTAGGCATCTACATTACTAAGCCTTCTAATGAACATAACAATAGCAACAACAAAAGACCTAAGAACCTCAATACAATCTAGGGCAATAGGTTCAAGAATCACAAAAGTAGCAATATAATGCACTCCACCACCCTTAATGCATCCGAATAAACAATGAAATTTTGGAGCTTCAAATTTTGTGCCAGTTGGATGCCCTAACGGATAACAAGACCTTCAACATCACTCAGATCAACAGTGTTGCGCAGCCGTTGGCATGTGGACATAACCACATTGTTGGCCTAATTCTAAGAAAAGGTAAATCAAAGGAATCAAGACAAGTCAACTCCAAGTGAGTAGTACCATATGCCCCTCAGGTTGCAACACTCGCCCATTTTGCAATACTCGTCCATTAATTGCAACACTCACCCACTATTGGGCTTGAGTCCGACCATATCTCACCCACTTATAAGATGTGGGTAGTGATGAATTTTCAAGTACTAACGGTATGAAAAATTCAATCAGAGAGGGAACCACGTTATCTAGAATAATATGGGGATATAACGGTTTCCACGTCCCACACTTTAGAGAGAGGAACGTGATAACTATTTTTCGGGTCAAAATATTTGCTGGTGCATAAAGGAGAGATGAAAGACAAAAGGAATATATTAAATGACGAGTACAAATAAGGAGTAATGAATATATTGACCTACCTACTACTAGGCTATTTATACACAAAGATTAGGGTATAATAAAATACTAAAATACCCTCTAACAAACTTAGTCAACAAGACATTCCTATTATATAAATTATTTCCAACATCATCCCTTAATTTATATTTACACAAAACTGACAACACCAATTCCATCCCTCAAACGAAGAAATTGATCAATCTTGATTGCCTTTGTTAGAACGTCCACTAGCTGCTTCTAAATGCTACAGTGCACAACTTCTAATATTCCACTCTGAACCTGATTCTTCAAAAAGTGATACTTGGTCTCAATATGCTTGCTTCTCCCATGCAGCACTAGATTCTTGACAAGATTGACTGCAGACTTGTTATTAATCATCAACTTCAGAGGCTTGTTTACCTCGATCTTCAGATCCTGCAGTAAGTTTAGAATCCACACAACTTAGCATGCAGACAGAGATCTTACAATATATTCAGCTTCACAGGTTGACAGTGCAACAACAAGTTGCTTATTGGAACACCAAGAAATATGACCTCCCAAAAATTTGAATAAGTACCCAGAAGTACTTCTTCTGTCAACTATGTATCCACACCAATCAAAGTCTGAGTAACTCACCAGCTCTGCATCTGATCTAACACTAGAAAGGAATAATACTTCATACCTTAGAGTCCCTTCAGTATCTTGCAACTTTTTAAACTCTACAAATGTCCTTGGTATATTTCTGATTAGTCGTGGCCTATGAACTTGTTCACAATCTCCTTTTGATTCTGGAACAATATCTCCTTCTGGACTTTCTTCAGAAGTTTGACTACCACCAGAAGCTCCACCTTTGTTAGCTTCTGGATCTCGTTCAGAACCACTACCTTCAAAAATTGGTTCACCTTCAGAGTCTCTGCCTTCAGAAGTTCCACTTTCAAAATCATGACCTTCATCAGAGGCTGGACTACCTTCAAAAGCCCCTCCTTTATAAGGTCCATCGGACATGTTTTCCACCAGAAACATGATCATATTCAGAAGCTTGTCCTCCAAAACCCACGTCTTCAGAGTTTTCCCTTATAGAAGCATGATCACCACCAGATTCAAAATTTGGATCAGAATCAGATTCCCCATCTAACTCATCTTTAGAGTCTCTAGAAGATTCTTCATCTTCTGACTCTGACTCATCTTCAGAACTTTCAAGTTCTGACTCATCTTTAGAAGCAGAATCTTCTTCATATTCTGACTCATCTTCTGATTCTTCTTCAGACTCAGAATCACGTTCGAATTCTGACTTGTCTTCAGCTTCAGAGTCATCTTCTAACTCTGACTCATCTTCAGAAACTTCAGCGTCATCTTCTGATTATGACTCATATTCAAATACTCATGCAGAGTCAAGAGTCATCTTCTTCCCTTTCAGAATCAGAAAATGACAATCACAATGGTTCCTCATCAGATTCATAAGCCATCAATAGCACATGTTCATCATCCGAATCTTCTCTGGTTATTTTTCCTTCTTCTTTGTTTGACCAACAATCTTTAACAAAGTGGCCAAACCTATTACATCAGTAACATTGAACCATTCTCTTGTCATACTTCTCATTTTCCTTCTGATGTTTCTTCTCATCAAAAGTAGAGGTTTCTGACTTCTGGAATCTATCACCATGTTTATTCTTGGTTTTTGACCAAGAATGCTTCTGGTCCTTCTTGACAAAAGAAGTCTTCAGAGCCTGCTCAACTTCCTTCTTAGAAGTTCTTTCATTCAGATGCAACTTATGCACCTCTAAACTGCTTTGTATCTCTTCTATTCTTATGATTTCCAGATCTTTAGAATGTTCAATTGCTACCACAATGTAATTAAACAGAGAAGTTAAAGATCTCAATATCTTCTCTATGATTACTTGTTCAGAAAGAGTTTCTCCACAAGCTTTCATCAAATTAGTGATCAGAATCACTCTAGAGATTTACTCAGAAACCTTCTCGTTGTCCTTCATGTTGAGATTCTCATATTGCTTTCTTAGAGACTGAAACTTCACCTTCTTCACTGATGCATCACCACCGTAACATCTGACCAGTGTGTCCCACGCAACCTTTGCTGTTTCAGAGTCAACAATCTTCTCAAACACATTCGCATCCACACACTAATGTATGTAGAACAATGCTTTCTAATCTTTCTTCCTTATCGCTTTCTGCGTTGTCTTATGTGTCTCCGTCGTGTCTGTTACTAATGAAGCATAACCATCGATGACAAGATCTAACACATCTTGAGAACCGAACAACACACGCATCTGGATCTTCTAACAATATTATTTTTTCCATCAAACATTGGAAGCTTGGAACTGATATCGCTGTTTCCGTTCATCTTCAACCTTGTGCAGTTCACTCAAAACTCACTAACACACAATGTTTCTCAAATTCCACAGAATCAGAAAAATGTGATTCTCAATCACACAACACCTCACCGTTCACTCGTGTTTTCTGTGTTTCCCTGTGGATTTCGAATCAGAGCTCTAGATATTAATTATTGGTACACAAATGAGAGATGAAAGACAAAAGAAATATATTAAATGACGGTTACAAATAAGGAGTAATGAATACATTGACCTACCTACTACTAGACTATTTATACACAAATATTAAGATATAATAAAATATTAAAATATCCTCTAAGAGACTTAATCAATAAAATATTTCTAAAATATAAATTATTTCCAACAAAATAACATTCAACTCCAAAAAAAATCTCTATGGATAACTATTCACCTAAGATCTATTGATACATAACTTCCTATCATTTTGTATGAGTATAACACCATTAATAATTTTTATCTTATTTTTCTAAATTGGACATCCAATCTAGTTGTCACCAAATCCTAATTGCCTTGAAATTTACTTTCAAAACAATTTTTTTTGGGTACTAATAACAACCATTGGAGGTCCCTGTGTTGTATGTCCTCTCTTGTCCTATCTACCTTTCACACCATTATGAATGACATTTTTTTTCTTCAATTTCTATGCAAATTTTCCATAGTTTTCTTCAATGAAGAATTGAATGAAATTTGATGAAATGAATGAAATAATGTTTGGATTCTTGGTATAAGATAAAATGAAATGGAATAGAGAGATAACTAATGAGATTTTATTTTTTAAATTTATAAATGATTAATAAATATAATAAAATGGAGTACGATGTAATTCATTTCATCACATTCTACCCGATTCTTCTTTTCTTCTTCCGTCTAATTTAAAAATATATGTGATGAAATGAAATATTTTCAATAAAATGACTAAACAATAAAGTAATATTTATATTCTATTTTGTTCCGTTTGATTGTATTTCATTTTGGTTTATTATGTTTTATCAATTCAAACATAGCTTAGTTTTTTTTTATAAGCAACATTTTATTAAAAGGAATACAAGTGTACTCCAACCCAATTACCCAATAACCCAACAAAAATTTAATCAAAACTAGTAAAATCTTCGATCAATTCCCATCCACTCCATTCCATTCCTTTTAATATCAACAAATTCATACTTAACTTTTAAGACTTTTATTCTTATCATCTAGTGTATCTTTTACGACTTTTACACTTACCATTTAAGTATTCAACAAAAATTTAATCAAAACTAGTAAAATCTTCAATCAATTATCATCCACTCCATTCTATTCCTTTTAATATCAACAAATTCATACATAACTTTTAAGACTTTTACTCTTATCATCTAGTGTATTTTTTACGACTTTTACACTTATCATTTAAGTGTATGTTTGATTTGATGTTTGGAGTATTCTGAATTGATTCTAAATATATATAGAATTAATTTTAACTGATTATCGAGAATTGATTTTACTTTTAAGAATTAATTCAAAATAAAAGTCAGATTGATTTTAAGTCTTAAATCTGATTTTTATTCTAGACCTGATTTCAAAACTAATTTGTATCACTAATCAATTTTTAGTCCTGTATTTCAATGCTATACATATTATCCATTCTATTACAACTCTCTTTCTCTCCTTTTTATCTTCTCAATTTCATTCATCTTTTTCAGTTCAAAATTTCCAATCTCTGCGTCGAACCCTAAACTATCTTCTTTCTCTCAGTGATGATCTTCTCAGTTATTATCATTTGGCATGAGTCACATCCATCCATAATCATTAGAATAGATCAAAAATCGAGTTATTACATTACTTATATATGAAAAAATTGAGTTTATCACATATTTTTATTACGTGATACACATAAATTCTGCAAAACCTACCAAATCATAACTATAGAAAGCTATAACTACGAAAGAATATTCTAACAAACTATTCAATACAAAATTCTCATTAGTCTTTGCAATCCTTAGTTTATTTAAGCTCAATTTTACTTGGTTTTCCTATAGTCTATGAAACAAACAAACTTTGAAGTGTTGTATCTCGGTGCTGCATTGGAACCTTTGCAAAGCTAAGAAGTAGAAGCCGGAGCAGGAGCAAGACCACCAGTTGTTGGCCTGATAAAGGAAAAAACAATTTTCAATTTGGTATTCCAATCAAATTTGAAAACTTGAGATAACCAATCAATCAATATATCAAAAACTAAAACCAATGAGCATAATTGTTAAAACTTACAGTCCCACAGAAACTTTGAATGCATCATAAATTCCCCATTGAGCACCGGTTAGAGTTCCCACCATAAGAATACGAAGAGGGAGACCACGTGTACACATACCCCATAATCCCAACTTCTTTACAGCCTGCATTACAAAGTATTGTCAATAACAATGACGAATTACATATAGTATTGAATTAAAGATTTATCCATAGATCAAAATAAAATTAATGCAACACTCACATCAGCAGCCGTTGCTCCTTTAGAACTATTTAGAAAAGATACAAGATTATCCGCGGGATGAGACACAATCGCACACAATATTCCAGCTAAATATCCACCCACAACACTCACACCAAGTTGTAGGGTTTTGGTGCAATCTTCCTTTGGTGTGGGGATGGCATGCTTGTAGATCATCTCGACAATCTTTTCATAAGAAGCAAACTTCATCATCGTATCTGCAACAAACAACATTATATTCATTCATTATTTCTTTGTTCAAAACCAACATCAAAAGTAGTAATATTGAATCTGTCAAAAAAGTATTAGCAGGAAACGTATTTAGCAAGTAAGACTCAGCAAGAAGACACTTTTAGAGTTGAAATTCAAAGTAGGGTTAATAGCTATTTCGCCTTCTGCTATATGAACGGGTTTTGAAAAAAATCCTGTAAAAAACTTATTCATTTTCTCAAATTATTATCAGTGTCAGCATCATGTTTCCGGTATCCGTGCTTTATAGATAGAAACTTACATGGAACCTGTCTTCCCCAAAGTGGCAGAACTCCCTTGTACAACCTGAAATGAAATCATTGTACATTTATAATTGTCAATATAAGATTGTATTGGTATATACATATCAAGAAATATAGTAAAATTTGTAGTAACATACCCTGAAACTCCTTCAGATCTGATCAATTTGGGTAAGCCATCAGAAAGGCCTCTAGCAAAACCGGGTTGAGTTTGAACTCTAACCTTAATACCTTCAAATGGACAAAGTGCAACATCAGCAATAACCTCAGAAGATGCTGCTCCAGCAAGGTAAATAAATGTCTTGTACTTTGTAGCATATTCTGGGCCAACAACATCTGAATAGTACTTCTTGAAATATTCATAGAATCCATATTTGAAAGCACCTTGTGCACTATAACCAAGAAATGTAGGTGCCCATCCTCTGAAAAATCCTCTAAATCCTTGTTCCTTTAGCATCACCCCAAATCCAGAGGAAATGCTCTTGTACTTTGCAGGGTCAATCTGAAATTTGTAATATTTATTTTACGCATGTTTGGATAAACAACTTAACTTAAGCAAGTGTTCATTAAAAGGGACTAACCTGCATGTTACATTTGACAAGATCAAGAGGTGTTACTGCCATGTGAGTGAAGCCACAACATATGCTTCCACCAACGGCGCAAGCAAGATAGTAATCACGAGAAAACATCTTTATGTTCCTTCTTCCAGTTTCGCTAGGAGAAGGAATCATAAACTTGGAGGATTCCGTCGCAACATGGTGATAGGTGGATATATCCTCCACGATCTTCTTCTGCGGCAATGACATAGAGGAGTAGAGGAAGCTAGGTAAGAGAGAATGATCCATGAAGATACAAAGTATGAATTAGTTTGGAACAAAGCAAAGAGATGGAAGTTTGTTTGTTTTTTCTCCCAAGTCCTTGGAGTATGTTGGAGGCAAATTGGTTTCTTCTTTCCTTTAGGATGTTATATATAAATATGGGAAATGGAAAAGTAAAGCAAACAAAATGTGAAATTGTTTGGTATTTTCAATGGCGGCTTTGACCATTTTCTTTATGACACAAACATGTGACTTGTGTAATTTCCTTCAAATTTCTCTCTAAAACTATTAAACAGGAGATTCAATTGTGTTGCATTGAATACGTAAGACGATATATCATCAATTTATTTGGTGGATGGTACTTTGAGTTATTAAAACATCAATATTTACCAAACAGATCTCTTTCAACTTTGAACCATCTATTTATTCAACCATTAGAATTTTCTTAAGTTTGGTTTTCACTAGAAATTTCATAATGTGAATAATGAGCATAATAGTTAGTCAATGGAGAAGCTATCTTTGTTTTGAGCGATGTTGATATGTCAATAAGAAGAATTTCACATTTATTAATACTTTATTTTGTATTAAATATCTTACATTAAAATTTATATTATTAATTATTTTAATAGCTTTTTTGAAAATAGGACAAATGTTTTTAAATAAATTGGTTAGACCAGATTTAATAAACCAAAACTCAAATTTAAAATAAAGTCTTTGATGGATACTATTTCAGATTTGGCTTTTAATTTGTAGACTTTCTCTTCCACCCCAAATAGACCTCATACAAAAACAATATTGCCTTTCTTTGAAAGAATCATTTCGAACACTTTTTTCTTTCTAGAAGGGTCATTTTGAAACATATGTATATAGGAAATTGTTCATCTCATCCTATGGGGGTAGAAAATGTTAAATTGGAATTTTATGATGTCGAAATTATGTGTGTCAAAGGGTTGTAGTTGTCAAAGACGGAATATATTTGTTTTAAATTTAGATAGATTTGATTTAAATCTAAAATAAATAGATTTGATTTAGTTTCAAAATAGATATTTTGGGTTTTTATAGTTTTAGGCTTTGACTTAGAGAGCAAGCTAACCTAAATCTATAAATAGAGAGAGTAATCCCTGTTTTTATAATAAAGTCAATTTATTGTATTCATAAAATTTTACAATTGCAAAGTGAATAATAAAGTTTTCCACAGTTTGTGGGTTGAGAGAAACTCTGTAGAAAATAATTGTCTTATTTCTTTTCTTTTCATATAATTCATTATCATTGTATGGTGATATCAATCTTGTTCATCAAGATTGGTAGAAATTCATCATAGGCTTTGGTGGATTTCCAGCATCTGGTATCAAGAGCTCCGGTTGAGTGATTCAAGGGAAGAATGATCGAGGAAGAAGAAGAAGAAGAAGATCACGACGGCGATGAATTACGCTAACGAAAATTTTCCAGCAAGTCTCCCAGTTCTTAAAGGTGATAACTATGAGAATTGGTGCAAACAGATGAATGTTATATTTTGTTTTCAAGGTCTTTGGGATCTTGTGAAATATGAATTAGAACCGCTTGATGAAGACGCTTCAGAAGAAGAAACAACATAATACAGAGAATCAAAGAAGAAGAATTATAAAGATCTCTTTATAATTCACCAATGTGTCAACCCAGACAATTTCGAAAAGGTTAGTGATATTGAATCTGCAAAAGAAGCTTGGGAGATTCTGAAGAAATCGTTTGGAGGCGCTGAGAAGGTGAAAGAGGTGAGGTTACAAACTCACATAAGAACGTATGAACTGCTTCATATGGAAGATAATGAAAGCATATCAGATTTCTTCACCAGAGTTACGAAACTAGTGAATCAAATCAAGACTTATGGAGAGACGTTAACAACAAGAGCTGTTGTTTCAAAGATCTTAAGATATTTGGCTCTGAGTTCGACCATGTGGTAGTTGTCATAAAAGAGTCGAAGGATATGTCATCTTTGTCAAAGGAGGAGCTTCAAGGGACGCTTGAATCTCACAAACAAAGAACAGCTAAAAAAGTTGCATGCAAGTCAAAGAGTGATGTGACTTTGCAGGCTCAATCAGCAAAAAACAAGAAAGGCAAAGGAAAGTGGTTCGACAATAAAGGTATATGTGGTTACAATAATTCAACTAGTAGAAGAAATCAACATGAAGAAAATGTGTTGAATTAGAGAAGACCATACCAAGGCAACCAAAAAGGTGGTCTTGCAAATAGAGGAAGAGGTGGTGGTCGAAAACCTGACAAAAGTCACATTCAGTGTTACAATTGTTAAAAGTATGGTCACTATTCTAGTGATTGTCCAGAAAAGTGAAAGAATCAAGAAAGTGATGCAAAGTTTGCAAAGTATGAAGAAGATGAGATGTTACTGATGGTTATAACAAGAGATGAAGAAAAATTCAAGGATCAATGGTACTTGGATTCATGATGCTCATCACACACGCCTGGAAGGAAAGATTGGTTTGTCAACATAAAATCCTCGATGAAGAACACTATGAAATTTGCAAATGACAATACCCTAGCAGCTGAAGGTATTGGTCATGTTATGATTATGAGGAAAGATGGCAAGAGGTCAGTAATTTCCAATGTGTTGTACATACCAAGCATGAAGAGCAATTTGCTCAGTATAGGGCATTTGGTCGAAAAGAACTATAGAGTTTTGATCAAAGACAAGATGATGAGATTCGTTGATGCAATTGGAAGGTTAATCTTGAAGGCTCCCATGTCTCAAAATAGAACCTTCAAGATTAAACTTAATGTGATGGAGCACAAGTGCCTTTCGACTGCAGCTAGCAAAGATGAATGAATATGACATTATCGGCTAGGTCATCTCAACTTCAGAGACATCAGAGATTTGAAAAGAAGAAATATGGTTTCAGGATTTCCATAAATTTACATTCCCAACGAAGTGTGTGAGGAATGTGTGTAGGAGAACCAACACAAAAATAGCTTCAGCAAGAATGCAGGAAGCAGGTCGAAGGCTATTCTCGAAGTCATATACTCTTATGTATATGGTCCAATCCAGGTGGATTCATTTGGTGGTAACAAATACCTTGTCACATTCATATATGATTATAGTAGAAAAATATGGACTTACCTGATCAAGAAGAAAAGTGAAGTGATCGGGGTATTTATCAAGTTTAAGTCTATGGTCGAAAGATAAAGTGGTCGAAAGCTCAAAGTTTTGAGAATGATGATGGTGGAGATATGTGTCGAAAGACTTCGATAAATTACATGAAAAAGAAGGAATTGTGCATGAGGTGGTTCCACCCTACACTTCATAATAGAATGAAACTACATAAAGGAAGAAGCGAACCATCATGAATATGGTGAGAAGTATATTGAAGGACAAACATTTACCTAAAGAGTTTTGGGGTGAAAATGTGTTAACTGTAACATATATTTTGAACAGATGTCCTATGAAGAAGCTAAAAGGAATTACTTCAGAAGAATGTTGGTCTGGTACGAAGCCTAGCTTGAGTCATATGAAGGTATTTGGATCTATTGCAAATAGTCATGTGCAGATCAGTTGAGAAGAAAACTTTATGACAAATTGAGTAAAATGATTCTAGTTGGATATCATTCGATAGGAGGTTACAAGTTGTTCGACCCAATGAACAAGCAGATTGTGATCAGCAGGAATGTGATCATAAATGAGCTTAAGTAATGGGATTGGATTGAAAATGTCAAGAAAGATTCAGTGGGAATCCTACTTGAAGAACCATAAAATCAAGTCGAAAGAGAGGTTCGACAAGAGGAACCAACATTATAGATCAACCAAGTACAAGCAGACCTCAGCGAACAAAATGTATGCCTGCAAGGTTGCAAGATTGTGTGTTTACATAAGATGATGTGGTTGATAACAAAGGTGAGCTAGTGCATTATGCTTTCTATGCAGATGTCGAACCTGTCAATACAGCTAAAGCATTAAAAGATTCAAAATGGGTGAAAGCAAAGAACGACAAAGTGAAGTCCATAAAAAACAATAACACTTGGTCACTTATCGAATTGCCTCAAGGCAAGAAGGAAATTGATGTCAAGTAGGTATACAAGCTGAATATAAATCCCAAAGGGCAAGCAACTCGACACAAAGCAAGGCTCGTGGTGAAAGGATTTCTCCAAAAAGAATGAATAGACTTCAATGATGTTTTTTCACCTGTGGCTAGGATCGAAACAATTAGGTTGGTTGTTGGTCTTGCAGAAATAAACAGTTGGCACATATGTCAGATGGACATGAAGTGTGCATTCCTGAATAGACCCTTAGACGAAGAAGTTTATGTTAAACAACCAATTGGGTTTGTGAAATCTCCACTTTTGCGCATACTCCTTGAATCCTTCGCCCGTTCCTAGTGACATACCCTGAAGTTGGGTACGCGTGGGAGCGAGGTCAGAATTGTACTGATACTGTTTATAAAATGCAGTAGCCAAGTCTTCCCAGTTTCGGATACTGGCTCCATCCAGCTGATAGAACCACTCGAGTTGAGCCCCTGAAAGGCTATCCTGAAATAAATGGATCCAAAGGTTCTTGTCTGCAGTGTAAGGTTGGATCTTCCTTACATATGATTTGAGATGCATCTTCGGGCAGGACAGCCCGTCATACCTTGCAAAAACTGGCACTTTGAACTTCGGGGGGATCACAATTCCAGCAACTAATCCCAAATCCTCGAAATCTAAGCCGGGAACACTCTGCAGCTCCATAGCTGCCAACCTGTCTTCCAAGCCTTTGTACTTATCATCGGCGGGCGGGTATTGTTGATCAGAGTAGTCTTCGTCCTCTTCAGCCTCCTCTTCTTCAACTTCGGATTCGGAAGGTACCGCAGCCGCATTCCCTTTACTGGTTCCCTCTTCAGACGTAGGGGGAAATTCAAGAACTCTTTTGGCTTCACCCCTCAAACCTTCTTCCTAGGGTAGCCACCCCGATTCTTTTCTTCTTCTTCTTCACTTGCTCTTTGTTCCCCAGCAGGGCCTTTAGATCCTCCTGACCTTTAGCCAAGGTCATCAGGAGATGTTGAAACTGTGAGTTCTGAGACTGCAAGTCCTTGACCGTCTGTTCGAGATCCATCCTACTGAAATAAACAGCAGAAAGATAAGGAAACCTGGTGTGGAGACCTGCTTATGCGTATGATGAATGATATGCTTATGTATGCAATGCATTCAAGGATTTAGCAAATTCAAAATTGTTGCAAACAAAGAGAACGCACGTCATATTAATAAGAAGAAATTTGTCAGTACATAAATGCCCCATGGGCCAAATATTACAAAAAACTTCTCAAGGTAAAAAGACGTTGCGCATCCTCTTTGGTGCGATGTAGGTGTTGAGGGTCTCTTCCTCGTGGAGTCGGAGGGTAAGCTCCAAAACCTTCTTCTCACTGGCGTAGAAGCTGGCTTCAAAAGTATTTTGTTCCTCCTTGAGTTGGATCCAACTCTTCTGCATCTCCTCCCATGATGTAGGCATGTCAGGATATAGGACGGTGTAGGGAACCCCTCCTTCCTTAACGGGATCTTTAATTACAGGGAGAACATGAGGGTAAGGCATCATTAGACTCTGGGCTCGGGTTCGTACCCACTTGAGATAAGGCTCAAGAGGGATGGAGTTCTTGTGCCCCAGTGTCTTGCTGTCTACCTTGTTAGGCATCCTCCAAGCTCTGATGAATCTTTGGCGAAGTCCTTGCGCATCGTTGTCGAAGTCAAAAACTAGGTCAGGAATCAACATGTCATGAGGGCCATCCCTCCGTGCATATCCAAATTGTCTCAAAGCTAGACAAGGGTTGTAGGTAATGCCTCCTCTAATGCCAAGCAATGGAACATTAGGGAACTCTCCACAACGATCGACGATGATGACATTTTCTCTGGACCGAGAACACCAATGTACATCAGAGTGAGTGAGGGTCATCAACCGTTGTGACCACCTTAAGCCTTGGTCATTCTTCAGGACAGATTGTGGAAGGTGCGAAATAAACCACCTTGCAAGGAGAGGAGTACAGCACATGAGAACACCCCTCTTTCTCATTGTTCGTGTGTAAAATGAGTGAAGAATGTCCCCAAGCAATGTTGGTATTGGATTCCTGGATAAGAAGATTTTGACGGTGTTGACATCTATAAGCTGGTCAGGATTTGGGAACAGGACCAACCCATAAATGAGGAGTGCCATAATTTCTTCAAAGGCTTGTAGGTCCAATGAATTCCAACACTCTTGTGCCTTCTCAAACAAGAATTTTGTCAAGAAGCCTTTGACACCGCTTCTAGTTTCCCAATGCCCCTTGATGTCAGATGGTTGCAAGTGTAGTGCTTGAGCAACATCTTCAGGCTTTGGTTCTTTTTCCGTACCGTTGTAGGGTAGTTGATTAAGAATAGGAATTCTCAAGAGTTGAGAAAATTCCTCCAAAGTGGGCACCAACTGGTAGTCGGGGAAAGTGAAACAGTGGTGAAGGGGTCAAAGAACTGGAACAACACCTTTACCATGTCCTCTTCAATGCTGGTGTTGACTAAGCTGAGCAGTCTACCATGTCTTTCACTGAAGGGAGAGCTTTCCGGAATTCTGGATGTGAGCTCCTTGAGTTGAGGAGGGAATCTCACAAGGTTGACTTGGATAGTTTTCCTGCGAAGAATTTCCATGACCTGCAAAACAAGAACAAAGATGAAGATCTAAACCCTTGAAATGGTTAGTGAATGCATATGATGCTTTATGATGTTCATGATGTATGCACAAAACATATGTACAGGCAATTCACACCAAACCCTAGTTTCAGGCTTGCATGGGGTTTCATAGGTAAGTACCCTCTTGAGTGTAGTTGGCTTAAAAACCTGTCCTATAAATAGTAACCGGGTTCTAAGGAGCTCAATATCATTGGATTGTTTTCCATGTTCATTGTTTTGGTTTAGCCACTTAACGAGCGACCAAAATATTCCAAGAAAACAACCCTCAATGAGTGTAGTATCGAGTATCTACCAACTTCGGACTGCACCAAAGCCGGTCATCTCACTACCCCTAATAAAAGGCCAAGATGGTCAAGTAAGGTTCTAGGTCATTAGTGCTTAGTGACATCACTTAGCGGCCCCGTACTCTCCTTGATTGAACTCAAGGGTTACCGATACTCACAAATATGTCGCACTAATATAGCTATTGCTTCAACTGTGTCGGTATACCCCGCACAGTTTCCACAACGTATTGCTATCTATGAATGTTTCCCCAAATCCGGGTGTAGGATTGCAAACCCAAACAAGAGAGCCAAGATGTAAAGCAATCAAAGTAAACAACTAGTCATGCAAGAGGGTGATCTAAGCCCTAAGGTTACTCCACTTTAAAAGTAACCCCCAGCAGAGTCGCCAGTTCTGTGATACGGTGGGAGAACTGACTTGAGGTTTTGCGTTTGTTTTCGCAAATGTTTCTGTTGAGCAAGAGTCGCCGCCGACTTTTTATTTTATCCTAAGGAAAGGTTAAAAAGCACAGCAAAAACCTTTGAGATGTTTTCTTGGGTTCGGGGAGTAGATTATAGAAAAGGAAGGTATTATCACCCTTTCTATCCATGGTTATCCATGGGCTCTTAGTTACTTGCTTAGATCAACTTGCCTTGATTTTCAATTATTTGAAATGGTGCTTTCAATTGTTTGAAATGGTGCTTTGTGTGTGTGTTTGAAAATGTTTTGAAAAGAGGCCAATGTGGTGGCAACCTTTGTAACGATCCATGTTGGGATGTATACAAAGGCGTATATCTTTTGAAAAGTTTTCAATGTTTTTGAAAGTTATTTTGAAAGTGTGTAGCGGAGTGTGGTTTTGAAAAATAGGCAAGTGTTTTTGTTTTGCAAGTTGGCAAGTAACCAAAAGCTATCTATCCTAAATTTCTCAAAGATTTTTTCTATGTTTTTAACCCTTTTAACAATTTTGTTCCATCATTGTATTTGGTGGACAATCTTGTGTTAGGATGTGAACGGGACGAGCGCGGGTCATCGTTTAGACCATGATTGCAATGGTGCCAAGTGTCTTTGGGCAATTTTTCCTTTAAGGGACTTGATCATTTTTAGGCAACTTTTGAAAGCGTCATCGAGGGACTATGATCATTTGATTTGTTTTTGTTTTGCCAAAGACACCTAACATGCAACATGGTCCATTATTGAAGGCAACAAGTGGAGTAACCCTAAGGGGGTGCATGTGTGATTAGTGTTGTCCATTTTCATGCTTTGTTATCTTTGAATTAGGTCAAGTTATTGTTTTGGTTGATTTTTGCATACAAAACCCTAAGTCTAGCATGGCATATTAAGAAAGCTTTTAAATGCGAAATTTAAAGTCCTAAACTATTACAACACAATTATGGGACGGGGGGTACAAATGTCCAAATGGGGGATATTTAGCAAGAAATTAAACCTAAACTATTACATCCAAATTGAATTATACAAATTATTTAATTGCATAATAATTAAATAAAAATACAATAAATATGCAAGATGCAAAAAATGATTTTTATATGTATGTAAAAGGTGTTTTTCATGTGACAAATAAACAAAAATAAAAATGAATAATTTTGGATATTTTTACATTTTTAGGACAAAACCCTAATTTTCTAAGTAAGAAGTATTTATTATTTAATATATGCAATATTTATTAACTATGTACAAAAAAATAAATAAAAAGGAAGTATATTGTAAAAAAGTGATTTTTTAAGTTAAATATTAATAAAAATAAAAATGTATTATTTTTATGTTTTTATCCTAAATATTCTAATAAGTATATAAGTGTTTATAATATTTACTAAACATATTAAATATGTACAAAAAATAAACTATTTATTATTTACAAAAAAAAGTATATTTTTTATAAAATGTTTTCAAAAGATAAAATAAAATAAAAATCAGAAAATGAAAAGTATTTTGTATTATTTTAAGTATTTTACATAAAAGTAGATATATATTTATTTACATATAAAACTAAATGAAACAAAATAAATATAAAATAAAATGCAAAAAATGTGAGAAAAATATTTTTAATGTTTTTTCATGCTTAAATAAAAATATAGAATCAAAATCAAAAGGAAAAAAATAAAAAATGACAAATATATCATGCAATGGGTCAGGGGGGTGCCTGTGTAAAAAGATGGTGCAAATAGAGAAAAGAAACAAGCCCAGCCCAAAGGGGTTGTCTTCAACCTCCAGACAGTCTTCCAAACAAAAAACGCGTGCTTCCTGCTATCTCATGATTCCTGGACTTTCAAGCAAAACTCATAACACCAAAAATGTAGAGCATCAAGAGACGAATCCAGACATATAAAGAACATAACTTAACTCTAAGAAACGAAGGAGGATTTCTTCATCCCTAATTCCTGACCTAAGTTTTTTCTAATATTCAGGTTCCAAATTCTCTCAGCACACACAACATAAATGCAAAGTAATTATATGTGTAGCTTCAGGGCCATGAGTAGAGCATTTTTCATTCATAAACTTAAACCTAACTCTTCCTAGATTGAGAGATAGAAGTCCATGAACTTACCTGTTCAGCTTGGATCGTGTATGACAATGGAGGCACTTTCAAGGCAATGTGAGGACTTGTACAACTTGCTTGAAGTTCAGGGATGCTTCTCCAACCTTTAGTTTGCTTTGAAACTAAATGAGTCGAGCTATAGAAGTCAACCTGCAAAATAGAAAAAGTGAAAATGGTGAAGTTGGTTAGAGGTGTTACAGTCTGTAGCTAGGGCTTGGGATAGTTTCAATGGATGGTAGGGAGTGTGTATGAACCAACTTTGGCCAAAACGCACGAGCAAACTGAGTTGTGCAACTCAATCTGCAGGGATGCCCTGTTTTGTGCAGCAAAATGGTGTTTTGATGTTTAGGGAGGTATTGAAGGTAGTTGGCTCGTGTTTCAGGTCAGTTGAGGAGTATGGAATGTGTTCACAATGTTTGCTTAGGCTTGTTGTTGCAGCAATGAGAGTTGTGTTCAGTTATGCAATGTTTCTTCTAATGTAAGCAAGAGTTGTCAAGTTGGTTTCTAGGCTACCACAGGCCTCTCAAGTATGCTGCACACATCACCCTTGATCAGTGGACTTTGCTCATGAACTTGTGCCTCAAAGATCTGCATTGTACCTCATAGATTGCAAACTTGACATAAAGTTCACCTTTTCAAAAATGGCTAAGTTACTTTTTCTAATTATGGATTAAATTGGCATGTAATGGTTAAACACATAAGATAAGGCTTGAAAACAAAGGATTTGCATTAAATTATTGAGTGTGGATGAGATAAAAGGCCTGTAATGTAGCTTGCACATGCTGATTTCAAAAATGCACAAGTTATGAACATGTACATGGCTTATGAACAAAGTGACTTTTGCCCATATTGACAAATTCGATTCTCCCTAACCACAAGGGTGTTTGAGATGTTCTTGGACAATTTGGAAAGCTTGGAATGTGTAATACAATACATCTTTTTAATGAAAATTTAAATTCCAAGTGGAAGCATGTGAAAAGTGGCCATGAAGTTAGGCAAAAATCCTGCCTAGAATAAGTCAAAATTTTTCTAAGTTAAGAATGTTTTGCACCCTTGTTCCAAAAATCATAACTTGAGCTACAAGCTTCTTTTGAGGAAACTTTGTGAATCAAAGTTGTAGATTTTGCAATGGACTAAAAATTTCATGTTTCGAGTTTTCCTTGAATCCAAATGTATCTTGATGAAAAAATGGGACAAAGTTAGGAAAAAATTAGGAATTTTCATAACTTAGAAAAATTCTAAGTTATGAAAATTCTTCATTTCAAACCCTAATTTGTAATTCTTGATTTCTTGATGAACAAGTTTCATAATTTGACATGTCTTGATGAAAAATGAATCTTGACACTTGATTTTGACCAAAAAGTCAAAGTTTGACTTTTCAATATATAGTCAAATTTCGCTCAGTTGACTGGAAAATTCATCTGTCAATCTTGTGCATTTGGGATCTTTTGAATTTGTTGAACATGTCAAGACAATGCCATTGAGTCCTTGAGTCCATATGTTGCTTGGTTTGCCATTGGCTAGGTCAAACAGTCAAAAATTGCCTTTGTGCAGTCAAAACCCTAAAAATGACCATTTTGCCCTTTTGGTGATCTGATCAAATTTATTGTGGAATTGTGATCCAAACTTGACCAAATGGTCCATATGAGTTCATAATGTTGATGAGGGTCAAATTTCATGAGGTTTGACTGTCAATTGACCACAATTGACTTTTTCCCCAATACAGCTGATTTCTAAGTCATCTGTCCAATTGACTGGGCAAAGATTGGAATCAAGGCTTGAAACTTGGTATGGATAAACTTGTGAGTCCAACATGAAGCATGAAAGTCATCTTGGGCCTTTTAGGTCAAAACATCTTTGTGCAAACACAAACCCTAATTTGGGTCAACAGTGCAAGGAGGGGTCTTGAGCAGAGTAAACCCTAACTTGTTCTTGAGCTCCAAGGGTCTTGTGATGAGAAAATATTGAGGAAATGGGAGGGCAAATTTTGGGGTACAACACCCCTCCTCGCACTGTTGACCCAAATTAGGGTTTGAGTTTGCACAAAGATGTTTTGACCCAAAATTCCCAAAGTGACTTTCATGCTTCATGTTGGACTCACAAGTTTATCCATACCAAGTTTCAAGCCCTGATTCCAATCTTTGCCCAGTCAATTGGACAGTTGACCTAGAAATCAACTGTATTGGAGAAAAAGTCAACTGTGGCCAATTAACAGTCAAACCTCATGAAATTTGACCCACATCATCATAATGAACTCATATGAACCATCTGGTCAAGTTTGGATCACAATTCCACAAGAAATTTGATCAGATCACCAAAAGGGCAAAATGGTCATTTTTAGGGTTTTGACTGCACAAAGGCAATTTTTGACTGTTTGACTTAACCAATGGCAAACCAAGCTCACATATGGCCTCAAGGACTCAATGGCATTGTCTTGACATATTCAACAAGTTCAAAAGATCCCAAATGCACAGGATTGACAGATGAATTTTTCAGTCAACTGATCAAAACTTGACTGTATACTGAAAAGTCAAACTTTGACTTTTTGGTCAAAATCAAGTGCCAAGATTCATTTTCCATCAAGACATGTCAAATTATGAAACTTGTTCATCAAGAAACCAAAAATTGCAATTTAGGGTTTAAAATGAAGAAATTTCATAACTTAGAAATTTTCTAAGTTATGAAATTTCCTAATTTTTTCCTAACTTTGTCCCATTTTTTCATCAAGATGTAAATGGATTCAAGCAAAACTCAAAACATGAAAGTTGTAGTCCATTGCAAAATATACAACTTTGATTCACAAAGTTTTTTCAAAAGAAGCTTTTAGCTCAAGTTATTATTTTTGGAATAGGGGTGCAAAACATTCTTAACTTAGAAAATTTTTGACCTATTTTAGGCAGGATTTTTGCCCAACTTCATGGCCACTTTTCACTTGCTTCCACTTGGAATTTCAACTTGAATTACAAATATGGATTGTAGTACACATTCCAAGCTTTCCAAATTGTTCAAGAACTTCTCAAACACCCTTGTGGTTAGGGAGAATCGAATTTGCAAAGTTGGGCAAAATCCACTTTTGTTCTTGACCAAGGCATGTTCATACACTTTGCATTTTCAAACTCAGCATGGTTCAAGCTAGATTACAGGCCTCTAATCCCATTCACACTCAATAATTAAATTCCAATCCATTGTGTTCTAGCATTATTTTGTTCATATAGTCATTACACAAAGAATTAACCTTTAAATGGAAAAAGCAAGTTTGCCATTTTTAAAAAGCAATGCTTTATGTCAAAGTCCATATCTTGGGAGTACAAGCAGATCTTTGAGGCACAAGTTTGTGGACAAATCCCACTGATCAAGAAGAGAAAATGCAGCATGCTTGAGGGACCTGCATTGGCCTATAACCCAACTTGACTATCTTTGCTTATCTTAGAAGAAAACTGGCATATTGAACCATAACTCACATTCCTGCAAAGACCAACAAAAACAAACTTTGTAAACACATTTCATACTCCCTAACTGACCTAAAGCACGACCAAAATACCCTTGATCCCTCCTCATACAGAAAATCACAGTTTTGTGGCAAAATAGGGCATAGGCTGCAACTTGAATCCCACAGTCCATTCCTGTCGTGCGTTTTGGCTAAAACCTCTTCAAACACATTCCATACCATCCATTAAAGCTATTCCAAGCATTGAACTTGAACTGTAACATCCATAACCAAGGTTGCCATTTTCACTTTTCAGGTGTGCAGGTTGACTTCCATAGCTCGATTCAGTTAGTTTCAAAGCAATCTAGAGGTTGGAGGAGCATCCTTGGACTTCAGGCAAGCTGTACAAATCCTCAAACTCCATTGAAGGCACCTCCATTGCTGCACACGACTCAAGCTGAACAGGTAAAATTTTGAACTTCTATCTCTCTATCCAGGCATAGTTAGGCTTAAGTTTGTGAAGAAAGCATGGTCTACTCATAGCCCTGAAGCCATCCATGTAGTTACTTTTCATTTATATTGTGTGTGCTGTGAGAATTTTGAACTTAAACATGGAAGAAAAGTTAGGTCAAAAATTGGGGGAGGAGAAATTCTCTCTTGTTTCTGAGAGTTAGAACAACTTTTTTATATGTTTGAAATCGTGACTTGATGCTCTACATTATTGATGTTGTAAGTTTTTGTTAAAAGTCAAGGAATCAGGATCTGTGATCGACAAGAAGAAACGCACATTTTTGTTTCTGTTTGAATGGCTGGAGGTTGAAGACAAGCCACTTGGGCTGGGCCTGAGTTGTTTTTCTGTTTGCACCACTTTTCTCATTTTGCACCCCCTTGGCCCATTGTGTGATATTTTGATTATTTTTGACTTTTTATTTTTTCTTCTGACTTGATATTTTTTGTCAACACATAAAAAACATTAAAAATATTTTTTTCACATTATTTTATATTTTTTGGTATTTATTTGCTTATTTAAACATGTGCATGTAAATATATATATATATATATATATATATATATATATATATATATATATATATATATATATATATATATATATATATATATATATATATATATATATATATATATATATATATATATATATATATATATATATATATATATATATATATATATATATATATATATATATATATATATTTTATTTAAGACACTGAAAAATAATACAAAATATATTTATTTTCAGTTATTATTTTATTTTACCTTTTGAAAACATTTTCTCAAAATATACTTTTTTTGGTAAATAATAAATATTTTATTTTTATACATATTTAGTTTATTAAATATACATAAATATACTTGTACATATTTATTAGAATATTTAGGACAAAAACATGAAAATAATACTCTTTTATTTTTATTAATATTTGACATCAAAAAATACTTTTTGTAATATACTTTTTATTTTTGTATATAATTAATAAATATTAATAAGTAAAATACCATTTATTCAAAAAAATTAGGGTTTTACCCTAAAAACCATAAAAATATCAAAAATTAACCTTTTCATTTTTGTTTATATTTTACATTGAAAAACACTTTTACATACATAAAATACCATTTTTTGTGCATAATACATTTTTGCATTTTTTATCTGTATTTATTCAATTATTGTACAATTAAATTATTTGTCTATTCAATATGGATGTAATAGTCTAGATTTAATTTCTTGCTAAATATCCCCCATTTGAACATTTGTACCCCCATCCCCATAATTATGTTATAATAATTTAGGATTTTAATTTTCCGCATTTAAAAGCTTTCTAATTATGCCATGATAGACCTAGGGTTTGTATGCAAAAATCAAATAACAAATAGCTTAACCTAATTCAAAGACAAAAAGCATGAAAATAAACAACACCAATCACACTTGCACCCTTAGGGTTACTCCACTTGTTGCCTTCAAAAATGCGCCATGCTTGCATGTTGAGTATCTTTGGCAAAACAATTCAAATGATCATAGTCCCTCGATGACGCTTTCAAAGTTGCCTAAAAAATGATCAAGTCCTTTAAAGGAAAATTTGCCAAAGACACTTGGCATCATTGCATTCATGGTCTAAACGATGACCCGCGCCCGTCCCGTTAACATCCTAACGCAAGATTGTCCACCAAATACAATGGTGGAACAATATTGTTAAAAGGGTTAAAACATAGAAAAAAATCTTTGAGTAAAAATAGGGTAGACAACTCTTAGTTACTCGATCAAAACTTGCAAAGAAAACATCCTTGCTACTTTTGAAAAACACACCTCACAATACAATTTCAAAACAACTTTTCAAGACATTGAAAAACTTTTAAAACACTCAAACACGAGTCATTTCAAAGGTTGCCACAATAATGGCCTCTTTTCAAAACAAACTTTCAAAACACTCAAACACGAGTCATTTCAAAGGTTGCCACAACAATGGCCTCCTTTCAAAAACATCTTTCAAAATCACACACAAAGAACCATTTCAAACAATTGAAAATCAAAAGCAAGTGATCTAAGCAAGTAACTAAGAGCCCATGGATAACCATGGATAGAAAGGGTGCTAATACCTTCCCTTTCTATAATCTACTCCCCGAACCCATGAAACATCTCAAAGGTCTTTTTTCTATGCTTTTTAACCTTTCCTTAGGATAAAATAAAAAGTCGGTGGCGACTCTAGCTCAACCGAAACATTTGCGAAAACAAACGCAAAACCTCAAGTCAGTTCTCCCACCGTATCACACCAAGCTTCGCAATGTCTTGTACTGCTATCTGGTTGTAATCCAGGCTTCACGATGTTTCATACCATTATCTGGTCGAATCCAGGCTTCATGGTGTCTTGTACTGCTATCTGGTCGAATCCAGGCTTCACAATACCTCACTTCTTATCTGGTCGAAATCCAGGATTCGGAAGAAATCTAGTGGTTATCCAGTCGCATCTGGGCTTCCATTTGATTTTAAGGCCTACTAATATCCGGTCGACTCCGGGCTTCATAGTAATTTGCCGGGTGTACTGCTATTTGGTCGAAATCCAAGCTTCGCAGTGTCCCTTACTGTTATCTGGTCGTAATCCCAGGCTTTAGTGTCTTTACCACTATCTAGTCGTAATACAGGCTTCACGATGTAATATACCATTATCTGGTCGAATCCAGGCTTCATGGCGTTCGGATAAATCAAGATACTATCCAGTCGAACCCGGGCTTCATAACTTGCATTAAATATATACCACTATCTGGTCGAATCCAGGCTTCGTAGTATTCTTGGCTGCTATCTGGTCGTAATCCAGGCTTCAAAACGTCTTCTACCATTATCTGGTCGAGTCCAGGCTTCATGGTGTCTTATATTGTTATCTGGTCGTAATCCAAGCTTCACAATAACTTGCTAAGCTGTTATCCGGTTGAATCTGGGCTTCACGGCTTGTGTTTATGATATGCCACTATCTGGTCGAATCCAGGCTTCGTGGCGTCTCGTACTGCTATCTGGTCGTAATCCAGGCTTCATAGTAACTTGCTGGGGATTAAACTACTATCCGGTCGAATCCGGGCTTCATAGTTTGCTTTTAAGAGATACCACTATCTGGTCGTAATCTAGGCTTCGCGATATTCTGATACTGTTATCCGGTCGTTCTCCGGGCTTCACAATATGATGGAGTAATCAAGATACTATTCGGTCGTACTCGGGCTTCATAGCTTGAACTTTGTGAGAATTTGATTGTATCTTTTCCTGAAACGTAAAGGGTTAGCCGTATGTAATGTCACGATGCATGACATGTATCGAGCAGTGTTGTTCTCAAAATAAATGAGATTGTGTTATATGATGCATATGCGTATGCCATGATATATGGAAATGCAAATGTTTTTATGATGTTCTCTAGTTGGGGAAAATAAATCCCGGACTGCTGCTGGAGAATATGAAGAGTTTCGCTCGCTGGGGATAACGACCGAAGATGATTGGGAGAATAATCCTGCTGGAGAATACATTGGTGAGAGAATGACTCTGTGGGGAAGAGATACTCTGTTAGAAGTTAACCTCGGCTGTGGATAAATTACCGTTGCTGCCAATGATGAACTCCATCGGGGATAAACTTTCTGTTTGTGGGAGAAATAAACTCCACTGGGGATGGTCTTCCATTGTTGGTGAAAGATGAACTCTGCTTGGGGAGAATCTTACCGACTCATTCGCGATTGCGAACCTCAGCTGGGGAGAGTTTTGTCCTGTTCGAGAAAGCTAACATAACTGTCTTTTTCTTACTCTGCGGGGAGTGTATATACTTTTAGTCATTTTCTCCAGCTGGGTCTATCCCTGTACCTAGTGAATAGAGCAGCTATAAGGCCTGGACATTTCTCGTTTGCCCCTGTTTATGAAATTACGAGTAATCGTCTTTTGTTTCGTACATAAATATTTACGAGCAATAATTATTGTCAAATGCATATATCAAAAATGAACCATTGGATGTTCTTTCAAAACAAAACAGAAAAAAGAAAAATAATTTGAAATTTCTTTGTGAAAATGAATTATATTGATTTTTGAAGTTAGCCTGTAACAGGCGTTTAGTACAAGAGGCTGACGTCCTAGTAAGAGAACGGCGCCGAAGGATAGAAATTACACAATTTTGTGAAAAACAAAGAAAAAACAGCTATGTGAACAATCCCACTGGGTTCCAACTCTGCTATTTCCTTTATATCTTTGAGCGTCTCATCACTTTGCTACTTGGTTAAAAGTAGATCAGATTGATTGGCGCCATCCGAGCTTGATAGTTGATACTGAAGTCTGGTTGTAAGATGATCCAATGAGACATAGTGTTACGATTTAATCCCTAATTTTTGCCTGGACCGCCCTTTCGGGTTTTCAGTCCACCGGGATACCCTTTTTTGCCTAAGCCGCCTTTTCAGGTTTTCGAGTTGTCGGGTGTACAGTTTTTTCATTTTCATCCCTTACTTTTGCCCGAACCCTTTTGGTTCGCCGGGAAACCCTTATTTTTTCCTAGGCCAGTCGACCTAGCGGGTATTTGATTATGCATAGTATTTTTTCACTATGTCTGCATTGAAGGGGTGAGGAAGGTCATCACCATCCATGGTGGTTAGAATCATAGCTCCTCCTGAGAAAATGTTCTTAACCACAAATGGCCCTCTGTACGTAGGGGTCCATTTGCCCCTGGGATCACCTTGAGGCAGTATGATGCGTTTGATCACCAGATCCCTGACTTGATACTCTTGTAGTCTGACTTTCTTGTTAAATGCCTTGATCATTTGCTTTTGATACGTCTGACCATGACAAATAGCAGTGAGTCTCTTCTCGTTGATTAAGTTCAGCTGATCAAACCGGGTCTGGATCCAATCATCCTCGTTCAAACCTGTATCCTTCATAATTCGAAGAGAGGGTATCTAGACTTCAATGGGAAGGACTGCCTCCATACCATACCCCAAGGAATAGGGTGTTGCCCCTGTTGACGTCCGCGCTGAGGTACGGTACCCATGAAGAGCGAATGGTAACATCTCGTGCAAGTCTTTGTAGGTCACCGTCATCTTTTGCAAAATATTCTTGATGTTCTTATTAGCTGCTTCAACAACCCCATTCATCTTCAGCCAGTAAGGAGAAGAGTTGTGATGTTGTATCTTAAACTGTTTGCAGAGCTCGGTGATCATCGTATTGTTGAGATTTATACCGTTATCCGTAATGATCCTCTATGGTACACCGTATCGACAGATCAGATTGTGTCGGATGAACCGTGCCACAACATTCTTGGTTACTGTATCAAAGGAAGCCGCCTCAACCCACTTCATGAAATAATTAATAGCTACCAGAATGAAATGATACCCGTTGGATGCAGTAGGTCTGATCTCGCCGATCATATCGATGCCCCACATTGCAAAAGGCCAAGGAGCTGTCAAGACATTCAGAGGAACTGGAGGTATATGCACCTTATCAGCATAGACTTGGCACTTGTGGCAGGTTCGAGAATGCTGATAACAGTCGGCTTCCATGGTAGACCAATAATATCCTGCCCGTAAGATTTTCTTTGCCATGGTATCTCCACTGAAATGAGTTCCGAAGGTACCTTCATGTAACTCTGCCATAACCCTTTCGGCCTCGCTCTTGTCCACACATCACAGTAAGGTTGGATCATGGTTACGCTTGTAAAGGATACCATTACTGATGAAGAACTTTGTCGCGAACCTTCTCAAGAACTTCTTATCATTAACAGACGCACCCTCAGGGTACTCCTGAGCCTCAAGATACCTCTTTACCTCGTTAAACCAGGGTTTATCTGTTACCTCTTCAGTCTTAATGTCACAGCAATGTGTGGGTTCATCCAACCTCTCGATGGTAATCTGAGGAGCCTCATTGTCCCACCTGACATTGAACATAGAAGACATGGTAGCTAGCGCGTCCGCTAACTGATTCTCCTCTCTGGGGAAATGTTCAAAGGTTATCTCCTCGAAGTGTGGAAGCAACGTCAGTACATACTCCTTGTAAGGAATAAGATTTGGGTGCTTCGTATCCGACTCGCCCTTGATCTGACTGATCACGAGAGCGGAATATCCGAATACACTCAAGAACTTAATCCTTAGGTCAATAGCTGCTCGAAGACCCATGATGCATGCTTCATACTCCGCCATATTGTTGGTGCAGTTAAAACATAATCGGGCGGTGAATGGAGTATGACAACCTTCAGGAGATATAATCACAGCGCCAATGCCATTTCCCAACGCCTTTGAGGCTCCGTAAAAGTACATAGACCATCGGGATCCCTCCTCAGGTCCTTCATCTGGTCCAGGTTCTTAAGAGTCGGTCACCAACATGATGTTCTCATCCGGAAACTCAAAATTCATAGACTGGTAATCATCCACAGCCTGATGCGCCAAATGATCTGCCAACACACTTCCCTTTATTGCTTTTTGGGTTGTGTATTGGATGTCGTACTCAGTTAAGATCATCTTCCATCTTTCTATTCTTCCGGACAAGGCAGGCTTCTCGAAGATATACTTGATTGGGTCCATCTTTGATATCAATAAGGTGGTGTGAGTCAGCATATACTGTGTTAGCCGGCGAGCAGCCCATGCCAAAGCACATCAAGTTTTCTCAAGCAGTGAGTATCAGGTCTCACAGTCGGTAAAATTTTTGCTAAGGTAGTAAATAGCATGCTCTTTTCGGCCAGACTCGTCATGCTGCCCCAGCACGCACCCCATTGAATTATCCAGTACTGTTAAGTATAAGATCAAAGGTCTCACTTCAACTGGAGGCATCAAAATAGGTAGCTCTTGGAGATATTCTTTGATCCTTTCGAAAGCGGCCTGACATTCATCATTCCATTTTACCACTTGATCTTTCTTCAGTAGCTTGAAGATCGGCTCACAAGTAGTAGTCAAAGGTGAAATGAATCGGGAAATGTAATTCAACCGTCCCAAAAAGCCTCTGACTTCTTTTTCTGTTCGGGGAGCTGGCATCTCTTGTATAGCCTTCACCTTTGCAGGATCCACTTGAATACCTTTATCACTAACGACGAAACCCAACAGCTTACCAGACCTTACCCCGAAGGTGCACTTATTCGGGTTTAACCTCAACTTATATGTCTTCAACCTGTCAAATAGATTCTAAAGATGGTCAAGGTTTTCTTCTTCAGTCTGGGACCTTGCAATTATGTCATCAACGTAAACCTCAATCTCATGGTGAATCATGTCGTGAAACAAAGCAACCATGGCGCGCTGATAAGTTGCCCCAGCATTCTTCAACCCGAAAGGCATTACCTTGTAACAGAAAGTGCCCCACTGCGTAACGAAGGTTGTCTTCTCCATGTCTTCGGGAGCCATCTTAATCTGATTGTAACCGGAAAAACCATCCATAAAGGAGAAGACCTTATGCTATGCGGTGTTGTCGACCAGAACATCGATATGAGGCAGAGGGAAATCATCCTTAGGGCTCGCCCTGTTCAGATCTCTATAGTCTACACACATACGTACCTTACCATCTTTCTTCGGCACCGGGACCACGTTGGCAACCCACTGCGGGTAAGAAGTAACAGCTAGAAATCTGGCATCAAACTGTTTCATGACCTCAACTTTGATTTTCTCAGACATCTCTGGGCGCATACGGCGAACCTTCTGCTTTACCGGAGGACAATCTTCTTTGGTTGGCAGGTGGTGTACCACAATGTCAGTGTCTAAATCAGGCATATCCTCATAAGACCAAGCGGAGATCTCAACATAGTCGCGTAGCATCTGTATCAACCGTTGCTTGACACTAGGCTCCAGATTTGCACCTATCTTGACCTCTTTCCTGTCTTCCTCTGTACCCAAATTCACTGATTCCACTGGCTCTTCATGTGGCTGTATGGCCCTCTCTTCCTGAAGTAACAGTCTAGCAAGTTCTCCAGGCACTTCAAAATCATCCTCACCTTCGTCCTCGGCTTGGTTGATCGTATTTTCGAAGTCATAACTGGCAGTAGCAGAGTCGTTATCAATGGGATCCAGAGTGGATGTGGACATGTATTGTGATATGTGAGTGTGTGTAAGACAAATAGCTGTTTTGATAAAGTGCAAGATAGAAAAAAAAAAACAAGGAGCGCAAAATTTGTAATGCAAGAAAACGTCCAATGCTTTATTGATGATATATGAAAATGATAAATAATAAGCCCTCACAAACAAAGCCACAGTGCCCCGGGCAAGGCACCGGGCAGTAAAGTTTCAAATTGTCTGTTACAAATCTCATAACAAAAGTCAATTACTATGTAATAAAAGAAACGGGCACGAAGTCCTTCGCTGTCCAGTTGTTCAAGCCACCGTTGGTAGTTGGGTAGATCCAGCTGTCGAACTCTGACTCTTCTTCATCATCTCCAATTGCATTGACTCCCGAGTCATGTTTTGGCATAGGAGCAGTTATGACGTTGGGCTTCTCCGGAGCGTCAAACTCGATTTCTTTAGCTTCAATAAAATCTTGCACCTTATTCTTCAAAGCCCAGCAGTTGTTCGTATCATGACCCGGGCAATCAGAGTGATAGGCACAACGGGCGTTTGGATTATACAGCGGAGATGTGGTGTTGGGATTCTTTAGGGCTCTCGTCAGAGTTACCAGATTGGTCTTCAACAATTGTGGTAGAATTTGTGACAAGGTCATATTATGCCGAGTATACTGTCTCTGCGGCCTCTCTATTCTTTGCTGATTGTTGCATTGTGGGGCGACGGTGGGCCTTGATATTACTACCGCATTTACTTCTTGGCGGCGCCCAGGTCTGCTTTGGCTCCTCGATCCATAAACTGCACTAGCTTCTTTCCTGAAAGGCTTCTTTTTTGTACTTGATGAAGCACCTTTTTGTATCTTACCACTTCGGATACCAGCCTCTACTCTCTCCCCAGTCATAATCAATTCAGTAAACCCAGATGATGAACTACCGATCAAATGATTAAAAAATGGACCAGACAAGGTCCCCAGAAACATATCAACCAACTCCCTATCAAACAGAGGGGGTTGGAATCTTCCAGCCAGATCTCTCCACTTCTGAGCATAGTCCTTAAAGCCTTCGTTTGCACCCATGGACATACTCTGAAGCTGAGTACGAGTGGGAGCAAGGTCGGAATTATACTGGTACTTCTTGTAGAAAGCAGCAGCAAGGTCCTCCCAATTACGGACATTAGATCCTTCCAATTGATAAAACCATTCAAGCTGAGTCCTTGATAGACTATCTTGAAAGAAATGCACCCATAGATTCCTATCAGTAGTGTAAGGTTGAATCTTTCTGACGTATGAGCAGAGATGGAGTTTGGACAGGACACACCACCGTACTTAGCAAAGACCGGAGCTTTAAACTTGTGAGGAATCACCACCCCATATGCTAGTCCCAAATCCCCGAAATCCAGACCAGGGACCTTCTGAATCTCCATAGCACTTAGACGGTCTTCAAGTTGTTTGTACCTATCCTTAGCAGGAGGGTACTGTTCATCATCAAAATCAATACCATTATTAGAGACCACAGGACTAGGACCCTTTCCTTCCTCTTGATTCTCTCCTCCCCCAGATGAATGAGACAGATCAGCTTCGTGTCGCAACCTATTCCCAAATCTGTGACCCATATTCAGCAGAACCACCTTCTTCTTCTTCTTATTCTTCTTCTCCTTCAAGATGAGAGTCTTCAAATCCTGTTGTCCTTTAGCCAAGTTCAAGAACATCTCTTGGAATTGAGCATTCTGTGCTTGAAGAGCTTTGATGGCCTGATCGGTAGGTATTTCAGAAGACATTCTATGCTGAAATAAACAACGAAGAAGATGAGAAACCTGTAATGGTACCTGTAATGAGGTGCATGATAATGGAATGCGTATGAAATGATTTCAAAGACTTTGGGAGATTCAAATTTGTAAAAAAAAATAAAACACACTTTATTAGATTAAACTTGTAACAATGTTTAACAATGTCTTCAAGGCGTTACAAAAGAAATAAACTGAAAAGAAAATCTAAAATAGAAACAATAAAAGACATCAAAAATCCCATGGTCGTTTTCCCTTCATGCTGACATAATCATTGATTGTCCTCTCATTCTCAAGTTGCCTCGTGAGCTTCAAGATCTTCCTTTCCTGCTCATGATACTTCTCCCGGTATGTATCCCTTTCTTCCTTTAACTGGATCCAAGATCTCTTTAATGCCACAAGGTCAGTAGGCATATAGGGATAGAGGACTGTATAAGGAACACCTTCTTCATTAGTATGCTCCACAACCATCGGTAAAACAACTTCATAAGGCATCCCCAGCTTTTGAGCACGGGCTCGAACCCAATGGAGATAAGGTTGAATAGGGAGAGAAGTCTTTGGTCCTAGATCGTGAGGGCCAGACCTGTTCACCATGCCCGTATAAACCTTCGGCGATGCTCATCAACGTCCCCCTTGTAGTCAAAGACAATATTTGTAAGAAGCAGCTCATAAGGACCGTCTCTCCGAGCGCGACCAAACTGTCATAAAGCCAAGCAAGGACTGTAGGTTATTCACCCTCTAATTCCAAGCAACGGGACATTAGGGTATTCCCCATATCGATCAATGACAACTACTCTTTCCATATCCTTAGAACTCCAAAGAATGTCCGTATGGGCAAGGGACATGATTCTGTAATCCCAACCTAACCGTTCTTCATTCTTCAATACAGACTTGGGGAGGTGCGAAATAAACCACCTCGCCAGCAGCAGCGTGCAACACATGAGAGTCCCCCTTCTTCGCACAGTACGAGTATAGAGAGCATGTAAAATATCACCCAGAAGAGTAGGCATTGGATTACGAGACAAGAAGATCTTGACCGCATTCACATCTATGAAGGAATCTGGATTCAGGAAAAGAACTAAGCCGTAGATGAGGAGAGCCAAGATATGTTCGAAAGCCTGAAAGTCCAAATTATCCCAGAACAGTTGAGCTTGATCCATCAGAAACTTAGCCAAGAAACCTTTAACCCCACTACGTGTCTCCCAGTTGGATACTACATCAGCCCTTTTAGATTAAAGGCTGAAGCAATGTCCTCGGGTCTAGAAACCTCTTCTAAACCTGTGAAGGGCGTCTGCTCGAGAATGGATATGCCCGGTAAGTAAGCAAACTCCTCCAAAGTGAAAACTAGTTGATAATCCGGGAAGGTGAAACAACGATGCACCAAATCGAAGAACTGGAAGAGCACGCTCATCATCTGCTCATCCAACTTTGAAGTGACTAAACTAAGGAGCTGACCATGTCTTCTAACGAATGAAGAAGTATCAGGAACTTTTGAGACTAACTCTATGAGTTGAGCAGGTATTTTCATGAAGTTATCTCGAATGGTGTTTCTGCGTACGGAAGCCATAATCTGCAAAATAGAACAAAGATAAATCCCCTTGGTGTTTGAAATGGTTAGCATAATGAAGTATGCATGCTATGTTATGATGCATGATGTCATGATAAAACACACAACAGGTATAGCAGGTAACACACATGGTAAAGGCAAACAAGTCACACAAGAGCCCTTAAGTTTCAGGCTTGCATGGGGTCTAGGTATTACCCTCTTGAAGTTCAGTTGGTTTCAACCTGTCCTAATAATAGTAACCGGGTTCTAGAGGTTCTCAATATCACTGACCATCCTCCATCGGTCATGGTTTCAGCTCATGCAATCTTTTCTTGCGGCCAGAACTATCTCGAGAGTATGGTCTCAATGAGTGTAGTATCGAGTATCAACCAGTTCTCAGCTTTACACCGAGGCCAGCTATCTCACTACTTCCTATGGCCAAGTTGGTCAATTATAGGTTCTAAGGTCAGTTGATGCTTAACGACACACATAACAACCCTGTATTCTCCTCGTTTCTCCACAAGGGATACCAGTACCAACCAATGTGCCACATCAATGTAGCTACTGCTTCAACCGTATCGGTCTACGCCGTATAGTTCCCTCACAGTTTATTGCTACTTACCTAAAAGGTGTCCCCCAAATCTGGGTTAGTATCTATAGTAACTCCAATACAAAGCCCTCAAAAGTAAAGCAATCAAATCAAACAATAGAAGCAAATATGATGAACTAATCCTAAGGTATACCCCACTTATTACTCCCCAGCAGAGTCGCCAGTTCTGTGATACGGTGGCTAGAACCGGAACTGTTTGAATGCTGGTTTGCGTTTGTGTTCGCAAAATGTTGCGGTAAGCAAGACTCACCACCGACTTTTATTTTATCCAACTGGAAAGGAAAAAAAGCGCAGAAAAATTCCTTTTTCGAGATTTTGAGTACGGGGGGTAGATTGTAGAAAGGGAGGGTATTAGAACCCTTTCTATCCGTGGTTTTCCACGGGCTCTTAGGTACTTGCTCATCATTTTTAAAATTGCTTCGTGTTTGTGTGTTTGAAAAGTTTTTGTTTTACTTCGATTTAACCCTTGCTTCTGTCTTCAAGAGTGTTACGAAGTTGTTTTTGAAAGCTTTGTTTGAAAAGGAGTGTAAGTGTGAAAAAGTTTGTTTGTATTGAGCAAGTACCTACTAGCATCTACCTACTCGAAAAAAGAATTGTTCTATGTTCGTTTCCTTTAGATAGTGCTATCCTACTATTAGTGAGTAGGTAGCATCATCGTTGGAGTTTTAAGGGTCAATTTGAAAGGGACGTACGATCACTGAAGCAATGTTAGGACGTCTTAGTAACAACTCTAATGTCTTAAGATCGTATTCGAGGCAACAATTCCGAGGTAACCTTTCCGAGGCAACTTTGATCTTTGAGAAAAAAGAGCGACCACTAAAATACCCTATACTTAATGATCGTTTACCGAAGGCAACCGAAGTGAGAGTATACCCTAGGAGTGCGCATGTGCGAGTGATTTAATTTCAAGTTTATTATCTTTGCACATTTAGGGTTTGTTAACCGTTTTAAAGTTTATGTACATTCTTGTCATGCATCCCTAATATTCATACATCTAACAGTTAATATTTTGCGGAAATTAAAATGCGGAAAGTAAAGCTACGCTATTACAAGGCTTTGGGTATTAATTACATAGCCAAAAACAACCCATAAAAAACGATAAATGAAAGTAAAGGTCCTAATTAATCTATTACATCCCATGAGCAATTACATCAATATTATGAAAATAAATAAATGCGCGACGAATAAAGAACGAAGGGAAATTAGGGTTTTGACCCCGTCTAACCTAATTAAGAGAAAAAAATTATTTTTTTGATTTTTTTTGATTATTTTTAAGAAAAAGAATAAGGTTTTTAAATTAAATACAAATCTAATTAGTAATTAAATTAATTTAAAGAAAATAATTTAGATGACCTATTTTTTTGTATTTTTGGTTATTTTTAAGAAAAAGAAAATAGAATTTAAATTAAACAAAACCCTTATTTCTAACTTGTTTTAATTTATTTACAAAATAATTAAAGTTACTCTAAAATTAAATAAACTAACTAAATTAATTTTTGTATAAAAAATAAATTCTAAATCTAATTGGATGAAAATATTATTTTTGTAATTTTATTAAAAAAGAATTAATTTTTATGTTAGTAAAAATAAATAAATTAAATATAGAAATATAAAAAGAAAAGGAAAAAGAAATTGGGCCTGAGAATCAACAAATTGGGGGGTGTGAACAACAATTTTGGGCCCAAGATCAAAGGTCCACATTTGACTTCCTGGATTCCATGCTATGCGTTGACTGAGATGTGTGATGGTCCTTCATGTGATGGCCTTTAGATCTGGCCATCTGGAGATCCAATGGTGGAACCTTGAGGTCACATGGTGTTCTCCCTGCCTTGTAGGATATGGAATCTGTAAATAAATTTCAAGAAAAATGGAAAATGTTGGAGGCAGGGGTCAAACCTCTGACCTCATGCTCTCTAATGCCTTAACGCTTCCTTGGCCACCACTGGGCCACTTGGTTCAGTTGGTTATTATATGAAACAAAAAATAATAAAATACATAAAGCAAATCTGACTACCAAACACGCGCCCAATTTCAAACAGGCAAATAGGATGATGCCACACGTGTCATCTTCTTCCTCTTTTCCGTTGGTAAAAGTCAGAGACTTTTACCTACGGATAAATGTCCATCACTACAACCCTGCACATTGCAAAATCATATACAGGAATCATAAATGAATTCTAATGTTGTGGATTGATTCGTCTTGGCCAGCTGAGCATCATGGTGCCCTTCTTGTGGACCAATTTTGCCTGTGTAAAAAGATCCTAAAACGAGACCAAGAACCCTAGCAATGGTGAATTCTGATATAGTCCAAAAAAATGAAATTAAATGTTATAGATAGCTTGCAAATTCTTCAAGGAACAAGAATATGTAAGTATTTCATGCTATCAATGCCAAAATCATGTAATTCGATTTCAAGAAAAGCTCAAAGTCGTGGATTACTTACATTGGGTTTCAGCGTAGAAAAATCCTTGTTCTTGATTGGTATAGGTTCCTTGAGTCCTCCGGAAGCGAAATGGATACTTGGAAAGGTTTGAAAGCACCTGCAAATACGAAAACATATCACCTCTTTCTTTTATTTTTTCCAAGTTTGGTTCTGCCTTTGTGCGCCTCTAATCCTTGTTCTTTTTGGCTGCAAATGTTCACTATATACCATTGATTGAATTAGGGTTGAAAAAGTGTTCTCAATCTCTATCAATTATGGCTTTTGATCTTGATTTGATTCACTTGAAAATCTTTCCAAAATAGGCCAAAATCAATCTTTTTGTGCCCACCTATGCCTTGCACAAATTGATTCACTTTCTAGCTAGATATAGGACCTGAAATATGCACAAGATCTTGAAGTTTCAATGATTTGGATTTTTTCATGATTTGTTTTGATTTAAATTGATTTAATTGCAATAAAAAAATCAAAATAAATAGCAAAAATAAGATATAGACAAATGGAAAGAGCTAGGGCTCATGGACCATGCTACCAACTCAAAACAAGTGCAAAAAGTTAGGCCCATTTAGCAAGAATTGCAATTTGAGGCACTTTTGACTTTTGGCAATTTTGCAAAAAAGGTTAACTTCACCAACGCATAACTTCCTCAATTTTGACTCTTTGAAGGTGTTCTTGGACTTTTTAGAAATCTTGAGATGTCCTATAAGAAACCCTTTTGGTATCATCTCCATTTGGTATTCCATTTTCATGTATGAAGCTTTGACAAAAAAAGGTGTTTTTGTTGACTTTTCAAAATGACCTATAATGTCCAAATTCATAACTTCTTGTGAGTGCATATTTTGAACTTGGGAGATGAAGATGAATTGTAGGGAATTGAATCCTATTTAAAATGAGCTTTGGATAGGTCATTTCTCATAAAGTATGAGAAAGTTATGCTTGGTCAAAGTTGAGTTGACTTTTCCTACAAAACCCTAATTTAGCAACTTTTGGGTTTTGATGAATTGTGAGAAATCCTTAATAAATCATGATCAACCCTTGATCAAATGATGAATAATTCTTAAAAATGAGTATGTTGACCAAAAATCTTGAAGTTTGACTGTATGTGGGGCACAGTTGACTTTTGCACTAGCACATTCGATTTTCAGGCCTTTGAGCATTTGACTGAGCAAACTTTCTCTGTAGGGCTTGAAACTTGACATGGATGATCCTGAGAACATATAAGGACAATATTGAGCATTTTGGATCCCTTGGACTAAAGTATCTTGATGCAACATGGAACCCCAATTTGAGGTAGACTGCTTTAGGAGAGAGTTTGTCTGGTCAACCCTTGGACTTGCTTGAGCAATTTGAGGACCTCACTTGAAATGTATTGAGAAATATGGGAGGGAAAATTTTGGGGTACAACAGCTGCCCCTGTTCAATCTTCTTAAACCTGAGGATGTAGATTGGCTTATCTGCCTTTCGTAATCTGAAGGTGGAAGATGATTGAACACTAGAGTGCCCAGAAATTTGCACTCGCATGAAGTGGTACTTGTCTTGTGATGTCGGGAATGGGCTTACAGACGCCATTTGGAAATTAATGTTGGAAGATGGGCTTAAATATGCCATCAGAGGAAGTTTCGATCGCCTAAGATATTCCTTAGCGAGAGCTTGCATACCTGTTGTTGAGGAAGATTCCACTGGGGAATGTCGGTCTCTGTCTTGAGAGAAAGTTGAATTTTAGGAGCTTCGGTCGTCCATTATTATATTGGGGAATTATCTCTTGGTTGAAGAGGTGAAAATGTACTACTATCTGGTCGTAATCCAGGCTTCATAGTCATAAGATCGACCGCTATCTGGTTGTAATCCAGACTTTACAGTGACTTACTAGGGATATGAGATTAAACTTACTATCCAGTCGTAATCCAGGCTTCGCAATTTCTCAATTTTTATCTGGTCGTAATCCAGGCTTCAGAAGGAATTCAGTTGTTATCCGGTCATATCCGGGCTTTAACTTGACTTTAGGGCACACTAATATCCGATCGACTCCGGGCTTCTTAGTAATTGTCCAGGTAAAATTGCTATTTGGTCGAAACCCAAGCTTCACAATGTCTTGTACTTCTATCTGGTCGTAATCCAGGCTTCACGATGTTTCATACCATTATCTGGTCGAATCCAGGCTTCATGGTGTCTTGTACTACCATCTGGTCGAATCCAGGCTTCACAATACCTCACTTCTTATCTGGTTGAAATCCAGGCTTCGGAAGAAATCAAGTGGTTATCCAGTCGCATCCGGGCTTCCATTTGATTTTAAGGCCTACTAATATCCGGTCGACTCCGGGCTTCATAGTAATTTGCCGGGTGAACTGCTATTTGGTCGAAATCTAAGATTCGCAGTGTCCCTTACTATTATCTGGTCGTAATCCCAGGCTTCAGTGTCTTTACCGCTATCTGGTTGTAATCCAGGCTTCACGATGTAATATACCATTATCTGGTCGAATCTAGGCTTCATGGCGTTCAGAGAAATCAAGATACTATCTGGTCGAACCCGGGCTTCATAAATTGCATTAAAGATATACCACTATATAGTCGAATCCAGGCTTCGTAGTATTCTTGGCTGCTATCTGGTCGTAATCCAGGCTTCAAAATGTCTTCTACCATTATCTGGTCGAGTCCAGGCTTCATGGTGTCTTGTATTGTTATCTGGTCGTAATCCAGGCTTCACAATAACTTGCTGAGCTATTATCCGGTCGAATCCGGGCTTCACGGCTTGTGTTTATGATATGACACTATCTGGTCGAATCCAGGCTTCGTGGCGTCTCGTACTGCTATCTGGTCGTAATCCAGGCTTCACAGTAACTTGTTGGGGATTAAACTACTATTTGGTCGAATCCGGGCTTCATAGTTTACTTTTAAGAGATACCACTATCTGGTCGTAATCCAGGCTTCGCGATATTCTTATACTGTTATCCGGTTGTTCTCCGGGCTTCATAATATGATGGAGTAATCAAGATACTATCAGGTCGTACCCGGGCTTCATAGCTTTAACTTTGTAAGAATTTGATTGTATCTTTTCCTGAAACGTAAAGGGTTAGCCGTATGTAATGTCATGATGCATGACATGTATCGAGCAGTGATGTTCTCAAAATAAATGAGATTGTGTTATATGATGCATATGCGTATGCCATGATATATGGAAATGCAAATGTCTTTATGATGTTCTCTAGTTGGGGAAAATAAATCCCGGTCTGCTGCTGGAGAATATGAAGAGTTTCGCTCGCTGGGGATAACGACCGAAGATGATTGGGAGAATAATCCTGCTGGAGAATACATTGGTGAGAGAATGACTCTGTGGGGAAAAGATACTCTGTTAGAAGATAACCTCAGTTGTGGATAAATTACCGTTGCTGGCAATGATGAACTCCATCGGGGATAAACTTTCTGTTTGTGGGAGAAATAAACTCCACTGGGGATGGTCATCCATTGTTGGTGAAAGATGAACTCTACTTGGGGAGAATCTTACCGACTCATTTGCGATTGCGAACCTCAGCTGGGGAGAGTTGTGTCCTATTCGGGAAAGCTAACATAACTGTCTTTTTCTTACTCTGCGGGGAGTGTATATACTTTTAGTCATTTTATCCAGCTGGGTCTATCCCTGTACCTGGTGAACAGAGCAGCTGTAAGGCCTGGACATTTCTCATTTGCCCCTGTTTATGAAATTATGAGTAATCATCTTTTGTTTCGCACGTAAATATTTATGACCAATAATTATTGTCAAATGCATATATCAAAAATGAACCATTGGACGGTCTTGCAAAACAAAACATAAAAAAGAAAAATAATTTGAAATTTCTTTGTGAAAATGAATTGTATTGATTTTTGAAGTTAGCCTGTAACAGACATTTTGTACAAGAGGCCGACGTCCTAGTAAGAGAACACCTCCGAAGGATAGAAATTATATAATTTTGTGAAAAATAAAGAAAAAACAGCTATGTGAACAATCCCACTGGGTTCCAACTCTGCTATTGCCTTTATATCTTAGAGAGTCTCATCACTTTGCTACTTGGTTGAAAGTAGATCAGATTCATTGGCACCATCCGAGCTTGATAGTTGATACTGAAGTCTGGTTGCAAGATGATCCAATGAGACATAGTGTTACGCTTTAATCCCTAATTTTTGCCTGGACCACCCTTTCAGGTTTTCAGTCCACTGGGATACCCTTTTTTGCCCAAGTCGCCTTTTCAGGTTTTCGACTTGCCGGGTGTACAGTTTTTTCATTTTCATCCCTTACTCTTGCCCGAATCCTTTTGGTTCGCCGCGAAACCCTTATTTTTGCCTAGGCCAGTCGACCTAGCGGGTCTTTGATTATGCGTAGTATTTTTTCACTATGTCTGCATTGACGGGGTGAGGAAGGTCGTCACCATCCATGGTGGTTAGAATCATAGCTCCTCCTGAGAAAATGTTCTTAACCACAAATGGCCCTCCGTATGTAGGGGTCCATTTTCCCCTGGGATCACCTTAAGGCAGTATAATATGTTTGATCACCAGATCCCCGACTTGATACTCTTGTAGTCTAACTTTCTTGTTAAATGCCTTGATCATTCGCTTTTGATACGTCTGACGATGACAAATAGCAGTGAGTCTCTTCTCATCGATTAAGTTCAGTTGATCAAGCAGGGTCTGGATCTAATCATCCTCGTTCAAACCTGCATCCTTCATAATCCGAAGAAAGGGTATCTGGACTTCAATGGGAAGGACTGCCTCCATGCCATACAACAAGGAATAGGGTGTTTCCCCTGTTGATGTCCGGGCTGAGGTACGGTACCCATGAAGAGCGAATGGTAACATCTCATGCCAGTCTTTGTAGGTCACCGTCATCTTTTGCACAATCTTGTTGATGTTCTTATTAGCTGCTTCAACAGCCCCATTCATCTTCGACCAGTAAGGAGAAAAGTTGTGATGATGTATCTTAAACTGTTTGCAGAGTTCGGTGATCATCGTATTGTTGAGATTTGTACCATTGTCCGTAATGATCCTCTGTGGTACACTGTATCGACAAATCAAAAGTCAATTACTGTGTAATAAAAGAAACGGGCACGAAGTCCTTCGCCGTCCAGTTGTTCAAGCCACCGTTGGTAGTTGGGTAGATCCAGATGTCGAACTCTGACTCTTCTTCATCATCTCCAATTGCTTTGACTCCCGAGTCATGTTTTGGCATAGGAGTAGTTATGACGTTGGGCTTCTCCAGAGCGTCAAACTCGATTTCTTTAGCTTCAATCAAATCTTGCACCTTATTCTTCAAAGCCCAACAGTTGTTCGTATCATGACGCGGGCTATCAGAGTGATAGGCACAGCGGGGGTTTGGATTATACAGCGGAGATGTGGTGTTAGGATTCTTTGGGGCTTCCCTCTGAGTTACCAGATTGGTCTTTAAAAATTGTGGTAGAATTTGTGACAAGGTCATATTAAGCTGAGTATACTGTCTCTGCGACCTCTCCATTCTTTGCCGATTGTTGCATTGTGGGGCAACGGTGGGCCTTGATATTACTACCGCATTTACTGCTTGGTGGCGCTCAAGTCTGCTTTGGCTCTTCGAGCCGTAAACTGCACTAGCTTCTTTCTTGAAAGGCTTATTTTCTGTACTTGATGAAGCACCTTTATGTATCTTACCACTTCGGATACCAGACTCTACTCTCTCCCCAGTCATAATCAATTCAGTAAACCCAGATGATGAACTACCGATAAGATGATTGAAAAATGGACCAAACAAGGTCCCCAAAAACATATCAACCAGCTCCATATCAGACAGAGGGGGTTGGACTCTTCCAGCCAGATCTCTCCACTTCTAAGCATAGTCCTTAAAGCCTTCGCTTGCACCCATGGACATACTCTGAAGCTGAGTACGAGTGGGAGCAAGGTCGGTATTATACTGGTACTACTTATAGAAAGCAGCAGCAAGGTCCTCTCAGTTGCGGACACTAGCTCCTTCCAATTGATAAAACCATTCAAGCTGAGTCCCTGATAGACTATCTTGAAAGAAATGCACCCATAGATTCCTATCAGCAGTGTAAGGTTGAATCTTTCTGATGTATGAGCGGAGATGGAGTTTTGGACACGACACTCCATCGTACTTAGCAAAGACCGGAGCTTTAAACTTGTGAGGAATCACCACCCCAGATGCTAGTCCCAAATCCCCGAAATCCAGACCAGGGACCTTCTGAATCTCCATAGCACTTAGATGGTCTTCAAGTTGTTTGTACCTATCCTCAACAGGAGGGTACTGTTCATCATCAAAATTAGTATCATTATCAGAGACCACAAGACTAGGACCCTTTCCTTCCTCTTGATTCTCTCTTCCCCCAGATGAATGAGACAGATCAGCTTCGTGTCGTAACCTATTCCCAAATCTGTGACCCATATTCAGCAGAACCACCTTCTTCTTCTCCTTCAAGATGAGAGTCTTCAAATCCTGTTGTCCTTTAGCCAAGTTCAAGAACATCTCCTGGAATTAAGCATTCTATGCTTGAAGAGCTTTGATGGCCTGATCGGTAGGTATTTCAAAAGACATTTTGTGCTGAAATAAATAGTGAAGAAGATGAGAAACCTGTAATGGTACCTGTAATGAGGTGCATGATAATGGAATGCATATGAAATGATTTCAAAGACTTTGGGAGATTCAAATTTGTAAAACAAAATAAAAAACACTTTATTAGATTAAACTTGTAACAATGTTTAACAATGCCTTCAAGGCGTTACAAAATAAATAAACTGAAAAGCAAATCTAAACTAGAAACAATAAAAGACATCAGAAATCCCATGGTCGTTTTCCCTTCGTGCTGACATAATCATTGATTATCCTCTAATTCTCAAGTTGCCTCGTGAGCTTCAAGATCTTCCTTTCCTGCTCATGATACTTCTCCCGGTATGTATCCCTTTCTTCCTTTAACTGGATCCAAGATCTCTTCAATGCCCCAAGGTCAGTAGGCATATAGGGATACCGTAATGTATAGGAAAACCTTCTTCATTAGTATGCTCCACAACCATCGGTAAAACAGCTTCATAAGGCATCCCCAACTTTTGAGCACGAGCTCAAACCCACTGGAGATAAGGTTGCATAGGGAGATAAGTCTTTGGTCCTAGCTCGTGAGGGTCAGACCTGTTCACCATGCCCCAGGCCCGTATAAACCTTCGGAGATGCTCATCAACGTCCCCTTTTGTAGTCAAAGAAAATATCTGTAAGAAGTAGCTCATGAGGACCGTCTCTCCGAGCATGACCAAACTGTCGTAAAGCCAAGCAAGGAATGTAGGTTATTCCCCCTCTAATTCCAAGCAACGGGACATTAGGGTATTCCCCACATCGATCAATGACAGCTACTCTTTCCATATCCTTAGAACTCCAAAGAATGTCTGTATGGGCAAGGGACATGATTTTGTAAGCCCAACCTAACCCTTCTTCATTCTTCAATACAGACTTGGGGAGGTGCGAAATAAACCACCTCGCCAGCAGCGGCATGCAACACATGAGAGTCCCCCTTCTTCGCACAGTACGAGTATAGAGAGCATGCAAAATATCACCCAAAAGAGTAGGCACTGGATTACGAGACAAGAAGATCTTGACCGCATTCACATCTATGAAGGAATCTGGATTCGGGAAAAGAACCAAGCCGTAGATGAGGAGAGCCAAGATGTCTTCGAAAGCCTGAAAGTCCAAATTATCCTAGAACAGTTGAGCTTGATCTATCAGAAACTTAGCCAAGAAACCTTTAACCCCGCTCCGTGTCTTCCAGTTAGATACTACATCAGCCCTTTTTAGATGTAAGGCTTAAGCAATTTCCTCGGGTCTAGAAACCTCTTCTAAACTTGTGAAGGGAGTCTGCTCGAGAATGGATATGCCCAGTAAGTAAGAAAACTCCTCCAAAGTGGGAACTAGCTGATAATCCGGGAAGGTGAAACAATGATGCACCAGATCGAAGAACTGGAAGAGCATGCTCATCATCTTCTCATCCAACTTTGAAGTGACCAAACTAAGGAGTTGACCATGTGTTTTAACGAATGAAGAAGTATCAGGAACTTTTGAGACTAACTCTCCGAGTTGAGCATGTATTTGCAACTCGAATGGTGTTTCTGCATACGGAAGCCATAATCTGCAAAACAGAACAAAGATAAATCCCCTCGATCTTTGAAATGGTTAGCATAATGAAGTATGCATGCTATGTTACGATGCATGATGTCATGATAAAATACACAACAGGTATAGCAGGTAACACACATGGTAAAGGCAAACAAGTCACACAAGAGCCCTTAAGTTTCACGCTTGCATGGGGTCTAGGTATTACCCTCTTGAAGTTCAGTTGGTTTCAACCTGTCCTAATAATAGTAACCGGGTTCTAGAGGTTCTCAATATCACTTACCATCCTCCATCGGTCATGGTTTCAGCTCACACAATCTTTTCTTGCGGCCGAAACTATCTCGAGAGTATGGTCTCAATGAGTGTAGTATCGAGTATCAACCAGTTCTCAGCTTTACACCGAGGCCGGCTATCTCACTACTTCCTATGGCCAAATTGGTCAATTATAGGTTCTAAGGTCAGTTGATGCTTAACGACACACATAGCAGCCCCGTATTCTCCTTGTTTCTCCACAAGGGATACCGGTACCAACCAATGTGCCACATCAACGTAGCTCCTGCTTCAACCGTATCGGTCTACGCTGTATAGTTCCCTCACAGTTTATTGCTACTTACCTAAAAGGTGTCCCCCAGATCCGGGTTATGATCTATAGTAACTCCAATACAAAGCCCTCAAAAGTAAAGCAATCAAATCAAACAATAGAAGCAAATTTAATGAACTAATCCTAAGGTATACCCCACTTATTACTCCCGAGCAGAGTCGCCAGTTCTGTGATACGGTGGCCAGAATCGGAACTGTTTGAATGCTGGTTTGCATTTTGCATTTGTGTTTGCAAAATGTCGCGGTAAGCAAGAGACGCCATCGACTTTTATTTTAACCAACTGGAAAGGAAAAAAAGCGCAGAAAAATTCCTTTTTCGAGATTTTGAGTATGGGGGGTAGATTATAGAAAGGGAAGGTATTAGCACCCTTTCTATCAGTGGTTTTCCACGGGCTCTTAGGTACTTTCTCATCATTTTTAAAATTGCTTCGTGTTTGTGTGTTTGAAAAGTTTTTGTTTTACTTCGATTTAACCCTTGCTTCTGTCTTCAAGAGTGTTACGAAGTTGTTTTTGAAAGCTTTGTTTGAAAAGGAGTGTAAGTGTGAAAAAGTTTGGTTGTATTGAGCAAGTACCTACTAGCATCTACCTACTCGAAAAAATAATTGTTCTATGTTCGTTTCCTTTAGATAGCGCTATCCTACTATTAGTGAGTAGGTAGCACCATCGTTGGAGTTTTAAGAGTCAATTCTAAAGGAACGTACGATCATTGAAGCAATGTTAGGACGTCTTAGTAACAACTCTAATGTCTTAAGATCGTATTCGAGGCAACAATTCCGAGGCAACTTTGATCTTTGAGACAAAAGAGCGACCACTAAAATACCATATACTTAATGATCGTTTACCGAAGGTAACCGAAGTGAGAGTATACCCTAGGAGTGCGCATGTGCGAGTGATTTAATTTCAAGTTTATTATCTTTGCACATTTAGGGTTTGCTAACCGTTTTAAATTTTATGTACATTCTTGTCATGCATCCCTAATATTCATACATCTAACAGTTAATATTTTGCGGAAATTAAAACGCGGAAAGTAAAGCTACGCTATTACAAGGCTTCGGGTATTAATTTTATAGACAAAAACAACCCATAAAACTACGATAAATGAAAGTAAAGGTCCTAATTAATCTATTATATCCCATGAGCAATTACATCAATATTATGAAAATAAATAAATTCGCGACGAATAAAGAACGAAGGGAAATTAGTGTTTTGACCCCGTCTAACCTAATGAAGAGAAAAAATTATTTTTGTGATTGTTTTTTATTATTTTTAAGAAAAAGAATAAGGTTTTTAAATTAAATACATATCTAATTAGTAATTAAATTAATTTAAAGAAAATAATTTACATGACCTATTTTTTTGTATTTTTGGTTATTTTTAAGAAAAAGAAAATAGAATTTAAATTAAACAAAACCCTAACTTCTAACTTGTTTTAATTTATTTACAAAATAATTAAAGTTACTCTAAAATTAAATAAACTAACTAAATTAATTTTTGTATAAAAAATAAATTCTAAATCTAATTGGATGAAAATATTATTTTTGTGATTTTATTAAAAAAGAATTAATTTTTATGTTAGTAAAAATAAATAAGTAAATTAAATATAGAAATATAAAAAGAAAAGGAAAAATAAATTGGGCCTGAGAATCAGCAAATTGGGGGGTGTGAACAGCAATTCTGAGCCCAAGATCAAAGGTCCACGTTTGACTTCCTGGATTCCATGCTATGAGTTGACTGAGATGTGTGATGGTCCTTCATATGATGGCCTTTAGATCTGGCCATCTGGAGATCCAATGGTGGAACCTTGAGGTCACATGGTGTTCTCCCTGCCTTGTAGGATATGGAATCTGTAAAGAAATTTCAAGAAAAATGGCAAATGTTGGAGGCAGGTGTCGAACCCCTGACCTCATGCCCTCTAATGACTTAACGCTTCCTTGGCCACCACTGGGCCACTTGGTTCAGTTGGTTATTATATGAAACAAAAAATAATAAAATACATAAAGCGAATCTGAACACGCGCCCAATTTCAAACAGGAGAATAGGATGATGCCACGCGTGTCATCTTCTTCCTCTCTCCGTTGGTAAAAGTCATAGACTTTTACCTATGGACAAATGTCCGTCACTACAACCCTGCACATTGCAAAATCATATACAGGCATGATAAATGAATTCTAATGTTGTGGGTTGATTCGTCTTGGCCAGCTGAGCATCATGGTGCCCTTCTTGTGGACCAATTTTGCATGTGTAAAAAGATCCTAAAACGAGACCAAGAACCCTAGCAATGGTGAATTCTGATATAGTCCACAAAAATGCAATTAAATGTTATAGATATCTTGCAAATGCTTCAAGGAACAAGAATATGTAAGTATTTCATGCTATCAATGCCAAAATCATGTAATTTGATTTCAAGAAAAGTTCAAAGTCGTGGATTACTTACATTGGGTTTTAGCGCAGAAAAATCCTTGTTCTTGATTGGTATAGGTTCCTTGAGTCCTCAGGAAGCGAAAGGGATACTTGGAAAGATTTGAAAGCACCTGCAAATACGAAAACATATCACCTCATTCTTTTATTTTTTCCAAGTTTGGTTCTGCCTTTGTGCGCCTCTAAACCTTGTTCTTTTTGGCTGCAAATGTTCACTATATACCACTGATTGAATTAGGGTTGCAAAAGTGTTCTCAATCTCTATAAATTATGGCTTTTGATCTTAATTTGATTCACTTGAAAATCTTTCCAAAATAGGCCAAAATCAATCTTTTTGTGCCCACCTATGCCTTGCACGAATTGATTCACTTGCTAGCTGGATATAGGACCTGAAATATGCACAAGATCTTGAAGTTTCAATGATTTGGATTTTTTCATGATTTGTTTTGATTTAAATTGATTTAATTGCAATAAAAAAATCAAAATAAATAGCAAAAATAAGATAAAGAAAAATGGGAATAGCTAGGGCTTGAGGACCATGCTACCAACTCAAAACAAGTGCAAAAAGTTAGGCCCATTTAGCAAAAATTGCAATTTGAGGCACTTTTGACTTTTGGCAATTTTGCAAAAAAGGTCAACTTCACCAATGCATAACATCCTCAATTTTGACTCTTTGAAGGTGTTATTTGAATTTTTAGAAATCTTGAGATGTCCTATAAGCAACCCTTTTGGTCTCATCTCAATTTGGTATTCCATGTTCATGTATGAAGCTTTGACAAAAAATGTGTTTTTGTTGACTTTTCAAAATGACCTATAATGTCCAAAATCATAATTTCTTGTGAGTGCATATTTTGAACTTTGGATATGAAGATGAATGGTAGGGAATTTAATCCTCTTCAAAATGAGCTTTGGATGGGTCATTTCGCATAAAGTATGAGAAAGTTATGCTTGGTCAAAGTTGAGTTGACTTTTCCTGCAAAACCCTAATTTAGCAACTTTTGGGTTTTGATGAATTGTGAGAAATCCTTGATGAATCATGATAAAACCTTGTTCAAATTATGAATAATAATTCAAAATGAGGATGTTGACCAAAAATCTTGAAGTTTGACTGTATGTGGGCCATAGTTGACTTTTGCCCTAGCAAAGTCGATTTTCAGGCCTTTGAGCAATTGACTGAGCAAACTTTCTCTGTAGGGCTTGAAAATTGACATGGATGATCTTGAGAACATATTAGGACAATATTGAACATTTGGGATCCCTTGGACTCAAGTATCTTGATGCAACATGGAACCCTAATTTGAGGTAGACTGCCTTAGGAGAGAGTTTGTCTGGTCAACCCTTGGACTTCCTTGAGCAATTTGAGGACCTCACTTGAAATGTATTGAGAAATATGGGAGGGCAAATTTTGGGGTACAACAGCTACCCCTTTTCAATCTTCTTAAACCTGAGGATGTAGATTGACTTATCTGCCTTTCATAATCTGAAGGTGGAAGATGATTGAACACTAGAGTGCCCAGAAATTTGCACTCGCATGAAGTGGTACTTGTCTTGTGATGTCAGGAATGGGCTTACAGATTCCATTTGGAAATTAATGTTGGAAGATGGGCTTAAAGATTCCATCAGAGGAAGTGTCGATCGCCTAATAGATTCCTTAGCGAGAACTTGCATACCTGTTATTGAGGAAGATTCCGCTGGGGAATGTCGGTCTCTGTCTTGAGAGAAAGTTGAATTTTAGGAGCTTCGATCGTCCGTTATTCTACTGGGGAATCGTCTCTTGGTTTAAGAGGTGAAAATGTACTACTATCTGGTCATAATCCAAGCTTCATAGTGATAAGATCGACTGCTATCTGGTTGTAATCCAAGCTTTACAGTGACTTACTGGGGAGATGAGATTAAACTTGCTATCCGGTTGTAATCCAGGCTTCGCAATTTCTCAATTCTTATCTGGTCGTAATCCAGGCTTCAGAAGGAATTCAGTTGTTATCCGGTCGCATTCGGGCTTTAACTTGACTTTAGGGCACACTAATATCTGGTCGACTCCGGGCTTCTTAGTAATTGTCCAGGTAAAATTGCTATTTGGTCGAAATCCAAGCTTCGCAATGTCTTGTACCACTAACTGGTCGTAATCCAGGCTTCACGATGTTTCATACCATTATCTGGTCGAATCCAGGATTCATGGTGTCTTGTACTGCTATCTGATCAAATCCAGGCTTCACAATACCTCACTTCTTATCTGGTCGAAATCCAGGCTTCGAAAGAAATCAAGTGGTTATCCAGTCGCATCCGGGCTTCCATTTGATTTTAAGGCCTACTAATATCCGGTCGACTCCGGGCTTCATAGTAATTTGCCGAGTGAACTGCTATTTTGTCAAAATCCAAGCTTTGTAGTGTCCCTTACTGTTATCTGGTCGTAATCCCAGGCTTCAGTGTCTTTACCGCTATTTGGTCGTAATCCAGGCTTCACGATGTAATATACCATTATCTGGTCGAATCCAGGCTTCATGGCGTTTAGAGAAATCAAGATACTATCCGGTCGAACCCGAGCTTCATAACTTGCATTAAAGATATACCACTATCTGGTCGAATCCAGGCTTCGTAGTATTCTTGGCTGCTATCTGGTCATAATCTAGGCTTCACAACGTCTTCTACCATTATCTGGTCGAGTCCAGGCTTCATGGTGTCTTGTATTGTTATCTGGTCGTAATCCAGGCTTAACAATAACTTGTTGAGCTATTATCTGGTCGAACTCGGGCTTCACGGCTTGTGTTTATGATATGCCACTATCTGGTCAAATCCAGGCTTCATGGCGTCTTGTACTGCTATTTGGTCGTAATCCAGGCTTCACAGTAACTTGCTGGGGATTAAACTACTATCTGGTCGAATCCGGGCTTCATAGTTTGCTTTTAAGAGATACCACTATCTGGTCGTAATCCAGGCTTCGCGATATTCTGATACTATTATCCGGTTGTTCTCCGGGCTTCACAATATGATGGAGTAATCAAGATACTATCCGGTCGTACCCGGGCTTCATAGCTTGAACTTTGTGAGAATTTGATTGTATCTTTTCCTGAAACATAAAGGGTTAGCCGTATGTAATGTCATGATGCATGACATGTATCGAGCAGTGATGTTCTCAAAATAAATGAGATTGTGTTATATGATGCATATACGTATACCATGATATATGGAAATGCAAATGTTTTTATGATGTTCTCTAGTTGGGGAAAATAAATCCCGGACTGCTGCTGGAGAATATGAAGAGTTTCGGTCACTAGGGATAACGAACGAAGATGATTGGGAGAATAATCCTGCTGGAGAATACATTGGTGAGAGAATGACTCTGTGGGGAAGAGATACTCTGTTAGAAGATAACCTCGGTTGTGGATAAATTACCGTTGCTGGCAATGATGAACTCCATCGGGGATAAACTTTCTGTTTGTGGGAGAAATAAACTCCACTGGGGATGGTCTTCCATTGTCGGTGAAAGATGAACTCTGCTTGGGGAGAATCTTACCGACTCATTTGCGATTGTGAACCTCAGCCAGGGAGAGTTGTGTCCTGTTCGGGAAATCTAACATAACTGTCTTTTTCTTACTCTGTGGGGAGTTTATATACTTTTAGTCATTTTCTCCAGCTGGGTCTATCCATGTACCTAGTGAATAGAGTAGCTGTAAGGCCTGGACATTTCTCGTTTGCCCCTGTTTCTGAAATTACGAGTTATCGACTTTTGTTTCGCACGTAAATATTTATGAGCAGTAATTATTGTCAAATGCATATATAAAAAATGAACCATTGGACGTTCTTGCAAAACAAAACAGAAAAAAGAAAAATAATTTTAAATTTCTTTGTTAAAATGAATTGTATTGATTTTTGAAGTTAGCCTGTAACAAGAGTTTTTTACAAGAGGCTGACGTCCTAGTAACAGAACACCGCCGAAGGATATAAATTATACAATTTTGTGAAAAACAAAGAAAAAACAACTATGTGAATAATCCCACTGGGTTCCAACTCTGCTATTGCCTTTATATCTTCGAGCGTCTCATCACTTTGCTACTTGGTTGAAAGTAGATCAGATTGATTGGCGCCATTCGAGCTTGATAGTTGATACTGAAGTCTTGTTGCAAGATGATCCAATGAGACATAGTGTTACGCTTTAATCCCTAATTTTTTCCTGGACCGCCCTTTCGGGTTTTCAGTCCACCGGGATACCCTTTTTTTCCCAATCCGCCTTTTCAGGTTTTCGACTTGTCGGGTGTACAGTTTTTTCATTTTCATCACTTACTTTTGCCCGAACCCTTTTGGTTCACCGGGAAACCCTTATTTTTTCCTAGGCCAGTCGACCTAGCGGGTCTTTGATTATGCGTGGTATTTTTTCACTGTGTCTGCATTGACGAGGTGAGGAAGGTCGTCACCATCCATGGTGGTTAGAGTCATAGCTCCTCCTAAGAAAATGTTCTTAACCACAAATGGCCCTCCATACGTAGGGGTCCATTTGCCCCTGGGATCACCTTGAGGCAGTATGATGCGTTTGATCACCAGATCCCTGACTTGATACTCTTGTAGTCTGACTTTCTTGTTAAATGCCTTGATCATTCACTTTTGATACGTCTGACCATGACAAATAGCAGTGAGTCTCTTCTCGTCGATTAAGTTCAACTGATCAAGCCGAGTCTGAATCCAATCATCCTCGTTCAAACCTGCATCCTTCATAATCCGAAGAGAGGGTATCTGGACTTCAATGGGTAGGACTGCCTCCATGCCATACACCAAGGAATAGGGTGTTGCCCCTGTTGACGTCCGCGCTGAGGTACGGTACTGTGATCGGTGGATTTAGAACTGACTGTTTAACGCTGGTTCGCGAAATGTCGCGGAAGCAAGAGTCGCCACCGTCTTTTATTTTCTCCAACATGGACAGGACAAAAGCACAGCAAAATTCCTTATGAGATTGTTTCTCGGTTCGGGAGGTAGATTTATATAAAGGGAAGATGTTAGCACCCTTTCTATCCATGGTTATCCATGGGCTCTTAGATACTTGCTCTTATGTTTTCAAAATGTTTGCTTTTCAAAATATGAGTGGGTTTGAAAAAAGTTTCTTTGAAAGATTTCTGAATAACTCTTGTATCAGTCCTCAAGAGTGTTTGAAAAATTTGTTTTGAAAGCTTTTTTGAAAGTGTCGGTGTGAAAATATTTTTGTTTGTTTTTGAAGAGAGCAAGTATCCATGAGTCATCTACCTACCCTAAGGAACTAGGCTGTGTAAAAGTCCTTAAGGTAGTGCCATCCCACCATTGAGAGGTAGGTAGCACCACCGTTGGAGGTGTTCGGGTCAATTCTATTGTAGGGACAGTGTGGTCACCGAAGCAACAGTAGGACACCTTAGAAGCTACCCTGATGTCCTTGATCCTTTCTTAATCCGAGGCAACCGTTTCGAGGCAACTATTTCGAGGCAGCTGATTCGAGGCAACTGTTTCGAGGCAACTTGTTTCGAGGCAACTGGATCATGGACATAAGGACCTCTAAAACGTCCTATACTTGACGACCACGTTTCGAAGGCAACGAGTGAGGCGTACCCTAGAAGTGGTGTGTGTATTTGTGTGTTATTTTCAGTTTAACAGTTATCTTTGATCATGGCATTGTGAGCTACGCTTGTTTTTAATTAGCATACATTCTTTCATACAAAGTTAGAATTTAAGAGTGCGGAAAGTAAAATACAGAAAGATAAAAGCTACGCTATTACAAGGCACGGGTCTATACATCGCAAAAATACAAAGACCCGTTTTTGATAAAGATGCGGAAAGTAAAAGAGACCTAATTACTATTACATCCGGAAAGCAGTTACATAATAATCAACAAGAAAAATAATGCGCGAAATAGAAATTAAAATTGAACGTCCGAGGGTTTTGACCCTTTGCTTGAAATTAAATTAAATTAAAGTCTAATTATTATTTAATTAAAGAAAGGTGTTTTTTGTGTTTTTTGTATTTATGAAAATAAAGAAAATTAAAATTAGAAGGAAACCCTAGTTCTAAATTATTTTAATTATTAATAAAACGTCAAAGTTGACCTAATTTAAACTAATTAGTTAATTTACATATTTATGTACAAAAATAATGGTAATTAATAATAATAATGAATAATGAATAATGATAATAATAATTAATTAAGAAAAGATAAAAAATGTCTAAACCTAATTCTATGTAGTTTTTATTTATTAAAAAAAGCGTTAAAATTAAAACCTAAATTAACTAAGTTAATTATTAACATTTATCTACAAAAATATTTTAATTGTGAAGTTAAATATAATTAAATATATTTTACAATTTTGACTTTCTGTTTTTATTATGGAAAATTATTTTATGGTGAAGAAACAATTAAAACAATTAAAAAGAATTAGAAAAGAAAAGAAAATAAAATTAAAAAAAGATGCAAACCAAGGGGGTGTCTGGCCCATATGGAGGTTAATTGTGCAATTCTGGCCCATCAAGACAAGGCCTTTGTTTGACTTTCCAGATTGAGTGGACGTGGTTGACTGGGGTACACCCTGGATCTCGTTCTGTGGCCATTGGATGAGAGATTAAGGCCACTTGGCAAGCTACGCGTGAGGATGCATGGTGGAATACTGAACGAAGGCTGCATGTGAATATGTTAAAACAAAAATTATGGATTATGTGGGGGGACCTGGGAATCGAACCCAGGTCCCAATGCTTGCCAAGCGTGTCATCCACCATCTGAGCTATGCAAACGCGTTTGTAGTATTAATGGACAACAAATGTAATATATAAAAAAAGTCAGTTATGCTAAAACGTTTAAAAAACGCGCTAACATTTGAATGCCCCAATAGTATGATGCCACGCCTGTCTTCGTCTTCGTTTGTACCTGCAACATGAACAAGATAGCGGGGGTTTTAAACCCCCACTAAGTGCAATAGTGAAAAATAGCGAACAGCTCTGTGAGTCACATAAATTGAGCGCGAGGTTGCCATTCAAACCATATTGAGCTTCTGAATTCAGCTGTATAGGTCTCAAGGTTTAATTTTTCCTCTACATGAAAGCCCTAATTTTCAAGCTTCTAAACCCTAAATTTTGTCCATGGTGGATTCTGATTTAGGAAGCGTTAATCCAATTGAACTGTACCAATCGCTTCAACAGGTTAATATTAGTGTAAATCAAACGAGAAACATTGTTAAAAGTGAGTGAATGATGATATGTCAAATTGGAAAACAAAGCAAACTGTGTGACTTCGTGGGGATGATTCTTTGCGCGTTTGGACTAGTTCTTGATCGTAATAGCTTCCTAGCAATGTCAGTAATGTAATGGAAACGATTTTAGGCCTTGAATTGCCCTGCAAGTATGAAATCAGTTTCACAACTTTCTTGAAATTTTTGCAAAGTGAGTATGTTGTTGCAGCAGCTTTTTCGTGTCCTCTGCACTAGGGTTCACTTGTGCCCTTGTATATGAATGATTCTAGGTCAAAAATAAGCCTACAAGTCCATGGATTAATGACTTGAATATTTGATTTCCAATTATGTGTTTTTCAATCTTTTTCTCATGAAAACTTTGCCAATTATGGAAGATCTTGTCCCCTTGGATGATGCACGAAATCTTTAGCATATTTGGTGTATATTTGCTGCACAAAAAGATTTGAAAAAGCATATCTTTGAATTTTCCCATAATTAAATCTAATTAAATGAATTAATATAAATATAAATTCAATTAATTAATCAAAAATAAGAAAATAAATTATTTTGAGCTCAATGGGTGGTGCATAGGCTTTGGGTAATGATTCAAGGAAGAATTTGAGGCCCATTAGCAAATTTGAAGTGTTTTAGGCAAAGTTGACTTTTGAAAGTTCCCAAAAATTTCCCAACTTCTCCAATGCATATCTTGCTCAATTTTGAGGCTATGAACATGTTCTTGGACATTTTGGAAAGGTATTGAAGTCCTCTAACCAATGCCTTTGGTCCCATGTCATTTTGATTTACCAATCTCAAGTTATGGTCTTTGACTTAAAGTGCCTTTTTGTTGACTTTTGAAAATGACCTATAATGTTGAAATTGATAACTTTTTGTGAGAGCATTTCTTGGACTTGGAGTGTGAATATGAGTTGTAGGAAATGTCATCCTCTTCAAAATGAGCACTGGATGGGATTTTTATGATGAACCATGAAGAAGTTATGCCTAGCTCAAGTTGCAGTTGACTTTTCAGCTGTCCAAAAATAGAAACTTTTGCATCTTGAGACTTTTTGAGCCATGCTTATGGAATCATGATCAAGAATTGATCAAATGATGATTGTGGCTTCAAAATAAGATGTTTACCAAAATTTTTGACTTTTGACTGTCAAATGACCATTTTGCCCCTGTAGTTGACTGTGAAGCAATTAGGGTTTTTGACTGTGCAAGTTGATGCTGTGAGCTATGACACTTGACATATGGGTGCTTGACAATGTATGTAGGCATATGGGACTTGATTGGACCCTTGAAAACCTCAATTTCTTTGTAAGAACCAAAACCCTAATTTTGACTGTGTTAGGAGGCAATTGGACTGTGCAACTCTTGAGAGATTTTGAATCATCTGGAGATTGATCTTGACAAATCTTGAAGAATATGGGAGGGCAAATTTTGGGGTACAACAGGTACCCATGAAGAGCGAATGGTAACATCTTGTGCCAGTCTTTGTAAGTGACCGTCATCTTTTGCACAATCTTCTTGATGTTCTTATTAGCTGCTTCAATAGCCCCATTCATCTTCGGCCAGTAAGGAGAAGAGTTGTGATGCTGTATCTTAAACTATTTGCAGAGTTCAGTGATCATCGTATTGTTGAGATTTGTACCATTGTCCGTAATGATCCTCTCTGGTACACCGTATCGATAGATCAGATTATGTCGGATGAACCACGCCACGACATTCTTGATTACTGTAGCAAAGGAAGCCGCCTTAACCCACTTCGTGAAATAATCAATAGCTACCAGAATGAAACGATTCCCGTTGGATGCAGTAGGTCTGATCTCGCCGATCATATCGATGCCCCACATTGCAAAAGGCCAAGGAGATGTCAAGACATTTAGAGGAACTAGAGGTATATGCACCTTATCAGCATAGACTTGGCACTTGTGACAGGTTCGAGAATGCTGATAATAGTCGGATTCCATGGTAGACCAATAATATCTTTCCCGTAGGATTTTCTTTGCCATGGTATGTCCACTGGAATGAGTTCCGAAGGTACCTTCATGTAACTCTGCCATAATCCTTTCTGCCTCGCTCTTGTCCACACATCGCAGTAAGGTTGAATCATGGTTACACTTGTAAAAGATACCATTACTGATGAAGACCTTCACCGAGAACCTTCTCAAGAACTTCTTATCATTAACAGACGCACCCTCGGGGTACTCCTGAGCCTCAAGATACCTGTTTACCTCGTGAAACCAGGGTTTATCTGTTACCTCTTCAGTCTCAATGTCACATCAATGTGCGGGTTTGTCCAAACTCTCGATGGTAATCTGGGGAGCCTCATTGTCCCACCTGACCTTGAATATAGAAGACATGGTAGCTAGCGCGTCTGCTAACTGATTCTCCTCTCTAGGGAAATGTTCAAAGGTTATCTCCTTGAAGTGTGGAAGCAGCGTCAGTACATACTCCTTGTAAGGAATAAGATTTGGGTGCTTCATATCCCACTCGCCTTTGATCTGACTGATCATAAGAGCGGAATCTCTGAATACACTCAAGAACTTAATCCTTAGGTCAATAGCTGCTCGAAGACCCATGATGCATGCTTGATACTCCGCCATATTGTTGGTGCAGTTAAAACATAATCGGGCGTTGAACGGAGTATGACAGCCTTCAGGAGATATAATCACAACGTCGATGCCATTTCCCAATGCATTTGAGGATCTGTTAAAGTACATAGACCATCGGGATCCCTCCTCAGGTCCTTCATCCGGTCCAGGTTCTTCACAGTCGGTCACCAACATGATGTTCTCATCCGGAAACTCAAAATTCATAGACTGGTAATCATCCACGGCCTGATGCGCCAAATGATCTACCAACACACTTCCTTTTATTGCTTTTTGGGTTGTGTATTAGATGTCGTACTCAGTTAAGATCATCTTCCATCTTGCTATTCTTCCGGACAAGGCAGGCTTCTCAAATATATACTTGCTTGGGTCCATCTTTGATATCAATAAGGTGGTGTGAGTCAGCATATACTGTCTCAGCCGGTGAGCAGCCCATGCCAAAGCGCATCAAGTTTTCTCAAGCAGTGAGTATCGGGTCTCACAGTCGGTAAATTTTTTGCTAAGGTAGTAAATAGCATGCTCTTTTCGGCCAGACTCGTCATGCTGCCCCAACACGCACCCCATTGAATTATCCAGTACTGTTAAGTATAAGATCAAAGGTCTCCCTTCAACAGGAGGCATCAGAATAGGTGGCTCTTGGAGATATTCTTTGATTCTTCCGAAAGCGGCCTGACATTCATCATTCCATTTTACCACTTGATCTTTCTTCAGTAGCATGAAGATCGGCTCACAAGTAGCAGTCAAATGTGAAATGAATCGGGCAATGTAATTCAACCGTCCCAAAAAGCCTCTGACTTATTTTTCTGTTCGGGGAGCTGGCATCTCCTGTATAGCCTTCACCTTTGCAGGATCCACTTGGATACCTTTATCACTAACGACGAAACCCAGCAGCTTACCAGACCTTACCCCGAAGGTGCACTTGTTCGGGTTTAACCTCAGCTTATACGTCTTCAACCTGTCAAATAGCTTCTGAAGATGGTCCAGGTGTTCTTCTTCAGTCTGGGACCTTGCAATCATGTCATCAACGTAAACCTCAATCTCATGGTGAATCATGTCGTGGAACAAAGCGACCATGGCGCGCTGATAAGTTTCCCCAGCATTCTTCAACCCGAAAGGCATTACCTTGTAACAGAAAGTGCCCCACTGCGTAACGAAGGTTGTCTTCTCCATGTCTTTGGGATCCATCTTAATCTGATTGTAACCGGAAAAACCATCCATAAAGGAGAAGACCTTATGCTGTGCGGTGTTGTCGACCAAAACATCGATATGACGTAGAGGGAAATCATCCTTGGGGCTCGCCCTGTTCAGATCTCTATAGTCTACACACATACGTACCATACCATCTTTCTTCGACACCGGGACCACGTTGGCAACCCACTGCGGGTTAGAAGTAACAGCTAGAAATCCGGTGTCAAACTGTTTCATGACCTAAGCTTTGATTTTCTCAGACATATCTGGGCGCACACGGCGAACCTTCTGCTTTACCAGAGGACAGTCTTCTTTGGTTGGCAGGTGGTGTACCACAATGTCAGTGTCTAAACCAGGCATATCCTCATAAGACCAAGCGAAGATCTCAACATAGTCGCGTAGCATCTGTATCAACCGTTGCTTGACACTAGGCTCCAGATTTGCACCTATCTTGACCTCTTTCCTGTCTTCCTCTGTACCCAAATTCACTGATTCCACTGGCTCTTCATGCGGCTGTATGGCCCACTCTTCCTGAAGTAACAGTCTAGCAAGTTCTCCAGGCACTTCACAATCATCCTCACCTTCGTCCTCGACTTGGTTGACCGGATTTTCGAAGTCATAAATTGAAGTAGAAGAGTCGTTATCAATGGGATCCAGAGTGGATGTGGACCTGTATTATGATATGTGAGTGTGTGTAAGACAAATAGCTGTTTTGATGAAGTGCAAGATAGAAAAGAAAAACAAGGAGCGCAAAATTTGTAATGAAAGAAAACATCCAATGCTTTATTGATGATATATGAAAATGACAAATAATAATCCCTCACAAACAAAGCCACAGTGCCTCGGGCAAGGCACCGGGCCTTAAAGTTTCAAATTGTCTGTTATAAATCTCCAAACAAAATTCAATTACTGTGTAATAAAAGTAACGGGCACGAAGTCCTTCGCCGTCTAGTTGTTCAAGCCACCGTTGGTAGTTGGGTAGATCTAGCTGTCGAACTCTGACTCTTCTTCATCATCTCCAATTGCATTGACTCCCGAGTCATGTTTTGGCATAGGAGCAGTTATGACGTTGGGCTTCTCTGGAGCGTCAAACTCGATTTATTTAGCTTCAATCAAATCTTGCACCTTATTCTTCAAAGCCCAGCAGTTGTTCGTATCATGACGCGGGCTATCAGAGTGATAGGCACAACAGGCGTTTGGATTATACAGCGGAGATGTGGTGTTAGGATTCTTTGGGGCTTCCCTCAGAGTTACCAGATTGGTCTTCAACAATTATGGTAGAATTTGTGACAAGATCATATTAAGCCGAGTATACTGTCTGTGGCCTCTCCATTCTTTGCTGATTGTTGCATTGTGGGGCAACGGTGAGCCTTGATATTACTACCGCATTTACTGCTTGGCGGCGCTCAGGTCTGCTTTGGCTCCTCGAGCCGTAAACTCCACTAGCTTCTTTCCTGAAAGGCTTCTTTTCTGTACTTGATGAAGCACCTTTTTGTATCTTACCACTTCGGATACCAGCCTCTATTCTCTCCCCAATCATAATCAATTCAGTAAACCCAAATGATGAACTACTGATCAGATGATTGAAAAATGGACCAGACAAGGTCCCCAGAAACATATCAACCAGCTCCCTATCAGACAGAGGGGGTTGGACTCTTCCAGCCAGATCTCTCCACTTCTGAGCATAGTTCTTAAAGCCTTCGATTGCACCCATGGACATACTCTGAAGCTGAGTACGAGTGGGAGCAAGGTCGGCATTATACTGGTACTTCTTATAGAAAGCAGCAGCAAGGTCCTCCCAGTTGCGGACATTTGCTCCTTCCAATTGATAAAACCATTCAAGTTGAGTCCTTGACAGACTATCTTGAAAGAAATGCACCCATAGATTCCTATCAGCAGTGTAAGGTTGAATCTTTCTGACGTATGAGCGGATATGGAGTTTTGGATAGGACACTCCATCGTACTTAGAAAAGACCTGAGCTTTAAACTTGTGAGGAATCACCACCCCGAATGCTAGTCCCAAATCCCCAAAATCCAGACCAGGGACCTTCTGAATCTCCATAGCACTTAGATGGTCTTCAAGTTGTTTGTACCTATCCTCAACAAGAGGGTACTATTCATCGTCAAAATTAGTATCATTACCAGAGGCTACAGGACTAGGACCATTTCCTTCCTCTTGATTCTCTCCTCCCCCAGATGAATGAGACATATCAGCTTCTTGTCGCAACCTATTCCCAAATCTGTGAACCATATTGAGCAGAACCACCTTCTTCTTCTTCTTCTTCTTCTTCTTCTTCTTCTCCTTCAAGATGAGAGTCTTTAAATCCTGTTGTCCTTTAGCCAAGTTCAAGAACATATCCTGGAATTGAGCATTCTGTGCTTGAAGAGCTTTGATGGCCTGATCGGTAGGTATTTTAGAAGACATTCTGTGCTGAAATAAACAGCGAAGAAGATGAGAAACCTGTAATGGTACTTGTAATGAGGTGCATGATAATGGAATGCATATGAAATGATTTCAAAGACTTTGGGAGATTAAAATTTGTAAAACAAAATAAAACACACTTTATTAGATTAAACTTGTAACAATGTTTAACAATGCCTTCAAGGCGTTACAAAAGAAATAAACTGAAAAGCAAATCTAAACTAGAAAAAATAAAAGACATCAGAAATCCCATGGTCGTTTTCCCTTCGTGCTGACATAATCATTGATTGTCCTCTAATTCTCAAGTTGCCTCGTGAGCTTCAAGATCTTCCTTTCCTGCTCATGATACTTCTCCCGGTATGTATCCCTTTCTTCCTTTAACTGGATCCAAGATCTCTTCAATGCCCCAATGTCACTAGGCATATAGGGATAGAGGACTGTATAAGGAACACCTTCTTCATTAGTATGCTCCACAACCACCGGCAAAACAGCTTCATAAGGCATCCCCAGCTTTTGAGCACGGGCTCGAACCCACTGGAGATAAGGTTGCATAGAGAGAGAAGTCTTTGGTCCTAGCTCGTGAGGGTAAAACCTGTTCACCATGCCCCAGGCCCGTACAAACCTTCGGCGATGCTCATCAACGTCCCCCTTGTAGTCAAAGACAATATCTGTAAGAAGTAGCTCATGAGGACCGTCTCTCCGAGCGTGACCAAACTGTCGTAAAGCCAAGCAAGGACTGTAGGTTATTCCCCCTCTAATTCTAAGAAAGGGACATTAGGGTATTCCCCACATCAATCAATGACAGCTACTCTTTCCATATCCTTAGAACTCCAAAGAATGTCCGTATGGGCAAGGGACATGATTCTGTAAGCCCAACCTAACCCTTCTTCATTCTTCAATACAGACTTGGGAAGGTGCGAAATAAACCACCTCGCCAGCAGCGGCGTGCAACACATGAGAGTCCCCCTTCTTTGCACAGTACGAGTATAGAGAACATGTAAAATATCACCCAGAAGAGTAGGCACTGGATTACGAGACAAGAAGATCTTGACCGTATTCACATCTATGAAATAATATGGATTCGGGAAAAGAACCAAGCCGTAGATGGGGAGAGCCAAGATTTCTTCGAAATCCTGAAAGTCCAAATTATCCCAGAATAGTTGAGCTTGATCCATTAGAAACTTATCCAAGAAACCTTTAACCCCGCTTCGTGTCTCCCAGTTGGATACTACATCAACCCTTTTTAGATGTATGGCTGAAGCAATGTTCTCGGGTCTAGAAACCTCTTCTAAACCTGTGAAGGGCATCTGCTCGAGAATGGATATGCCCAGTAAGTAAGAAAACTCCTCCAAAGTGGGAACTAGATGATAATACGGGAAGGTGAAACAATGATGCACCAGATCGAAGAACTGGAAGAGCACGCTCATCATCTGCCCATCCAACTTTGAAGTGACCAAACTAAGGAGTTGACCATGTCTTCTAACGAATGAAGAAGTATCAGGAACTTTTGAGACTAACTCTCTGAGTTGAGCAGGTATTTGCACGAAGTTAACTCAAATGGTGTTTCTGCATACGGAAGCCATAATCTGCAAAACAGAACAAAGATAAATCCCCTCGGTCTTTGAAATGGTTAGCATAATGAAGTATGCATGCTATGTTACGATGCATGATGTCATGATAAAATACACAACAGGTATAGCAGGTAACACACATGGTAAAGGCAAACAAGTCACACAAGAGCCCTTAAGTTTCACGCTTGCATGGGGTCTAGGTATTACCCTCTTGAAGTTCAGTTGGTTTCAACCTGTCCTAATAATAGTAACCGGGTTCTAGAGGTTCTCAATATCACTTACCATCCTCCATCGGTCATGGTTTCAGCTCACACAATCTTTTCTTGCGGCCGAAACTATCTCGAGAGTATGGTCTCAATGAGTGTAGTATCGAGTATCAACCAGTTCTCAGCTTTACACCGAGGCCGGCTATCTCACTACTTCCTATGGCCAAGTTGGTCAATTATAGGTTCTAAGGTCAGTTGATGCTTAACGACACACATAGCAGCCCCGTATTCTCCTTGTTTCTCCATAAGGGATACCGATACCAACCAATGTGCCACATCAACGTAGCTACTACTTCAACCGTATTGGTCTACACCGTATATTTCCCTCACAGTTTATTGCTACTTACCTAAAAGGTGTCCCCCAGATCCGGGTTAGGATCTATAGTAACTCCAATACAAAGCCCTCAAAAGTAAACCAATCAAATCAAACAATAGAAGCAAATATGATAAACTAATCCTAAGGTATACCCCACTTATTACTCCCCAGCAGAGTCACCAGTTTTGTGATCCGGTGGCTAGAACCGGAACTGTTTGAATGTTGGTTTGCATTTTGTGTTTGTGTTTGCAAAATGTCGCGGTAAGCAAGAGTCGCCACCGACTTTTATTTTATCCAACTGGAAAGGAAAAAAAGCGCAGAAAAATTCCTTTTTCGAGATTTTGAGTACGGGGGGTAGATTATAGAAAGGGAAGGTATTAGCACCCTTTCTATCCGTGGTTTTCCACGGGCTCTTAGGTACTTGCTCATCATTTTTAAAATTACTTCTTTGTTGTGTATTTGAAAAGTTTTTGTTTTACTTCGATTTAACCCTTGCTTCTGTCTTCAAGAGTGTTACGAAGTTGTTTTTGAAAGCTTTGTTTGAAAAGGAGTCTAAGTGTGAAAAAGTTTGTTTGTATTGAGCAAGTACCTACTAGCATCTACCTACTCGAAAAAAGAGTTGTTCTATGTTTGTTTCCTTTAGATAGTGATATCCTACTATTAGTGAGTAGGTAGCACCATCGTTGGAGTTTTAAGGGTCAATTCGAAAGGGACGTACGATCACTAAAGCAATGTTAGGACGTCTTAGTAACAACTCTAATGTCTTAAGACCGTATTTAAGGCAACAATTCCGAGGCAACTTTGATCTTTGAGACAAAAGAGCGACCACTAAAATACCCCATACTTAATGATCGTTTACCGAAGGCAACCGAAGTGAGAGTATACCCTAGGTGTGCGCATGTGCGAGTGATTTAATTTCAAGTTTATTATCTTTGCACATTTAGGGTTTGCTAACTGTTTTAAAGTTTATGTACATTCTTGTCATGCATCCCTAATATTCATACATCTAATAGTTAATATTTTGCGGAAATTAAAATGCAGAAAGTAAAGCTACGCTATTACAAGGCTTCGGGTATTAATTACATAGCCGAAAAATAACCCATAAAAAAACGATAAATGAAAGTAAAGGTCCTAATTAATCTATTACATCCCATGAGCAATTACATCAATATTATGAAAATAAATAAATGCGCGACGAATAAAGAACGAAGGGAAATTAGGGTTTTGACCCCGTCTAACCTAATTAAGAGAAAAAATATTTTTGTGATTGTTTTTGATTATTTTTAAGAAAAAGAATAAGGTTTTTAAATTAAATACATATCTAATTAGTAATTAAATTAATTTAAAGAAAATAATTTACATGACCTATTTTTTTGTATTTTTGGTTATTTTTAAGAAAAAGAAAATCGAATTTAAATTAAACAAAACCCTAATTTCTAACTTGTTTTAATTTATTTACAAAATAATTAAAATTACTCTAAAATTAAATAAACTAACTAAATTAATTTTTGTATAAAAAATAAATTCTAAATCTAATTGGATGAAAATATTATTTTTGTGATTTTATTAAAAAAGAATTAATTTTTATGTTAGTAAAAATAAATAAGTAAATTAAATATAGAAATATAAAAAGAAAAGGAAAAAGAAATTGGGCCTGAGAATCAGCAAATTGGGGGGTGTGAACAGCAATTCTGAGCCCAAGATCAAAGGTCCACGTTTGACTTCCTGGATTCCATGCTATGCGTTGACTGAGATGTGTGATGGTCCTTCATGTGATGACCTTTAGATCTGGCCATCTGGAGATCCAATGGTGGAACCTTGAGGTCACATGGTGTTCTCCCTGCCTCGTAGGATATGGAATCTGTAAAGAAATTTCAAGAAAAATGGCAAATGTTGGAGGCAGGGGTCGAACCCCTGACCTCATGCCCTCTAATGCCTTAACTCTTCTTTGGCCACCACTGGGCCACTTGGTTCAGTTGGTTATTATATGAAACAAAAATTAATAAAATACATAAAGCGAATCTGAATACCAAACACGCGCTCAATTTCAAACAGGCGAATAGGATGATGCCACGCGTGTCATCTTCTTCCTCTCTCCGTTGGTAAAAGTCAGAGACTTTTACCTACGGACAAATGTTCGTCACTACAACCCTGCACATTGCAAAATCATATACAGGCATGATAAAGAATTCTAATGCTGTGGGTTGATTCGTCTTGGCCAGCTGAGCATCATGGTGCCCTTCTTGTGGACCAATTTTGCCTGTGTAAAAAGATCCTAAAATGAGACCAAGAACCCTAGCAATGGTGAATTCTGATATAGTCCACAAAAATGAAATTAAATGTTATAGATATCTTGCAAATGCTTCAAGGAACAAGAATATGTAAGTATTTCATGCTATCAATGCCAAAATCATGTAATTCGATTTCAAGAAAAGTTCAAAGTCGTGGATTACTTACATTGGGTTTTAGCGCAGAAAAATCCTTGTTCTTGATTGGTATAGGTTCCTTGAGTCCTCAGGAAGCAAAAGGGATACTTGGAAATGTTTGAAAGCACCTGCAAATACGAAAACAAATCACCTCTTTCTTTTATTTTTTCCAAGTTTGGTTCTGCCTTTGTGCACCTCTAAACCTTGTTCTTTTTGGCTGCAAATGTTCACTATATACCACTGATTGAATTAGGGTTGCAAAAGTGTTCTCAATCTCTATCAATTATGGCTTTTGATCTTGATTTGATTCACTTGAAAATCTTTCCAAAATAGGCCAAAATCAATCTTTTTGTGCCCACCTATGCCTTGCACGAATTGATTCACTTGCTAGCAGGATATAGGACCTAAAATATGCACAAGATCTTGAAGTTTCAATGATTTGGATTTTTTCATGATTTGTTTTTATTTAAATTGATTTAATTGCAATAAAAAAAGAAAAATAAATAGAAAAAATAAGATAAAGACAAATGGGAAGAGCTAGGGCTCTTGGACCATGCTACCAACTCAAAACAAGTGCAAAAAGTTAGGCCCATTTAGCAAAAATTGCAATTTGAGGCACTTTTGACTTTTGGCAATTTTGCAAAAAAGATCAACTTCACCAATGCATAACTTCCTCAATTTTGACTCTTTGAAGGTGTTCTTGGACTTTTTAGAAAGATTGAGATGTACTATAAGCAACCCTTTTGGTCTCATCTCAATTTGGTATTCCATGTTCATGTATGAAGCTTTGACAAAAAAAGGTGTTTTTGTTGACTTTTCAAAATGACCTATAATGTCCAAATTCATAACTTCTTGTGAGTGCATATTTTGTACTTGGGAGATGAATTTGAATTGTATGGAATTGAATCCTATTCAAAATGAGATTTGGATGGGGCATTTCTCATAAAGTATGATAAAGTTATGCTTGGTCAAAGTTGAGTTGACTTTTCCTGCAAAACCCTAATTTAGCAACTTTTGGGTTTTGATGAATTGTGAGAAATCCTTGATGAATCATGATCAACCCTTGATAAAATAATGAATAATACTTCAAAATGAGGATGTTGACCAAAAATCTTGAAGTTTGACTGTATGTGGGCCACAGTTGACTTTTGCCCTAGCACAATCATTTTTCAGGCCTTTGAGCAATTGACTGAACAAACTTTCTCTGTAGGGCTTGAAACTTGACATGGATGATCTTGAGAACATATTAGGACAATATTGAGCATTTGGGATCCCTTGGACTCAAGTATCTTGATGCAACATGGAACCCTAATTTGAGGTAGACTGCCTTAGGAGAGAGTTTGTCTAGTCAACCCTTGGACTTCCTTGAGCAATTTGAGGACCTCACTTGAAATGTATTAAGAAATATGGGAGGGAAAATTTTGGGGTACAACAGAGTACAACTTCCATTCCATACACAAGGGAAAACGAGGTTGCTCTTGTTGAAGTGCGGACAGATGTTCGATATCCATGCAAAGCAAGGGGGAGAATTTCATGCCAATCCTTATAAGTAACAACCATCTTCTAGATAATTTTCTTGATATTCTTATTAGCAGCTTCAACAACCCCATTCATCTTTGGCCTGTACGGAGAGGAATTATGATGGACAATCTTGAATTTTTCACACAGTTCTGTCATCATTTTATTGTTCAGATTTGAGCCATTGTCGGTGATAATTCTGCTAAGCACACCATACCGACATATAAGATTATTCTTGATGAAGCGAACGACCACCTTCTTAGTGACATTAGCATATGAAGCAGCCTTCGCCCACTTGGTGAAGTAATCAATTGCTACCAAGATGAAATGGTGTCCATTCGAAGCTTTGGGTTCTATCATCCCAATCATGTCAATACCCCACATAGAGAAAGGCCACGGGGAGGGAATGGCATTGAGAAGTGTCAGAGGCACATGGACCTTGTCTGCATATATCTAGAATTTATGACACTTCTTTGCAAATTTGTAACAATCAGATTCCGTTGTCAGCCAATAGTAACCTACCCTTAGCATATTTTTAGCCGTCGAATGTCCATTGGCATGAGTGCCAAATGAACCTTCATGAATCTCATGCATCAACATGTCTGCTTTGTGTCTATCCACGCATCTGAGCAAGACCATGTCATGATTTCTCTTATACAACACATTTTCACTGAGGAAAAACCTTCCTGTCAATCTTCTCAATGTCTTTCTATCTTTCTTCGAAGCACCAATCAGGTATTCCTGAGTCTAGAGAAAATGCTTGATATCATAATACCAAGGCTTCTCATCTGCTATCTCCTCTGTTGTAAACACATGAGCGGGCCTATCCAGTCCCCGAACCATAATTCGAGGTATATCATTCCAAGTATCTACTTGATACATAGAATCCAGAGTTGCCAGAGCATCTGCCTTTTGATTTTCATCACTTGGAATATGATGGAATTCAACTTTATTAAAGAAGGGTAATAACCTTCTAGCATAATCTTTTTAAGGGATCAAGCCGGGGTGACGAGTATCCCATTCTCCTTTAATCTGATTTATTACCAAAGTTGAATCACCATATACATCTAGAATTTTAATTTTGAGATCAATAGCTTCCTCGAGACCCATGATGCAAGCCTCATATTCTGCCATATTATTAGTACAATCAAATCTCAACCTTGCAGTAAAAGTAATGTGCGATCCATGTGGAGTGACAATCACAACACCAATTCCTTTACCATAAGCATTCACAGCTCCATCAAATATCATACTCCAGCGGGATTCAGGATCAGGACCTTCCTATGGAAATGGTTCATCATAATCTTTCACTTTCAGGAACATCACATACTCATCAGGGAATTCATACTCCACAGACTGATGATCCTCCATTGGTTGGTGAGCAAGATAATCTGCCAACACGCTGCTTTTAATAGTTTTTTGAGTGCGGTATTTGATGTCATATTCAGATAGCAACATCTGCTAGCAGGAAATTCTCCCAGTAAGAGTAGGCTTTTCAAAAATGTACTTGATTGGATACATTTTGGAGATCAACCAAGTAGTGTGATTCAACATATACTGCCGCAAACGTTTTTCCGCCTAGGCTAGAGCATAACATGTCTTTTCCAGCATGGAATATCGCGACTCACAATCAGCAAACTTTTTACTGAGATGATAAATGGCATACTCTTTCTTCCCTGTTTCATCTCATTGTCCCAGAATACAACCCATGGATTTATCTAACACTGTCAGATACATAATCAACGGTCTTCCTTCGACAGGAGGGAGATAGATAGGAGGTTCAAGCATATATTCTTTAATACTTTAAAATTCCCTTTGGTAGTCATCCTTCTATACACAACCTTGATATTTCTTTAACAACTTAAAGATCATTTCACATGTCGCAGTCATGTGGGAAATGAATCTGGAAATATAATTCATACGCCCGAGGAACCCTCTGACTTGTTTTTCAGTTCTCGGTGCTGGCATCTCTTGAATTTCTTTGACTTTATCAGGGTCAACTTTAATTCCTTTCTGGCTAAAAATGAAAGCCAACAATTTTCCTGGTCGAACACCGAAGGTGCATTTATTTGGATTCAAGCAGAGACGATACTTCCTTAAACACTGAAACAACTTCAATAAATCTTCTCATGCCCTTCTTCCGTCTGGGATTTAGCAATCATATCATCAACATATACCTTGATTTCCTTGTGCATCAGATCATGGAATAGGGTTGTCATAGCCCTCTGGTACGTTGCACCAACGTTCTTCAACCCGAAGGGCATCACTCTGTAACAGAATGTTCCTCAGTGTGTGATAAACGTTGTTTTTTCCATGTCCTCCGGAGCCATTCTTATTTGATTATAACCGGAAAATCCGTCCATGAACGAGAAAACTTTGAATTTTTCCATTCTATCCACTAACATATCAATGTGTGGCATTGGAAAATCATCTTTTGGACTAGCTTTATTTAGATCTCTATAATCTACGCACATGTGGACTTTTCTGTATTTTTCAGTACTGGGACAATATTGGCAATCCATTGAGGATACACTGACATCACAAGAAAACCAACATTAATCTGCTTTAGAACCTCCTCTTTGATCTTCACTGCCATGTCTGGGTGAGTTCTTCTCAACTTTTGTTTGATTGGCGGACACTCTGGTTTCAACGATAAACGGTTCTCCACAATATCTGTATCTAGACCAGGCATATCTTGGTAAGACCAAGCAAAAATATCCATATACTCTTTCAACAGCTCAATCAACATGCCCTTCACATCAAGATGCAGCAACGCTCCAATCTTGACTTCTTTCGGATCTTCTTCTGAATCCAAATTGATCACTTCCAATGGCTCTTTATATGGTTGAATGGCATTTTCCTCGTGCTCAAGCAACCTTGAGACCTCTTCTAGAATCACATCATAGTATTCTTCTTCGGACCCATACACAGGACATTCAAAGTTGGGAGAGGGTGCAGGGTCATTGTATTTAACAGGTTTTTTAATTAATCTGCACATGTGATTTATGATTGCATTTAGAAACTGACACATATAACAAGTGATAGTGCAGGTTGTTTTTTCAGTTATTATTTATTTTGAAAGGTTTTTTTTGTTACCATTTTCCAAGAAAAAGCAGAAAACAAATACAAAATTTGGGAAACAAAGGCGACTTTTATTATTGATTTTAAAAGTCATAGCAAACAGATAAGCCCTACAACATTAATACTTCCACCTTGGGCAGAGTGAAAGCTTTTCAAAAAGATTAATAAAACAAATTACTTTGAAAAATGTATGCAAGAGGGAACATCTATGGTGATCCAGTTCTGAACCCTAACTCTGTGCGTCACATAATTCGGCATTTCCTGCTCTACTTCATCTTCCACAATGGCATTAATCCCGGAAATAGTTGGATGAAGATAACCCTCACTACGGAAGATGTCTTGATACTTGCCTGTAACAGACTTCGGCTTCATGCTCTTACCTTTGTCATTCTTCAAAGAGAACCCCAAGTCGGATCTGTTCTTGTTTACAAGTGGATCCACAATTTTCCCCATACCTTACTATGACCCTTTCGTACAACTTGCTGCGCATCCTTAAGCGAAACCATGGAATTCTCATTTCCTCTTATGTTGTCAATGGATAAGGCTTAGAACTGGGTTCCAACAGCAGCTTCATCCGCCTCCACAATGTTGAAAGAGGACAAATGAGATATCAATAATGCATGTTCCCCATTTATGATTATTACTTTCCCTTCACGTACAAATTTCAGTTTCTGGTGTAAAGTTGAAGTGACAGCCCCTGCCTCATGAATTCACGACCGTCCCAACAAACAGCTATAAGCGGGAACAATGTCGATGACCTGGAAAGTTATCTGAAACAAATGTGGTCCTATATGAATAAGCAAGTCCACTTCACTAATAACAGATTTCCTTGATCCATGAAACACTTTCACAATGATGCCACTCAGGCGCATAGGTGTTCCATGATATTTCAACTTCATAAGAGTGCTCCTTGGTATAACATTCAAAGCAGATCCATTATCAATCAACACATTGGATAGTGAATCATTCTTACAATTCATGGAGATATGGAGGGCCAGGTTGTGATTCCTTCCTTCATCTGGAAATTCATCATTGCAGAAACTCAAGTTATTACATGATGTAATGTTCCCTATTATGCTGCTGAATTAGTCTACTGGCATATCACTCTCCACAAAAGCTTGGTCCAATACTCTCATCAAGGATTCTCTATGAGCAGATGAGTTCATCAATAAAGTCAGGATAGATATTTTTAAAGGAGTCTGCATTAGCTGATCTACAATTCTGTAGTCGCTCATCTTGATTATCTTCAAAATATAATCCATTTATTTCTCTAACATAGCCCCACTAGTCTCACCCATATCCTTCTTGGGATCAACCTTCTCAGCAATTTTCTTTCCAGCACTAACATCTCCTCGAAAAACTGGTGCAAAAACACGACTGATGTGGGTCACCCTTCTATTCTCAACAATATTTCCAATATCAGGCATTGGATGGATGGGAATTCCCACTCCATCCTCTAAGATTGTAGCATTGTATTTGTAGGGCACAACCTTATCTGACTTGTAAGGAACGGGCCCCGACAAACTAATCACCAATGGGGTAACAACTGGCTTGCTATAATATTCAACTTCAAGATGGGCGGGTGCCCCAAAACAAGGTACAATGATGTTTACCCCTTCTTCAATATAATCAGTCATTATTGAGTCATCTCTGGAAAATAAATCCTCATCTGAGGAGAAATACTCATCTGCAGAGGCATACTCTTCATCCGACTCTTCTTCAGTCAAACAAACCTCAACCATATCAACTTCGTGGTAATCATCCCTTTAACCTCTAACCTTGATAGTTCCATTAGCTAACAACAATTGGACACCTTTCTTCATGATTTAACATCCTCGGGAGTCCCGGAAGCAAATTCGGCAAGATCCATACTGGTGTTCTACCTGACCAGCCATGTGGCAAAAAGTAGCATGCAATTGCACAAGGTCCTCATTCATATACTCTACATCAAAAATTCTGAATTCTCTAGGACATCCAGAAACCATATTCACCTCCTCTTCATGCTCTTCCCTAGGCCTGATTATATGGATGAGGCCCTTATCCATCATCTTCTACAAATCAGCCTTTATCTTATCGCAGCCCTGTATGTATGTACTGCAAATAGCACAACCAAAATGGTCATGCATATAGTAGCTAAATTCAAAGAGGTCTGCATGCATTTTCACCAAATCTCCTCTAACCAGATTAATATCAAAAATCTGAAAGTCGCCTGGACAACCGACCACCATATTCACATCATTTACTCCTCCATGCTTGGGTAGAGGATTGTCTTTCACATTGGGGCCCACATCTTTGAAAGATAGAATACCAGAATTCACCAATTTTTGTACCTCGGTCTTTAAAGGATAACAATTCTCAATATTATGCCCTGGTGCTCCCTGATGAAAAGCACATGTTTAGTCTACCTTATAATACCAAGGCAATGGTGATGGTACAACGGGAGGTGGTCGGGTCTGAACTAACTTTTTCCGAATCAATGCCGGTAGTAACTCCATATAGATCATAGGAATATGGTCATAATTCCCGCTTCTCTGATTATACCCTTGATTCCCCTGCTGGGACGGTCTCTGATAAGCAACGGTAGTTGGAGCTACACCCACAACTGGAGTAACTGAGGCGACTTGCTGATGACACTGAGAATTCTTTCTAGGAGTATTAACCCTACTCTCTTGCATGACTGAATTTGTATCCCCTTCCTTCTTCTTGGTAAACCCATAAGATGGCTTCTTCACACCTCTAGATCCTTCACTTCTCGTTAAAAGACCCTCTCTTACAGCCTCTTCTAAGCGGATACCCATGCCTACCATTTCAGTAAAGTCACTTGGCGCACTCGCTACCATCCTCTCTTAGTAGAAAGCACCCAGAGTTTTCAATAAAATCCTAGTAATCTCCTTCTCTTCCATGGGAGGAATCACTTGGGTGGCTACCTCACGCCATCTCTGTGCATATTCTTTGAATGATTCACTGTCTTTCTGAACCATGGCCCTGAGTTGATCATGGTCAGGCGCCATGTCTACGTTGTACTTGTATTGTTTGATGAACACTTCTCCCAAGTCATTGAAAGTATGGATGCTGACACTGTCCAAACTCATATACCACTTCAACGCAACACCGGTCAAACTATCTTGAAAAAAGTGAATCAGCGGACGCTGGTCATCAGTATGGGTAGACATTCTCCTTACATACATCACCAGATGGGCACGAGGGCAAGTGTTTCCCTTGTACTTCTCAAACTCTGGGACTTTGAACTTAGCAGGTATCTTAACATTCGGGACCAAGCATAATTCATTCACATTCTTCCCGGATAACTTTTTCCCCCTGAGGGCCTTCGTCTCCCTCTGCATCTTGTCGAACTGCTCTTGGAAATCATCCATTCTGTCATAAAGACCCAAGTCTTCACTTGGTGGAGGGAAAGGACGACACACATCATTGTTAACAAATGGAACCATATTCACCGAAGGAGGTGCAGCAGGAACAACATGCACCACATGAGGTGTAGGAGTAACAATAGTCTGAACAATTGGAGTATCTTGAGGACCAAGGTTGAAACTTTCAGGCACAAAATTCTCTGGCATTCCCCAAGGGTAACCTTGAGGCATGCGATTCTGAACAACAGTTGGAGTAGGAGATACAAGAACAACCGGAGATTCAGTAGTAACCCTTGTTGGTTGAGGTTGAACACCCGATGGCTGATTCTAAGCAGCCACCATAGATTCCATCAGAGCAGTAAGATTGGCCATGCCAGCCTTCAAAGCAAAAACCTCCTCGCGTAGCTCGCGATTTTCTTGTTCTAAGTTGTCCATCTTCTTTCTGAAATTAGCCCGAGTGTTGTAGTGATAAGTCAGCTTGCTGAATGAAGTAAAGAAGCTTGGTAAGACACCTGAATATGCATAACAAATGCAAGAAATATGTGCGATATGATGCATGATGTGCAATGCACATGATTTTATTTCATTACTTAATATTTCAAGGGATTTAAAATTTATGGACATATTGCAAATATCAAAGTAATAATGCATTTGAAAATACTGAATTTTTTTTATTATAATAACTTCAAAATGGGTTACAAGTTTCAATAATCCCAAGTACAAGATGAAAATAAAATATAAAACCCTGAGAAGTAAATCTGTCAGAGATCACTCTATACGCTGGCGCTTTCCTATGAGCCTGTCAATTTGAGCCTTCAACCTCTGGTTTTCTTCCGCATATCTGGTGGCAACCTCCTTCCAATCACCTGAATCAGGGAGTGAGCAAATAGCATCTGACCGAGGTTTAGGAGAAAATAAACCCCCTTGCCTCTCCATAGTCTCTACAGTACGTCTCTCAAAGATCTCAATCAAGTCTTCTTTCTCCTTCAAGTCTGCTCTATAGGAAATCTCTAAAGTTTGGCACTTATTCTTCCAAGCGTCCTATTCTTGTTGCATCCTAACCAAAGCAAGCTGCAACTCTTCTAGATCATATAATAGAGGAGGAGTGGTCTTCACAAATAAATCAGGATTAGGTGTTTCCCGAGAATACGACATCTTCAATTGAATAGCTCTCGTCTGGACCCACTGAAGATATGGCTCCAAAGAAACAACACCCCTAGGTCCCAAATCTTTCCTACTCTTCTTATGAATGTGACGTCAGGCCTTTGAAATCTTCTCCTTAGCTTCCCTATGGTCTTCTCCCTCCCCTAGAAAGAAACTACTCAAATGAATACTATTTGGTTTATCCCTCATCGGATAACCAAGCTGTCGTCGTGCAAGAATAAGGTTATAGTTAATTCCTCCCTTTGTACAAAGAAGAGGTACATTGGGGAAACTACCACAACTGTCAACAATCTTTATATCCTGGTAAGCTCGATGATACCAATTAATATCTGAGTGAGTAAGTGCCATGATCTTAGGAGCCCAATGGGGTTCCTTCTTGACATCCCAAAAAGCATCAGACTGAGGCATATGAGAGATAAACCACCGGTACAACAGAGGCGTGCAACAGATAATCATCCCCCCATGGTAAGAATTCCGAAGATGAATAGAGTAATAAGCATCACCCAATAATGTAGGAACTGGGTTTCCGATCATGAAGATCCTGATAGTATTAATGTCAACAAACTTGTCCATATTAGGAAATAAGAACAACTCGTAAGCAAGTAGCGCGAAGATGGCCTCAAAAGCGATTGTACTTTTCATCCTGGCAAAGTAGCGAGCTTTCTCCAATAAGAACTGAGCTAGTAATCCTCTAATCCCTCCTTTAGTAGTCATATGGGCTTCAACCTCAGACTTCCCCAGATGGATCAAAGCAACAATCTCATGTGGTATTAGATCACCCTTAAAACCAGTAAAAGGAACATGATCGGTAACAGGTAAATTCAGCAGATAAGAATACTCTTCTAGTGTAGGCATCAACTGATAGTCGGGAAAAATAAAATAATGATACATCAGATCATAGAACTGGACCAAGGTCGAGAGAATACCCTCCTTTATCCTAAGCTTCATGATAGGAATGATGGATCCATACTTCTTTCGAAAATCGGCAGAACACTCGATCTCAGGAATTAGACTGATCAACTCATCTATCTTGGGATCTTTGAAATTGTACTTCCCGGTCTTTCTTTTTCCAGAATCCATGGTTAAAAAGTACCTTAGATATTCACAAATGGTCAAATTTTAAATCCCTTGAAATAAGATTTCTTCAAAAGATGCTTATGAGTGCATGGATGCATGATGCATCAATCACACACAAGATCAAACTTATAGGGTTCATAGGTTTAACTTCACGAGCATGAGGTCGTAGGTACTACCCATAAGGTATGGTCTAAAAGTTATCACCTACCGAACAAGGTTCTAGAGGTTCCCAGAGTCTACATCCTTCCTTCGGATATTACCAAATTCTCGATTAACTCGGTAATTAGTAATATTCTCAAGAAAAAACCGTCCGAGTGTAGTATCGCGTGACAACTATTTCCGAATTACTCTGTCATAGCTTATGCACTACACCTAAAAGGCCAAGATGGGTTAGGTATTCTACGGTCCTCAGCTTCAGCAGGCTCCCAGGTCGAAAGCAGTACGTCTTCCTGATTACTCGGTAAACAACACTACAGTCAAAGGGGTCTCCACTGAGTGGGGGATCTCATTCCTCCTTTTTTGGGATTACTCCCTCAAAGTTAACATGACTATACCGCCCGTCCTATCTTAAAGTTTTCCCAAGTCCGGGTATAGGACTTATGAGTAATCACCAAACACCCTGAAAACCAGGAAAATCCAGATAAACATATATTCAACATATAACACATAAATAACAATAGCATATACACGGATATAAACGAATATAGGCTCAACCCACTTAGGGGTGGACCAGCAAGAGGTCAATCTTTCCCCAGTGAAGTCGCCATTTTTCTGTAGCGGTACAAATGTTTAAGACTAAGCCATTGGATTGACTAGACTTGTACAAATCAAAATAGAAATTGCCACCGCGCTTTATTATTTCCAAAGGAATGGGAAAAGAGCAAGTAACCCAAAAAAGGGGGGAAATATTCAAGGTAAGGGGGTTGGTTATGCAAAGGGAAGGTATTAGCACCCTAAACATCTACGGTACTCCATAGGAACCTCTTTGTAAAATTTGTATATTTTGGCTATAAAAATGTTGTGTAAAAATAGATGGTGGAGGTGAGAAAAGAAATTTAATTTTTATGATTTTTGCACCCGCCGCGGTTGCGAACCTTTAGTGCCTACGTACCACCTTCCGTGCAATAGGGGATCAGGGTACATGTAGTTCCTCTTTTAAAATTTTAAAATGTATGTGTGTTGGTTAATTTTTATGAGATAAAACATCATCGTCATTGTCTATGTGGAAAACATTCTTACTACCCACAATCATGAGAAAAGAGAATTTGCATCAACTCAAAGTAGAGGATATGGCTTGGATTTTAAAATCAACAATGCCTCACTCAACACCCAAGTGGAAAATATCTCACTTCACTATATATCGTAGAAGTATAGTTGTTTGCATCACTACAAGGATTGACAAGAGTCTAATATTTTGAGAAAGGTTTTAAAATAAAAAGCCAAAGTGGCAAAAATGGTTTTAAATGAGATTGATTGACTTTTAGTCTTCTCACAAAAAAATTGTCAAGGTATTGTTAAGTTGATTAAAGTTTATTTAAGAAAGAAGTTTTTGAAAATGCATGGACCTAAGTCCAAGTTTATTATGAAAGTGGTTCAAGTTTAAAAGCAAGAAATTTTTTCAAAAAGAGGGAGAATATTTTTGAAATTAAAGAAGATGGGAGGAGAGGAAGAGACTATCCTAAAGCTAGGGATAAAAAACATCTGACCAACAAAAAGCTCATACTTGACATTATGAGCCAAGATAGAATTCTCATTCTTTGGATTGAAACCAAGCAAGCAAAGATACTAGACCTCTTGTGAGAACCAAACTTCAAGTGTATTAGGTCTTCAAAAAAATTGAGCAGAGTAACGGCTGTATACGGGTGAATTCCATACTACAAATAAAGTATGTAATTGTTGTACCCTAAATTTCGCCCCTATTTTTTTTCCAGTCGCACTTTCATATCATATTTTGTCATTTGGTTACAATCATTAATAAATATCTTCATTCATCACATTTGCATCATTTAATCGTGTTTAAGCTGACCAAAAGTCAGTTTAAATCAACATTTGCATCATTCTGTAGTTGAAAAATACCCGACATTTTACTTCATGCATTTTTATCTGTTTATTATTTTCTTGCATTGCTCCAAGTTGTGTATATGTCGATAATAAAAATATTTCGGTTTTATAGACAAATTGTTAAAAGCGATTCGACACTGTGCGGAAAATTAACGAGAAAAATATTTCAAGTTTTCACCTTTTACCGATCATTTTATGAATATGCATCTCGCGTAGATTATGACGGTATGCTCGCTTTATTTTTTTGGTACAGTTTGAAGTCTCGTTTTTAACCGTAAAACGTCTATTTAGCCTGATATTTTTATTATAATTTTATTTCTATTTTGACTTTTTGAATATTTTTTCTTTAATCTTTGTGACATGTAGTTTATTTTAATATGTTCATTTTATTTTTTCAGATAAATTTTCGTCCGTTTTTATCGTTTTCAGTCATTTTGGGTCTTTATTTTTTATTTATAAAAATTCAAAGAAATTATTTTAAATTGAATTAATTTAAATACTTTTAGTTTTTTAATTCATTTTTATCATTTAAGGGCGTTTTTGTCATAAAAAATATTAATTACACTTTGCTTTTTTCTTATTGGTTGATAGCAATAGTTATGGATTAATACAGATTGAATTTATAGTGAACGGTCATGATTTAAGTTTGATATCTTATTTTTCATTTTTCATTTTCCTATATAAAGCTTCTTTCTCTCTTTGTAAACATAAACAAAAAACAAAAAGCAAAAACAACACTTACAGTAACCCATACCATCTCCTTTTCTAAACTCCCTTCCGTTTCCTCATCTTCTCTCAACAACACCCTTCATCTTTTCATACTACCCCTTTCCATCTCAGTAATCTATTCATCAATTTACCTTCCCCTTTATTCTTCCTCCCAACCCACCGCACAACACCAACAACGTCCGCTTTCAATTCCCGCTCCAACTCTCACCGGCAATCTCCGCTAACAAATTGTAATCCAATCTGTTTCCGCCCCTGTTTCCACAAATCATCCTTCGAGGACACATCAGCATAATTCACAACCCAATCCACCGCCATCCTCCAAACTGCAACCTCCATCGTATCCTCTAAATTCTGTAATTCATCAAACATCCACCCTCCACCTGAGACCATCCTCCACCTGTTAATCACCCTTCTTCACTGTAAATCACTTTCCTACATCAATCCGCGAATTTCGCAACCTATCACCTACCGAACCTCTGTCATTTCCGCAAGCTACACAACAAACCAGTCCATGCAGTATCTCCGTTTCAATCTGCTAGCTCTGCCTCATTCTCCTTCATCCTCATTAATCACGCACAACATACCCCCTCCGTCAAACAGCGCTATCCAACAAATTCTCATCCCGGCTCTGCATCTTCTGTTCAACATGCAATTTGCTTCCAATCTTTCTCAAATCAATTTCAACGTTTTCGACACTGTTCGGTAATTCTTCGATTCTTTTGGATTGTTTATTGGTGTTGGTATTGTTCTGCTGTTTATTTTGTTATTTTGTTATTTTGTTATTGATTTGAATTGGCAATTGTTATGCTGTAAATGTTTGATAAATTCTGAATAAAATCGTTTGTTATGGTGTTGGTGTTTCATAGAATGTTTGAATTCAGTTTCGTTTTCATATCTAAATGTCTGCTGCATTTTGAGTAAGAAATTGAAAATTGTTGTTCATTGTTTGTGTTCATGTTTGATTTTAATTCAGACAACAATTAAAGTCTTGATATTGCTACTTGTTTCGATGAAGGTGACGATGATGCCGCATTTTATTTGCGTGTAAATTTGATCGAGAAACTATTGAAGATAGCATGCTATTTCCTTTTGTTAAAAACCATGTTTGAATTGGAATTTTGGGACATGATAATAATGCACGGTTGCTGCCTGGTTTTTCAATTTGATCAATTATGGCATGATTCCGATTTGTTTTCCATGTTTTGAACATGTTTTGAGTAACAAATGAATAGATGCTAATTGTTTTTTTTTAATACTCATAAATGGAATGAACATTTGATTTTTTTTCTTTGAGATTTTAAGTCCATGAAATTCATAGTGGCTGTCCGGATTTATTCTTGCTGAAATTTTGATTCAAAATTCATTTTTAATCACTTTTGGACTTAATATGAAAATGGCATGAGTTGATTGTCGGTGTTGATGTTGTCTTGTTGTTTAAGCCATTTGAAGGTGATTTTTGATGATGTTTCAATTCGTATTCGATTCACAAAAATTTGTTGGTTAATATCGGTGTTTGTAAATAAGCTTGGAAATTGATTTTCATGAGCTTATTATGCATAATTTGTTGCTGTCCAACTTTTGATAATGCTGATTTTTGTGTGTTTACATTGAACAATATCATGAATTCTTGATTTTGATTTGTGTAAATATTCATTTGTTCATATGCATCATACAATTTCATTTCAATTTTTGATTTTGTACTTACTAACATAGATTTTAATTGTTGCAATTTCATTCATTTTTATTTTTATACCGCTTATGCTACTAACGCGTTTGTTACTGTGAAAGTTTATGATAATCTTTTAAAGTATCCATTCTCACATAGCGCATCCATAATTCCTACATTTCTCCCTTTACCTCTTTATTGTATTTCACTATTTTGATTTAATTTTTGGTACTGTAAATATATACTTGTACATAATATTTTGACTGTATATTTTATTCACTTCATTTGTAAATAAATTTAGGTTATGTAAATATTATTTTCATTGCATTGCGATTTTATTTTTTAATTCCAACTAACTTCTGAAAATTGTACGGGCGCATATAAATTTTCCCGTGCTGTTAGTTTTGTCTGTATGTTTCATGTGATGCAGAGAATCTTATACCGTGAGCTTTATTCGATATCTTGAATATTACCCGGTACCATGAGCTTCATTCACGATTTCTTTATCCGTGATTTATTTTCACGTGCTGCACTAGCTTTATTCGCTGCTGGGAGTATTATCTTACATCTGGTTTTTTGATGCTGCCGACTTGTGATTTATTTTCACCTGAGGTTTGGTATACTCTTAGCTTATTTTTTTGTCTATGGCTTTAAACCCAAGGGGATGGGAATACAGTATTGACTTCATCATGTCAAGTACTAGTTTCTTATTCGGTCGAATTCTTTTTACCGTATCTTTTACCCTCTTGTAACTAGGACACTCTTTTCTCCCATTCTTTAATTTTCAACACTTTCTCATCTTTTTCAAAAACATATTTGTTTATAAAATCGAACCGCTTTCATAATAAACCTCGACTTTATCGAGTGCCTTTTCTTTTAAAACTTCTTTTCTTTAAACAAACTTCAATACATTTAATCATACTTTGACATCTTTCAAAATTAACAAAAACAATTCAACTCATTCAAACCTTTTTGTGCGCTCGAGCACCTTTACCCTTCAAAACTTTTTTCAAGTTGAGACATGATTCATTGATAGTCGAGCAACATTCTCCTATCCCCATGGTTATAAAGGTGTCAACTTTTCCACTTGAGTACCAGAGGCGTTCTCAAACCCTCACTCTTGCTGACGCAGGGTCCATCTTTCTCACACCTTGTGGGCGTTAGTCAAGATTTCTCTCCTAACAATGACGACTTGTCTCCTTGTTTAAAAACAATTAACAGACAAGTCTTTTCTAGCTGAACTACGGTGCTCTGACTTTCCCATTGCACGAGGGAGTACGTAGGCACTAAGTCTTACGACCCAAGGCGAGCAACAAAAATAATAAAAAAACATTTCATTTTATTTTGTTTTCAAATAAGCATTCATTCTTTTTCTTTAGCAAGTAAGCCTCTACATAACACTCCTTTTAAAAGAAACCAAACAAAATGGATCCTACAGAGTACCGTAGATGCTTAGGGTGCTAACACCTTCCCTTTGTATAACTGACCCCCGTACCTCGATCTCTGATCTTTTTGGGTTTTTTCTCTTTTTTCCCATTGCGCTTTGGAAACAATAAAGTGCGGTGGCGACTTCATTGTGTTGAGTTAAGTCAATTAATGGCTTAATCTCAAATCTTTATCGCTACATTTCTTTACATATCATCACCGTCGCAATTGAGAACTGGAAAAGTGGCGACAAAAAAGTGGTGACTTCACTGGGGAAAGATTGACCTATTACTGGTCCATTCCTAAGTGGGTAAATCCTAGATTTGTTTGTTTTTTTCTATGCGTGTGTATATTTTGTTTTACTTGCTGTTTATTACTTCCCATTATTCTGTATGTATGTTTGTCTGGATTTTCCTGGTTTTCAGGGGCTTGGTGATTTCTTATAAGTCTTCTACTCGGACTTTGGGCAAACTTAAGATAGGACGGACGGTATAGTCATGTTAACTTTGAGAGAGTAATTCCAAAAAATGAGACATGATATCCCCCACTCAGTGGAGGCCCCTTTGACTGTAGTTTCGTTTACCGAGTAATCAGGAAGACGTACTGCTTTCGGCCTGGGAGCCTGCTGAAGCTGAGGACCATAGATTACCTAACCCATCTTGGCCTTTTAGGAGTAGTGCGGAAGCTATGAAGGAGTAATCCGGAAGTAGTTGTCACGCGATACTACGATCGGATGAGTTTTTCCTGAGAATATCGCTAATTACCGAGTTAATCGAGATGTTGGTAATATCTGAAGGAAGGATGTAGACTCTGGGAACCTCTTAGAACCTTGTTCAGCAGGTGATAACCATTAGTCCAAACCTTATGGGTTGCACCTTTGACTCCAGGCTCGTGACTCTGAACCATGTGATCCTGTTACTGTACAATGCATTGCATAACATTACATATCATTTGCATCATTTTACATACATCCAGGTTGTTCAGGATCTTATTCACAGTTGCTTCTTTCTTCCAGTTAGTCGTCTACTGTCAAGCTAATTCCTCAACACAACTACGGGACTACAGCTGCTGTCAAATTGAGAATGGAAAACCAAGAACAACATAACATGGAAGTCAGAATGGAAATCAATGAGTTGAAGTCAGGCATGGCCAAACTTACTGAGATGATACAAGTCCTGATTTCCAGAGGAGAGGCACCTCAAAGGACTGTGATATCTGAAATCCCAACTGCTGCTGTTGACACTCAACCTATCCATCATACATCTACTACATGGCCAGAGTTTGGGTTACCTCTGAATTACTCTCCACCTGTTGTAATTACTTTAATGGTTGGCCAGTCTTCCTGACCAGTCTTTCAGGCTCTAGTTTTCACTGAACCTCAACCAATCGTTCATACTGCTTCTCCTCAACCTGCTGCACAAGCTGCTTTTGGAAACCCTCTCTTTGAGTACCATGCTGCCAGTCCTCGAAGTGTGAGTCAGGGAGACTTTGGTGAGTTTGAAGAGTTCAAAGAACAGTATCAGACTTTGGAGAAGAGACACTGGAAGGAAATGAGTTCTTCAGTGTTGATGCTAACAACATGTGCCTAGTTTCTGATCTAGTTATGCCTGCAAAGTTCAAGACTCATGAGTTTGAGAAATACCGGGGGCACACTTGTCCAAGAAGTCATTTGGTGATTTACTTTTGAAAGATGTCTGCTTACACCAAGAATGACAAGCTGCTTATCCATTGTTTCCAAGATAGTCTGAGTGGAGCTTCATTGAAATGGTATATGGGGCTTGAGAAAGGTCATATCCAATGCTTCCAAGATCTTGTTGATGATTTCATAAAACAATACAAATACAACCTTGACATGGCACTTGATCGTCTCCAACTGCAAAATATGTTTCAGAATGAGAAAGAATCTTTCAAGGAATATGCTCAACGATGGAGAGAATTGGCATCTCAAGTTGAACCACCTCTGGCAGAGAAAGAGCTGATTGGTTTGTTCATGGATACTTTGTCCCCCTTCTTTTGGGAGAAGATGATTAGTAGTGTGTCTTCCAGCTTTACAGACCTGGTGACTATTGGCCAGAGATTAGAAGAAGGAATCAAGAGCGGTAAAGTGTCTAAAGTTGCTGAATCTTCTAATGGTGCAAAGAAATACCTTGGGAAATTTCAGAAGAAGAAAGAGGTAGAAGCCAATGCTGTCTCGAATGAGAGAAGAGGACCTCGCCGTAGGCCTCAATACACTAATCAACCACAAGTAGCGGCTGTTACTCCTGCGGTTAATGCTCAACTAGTTCAGGTTCCTTAATGACCGAATATTACATAGAATCAGAATCGGAATAGGGCTCAATTTTATTCCATCCCTATGACATACACTGAATTATATCCTGCAATGGTTCAGAAGGGCTTGATTACAATTAGGCCTCTGATTCCTCGAAATCCTCCTCCAGCCGGGTTTAGATCTGACCTTCACTGTGAGTTTCATCAGGGAGCTACCGGTCATGATTTAGAGAGCTGTTATGCATTGAAAAACAGAGTGCAAGAATTGCTGAAAGCAAATATTCTCACTTTTAAAGAGGAAGGTCCTAATGTTGTCAACAATCCTTTGCCAAAACAAAGTGGCTGAAGACTGTGTCGGGGTACCCTCAAGTCACTTCCTAAAGCCAATGTTTCAGACATGATAGCTCATCCTTGTTACTGATTAGTCACTAGGCCATCTTTCTTTCTGTTTGCATTTTCCCATGGTTTATGTTAAAATTGTTGCTTTCAAATTCTGTTTGTACTTTCATGTTAAGTTTAATGAAATAAGCATTGCAATATTTTGATCCAAAACAATTTTCATTTACTGCTTTCAAATATATTTCTCTTGTTCACTCTCTTTATCAAGCTTTTGTTTATGCAAAGATTTGAGGGAGGATGATGAAAATGAAATACCCATAATTGTTGCTGGTATGCTTTCGAATAAAACTTTGCTGAGGATATACAGGCATTGTTTTAACTCCTAAACACCAGAGCAATAAGGAAGTTAATCCCTCGTTCACCCCTTTGAGCCTAGAAGTTAGAGTTTCTTTCTATACGAAAAAAACTCGCAATATTAACCTGGGGATAGGTAGTTCTCAGTTAATTTGGATGTGCATTCAATTACAAGAGAAATCATGCAAGACACCTTTCAATAAAGGTCGCGATCAAGCTTTCCTTTGCACACAGCAAGAAGTGTCAAAGATGCTCGCAAACCAAAAATGACAATGATGGTTCCCCGTAATCATTGAGCAAGGAAGTCATTATCTTTCCAAAAAGAAAAATGAAATGAAAATAAAAACCAAAAGAAAAATACCACTAAGTCAAAACCTCTGGAGGAGACTTAGGCAAAAAAACTGGGGCATGCCACTGACTGTAATCTCAAATGAAACAGTTCAGGAAAAAGTTGGGAATAATAAATTCAATTAGAAGAGGTCTTCAAATCCTCAAAATTCTCCACCAGAGTTGACAAAAGTCCTAAAAACATCAAAAATATGTAAGAACAAATGACTGTCATTCTCAAGATTCCTTAGCTTCTGAATCATCGTCATTGCTACCATCAGTGCAATTCCAAAACCTCTTGGAACCTGAATGCATATTCTGAATTAACTGAACATAGGGCTAAAGAACATCACGAAGATTAGGTTGGGTACAAATAAACTTTGAGCTTTTATCCTTTATTTCTTAAACCGTGAACCATACCATGTTACAACCCTCAAAAGACCTAATTGAAGCCAGGTTTCTTTTGAAAGCATACTACAATAAGGTTGCGTAAACTGACTCCTATGATCTTTTGCGAATCATTTGTTTTAGTTTCATACCTTTGTTTTCACTTTAAAAGTATAAACCACTGCGTTTTAACCAGTGATGCATTTTCTATACATCAATAACATCATTTCAAAAATGATTTTGGATTCAAAACTTTTGCATGAACTTTGCATTAAAATTACCATGTTTGAATAAACAATTTTGCTTGCAAACAAGCTTTCCTTATCAAGGAATTTCAAACAGCTGGGAAACTTGGTCAGTGACCCTATCAGGGGCAAGTATCTTCTAGATCCAGTTGCGAATCAATTCAAGATTTGTTGCTTAGTGCAAGTTTTCTCAAATTTGGTTAGCCAGAAAATCATTTTCAAGGCTCATACAGGGGCATTTATTTCCAACAATCATCTCAAGAACTGAAGCCATGATCAATTTATTTCCAATAATTATTTCAGAACTGAAGCCATGATCAACTCATTTCCGGCAACTTTGGACTGAAGCTATGATCAATTTATCTCCAACAATCAGCTAATCTGGGACAAATCCCCAAGCATCTTTCCATGTCCTTCCTCAGAAGATCATCAGCTCAATACAGTTTACAAGTGGGACAAATTTTGGTTCAAGACGTTTTATTTCCAGGAAAATTTGGTAGAGATCTCTGTGTTGAGGAATCAAACTTCCAATCTTACCTCCACAAACAAGTGAAACTCCGTTGTCATAAACGTCGACATTACACCCATAGATCTTTCACATATCATGCATAACAAAATTCACACATAATGCACAACAAGAGTGTTTCATCCTCATTTGCATTTCCCGAGGTCTTGTTGCAGTTGACATGTCACATTGAGATCAAAGCCCAACTTACTTGGCACCTACCAAAACAGATGTCAGTTCAGCTATCTTTCTTTCGTCCAATGCTAATCTTGGATGTTGTTACCTTTTCTTCCGTCCAAAGCCAGTATTGGACACCTTGAGCTTTTCTTTCATTCAAAGCCAGTATTGAATGTCAAGATCTCTTTTTCCATCCAAAGCTAGTATTGGATGTTGTTACCTTCTCATTCATTCAAAGCCAGTATTTAATGTCAAGATCTCTTTTTCCATCCAAAGCCAGTATTGGATGTTGTTACCTTTTTTTCCGTCCAAAGCCAGTATTGGATGTTATTACCTTTTCTTCCGTCCAAAGCCAGTATTGGACGCCTTGAGCTTTTCTCTCGTCTAAAGCCATTATTAGACGTTGATATTTTCCACTCATTCAAATCCAGTATTGGATGCTGTGACCTTTTCTCTCGTCTAAAGCCATTATTAGACGTTGAGTTTTCCACTCATCTAAAGCCAGTATTAGATGTTGTAATCTTTTCTCTTGTCTAAAGCCATTATTAGACGTTGAGTTCTCCACTCATTCAAAGCCAGTATTGGATGTTGTGATCTTTTCTCTCGTCTAAAGCCATTATTAGACGTTGAGTTTTCCCTTCATTCAAAGCCAATATTGGATTTCGTGTTTTTCTTCCGTCCAACGTCTTCCCTGGACGACTCTGATGTAGCTTCATATTTGGTCTCATTCCACATCTAATCTTCTTCTAGATGCTTCTGATTGTCTTTTCCAAAGAGTTGCTCGCCTCATTCAATGCCATTCTTGGATGTTGCTGCTTGCCTTCTCAGGTTTTTATCTTTTTTTACAAGTATTGCTAGTTACCATTTGTCACCCTGACAGATATCCAGAAGTTTCTTGTTATTTCCTTTACGTGTCTTTCCACGTCATTTTATCAGAACTACCATAAATTTCCAGTTTCAAGTCTTTCCATATTCCCACAGAGTCTGTCTCATCTCATACATCATTCAAAAAAATATATGTCAAAAAAGAGTCCATGCATTCACTCATAACATGTGTTATCATCTCATCGCATCAGGGACGAAATTCAGGTCTGTTTGTATTTAATTACTTTCCGCTTATCTGACTAAAAGATAATTAAATAGGGGCAACTGTTGTATCCTAAATTTCGCCCCTATTTTTTTTTCCAGTCGCACTTTCATATCATATTTTCTCATTTGGTTACAATCATTAATAAATAGCTTCATTCATCACATTTGCATCATTTAATCGTGTTTAAGCTGACCAAAAGTCAGTTTAAATCGACATTTGCATCATTTTGAAGTTGAAAAATACCCGACATTTCACTTCATGCATTTTTATTTGTTTACTACTTTCTTGCATTGCTCCAAGTTGTTTATATGTTGATAATAAAAATATTTCGGTTTTATAAACAAATTGTTAAAAGCGATTCGACACTGTGCAGAAAATTAACGAGAAAAATATTTCAAGTTTTCACCTTTTACCGATCATTTTATGAATCTGCATCTCGCGTAGATTATGACGGTATGCTCGCTTTATTTTTTGGTACAATTTGAAGTCTCGTTTTTAACCGTAAAACGTCTATTTAGCCTGATATTTTTATTCTAATTTTATTTCTATTTTGACTTTTTGAATATTTTTTCTTTAATCTTCGTGACATGTAGTTTATTTTAATATGTTCATTTTATTTTTTCGAATAAATTTTCGTCCGTTTTTTTATTGTTTTCAGTCATTTTGTGTCTTTATTTTTTATTCAAAAAAATTCAAAAAAATATTTCAAATTGAATTAATTTAAATACTTTCAGTTTTTTATTTCATTTTTATCATTTAAGGGCGCTTTTGTCATAAAAAAATATTAATTACACTTTGTTTTTTCTTATTGGTTGATAGCAATAGTTATGGATTAATACAGATTGCATTTATATTGAACGGTCATGATTTAAGTTTGATATCTTATTTTTTATTTTTCATTTTCCTATATAAAGCTTCTTTCTCTCTTTGTAAACACACACAAAAAACAAAAAGCAAAAACAACACTTACAGTAACCCATACCATCTCCTTATCTAGACTCCCTTCTGTTTCCTCGTCTTCTCTCAACAACACCCTTCATCTTTTCATACTACCTTTCCATCTCAGTAACCTCTTCATCAATTTACCTTCCCCTTCAATCTTCCTCCCAACCCACTGCACAGCACCAACAACGTCCGCCTTCAATTCCCGCTTCAACTCTCACCGGCAATCTCCGCTAACAAATTGTAATCAAATCTATTTCCTCCCCTGTTTCCACAAATCATCCTTCGAGGACACAACAACATAATTCACAACCCAATCCGCCGCCATCCTCCAAACTGCAACCTCCATCGTATCCTCCAAATTCTGTAATTCATCAAACATCCGCCCTCCATTCCAGCGACTTACCCACTGAGACCATCCTCCGCCTGTTAATCGCCCTTCTTCGTTGTAAATCACCTTCCTCCATCGATCCGCGAATTCCACAACCTATCACCTACCGAACCTCTGTCATTTCCGCAAGCTGTACAACAACCTAGTCCACGTAGTATCTCTGTTTTAATCTGCTAGCTCTGCCTCGTTCTCCTTCATCCTCATCAATCACGCATAACATACCACCTCCGTCAAACAGCGCTGTCCAGCAAATTCTCATCCCGGCTCTGCAGCTTCTGTTTAACATGCAATTTTCTTCTAATCTTTCTCAAATCAATTTCAACGTTTTTGACACTGTTCGGTAATTCTTCGATTCTTCTGGATTGTTTATCGGTGTTGGTATTGTTCTGCTGTTTGTTTTGTTATTTTGTTATTGATTTGAATTGGAAATTGTTATGCTGTAAATCTTTGATAAATTCCAAATAAAACTGTTTGTTATGGTGTTGGTGTTTCATACTTTTTGAGTAAGAATGTTTGAATTCTGTTTTGTTTTCATATCTAAATGTCTGCTTCATTTTGAGTAAGAAATTGAAAATTGTTGTTCAATGTTTGTGTTCATGTTTGATTTTAATTCGGACAATAATTCAAGTCTTGATATTGCTACTTGTTTCGATGAAGATGACGATAATGCTGCATTTTATTTGCGTGTAAATCTGACCGAGAAACTATTGAAGATAGCATGCTATTTCCTTTTGTTACAAACCATGTTTGAATCGGAATTTTGGGACATAATAATAATGCACGATTGCTGCCCGGTTTTTCAATTTGATCAATTATGGCATGATTCCGATTTGTTTTCTATGTTTCAAACATGTTTTGAGTAACACATGAATAGATGCTAATTGTTTTTTTTAATACTCATAAATGGAATGAACATTTGATTTTTTTGCTTTGAGATTTTAAGTCCATGAAATTCGTAGTTGCTGTCTGGATTTATTCTTGCTGAAATTTTGATTCAAAACTCATTTTTAATCACTTTTGGACTTAATATGAAAATGGCATGAGTTGATTGTCGGTGTTGATGTTGTCTTGTTGTTTAAGCCATTTGAAGGTGATTTTTGATGATGTTTCAATTCGTATTCGATTCACAAAAATTTGTTGGTTAATATCGGTGTTTGTACATAAGCTTGGAAATTGATTTTCATGAGCTTTTTATGCATAATTTGTTGCTGTCCAACTTTTGATAATGCTGATTTTTATGTGTTTACATTGAACGATATCATGAATTCTTGATTTTGATTTGTGTAAATATTCATTTGTTCATATGCATCATACAATTTCATTTCAATTTTTGATTTTGTACTTACTAACATAGATTTTAATTGTTGCAATTTCATTCATTTTTATTTTTATACCGCTTATGCTACTAACACGTTTGTTACTGTGAAGGTTTCTGATAATCGTTTCAAGTATCCATTCTCACATAGCGCATCCATAATTCCTACACTTCTCCCTTTACCTCTTTATTGTATTTCACTATTTTGATTTAATTTTTGGTGCTGCAAATATATACTTGTACATAACATTTTGACTGTATATTTTATTCACTTCATTTGTAAATAAATTCAGGTTATGTAAATATTATTTTCATCGCATTGCAATTTTATTTTTTAATTCCAACTAACTTCTGAAAATTGTACGGGCGCATATAAATTTTCCCGTGCTGTTATTTTTGTATGTATTTTTCATGTGATGTAGGGAATCTTATACCGTGAGCTTTATTCGATATCTTGAATATTACCCGGTACCATTAGCTTCATTCACGATTTCTTTATCCGTGATTTATTTTCACGTGTTGCAGTAGCTTTATTCGTTGCTGGGAGTATTATCTTACATCTAGTTTTTTGATGCTATCGACTTGTGATTTATTTTCACCTGAGGTTTGGTATACTCTTAGCTTATTTTTTTGTTTGTGGCTTTAAACCCAAAGGGATGGGAATACAGTATTGACTTCATCATGTCAAGTACTGGTTTCTTATTCGGTCAAATTCTTTTTACTGTATATTTTACCCTCCTGTACCTAGGACACTCTTTTCTCCCATTCTTTAATTTTCAACACTTTCTCATCTTTTTCAAAAACTTCTTTGTTTATAAAATCGAATCGCTTTCATAATAAACCTCTACTTTGTCGAGTGCCTTTTCTTTTAAAACTTCTTTTCCTTAAACAAACTTCAATATATTTAATCATACTTTGACATCTTTCAAAATTAACAAAAACAATTCAACTCATTCAAACATTTTTGTAGGCTCGAGCACCTTTACCCTTTAAAACTTTTTCAAGTTGAGACATGATTCATTGATAGTCGAGCAACATTCTCCTATCTCCATGGTTATAAAGGTGTCGACTTTTCCACTTGAGACCCAGAGGCGTTCTCAAACCCTCACTCTTGCTGGCATAGGGTCCATCTTTCTCATACCTTGTGGGCGTTAGTCAAGATTTCTCTCCTAACAATGATGACTTGTCTCCTTGTTTAAAAACAATCAACAAAAAAGTATTTTCTAGCCGAACTACGGTGCTCTGACTTTTCCATTGCACGAGGGAGTACGTAGGCACTAAGTCTTACGACCCAAGGTGAGCAACAAAAATAATAAAAAAACATTTCATTTTATTTTGTTTTCAAATAAACATTCATTCTTTTTCTTTAGCAAGTAAACCTCTACATAACACTCCTTTTAAAAGAAACCAAACAAAGTGGATCCTACGGAGTACCGTATATGCTTAGGGTGCTAACACCTTCCCTTTGCATAACCGACCCCCGTACCTCGACCTCTGATCTTTTTGGGTTTTGTTCACTTTTTTCCCATTTCCCTTTGGAAACAATAAAGTGCGGTGGCGACTTAATTGTGTTGAGTTAAGTCAATTAATGGCTTAATCTCAAATCTTTACCGCTACATTTCTTTAAATATCATCACCGTTGCAATTGAGCATAGGAAAAGTGGCGACAGAAAAGTGGCGACTTCATTGGGGAAAGATTGACCTATTACTGGTCCATTCTTAAGTGGGTCAATCCTAGATTTGTTTGTTTCTTTTCTATGAGTGTGTATATTTTGTTTTACTTGCTGTTTATTACTTCAAATTATTCTGTATGTATGTTTGTCTGGATTTTCCTGGTTTTCAGGGGCTTGGTGATTTCTTATAAGTCTTATACCCGGACTTTGGGCAAACTTAAGATAGGACATGCGGTATAGTCATGTTAACTTTGAGGGAGTAATCCCAAAAAATGAGACATGAGATCCCCCACTCAGTGGAGGCCCCTTTGACTGTATTGTCGTTTACCGAGTAATTAGGAAGATGTACTGCTTTCGACCTGGGAGCCTGCTGAAGCTGAGGACCGTAGATTACCTAACCCATCTTGGCCTTTTAGGAGTAGTGCGGAAGCTATGACGGAGTAATCCAGAAGTAGCTGTCACGCGATACTACGCTCGGATGAGTTTTTCCTGATAATATTGCTAATTACCGAGTTAATCGGGATGTTGGTAATATCCGAAGGAAGGATGTAGACTCTGGGAATCTCTTAGAACCTTGTTCGGCAGGTGATAACCATTAGTCCAAACCTTATGGGTTGTACCTTTGACTCCAGGCTCGTGACTCTGAACCATGTGATCCTGTTACTGTACAGTGCATTGCATAACATTGCATATCATTTGCATCCTCTGCATCATTCTACATACATCCAGGTTGTTCATGATCTTATTCCTAGTTGCTTCTTTCTTCCAGTTAGTCGTCTACTGTCAAGCTGATTCCTCAACACAACTACGGGACTAGAGCTACTGTCAAATTGAGAATGGAAAACCAAGAAAAACATAACATGGAAGTCAGAATTGAAATCGATGAGTTGAAGTCAGGCATGGCCAAACTTACTGAGATGATGCAAGTCCTGATTTCCAGAGGAGAGCCACCTCAAAGGACTGTGATATCTGAAATCCCAACTGCTACTGTTGACACTCAACCTATCCAGCATACATCTACTACATGGCCAGAGTTTGGGTTACCTCAGAATTACTCTCCGCCTGTTGTAATTACTTTAATGGTTGGCCAGTCTTCCCGACCAATCTTTCAGGCTCCAGTTTTCACTGAACCTCAGCCAATTGTTCATACTGCTTCTCGTTAACCTGCTGCACAAGCTGCTTTTGGGAACCCTCTCTTTGAGTACCATGCTACCAGTCCTCGAAGTGTGAGTGAGGGAGACTTTGGTGAGTTTGAAGAGTTCAAAGAACAGTATCGGACTTTGGAGAAGAGACTCAGAGCTATGGAAGGAAATGAGTTCTTCAGTGTTGATGCTAACAACATGTGCCTAGTTTCTGATCTGGTTATGCCTGCAAAGTTCAAGACTCTTGAGTTTGAGAAATATCGGGGGCACACTTGTCCAAGAAGTCATTTGGTGATGTACTTTCGAAAGATGACTGCTTACACCAAGAATGTCAAGCTACTTATCCATTGTTTCCAAGATAGTCTGAAAGGAGCTTCATTGAAATGGTATATGGGGCTTGAGAAAGGTCGTATCCAATGCTTCCAAGATCTTGTTGATGCTTTCATAAAACAATACAAATTCAACCTTGACATGGCACCTGATCGTTGCCAACTGCAAAATATGTTTCAGAATGAGAAAGAATATTTCAAGGAATATGCTCAACGATGGAGAGAATTGCCATCTCAAGTTGAACCACCTCTGGCAGAGAAAGATCTGATTGGTTTGTTCATGGATACTTTGTCGCCCTTCTTTTGGGAGAAGATGATTGGCAGTGTGTCTTCCAGCTTCATAGACCTGGTGACTATTGGCCAGAGATTAGAAGAAGGAATCAAGAGCGGTAAAATGTCTAAAGCTGTTGAATCTTCTAATGGTGCAAAGAAATATCTTGGGAACTTTCAGAAGAAGAAAGAGGTAGAAGACAATGTTGTCTCGACTGAGAGAAGAGGACCTCGCCGTAGGCCTCAATACACTGATCAACCACAAGTAACGATTGTTACTCCTGCGGTTAATGCTCAACCAGTTCAGGTTCCTCAACAACCGAATATTGCACAAAATCAGAATCAAAATAGGGCTCAATTTGATTCCATCCCTATGACATACACTGAAATATATCTTGCAATGGTGTAGAAGGTTTTGATTACAACTAGGCCTCTGATTCCTCGAAATCCTCCTCCAGCCGGGTTCAGATCTGACCTTCACTGTGAATTTCATCAGGGAGCTTCCGGTCATGATTTAGAGAGCTACTATGCATTGAAAAACAGAGTGCAAGAATTGGTGAAAGCAAATATTCTCACTTTCAAAGAGGAAGGTCCTAATGTTGTCAACAATCCTTTGCCAAAACAAAGTGGCTGAAGACTGAGTCGGGGTACCCTCAAGTCACTTCCTAAAGCCAGTGTTTCAGACAGGACATATCATCCTTGTTATTGATTAGTCACTAGGCCATCTTTCTTTCTGTTTGCATTTTCCCCTTGTTTATGTTAAAGTTGTTTCTTTCAAATTCTGTTTGTACTTTCATGTTAAGTTTAATGAAATGAGCATTGCAATATTTTGATTCAAAACATTTTTCATTTACTGCTTTCAAATATATTTCTCTTATTCACTCTCTTTATCAAGCTTTTGTTTATGCAAATATTTGAGGGAGGAGGATGAAAACGAAATACTCATAATTGTTGCTGGTATGCTTTCGAATAAAAATTTGCTGAGGATATACAGGCATTGTTTCAACTCCCAAACACCGGAGCAATAAGGAAGTTAATCCCTCATTCACCCCTTTGAGCCTAGAGTTGGAGTTTCTTTCTATACGAAAAAACTCGCAATCTTAACCTAGGGATGGGTAGTTCTCAGTTAATTTGGTTGTGCATTCAATTACAAGAGAATACGTGCAAGACACCTTTCAATAAAGGTCACAATCAAGCTTTCCTTTGCACACAACAAGAAGTGTCAAAGATGCTCCCAAACCAAAAATGACAAAGATGGTTCCCCGTAATCATTGAGCAAGGAAGTCATTATCTTTCCAAAAATAAAAATGAAAATAAAAATCAAAAGAAAAATCCCACTAAGTCAAAACCTCTGAAGGAGACTTAGGCAAAAAAAACTAGGGCATCCCGCTGACTGTAATCTCAAATGAAACAGTTCAGGCAAAAGTTGGGAATAATAAATTCAAATAGAAGAGGTCTTCAAATCCTTAAAATTCTCCACCAGAGTTTACAAAAGTCCTCAAAACATAAAATATATGTAAGAATAAATGACTGTCATTCTCAAGATTCCTTAGCTTCTGAATCATCGTCATTGCTACCATTAGTGCAATTCCAAAACCTCTTGAAACCTGAATGCATATTCTGAATTAACTGAACGTAGGGCTGAAGAACATCATGAAGATTGGGTTGGATACAAATAAACTTTGAGCCTTTATCCTTTATTTCTTAAACCGTGAACCATACCACATTGCAACCCTTAAAAGACCTAATTGAAGCCAGGTTTCTTTTGAAAGCATACTACACCAAGGTTGCGTAAACTGACTCCTATGATCTTTTGCGAATCATTTGTTTTGGTTTCATACCTTTGTTTTCACTTTAAAAGTATAAACCACTGCGTTTTAACCAGTGATACATTTTCTATACATCAATAACATCATTTAAAAAATGATTTTGGATTCAAAACTTTTGAATGACCTTTGCATTAAAATTACCATGTTTGAATAAACAATTTTGCTTGCAAACAAGCTTTCCTCATCAAGGAATTTCAAACAGCTGGGAAACTTGGTCAGTGACCCTATCAGGGGCAAGTATCTTCCAGATCTAGTTGCGAATCAATTCAAGATTTGTTGCTTAGCGCAAGCTTTCTCAAATTTGGTTAGCCATAAAATCATTTTCAAGGCTCATACAGGAGCATTTATTTCCAACAATTATCTCAAGAACTGAAGCCATGATCAGTTTATTTCCAACAATTATTTCAGAACTGAAGCCATGATCAGCTCATTTCCGGAAACTTTAGACTGAAGCCATGATCAGTTTATCTTCAACAGTCAGCTAATCTGGGACAAATCCCCAAGCAGCTCTACATGTCCTTCCTCATAAGATCACCAGTTCAATACAGTTTACAAGTGGGACAAATTTGGGTTCAAGACATTTTCTTTCCAGGAAAATTTGGTAGAGATCTCCGTGTTGAGGAATCAAACTTCCAATCTTACCTCCACAAAAGAGTCAAACTCCATTGTCATAAACTTCGGCATTACACGCATAGATCATTCACGTATCATGCATAACAAAATTCATACATAATGCACAACAAGAATGTTTCATCCTCATTTGCATTTCCTGAGGTCTTGTTGTAGTTGACATGTCACCTTAAGATCAAAGCCCAACTTACTTGGCACCTACCAAAACTGATGTCAGTTCAGCTATCTTTCTTCCGTCCAATGCTAATCTTGGATGTTGTTACCTTTTCTGTCGTCCAAAGCCAGTATTGGACGCCTTGAGCTTTTCTTTCATTCAAAGCCAGTATTGAATGTCAATATCTCTTTTTCCATCCAAATCTAGTATTGGATGTTTTTACCTTCTCTTTCATTCAAAGCCAGTATTGAATGTCAAGATCTCTTTTTCCATCCAAAGCCAGTATTGGATGTTGTTACCTTTTCTGCCGTCCAAAGCCAGTATTGGACGCCTTGAGCTTTTCTCTCGTCTAAAGCCATTATTAGACGTTGATATTTTCCACTCATTCAAAGCCAGTATTGGATGTTGTGACCTTTTCTCTCATCTAAAGCCATTATTAGATGTTGAGTTTTCCACTCATATAAAGCCAGTATTAGATGTTGTGATCTTTTCTCTTGTCTAAAGCCATTATTAGACGTTGAGTTCTCCACTCATTCAAAGCCAGTATTGGATGTTGTGATCTTTTCTCTCGTCTAAAGCCATTATTAGACGTTGAGTTTTCCCTTCATTCAAAGCCAGTATTGGATTTCGTGTTTTTCTTTCGTCCAACGTCTTGCCTGGACGACTCTTATGTAGCTTCAGATTTGGTCTCATTCCACATCTAATGTTCTTCTAGATGCTTCTGATTGTCTTTTCTAGAGAGTTGCTCACCTCATTCAATGCCATTCTTGGATGTCGCTGCTTGCCTTCTCAGGTTTTTATCTTTTTTTACAAGTATTGCTGGTTACCATTTGTTACCCTGACAGATATCCAAAAGTATCTTGTTATTTCCCTGACGTGTCTTTCCACATCATTTTATCTGAACTACCATAAATTTCCAGTTTCAAGTCTTTCCATATTCCCACAGAGTCTGTCTCATCTCATACATCATTCAAAAAATATATGTCAAAAAAGAGTCCATGTATTCACTCATAACATGTGCTATCATCTCATCGTATCAGGGACAAAATTCAGGTATGTTTCTATTTAATTACTTTCCGCCTATCTGGCTAAAAGATAATTAAATAGGAGCAACTGTTGTATCCTAAATTTCACCCCTGTTTTTTTTCAATCGCACTTTTATATCATATTTTGTCATTTGGTTACAATCATTAATAAATAGCTTCATTCATCACATTTGCATCATTTAATTGTGTTTAAGCTGACCAAAAGTCAGTTTAAATCAACATTTGCATCATTCTGTAGTTGAAAATACCCGACATTTCACTTCATGCATTTTTATCTCTTTACTATTTTCTTGCATTGCTCCAAGTTTTTTATATGTCGATAATAAAAATATTTCGGTTTTATAGACAGATTGTTAAAAGCGATTCGAAACTGTGCGGAAAATTAACGAGAAAAATATTTCAATTTTTCACCTTTTACCGATCATTTTAAGAATCTCCATCTCGCGTAGATTATGACGGTATGCTCTCTTTTTTTTCGGTACAGTTTGAAGTCTCATTTTTAACCGTAAAACGTCTATTTAGCCTGATATTTTTATTATAATTTTATTTCGATTTTGACTTTTTGAATATTTTTTCTTTAATCTTCGTGACATGTAGTTTATTTTAATATGTTCATTTTATTTTTTCAGATAAATTTTTGCCCGTTTTTTTATCGTTTTAAGTCATTTTGGGTCTTTATTTTTTATTCAAAAAAATTCAAAAAAATTATTTTAAATTGAATTAATTTAAATACTTTCAGTTTTTTATTTCATTTTTATCATTTAAGGGCGATTTTGTCATAAAAAATATTAATTACACTTTGCTTTTTTCTTATTGGTTGATAGCAATAGTTATGGATTAATACAGATTGAATTTATATTGAACAGTCATGATTTAAGTTTGATATCTTATTTTTCATTTTTCATTTTCCTATATAAAGCTTATTTCTCTCTTTGTAAACACACACAAAAAACAAAAAGCAAAAACAACAATTACAGTAACCCATACCATCTCCTTTTCTAAACTCCCTTCCGTTTCCTCATCTTCTCTCAACAACACCCTTCATTTTTTCATACTACCCCTTTCCATCTCAGTAACTTCTTCATAAATTTACATTCCCCTTCAATCTTCTTCCCGACCCACCGCACAACACCAACAACGTCCGCCTTCAATTCCCGCTCCAACTCTCACCGGCAATCTCCGCTAACAAATTGTAATCCAATCCGTTTCCGCCCCTGTTTCCATAAATCATCCTTCGAGGACACAACAACATAATTCACAACCCAATCCGCCGCCATCCTCTAAACTGCAACCTCCACCGTATCCTCCAAATTCTGTAATTCATCAAACATCCGCCCTCTATTCAAGCGACTTACCCACTGAGACCATCCTCCGCCTTTTAACCGCCCTTCTTCGATGTAAATCACCTTCCTCCATCGATCCGCGAATTCCGCAACCTATCACCTACCGAACCTCTGTCATTTCCGCAAGCTGTACAACAAACCAGTCCACACAGTATCTCCATTTCAATCTGCTAGCTCCGCCTCGTTCTCCTTCATCCTCATCAATCACGCATAACATACCCCCTCCGTCAAACAGCGTTGTCCAGCAAATTCTCATCCCGACTCTGCAGCTTCTGTTCAACATGCAATTTGATTCCAATCTTTCTCAAATCAATTTCAACGTTTTCGACATTGTTCGGTAATTCTTCGATTCTTCTGGATTGTTTATCGGTGTTGGTATTGTTCGGCTGTTTGTTTTGTTATTTTGTTATTGATTTGAATTGGCAATTGTTATGCTGTAAATGTTTGATAAATTCCGAATAAAATCGTTCATTATGGTGTTGGTGTTTCATACTTTTTGAGTAAGAATGTTTGAATTCTGTTTCATTTTCATATCTAAATGTCTGCTGCATTTTGAGTAAGAAATTGAAAATTGTTGTTCAATGTTTGTGTTCATGTTTGATTTTAATTCGGACAACAATTCAAGTCTTGATATTGCTACTTGTTTCGATGAAGGTGACGCTGATGCCGCATTTTATTTGCGTGTAAATCTGACCGAGAAACTATTGAAGATAGCATGCTATTTCCTTTTGTTACAAGCCATGTTTGAATCGGAATTTTGGGACATGATAATAATGCACGGTTGCTGCCCGGTTTTTCAATTTGATCAATTATGGCATGATTCCGATTTGTTTTCCATGTTTTGAACATGTTTTGAGTAACAAATGAATAGATGCTAATTGTTTTTTTTTTAATACTCATAAATGGAATGAACATTTGATTTTTTTTCTTTGAGATTTTAAGTCCATGAAATTCGTAGTGGCTGCCCGGATTTATTCTTGCTGAAATTTTGATTCAAAATTCATTTTTAATCACTTTTGGACTTAATATGAAAATGGCATGAGTTGATTGTCGGTGTTGATGTTGTCTTGTTGTTTAAGCCATTTGAAGGTGATTTTTGATGATGTTTCAATTCGTATTCGATTCACAAAAATTTGTTGGTTAATATCGGTGTTTGTAAATAAGCTTGGAAATTGATTTTCATGAGCTTTTTATGCATAATTTGTTGCTGTCCAACTTTTGATAATGCTGATTTTTGTGTGTTTACATTGAACAATATCATGAATTCTTGATTTTGATTTGTGTAAATATTCATTTGTTCATATGCATCATACAATTTCATTTCAATTTTTGATTTTGTACTTACTAACATAGATTTTAATTGTTGCAATTTCATTCATTTTTATTTATATACCGCTTATGCTACTAACGCGTTTGTTACTGTGAAGGTTTCTGATTATCTTTTCAAGTATCCATTCTCACATAGCGCATCCATAATTCCTACACTTCTCCCTTTACCTCTTTATTGTATTTCACTATTTTGATTTAATTTTTGGTACTGTAAATATATACTTGTACATAATATTTTGATTGTATATTTTATTCACTTAATTTGTAAATAAATTTAGGTTATGTAAATATTATTTTCATTGCATTGCGATTTTATTTTTTAATTCCAACTAACTTCTGAAAATTGTACGGGCGCATATAAATTTTCCCGTGCTGTTAGTTTTGTCTGTATGTTTCATGTGATGCATGGAATCTTATACCGTGAGCTTTATTCGATATCTTGAATATTACCCGGTACCATGAGCTTCATTCACGATTTCTTTATCCGTGATTTATTTTCACGTGCTGCACTAGCTTTATTCGCTGCTGGGAGTATTATCTTACATCTGTTTTTTTGATGCTGTCGACTTGTGATTTATTTTCACCTGAGGTTTGGTATACTCTTAGCTTATTTTTTTTGTATGTGGCTTTAAACCCAAAGGGATGGGAATACAGTATTGACTTCATCATGTCAAGTACTAGTTTCTTATTCGGTCGAATTCTTTTTACCGTGTCTTTTACCCTCCTGTAACTAGGACACTCTTTTCTCCCATTCTTTAATTTTCAACACTTTCTCATCTTTTTCAAAAACTTCTTTGTTTATAAAATCGAACCGCTTTCATGATAAACCTCGACTTTGTCGAGTGCCTTTTCTTTTAAAACTTCTTTTCTTTAAACAAACTTCAATACATTTAATCATACTTTGACATCTTTCAAAATTAACAAAAACAATTCAACTCATTCAAACCTTTTTGTGCGCTCGAGCACCTTTACCCTTAAAAACTTTTTTCGAGTTGAGACATGATTCATTGATAGTCGAGCAACATTCTCCTATCCCCATGGTTATAAAGGTGTCGACTTTTCCACTTGAGTACCAGAGACGTTCTCAAACCTTCACTCTTGCTAACGCAGGGTCCATCTTTCTCACACCTTGTGGGCGTTAGTCAAGATTTCTCTCCGAACAATGACGACTTATCTCCTTGTTTAAAAACAATTAACAGACAAGTCTTTTCTAGCCGAACTACGGTGCTCTGACTTTCCCATTGCACGAGGGAGTACGTAGGCACTAAGTCTTACGACCCAAGGCGAGCAACAAAAATAATAAAAAAACATTTCATTTTATTTTGTTTTTAAATAAACATTCATTCTTTTTCTTTAGCAAGTAAACCTCTACATAACACTCCTTTTAAAAGAAACCAAACAAAGTGGATCCTATGGAGTACCGTAGATGCTTAGGGTGCTAACACCTTCCCTTTGCATAACCGACCCCCGTACCTCGATCTCTGATCTTTTTGGGTTTTTTTTCGCTTTTTTCCCATTGCGCTTTGGAAACAATAAAGTGCGGTGGCGACTTCATTGTGTTGAGTTAAGTCAATTAATGGCTTAATCTCAAATCTTTACCTCTACATTTCTTTACATATCATCACCGTCGCAATTGAGAACTGGAAAAGTGGCGACAGAAAAGTGGTGACTTCACTGGGGAAAGATTGACCTATTACTGGTCCATTCCTAAGTGGGTCAATCCTAGATTTGTTTGTTTCTTTTCTATGAGTGTGTATATTTTGTTTTACTTGCTGTTTATTACTTCCCATTATTCTGTATGTATGTTTGTCAGGATTTTCCTAGTTTTCAGGGGCTTGGTGATTTCTTATAAGTCTTCTACTCGGACTTTGGGCAAACTTAAGATAGGACGGACGGTATAGTCATGTTAACTTTGAGAGAGTAATCCCAAAAAATGAGACATGATATCCCCCACTCAGTGGAGGCCCCTTTGACTGTAGTTTCGTTTACCGAGTAATCGGGAAGACGTACTGCTTTCGACCTTGGAGCCTGCTGAAGCTGAGGACCGTAGATTACCTAACCCATCTTGGCCTTTTAGGAGTAGTGCGGAAGCTATGACGGAGTAATCCGGAAGTAGCTGTCACGCGATACTACGCTCGGATGAGTTTTTCCTGAGAATATCGCTAATTACCGAGTTAATCGAGACGTTGGTAATATCGGAAGGAAGGATGTAGACTCTGGGAACCTCTTAGAACCTTGTTCAGCAGGTGATAACCATTAGTCCAAACCTTATGGGTTGCACCTTTGACTCCAGGCTCGTGACTCTGAACCATGGGATCCTGTTACTGTACAATGCATTGCATAACATTACATATCATTTGCATCATTCTGCATACATCCAGGTTGTTCAGTATCTTATTCCCAGTTGCTTCTTTCTTCCAGTTAGTTGTCTACTGTCAAGCTGATTCCTCAACACAACTACGTGACTAGAGCTGCTGTAAAATTGAGAATGGAAAACCAAGAACAACATAACATGGAAGTCAGAATGGAAATCGATGAGTTGAAGTCAGGCATGGCCAAACTTACTGAGATGATGCAAGTCCTGATTTCCAGAGGAGAGCCACCTCAAAGGACTGTGATATCTGAAATCCCAACTGCTGCTGTTGACACTCAACCTATCCAGCATACATCTACTACATGGCCAGAGTTTGGGTTACCTCAGAATTACTCTCCACCTGTTGTAATTACTTTAATGGTTGGCCAGTCTTCCTGATCAGTCTTTCAGGCTCCAGTTTTCACCGAACCTCAATCAATCGTTCATACTGCTTCTCGTCAACCTGCTGCACAAGCTGCTTTTGGAAACCCTCTCTTTGAGTACCATGCTTCCAGTCCTCGAAGTGTGAGTCAGGGAGACTTTGGTGAGTTTGAAGAGTTCAAAGAACAGTATCAGACTTTGGAGAAGAGACTCTGGAAGGAAATGAGTTCTTCAGTGTTGATGCTAACAATATGTGCCTAGTTTCTGATCTGGTTATGCCTGCAAAGTTCAAGACTCATGAGTTTGAGAAATAACGGGGGCCCACTTGTCCAATAAGTCATTTGGTGATTTACTTTTGAAAGATGTCTGCTTACACCAAGAATGACAAGCTGCTTATCCATTGTTTCTAAGATAGTCTGAGTGGAGCTTCATTGAAATGGTATATGGGGCTTGAGAAAGGTCATATCCAATGCTTCCAAGATCTTGTTGATGATTTCATAAAACAATACAAATACAACCTTGACATGGAACCTGATCGTCTCCAACTGCAAAATATGTTTCAGAATGAGAAAGAATCTTTCAAGGAATATGCTCAACGATGGAGAGAATTGGCATCTCAAGTTGAACCACCTCTAGCAGAGAAAGAGCTGATTGGTTTGTTCATGGATACTTTGTCCCCCTTCTTTTGGGAGAAGATGATTAGTAGTGTGTCTTCCAGCTTTACAGACCTGGTGACTATTGGCCAGAGATTAGAAGAAGGAATCAGGAGCGGTAAAGTGTCTAAAGTTGCTGAATCTTCTAATGGTGCAAAGAAATACCTTGGGAAATTTCAGAAGAAGAAAGAGGTAGAAGCCAATGCTGTCTCGACTGAGAGAAGAGGACCTCGCCGTAGGCCTCAATACACTGATCAACCACAAGTAACGGCTGTTACTCCTGCGGTTAATGCTCAACTAGTTCAGGTTCCTTAATGACCGAATATTACACAGAATCAGAATCGGAATAGGGCTCAATTTTATTCCATCCTTATGACATACACTGAATTATATCCCGCAATGGTTCAGAAGGGCTTGATTACGTTTAGGCCTCTGATTCCTCGAAATCCTCCTCCATCCGGGTTCAGATCTGACCTTCACTGTGAATTTCATCAGGGAGCTGCCGGTCATGATTTAGAGAGCTGCTATGCATTGAAAAACAGAGTGCAAGAATTGCTGAAAGCAAATATTCTCACTTTCAAAGAGGAAGGTCCTAATGTTGTCAACAATCCTTTGCCAAAACAAAGTGGCTGAAGACTGAGTCGGGGTACCCTCAAGTCACTTCCTAAAGCCAGTGTTTCAGACAAGATAGCTCATCCTTGTTACTGATTAGTCACTAGGCCATCTTTCTTTCTGTTTGAATTTTCCCATGGTTTATGTTAAAATTGTTGCTTTCAAATTCTGTTTGTACTTTCATGTTAAGTTTAATGAAATGAGCATTGCAATATTTTGATCCAAAACATTTTTCATTTACTGCTTTCAAATATATTTCTCTTGTTCACTCTCTTTATCAAGCTTTTGTTTATGCAAAGATTTGAGGGATGATGATGAAAATGAAATACTCATAATTGTTGCTGGTATGCTTTCGAATAAAACTTTGCTGAGGATATACAAGCATTGTTTCAACTCCTAAACACCGGAGCAATAAGGAAGTTAATCCCTCGTTCACCCCTTTGAGCCTAGAAGTTGAAGTTTCTTTCTATACGAAAAAAACTCGCAATATTAACCTGGGGATAGGTAGTTCTCAGTTAATTTGGATGTGCATTCAATTACAAGAGAAATCATGCAAGACACCTTTCAATAAAGGTCGCGATCAAGCTTTCCTTTGCACACAACAAGAAGTGTCAAAGATGCTCCCAAACCAAAAATGACAAAGATGGTTCCCCGTAATCATTGAGCAAGGAAGTCATTATCTTTCCAAAAATAAAAATGAAATGAAAAGAAAAACCAAAAGAAAAATCCCACTAAGTCAAAACCTCTGGAGGAGACTTAGGCAAAAAAACTGGGGCATGCCGCTGACTGTAATCTCAAATGAAACAGTTCAAGAAAAAGTTGGGAATAATAAATTCAATTAGAAGAGGTCTTCAAATCCTCAAAATTCTCCACCAGAGTTGACAAAAGTCCTAAAAACATCAAAAATATGTAAGAACAAATGACTGTCATTCTCAAGATTCCTTAGCTTCTGAATCATCGTCATTGCTACCATCAGTGCAATTCCAAAACCTCTTGGAACCTGAATGCATATTCTGAATTAACTGAACGTAGGGCTAAAGAACATCACGAAGATTAGGTTGGGTACAAATAAACTTTGAGCCTTTATCCTTTATTTCTGAAACTGTGAACCATACCATGTTACAACCCTCAAAAGACCTAATTGAAGCCAGGCTTCTTTTGAAATCATACTACAATAAGGTTGCGTAAACTGACTCCTATGATCTTTTGCGAATCATTTGTTTTGGTTTCATACCTTTGTTTTCACTTTAAAAGTATAAACCATTGCGTTTTAACCAGTGATGCATTTTCTATACATCAATAACATCATTTCAAAAATGATTTTGGATTCAAAACTTTTGCATGAACTTTGCATTAAAATTACCATGTTTGAATAAACAATTTTGCTTGCAAACAAGCTTTCCTTATCAAGGAATTTCAAACAGCTGGGAAACTTGGTCAGTGACCCTATCAGGGGCAAGTATCTTCTAGATCCAGTTGCGAATCAATTCAAGATTTGTTGCTTAGTGCAAGTTTTCTCAAATTTGGTTAGCCAAAAAATCATTTTCAAGGCTCATAGAGGGGCATTTATTTCCAACAATCATCTCAAGAACTGAAGCCATGATCAGTTTATTTCCAATAATTATTTCAGAACTGAAGCCATGATCAACTCATTTCCGGCAACTTTGGACTGAAGCTATGATCGGTTTATCTCCAACAGTCAGCTAATCTGGGACAAATCCCCAAGCAGCTTTCCATGTCCTTCCTCAGAAGATCATCAGCTCAATACAGTTTACAAGTGGGACAAATTTGGGTTCAAGACATTTTCTTTCCAGGATAATTTGGTAGAGATCTCCGTGTTGAGGAATCAAACTTCCAATCTTACCTCCACAAAAAATTGAAACTCTATTGTCATAAACGTCGACATTACACCCATAGATCTTTCACATATCATGCATAACAAAATTCATACATAATGCACAACAAAAGTTTTTCATCCTCATTTGCATTTCCCGAGGTCTTGTTGCAGTTGACATGTCACATTGAGATCAAAGCCCAACTTACTTGGCACCTACCAAAACAGATGTCAGTTCAGCTATCTTTCTTTCGTCCAATGCTAATCTTGGATGTTGTTACCTTTTCTGCCGTCCAAAGCCAGTATTGGACGCCTTGAGCTTTTCTTTCATTCAAAGCCAATATTGAATGTCAAGATCTCTTTTTCCATCCAAAGCTAGTATTGGATGTTGTTACCTTCTCCTTCATTCAAAGCCAGTATTTAATGTCAAGATCTCTTTTTCCATCCAAAGCCATTATTGGATGTTGTTACCTTTTTTTCCGTCCAAAGCCAGTATTGGATGTTATTACCTTTTCTTCCATCCAAAGCCAGTATTGGACGCCTTGAGCTTTTCTCTCGTCTAAAGCCATTATTAGACGTTGATATTTTCCACTCATTCAAATCCAGTATTGGATGCTGTGATCTTTTCTCTCGTCTAAAGCCATTATTAGACGTTGAGTTTTCCACTCATCTAAAGCCAGTATTAGATGTTGTGATCTTTTCTCTTGTCTAAAGCCATTATTAGACGTTGAGTTCTCCACTCATTCAAAGCCAGTATTGGATGTTGTGATCTTTTCTCTCGTCTAAAGCCATTATTAGACGTTGAGTTTTCCCTTCATTCAAAGCCTATATTGGATTTCGTGTTTTTCTTCCGTCCAACGTCTTCCCTGGACGACTCTGATGTAGCTTCATATTTGGTCTCATTCCACATCTAATGTTCTTCTAGATGCTTCTGATTGTCTTTTCCAGAGAGTTGCTCGCCTCATTCAATGCCATTCTTGGATGTCGCTGCTTGCCTTCTCAGGTTTTTATCTTTTTTTACAAGTATTGCTAGTTACCATTTGTCACCCTGACAGATATCCAGAAGTATCTTGTTATTTCCCTTACGTGTCTTTCCACGTCATTTTATCAGAACTACCATAAATTTCCAGTTTCAAGTCTTTCCATATTCCCACAGAGTCTGTCTCATCTCATACATCATTCAAAAAAATATATGTCAAAAAAGAGTCCATGCATTCACTCATAACATGTGTTATCATCTCATCGCATCAGGGACGAAATTCAGGTCTGTTTGTATTTAATTACTTTCCGCTTATCTGACTAAAGATAATTAAATAGGAGCAACTGTTGTACCCTAAATTTCGCCCCTATTTTTTTTTCAGTCGCACTTTCATATCATATTTTCTCATTTGGTTACAATCATTAATAAATAGCTTCATTCATCACATTTGTATTATTTAATCGTGTTTAAGCTGACCAAAAATCAGTTTAAATCGACATTTGCATCATTTTGAAGTTGAAAAATACCCGACATTTCACTTCATGCATTTTTATTTGTTTACTACTTTCTTGCATTGCTCCAAGTTGTTTATATGTCGATAATAAAAATATTTCGGTTTTATAAACAAATTGTTAAAAGCGATTCGACACTGTGTAGAAAATTAACGAGAAAAATATTTCAAGTTTTCACCTTTTACCGATCATTTTATGAATCTGCATCTCGCGTAGGTTATGACGGTATGCTCGCTTTATTTTTTTGGTACAATTTTAAGTCTCGTTTTTAACCGTAAAACGTCTATTTAGCCTGATATTTTTATTATAATTTTATTTCTATTTTGACTTTTTGAATATTTTTTCTTTAATCTTCGTGACATGTAGTTTATTTTAATATATTCATTTTATTTTTTCGAATAAATTTTCGTCCGTTTTTTTATCGTTTTCAGTCATTTTGGGTCTTTATTTTTTATTCATAAAAATTCAAAAAAATTATTTTAAATTGAATTAATTTAAATACTTTCAATTTTTTATTTCATTTCTATCATTTAAGGGCGTTTTTGTCATAAAAAAATATTAATTACACTTTGCTTTTTTTCTTATTGGTTGATAACAATAGTTATGTATTAATACAAATTGAATTTATATTGAACGGTCATGATTTAAGTTTGATATCTTATTTTTCATTTTTCATTTTCCTAAATAAAGCTTCTTTCTCTCTTTGTAAACACACACACAAAAAACAAAAAGCAAAAACAACACTTACAGTAACCTATACCATCTCCTTTTCTAAACTCCCTTCCGTTTCCTCATCTTCTCTCAACAACACCCTTCATCTTTTCATACTACCCCTTTCCATCTCAGTAACCTCTTCATCAATTTACCTTCGCCTTCAATCTTCCTCCCAACCCACTGCACAACACCAACAACATCCGCCTTCAATTCCCGCTCCAACTCTCACCGGCAATCTCCGCTAACAAATTGTAATCCAATCCATTTCTGCCCCCGTTTCCACAAATCATCCTTCGAGGACACAACAACATAATTCACAACCCAATCCGTCGCCATCCTCCAAACTACAACCTCCATCGTATCCTCCAAATTTTGTAATTCATCAAACATCTGCCCTCCATTCCAGCGGCTTACCCACTGAGACCATCCTCCGCATGTTAATCGCCCTTCTTCGCTTTAAATCTCCTTCCTCCATCGATCCTCGAATTCCGCAACCTGTCACCTACAGAACCTCTGTCATTTCCGCAAGCTGCACAACTAACCAGTCCACGCAGTATCTCTGTTTCAATCTGCTAGCTCCGCCTCATTCTCCTTCATCCTCATCAATCACGCACAACATACCCCTCCGTCAAACAGCGCTGTCCAGCAAATTCTCATCCCGGCTCTGCAGCTTCTGTTCAACATGCAATTTGCTTCCGATCTTTCTCAAATCAATTTCAACATTTTCGACATTGTTCGGTAATTCTTCGATTCTTCTAGATTGTTTATCGGTGTTGGTATTGTTCTGATGTTTGTTTTGTTATTTTGTTATTGATTTGAATTGGAAATTGTTATGCTGTAAATCTTTGATAAATTCCGAATAAAATTGTTTGTTATGGTGTTGGTGTTTCATACTTTTTGAGTAAGAATGTTTGAATTCTGTTTCATTTTCATATCTAAATGTCTGCTGCATTTTGAGTAAGAAATTGAAAATTGTTGTTCAATGTTTGTGTTCATGTTTCATTTTAATTCGAACAACAATTCAAGTCTTGATATTGCTACTTGTTTCGATGAAGGTGACGGTAATGCTGCATTTTATTTGCGTTTAAATATGACTGAGAAACTATTGAAGATAGCATGTTATTTCCTTTTGTTACAAACCATGTTTGAATCGGAATTTTGGGACATAATAATAATGCACGGTTGCTGCCCGGTTTTTCAATTTGATCAATTATGGCATGATTCTGATTTGTTTTCCATGTTTTGAACATGTTTTGAGTAACACATGAATAGTTGCTAATTGTTTTTTTTAATACTCATAAATGGAATGAGCATTTGATTTTTTGCTTTGAGATTTTAAGTCCATGAAATTCGTAGTTGCTGTCCGAATTTATTCTTGCTGAAATTTTGATTCAAAACTCGTTTTTAATCACTTTTGGACTTAATATGAAAATGGCATGAGTTGATTTCCGGTGTTGATGTTGTCTTGTTGTTTAAGCCATTTGAAGGTGATTTTTTATGATGTTTCAATTCGTATTTGATTCACAAAATTTTGTTGGTTAATATCGGTGTTTGTACATAAGCTTGGAAATTGATTTTCATGAGCTTTTTATGCATAATTTGTTGTTGTCCAACTTTTGATAATGATGATTTTTGTGTGTTTACATTGAACAATATCATGAATTCTTGATTTTGATTTGTGTAAATATTCATTTGTTCATATACATCATACAATTTCATTTCAATTTTTGATTTTGTACTTACTAACATAGATTTTAATTATTGCAATGTCATTTATTTTTATTTTTATAATGCTTATGCTACTAACGCGTTTGTTACTGTGAAGGTTTCTGATAATCGTTTCAAGTATCCATTCTCACATAGCGCATCCATAATTCCTACACTTCTCCCTTTACCTCTTTATTGTATTTCACTATTTTGATTTAATTTTTGGTACTGTAAATATATAATTGTACATAATATTTTGACTGTATATTTTATTCACTTAATTTGTAAATAAATTAAGGTTATGTAAATATTATTTTCATCGCATTGTGATTTTATTTTTTAATTCCAACTAACTTCTGAAAATTGTACGGGCGCATATAAATTTTCTCGTGCTGATAGTTTTGTCTGTATGTTTCACATGATGCAGGGAATCTTATACCGTGAGCTTTATTCGATATCTTAAATATTACCCGGTACCATGAGCTTCATTCACGATTTCTTTATCTGTGATTAATTTTCACGTGCTGCACTAGCTTTATTCGCTGCTGGGAGTATTATCTTACATCTGGTTTTTTGATGCTGTCGACTTGTGATTTATTTTCACCTGAGGTTTGGTATACTCTTAGCTTATTTTTTTTGTCTGTGGCTTTAAACCCAAAGGGATGGGAATATAGTATTGATTTCATCATGTCAAGTACTGGTTTCTTATTCACTCGAATTCTTTTTACCGTATCTTTTACCCTTCTGTACCTAGGACACTCTTTTCTCCCATTCTTTAATTTTCAACACTTTCTCATCTTTTTCAAAAACTTCTTTTTTATAAAATCGAACCGCTTTCATAATAAACCTCGACTTTGTCGAGTGCCTTTTCTTTTAAAACATCTTTTCTTTAAACAAACTTCAATACATTTAATCATACTTTGACATCTTTCAAAATTAACAAAAACAATTCAACTCATTCAAACCTTTTTGTGTGCTCGAGCACCTTTACCCTTCAAACTTTTTTCGAGTTGAAACATGCTTCATTGATAGTCGAGCAACATTCTCCTATCCCCATGGTTATAAAGATGTCTACTTTTCCACTTGTGTACCAGAGGCGTTCTCAAACCCTCACTCTTGTTGACGGAGGGTCCATCTTTCTCACACCTTGTGGGCGTTAGTCAAGATTTCTCTCCTAACAAGACTTGTCTCCTTGTTTAAAAACAATCAACAGACAAGTCTTTTCTAGCCAAACTACGGTGCTCTGACTTTCCCATTGCACGGGGGAGTACGTAGGCACTAAGTCTTACGACCCAAGGCGAGTAACAAAATAATAAAAAAACATTTCATTTTATTTTATTTTCAAATAAACATTCATTCTTTTTCTTTAACAAGTAAACCTCTACATAACACCCCTTTTAAAAGAAACCAAACAAAGTGGATCATACGGAGTACTGTAGATGCTTAGGGTACTAACACCTTCCCTTTGCATAACCGACCCCCGTACCTCGATCTCTGATCTTTTTGGGTTTTGTTCGTATTTTTCCCATTTCCCTTTGGAAATAATAAAGTGCGGTGGCGACTTCATTGTGTTGAGTTAAGTCAATTAATGGCTTAATCTCATATCTCTACCGCTACATTTCTTTACATATCATCACCGTCGCAATTGAGCACAGGAAAAGTGGCAACAGTAATCACAATAACCTGCACACAAAACAAATACACAACCCAATGTCTTGAGGTAAACCTCAATAACTCCAAACAAAATATCAATTAAGGTTACAAGGTCTCCAACATAGGCCAAGGTTTCTAATCCTAAGTCTAAGAAGTCCCATACTCTATAATGCCAAGGATAGTAACCAAATAGTCCAAGTACCATTAAATTTTTTTATGGTTTATGTTGATTATTAGGTGTCTTAGAAGAAAAAAGAAAAGGCTCAAGTGAGCAAAGATGAAGATAGCATGAAATATAAATGCTTAAAAGTAAATGGTGCATAAAGCATAAAAAATAAAGGGACATAAAGTAAAAAACAAAAGGTAAAATCAATTATTAGTGATTAGTGGTTAGTTGGATGATCATCTTGAAACTTGCATTTGGAAATCATTAGAGGATTGGTAGAACCAAAGCCTCCACACAACAAGTTACATTTGCTTTTTGTCAAGTATATCACCCATTTGGAATCCTCACAATTTCCATTTAATGATCAACGATGTTTAAGTGATCCGCGTTGACCAAAAGTATTGTAGATCCAGTAGAGGATTGGTAGAACCAAAGCCTCCACATAATGAATCTCAAGGTTATTGGATCAAAGAGATCAAATTAACATATTTGGGCTTGCAAACAAAGGTTTGGGCAACAAATGATCATTTATTCGAATCGAGACAAAATTTAGCGCTGTGTTAAGCAATCGTAAGTGGACTTATATAGAAGTCGCACCTATTTTGAGGCCGGTCAACAGCAATGTATGCACCATTTGTTTTGAGACATGATATAGAGATCATGCTCCAATAACACTTAGTGCAATAAGAAAGGGATGAGATGGAGAGGGGTGGAAAAAATATACAAACCACATTTGAATTAAATTTTAATCAAACTATTATTAAAATCATTCATCCATTTTGTGGAGTTAGACTCAACACCATGGAACCAATGATGTTAATAAAGTTCATGATCAAAATTCAACCCAAGTTCAGCCAGAAAATAATCCCAAAGAAATATTGCATTTAATATATACATTAAAAAGGTTTTTTTTAAAAATGTTTTAAAATAGAAATAAGAAAGAAAAATATCAACTATATTCAAATTAATCAAGAAAAATTGAGTAAGGCCATAGAAAAATCAGATAAGGACTCAAATATTTTTATAAAATTTTAGGCAATTTTTGAAAGTCAGAAACTATTTTAAAATTAATTAAAATTGTTCAAACAAAAAGAAAATAGGTCAAAAATAGTAAACATTAATATAAAATTCCATAAAATTTTCAAAAAGTCAGAAATATGCAAAATGATATTTAGGAAATTTTTCAGAATTAAAAAATGTCAGAAAGCATTTTTAAAGTAATTAAAAGGAAGCAAATAATGCAAAAAATATAAAAAATATCAAATGTCAAAATAAAAATGTGAAAAAATAGTCATGAGATCAGAAATAATTCAAAGTATTTTTGTGAATTTTTTATAATTTTTGGATAAAAATTAAAGAGTTATGAATTTTTGAAAATTAAATCAATTAAAATATAAAAGTCAGAAAATAAAATAAAACCAAAAAGATATGGACCATCAGATCATAGTCAAAACGCGTTAGTAAGCTAATCCAATGGACCAGACGCGCTGTGCTTGATATGGACCTTAGTGGGATGCACATGGAGTCAGAAAAAGGGCAACTAATGAAATTAAAACGCTTGGCACGCTATCATTGGCTGAGACGAGACATGTCATCGTCTTCAAACTCTAACCACCCTGCAATGGAGATTTTGTGAGATCTTTCAAACGGTAAAATTAGGATCCCAGACCAGTATCATTGGATTTGTCTCTTCAAGACGATCCTAACACCACCATCGCGCCAAATTTATATAAAGTATGCAAAAAGATATGAATAAAAAACCCAGAAAATAGCGAGCACCTTCAATTTGAGATTTCTCTCTCAATTCCTAATGGATTTAAAAATTGTAAGAAGCACTAGAATCAGGAGAAGGAGTAGAACATGTTAGTGCTTTATTTGGATCCAAATGATGAAGAATTATACCTTTTCAAAGTTCAAGAAGGAAGCTCTGAAACTGGACTTCTGTAGCTTGGATTATGGCTCGTTTTGCTTGGTTTAAGTGCTGGAGAGTTTGTATGATACTTAAGGAAGATGAATGTGCAAAGAATTTTGGAGGAAAAGGCTGGAATCTCAGAAACTGATTTCAAAAATTTCAAGCTCATGTGAGGTTTTGACAGAGTGTTTTTGGCTCTCAAAGCTTAAGGAAATGAATATGGGATTACCCTCTATTTATAGGGAATCAAATGGAATGTTCAAGCATGTGAAATGATGAAGTTTGGAGGGAAATCGTGTGAACCTGATGCACAAGCAAAGTGTGATCTGATTTCCATCAAAACTTATCCAATCCTTGCATTTTAAGGCTCTAAACCACTTTGGAAACTTGGTTAAACATGTTTAGATCATAAACGCGTGCTAATTTGATGTTTAGAGGCCAAAACATGAATTTTAAATTCTGACTTATGAAGAAACTTCAGTTCCAAGTTACCAAGTTCAATCCAATGGAATTCTTAGCTCAAGGGGTCTTAAGGCATGATTCTTGATGCTTTAGAAAGATGAGGTTACAAGCTTTGCGATGGAAAAATAATGGAATCAAACGGATGCTTGAGCTGAAAGTTGCATTGAATCAAAGTTGGGGAAAAAAGGTTGACTTTCCATACTTAGAAATATTTCAAATTTTTCTTCAAAAGTGACCTATAATGTTTTGCATCGAAACATGACCTTCCACTTGGAATTTGCTATTGACCAAAAAAGATGGCATGAAATATACCTCTTGAATGACATTTTGAAACTTGAACCATTCAAAATATCCAAAAATTGAGAAAGTTATGAATTGTTAAAGTTGGCAAAAATTATGAAATGACCTATAATCTCTTGTATCCTTAGGGCATCTTCCATACATTTTCTCCCTTTGCACATAAAAGAAGGCATAAATTTACCTTCCTCAAGATCATTATGGAAAAATAATGGGCTCAAGGTGATAAAAATTGACCAAGTTATGATCATTTGAAGTCACCTATGAGAAATTAGGGGTTCATCTAGAGGACTTGTAATCTTTCTTCATCATCAAGCTTCTTCCACATGAAAACTCCTTGGAACTTTTGAAGTGATTTGTTGATAACCCTTTGAAGAGAAGGATGTATTTGGAATCACTCCAAAATACCAAAAGATGAGAAAGATATACTTCTTTGAAGTTCAAAACCCTAGCTCCTAGACCAAGAAAATACTTTGAGGAACTTTGACAATTCTGAACAAACTTCTTGTACCAACACAAATGCTTTGTAAATATAATTTGTTGAGGATGAAAATGAGAACTCATAGTCACCAAAACCACTTCCATATCTTTAGAATTGAGAGAAATATGCATTTGTGACCAATGGGAACAAAGCCTTGTCCAAGCATGACAACTTCTCCAATTAATCCCTTGTACTTTTGAACCAAATTTGATAATCTTGAAATGTGGTGAACCAAAATAACCTTGCCATTCCATTTCCTCTAAAACAAATAAAATGGTGAGGTTTGAACTTCTCAAGCTTTATTGACTAGGGCATGGAAATAAACTCATGAACCCATGGAGAAACTTGCTGAATCTCATTGCCTTTACCTATATGAGTAACAAGCAAGACAAACCAACATTGCATTTTATTAATTAAAAGAAGAAATCAATACAAAAATATTCATGATCACAAAAGAACACAAGTCAAGGTGCTTGATGATTCCTCAAAGAGCAAAGCTAAATTTAGAGAGGGGAACGAAGAGTCCTAATGTGATCTTGTTATGATGAAATCAACATGGTATGATGAGGGGATCTTAGGGGAAAAAATTGAGGTACAACAATTTTGCGTTTGTGTTTGCAAATGTTGCGGTAAGCAAGATTCACCACCGACTTTTCTTTTATCCAACAAAGGAAAGGGTGAAAAGAATAGAAAAAGACGTTTTACGAGATTATTTGAGTAAGGGGGCAGATTATGGAAAGGGAAGGTGTTAGCACCCTTTCCATCTGTGGTTTTCCATGGGCTCTTAGGTACTTGCTCATTTTTTAAAACTGTTTGTGTTTGTGTGTTTTGAAAGTATTTTTGTTTTCTTTATGGTAACTCTTGTATTAGTCCTCAAGAGTGTGATAAAGCGTTTTTGAAAAGGTTTTGAAAGTGTGGAAGTGTAAAAGAAGATTTGAGCAAGTACTTAAGAACAGTCTGCCTACTCGAAAAAGGATGTTCTTTTCCTTCTTTCCTTTAGATAGTGCTATCCTACTATTAGTGAGTAGGTAGCCCTATCGTCGGATGTTGAGGGACTATCGAAATGGATGTTATGGTCATCGAAGGCAACATGTATGGATATCTTAGCGTTCGGAGGGACTATCATCATATAGGCAACATCGAGGGACAAGATCATTCTCTCGTAGGCAACTCGAGGGACGTTTTAGGGACCATGATATTTTATGATGACTTTTATACCGAGGGTCTTTGCTAAGATACCCATACATTCGAGGGACATGACCGTTTCCAAGGCAACCAAGTGAGAAATACCCTAAGGGTGCAAGTGTGCAACAATGTGTTTTTTCAGTTATATTTATCTTGCAATTAGTGATCTAACGATTATTTGATTTTATCTTGTCATGCACGCCTACTTACTAACAATTAATATTTAGCATAAATTTAAAGTGCAGGAATTTAAATCTACGTTATTACAATGTTTTCGGGGAGGGGGCACTTACATGTCCGAATGGGGAAAAATAAAGAAAAGAAGTAAAGTCCTATTTTAATCTATTACATCCCGTCAGCAGGTACAATATTATAAAAGATGCGAGAATAAGATAAATGCGCGTGAAAATGGAAAGAAACGTCTAACAACCTAAAAAAGTCTAAGTAAAAAAATCTTTTTGTTTTGTTCGTTTTAAGAAAATAATTGAACTAAATTAACTAAAAAAACTAAATAAAATCCTAATTAATTAAAAAATAAAAAAAGAGTGTTGATTAAAAATTAATTCTAATAAAACCACTTCTATTATTTTTGGTATTTTTGTTAAGAAAATATTTGAGTTATAAAAACCTAGCTCTAATTATTTTTAAATTATTAAAATGATGTCAAAAATAATTTAATTAATTAATTAAATTAATTGGAAAAAAATCTTAAATCTATGATTATTATTATTATTAAATGAAAAATTATTTTGAAATTAATAAAATAAAAAGAAATGAAGAAAAGAAATGGGCCAGGCTTGAAAAAAATAGGGGGGTGTTGATCTGAAAAAAACGTTTGGCCCATTTGAGAGCCCAGACTGTTGAGATCCTATGGAGGCAGCTTCTGAGCGTCCATGGTGGTCCACGCATTTGGGATGTCTTAGATGTGGCCTCATCATTATCCACTGGCTGGAGATGGAGGGTGTATGGTAAGCGCTTGAGAGGAAAAGTACTGGATATGCAGTCAACAAATGTTAAATAAACAAAATGTTGGACCTGGGATTAGAACCCAGGTCCCTTCCCTCATAAGCGCACTTCTTACCAACTGAGCTGGATGTTCAAGCTGTTATACCAAACACAACAAAAGAATATAATGCAAAGAAAACAATGATTATAAAAATAAATAAAAAACGCGCGTGTGGATTTGAATTGCCCAGTGAGGGGCTGCCATACATTCATCTTCTTCCTTCATCCGTCGTTTTAGGCTTGGACCTATAATGACAGTTTTTGTCTGTCACTATAGCACATGTAACCCAAAAAAACAATAATATGCATGATAAATTCATGGTAAATACTCAAATAAACAAAATTGCATGGTCAAATCATATTGATATCACATGAATTGTACAAAACGAAATTAAAAAAAATGAAAAACCGTGAGAGTTGGCTGGATCATTTTGTTGTGTTTTAGGACTTGGTGATGGTTGGAAAAGTTTCTGGGGACTTCCAGGAACGCGTCTGGGCCTTTGTTTTGGATCGAAACCACCTGCAATTTGAAATTCAGTTTTACAACTTTGGAATTTTTGAATGAATATGCAGCAATTCTTTAGGCTTTTTGTGCCTCTTTTGAGCTGGCCAATGTGTTGTTCTAATAGTATGGAAGGAGGAGACATCATTGAATGTAAAAAATTATGGCCATAACTCATGTTTTCCAACAAGAATCCAACCAATTCAAGGCCTTCCAAATTTTTCAAAACATGCCTTATCTTTGCTTGGATGAACCTGGTCACTTCTGCATGAAATCTTGGGCCTCTAAGCAAGCCAGGACACTAGCCCACATGCCTAAGCCCATTTCCAAATATTTTATACAATTTATTTTATATTTACTTGAAATAAATTAAAATAAATATGTAAAAAATAGGTAGAAAATACAAGGCCATGCAAAAATAAGATTAGAGGTTCTCTTTGACCTTAGGGAGATATTGGAATCTTAAAAGGTTAGGCCATTGACCCAAAAATTCAAATTTGCTCAATGCACCATTCTTGAACTTTCCAAAATTTTCCCAAATTGGGAAAGCCATAACTTGCTCAATTTGTATCTCATGATGATGATATGGTACTTTTTGGAAAGCCCAAGATGTCTACTTCAATCCCTCTTTTGGTCAATTTTTCATTTGAAGATGTTATCTTGATGTAAAAGGTCTTGGAAAAAAGTGGATTTTGTTGATTTTCTAAAAATGACTTGTAATGTATGAACTTGTATCTTTCAAATGGTGAATTTATTGATCTTGAGAGATGAAGAGAAGTTGTGGGTCATTGAATTCTCTTAAAAATAAGCTTTGGTTGGAAAATTTTTGATAAAGCATGAGAAAGTTATGCTTGGTCAAAGTTTGGTTGACTTTTCCTATAGAAACCCTAATTTGCCATTTTTGACTTTTGATGGGTTAGGAGCATTTCTTGAGGAATCATGATCAACCCTTGATAAAATGATGGATATCACTTAAAAATGTTAATGTTGACCAAAAATCTTGAAGTTTGACTCTACATGGGCCACAGTTGACTTTTGACCTAGTACAATTGATTTTCCAATACTTGAGCATTTGACTGAGCAAACTTGTTGAGCAAGGCATGAAACTTGGAATGGATGATCTTGAGGACATATTAGGACAACAAATAACATTTGAGACCATTGGAGCTCAACCATCTTGATGAAAATTGAAACCCTAGTTGGGGGTTCATTGCCTTATGAGGAGAATTGTCTGGTCAATTCTCGGTCAACCTTTGAGCAATTGAGAACCTCTAGGAGTATGTCTTGTGTGAAAATGGGAGGGAAAATTTTAGGGTACAACAACTTCCCTTGTTCAATCTTCTTAAACCTGAAGATGTAGATTGGCTTGTCTACCTTTCGTGATCTGAAGGTGGAGGATGATTGAACACTAGAGTGCACAGAGATTTGCACTCGCCCAAAGTGAAATTGTTGGTGAATAATATCGTGAATTGGCTTACAGATGCCATTTGGAAAAGATGACAGAAGACTGTCAGAGATGGGCTTAAATATGTCATTTGTGATACGGTGGGAGAACTGACTTGAAGGTTTTGGGTTTGATTGCAAATGTTGTGGTTAGTAAGAGTCGCTACCGACTTTTCTTTTATCCAAAAGGAAAGGTGAAAAAGCACAGGAAAGACCTTTGAGATTATTTCTTGAGTTCGGGGGGGGGGGGTATATTATGAAAAGGAAAGGTATTAGCACCTTTTTCATCCATGGTTTTCCATGGGCTCTTAGTTACTTGCTAGATCACTTACGTTTTGTTTGAAATTATGCTTCGTGTGGTTTTTGAAAGTATTTTGTAAAGAGGCCATTATTTAGGCAATCTTTGTAATGATTCTTGTTTGTAAGAAGTATACAAAGATGTTTGATCTTTTGAAATTTTTTTCAAATTTGTAAGATATTTTGCAAGTGTAGGTGCTTGTTTTGAAAATAGCAAGGACGTTTATTTGAAATTGAGCAAGTAATTAGGAGCATTTTACCTACTCAAAAGTCTTTCTTGTTCATTTTTCTTTTCCTTTGACATTGTTATCTTACCATTGATTTGGTAAATAACCCTATCTTTGGATGTAAACGGGACGGGCGTGGGTCATCGTATAACCATGATTAGCAATGTTGTAAGGTATCTTAGCATTCTTTTTAGGGACTAAGATCATTTGAAAGGCAACTTAGATAGCGTCATCGAGGGACTATGATCTTGTATTTGCTTGTTTTTTCTAAGATACCTTACATGTGTAATATGGCCATTTTGTATAAGGCAACCAAGTGGAATAACCCTAGGGGTGCTTGTGTGCAAGTGTATTGTTTTCATGCTTATTTTTGTCTTGAATTAGGATTTTCTAAGTATTGGTTTTAGTCTTTCCATACAAACCCTAATTACTAGCATTTGTATATAAAAGCAATAAATTGCAGAATTTAAAGTTACTACGCTATTACAACATTTATGGGGAGGGGATGTACAAATTGAATGGGTATTGCAAAAATGTAAACCTAATTAATCTATTACAACCAAATTGAATGGGTATCGATGTACAAGGAATTTAAATGGATACAATGTACAAAATAAATAAATGTACAAAATGTGCAAAATATAAAGAAAAAGGATATTTGTTTGATTTTCAAGAGAAAAAAGGGATTTTGTCTTAATATAATTAATTAAAGGAAATAATTAATTAAACTTAAATTTATTAAGAAAAGATTTTAAATAAAACCCTAGTTCTATTAATTGATTAAAAGAAAATAAGTTTAAGAAAAGTGTTTTTTTTGTATTTTTTGTCTTGAAAATATTTATAACATTATAAAATATTTTTAGCCTTTAATGTTAAAATAATATATTTTAAATGGTGTGAAAGAAAATAAAATAAAAACATAGTATTAATTAAATTTACAAGAGAAATTAGTAAAAATAAATAAAGTATAGTTAATAAAAATATTTTTTATGAGAAAAAATAAAATAAACTAAGTTAAAATAAAAATCTAATTTTTTTTATATTTTTATGATTTTTAATATTAGAAAATATATTTAAGAAAATAAAAGAAATAAAAATAATAAAATAAAATTAAACTGGGCCAGGGTGCCATTAGTCAACAGGGAGGTCAGCAACAAGAAAAAACATATAGGCCCAACGCCTGCAAAAATGAGAGTCAGAAATGCAAAATGTGTAAAAAATGTGCAAAAGGGTACCACGGGGGCTCGAACCCAGGTCCCAAAGGTTACATGCGCGCGCTTCTACCACTGGGGTGGCTATACATTCGTTAACATAGGTAAATCAATAAATATGTAAGGCAAAACACACCCTGATGACTTCATCTTCAACCTCCAGCCAGACCAACTGTAACTTGCTCATTTCTCATCAAAAATGAAAACTGTAAACATGAAACTTGTAGCAAATTTTCTCACGGTTTCAGAAATGTAAAGCATTAAAACTATAGATCAAAGATAAGTATGAATTTTAATGGCCCTAATCTGAACCCTAAAAATCTCAGAAATTTCAGTTTCAAAATTCTCTAAGCTCAAGCAAAATTAATGGAAACTATGGACATGGTTAGCTTCAAGGAAATCATATCTACATGTTTTGTTCATAAATAAACTATTGATGATGCCTGTATGAAGAGTTCCAAGTTGAGAAAACTTACCTCAAAACTAGAAATTGTGTTTTGAGTTTGAGCTTATTTCAAGTGATGTAGATGATCAGGTTGGCTTCCTTGAGGTCTTAGGAAGCTAATGCAATGATTAGCTTGAACAATGGATGGCTGAAATGGTCTGGAGAAGTCAATGTGCAGAGCTGAGTTTTTGAAAATGGAGGATGGTGTTAATGGTGTTACAGTTATAAAACAGGGTGTGGGATTGATTCTATGTGATGTTTAGAAACTTTAGAAACCAAAAGGCCAAGAAACGCACAAGTAGATTATGAGTTTCAAGTTTTTGGTAAGTTTGTGTAAAAATGGAAGTGTGAAGTGTGATTTTGAGTTCTAGGTTCTTTCAAGGCTTGAGCAATCGTGTGTTTGTGTCAAATGGTTTGTGTATGTATAAACAAAAGTGTTTGAAAGCATTGACAAGTCAGAAGTACAAGTTTCTAGCTTTTGGCTAGGTTACTTGATTTTGAATTAAAGAGGGAAACATGTTTCAAGATGAGGTACAAGCATGGGATGGGTGATTGTAAGTGTTTGAAAAATTTCTCATGAGTTATAGGACTGATTTGATCAGAAGAGAACAAGTGCAAGGCTCAAGAACAAGTTTTGTACAAAAAGTTGCTTTATCAAAATGGCAATGTAACCTTTCTTCCAAAAATGGATAAAAAGCATGTCCATACATTGAATGCTTGAAGTGAGACCTCTAACAGTTGTGTAAACCATTAATTATGGAGTGCCTAACAAGTTTGAGGCCTGCAAAGTAGAGTTAATGCAGCACAACTTTGAATTTGAATTTTGTTCATCACTAAAATGACTTGTAATTAAAGTGATAAAACCCTAACTTCATCTCTTCGATTCTCCCTACTCAAGAATGATCTCAAGGAGTTCTTGGAAATTTTGGAAAGCTTGCAATGTTATCTACAACCCATATTTGAATTGATTTTGAATATTCCCCTTGGAACTATATGAAAAAGTGCCATGAAGTTGGGTCAAAATCCTGACCAAATTAGGGCAAAATTTCACTAAGTGTTTTATTTCATGACCACATGTTCTTAAAATTATAACTTGAGATCCAAGAACTTTTGGAATAAGTTGTGTGAAGAAAATTTGTATATTTTATGGAGATCTACAACTTTCATGTTGGAAGTTTCTTTTGAATCACTTTGCATCATGGTGAAAAATTTGCTCAAAGTTATGAAAAAATAAGAAATTTTCAACACTTAGAAAAATTTCTATGTTTAGAAATTTTGACTTTTCAAAATGAAATCTTGACTTTTTTTTATTTATTGATGAATAAGTTTCATATTTTGACATTTTTTTATGAATTATGATCTCTGGAACTTGAATTTAACCAAAAAGTCAAAGTTTGACTTTTCAGTATACAGTTGACTTTTGATCAGTTGAATGAAAAATCCACCTGTCAATCCAATGGACTTGCAATGTTTTGAACCATGTCATTAGGTAAAAATGATGCAATTGGACTTTTGAGATCATGCTTTAACCCAATTGATCATTTTCTAGGTCAAAAATCATAAATTGCCCTTTCCCAGTCAAAACCCTAATTTTGACCATTTTGCCCTTTTGGAGATTTGATCAAATTTCTTGAGGAATTGTGGTCCAAACTTGATCAAATGATACATATGAGTCTAAAATGTTGATGTGGATAAAAAATTATGAATTTTGACTGTGAATTAGCCATAGTTGACTATTTCCCCAATACAGCTGATTTTTAGGTCAACTACTCAATTGACTGAGCAAAAGTGTGATCCAAGGCTTGAAATTTTACATGAGTAATCTTGAGGATCCATAATGATCCATGAAAGTCATATGGAACATAGGAATTCAAAAAATCCTTGTGCAAACTCAAACCCTAATTTTGGTCATCAGTGCATAAGGAGGTGTCTTGAGCTGATCAAACCCTAGTGCAGTCTTGAGTCTAAGGAGACCTTGTGAGCAAATTCTTGATAAATGAGAGGGAAAATTTTGGGGTACAACATCTTACCCTTTTCAATCTTCTTAAGCCTAAAGAGTTAGATTGGCGAGTTTTGCCATTCGTGACTCGAAGGTGGAAGATGATTGGACACTAGAGTGCCCAGAAATTTGCACTCGGTGATGTGATGGTAAAGGAAACAGGCTTAAAGATGCCATTTGGAGAGATGATAGAAAGTTGTTGGAGATGGGCTTGTAGATTCCATCAAAAAAGTGATTGCTGAATGGTAATTTGTAAGCTGAAAGAATGAGTATAAGAATGACGTCCGTGTCCGGAGCGTATCTGTACTGTATCTGGAAGTTGAAAACTGAATGAGTATCAGAATGGTATCCGTGTCTGGAGCGCATCTGTATTGTATCTGAAAGCTGAGTCTGAATGAGTATCAGAATGGCATCCGTGTCTGGAGCGTATCTGAACTGTATCCGAAAAGTTGATTCTGAATGAGTATCAGAATGGCATCCGTGTCTGGAGCGTATCTAAACTGTATCTGAAAAGTTTTAACATTGTTAATGGTAGCTTTTGATTAATCTTATCCTGAAAAGGGTAAAATGTTAGATAATATGCATAGTCATGTTGTATGAAATACAAGGTATAAATGCATTCGTGTTATCAATGTTTATGATATATGGATGTGATGTATGCGTATGTGAGCTAATTTGCTGCACTGGTGTTGGATTTGGGAAAATAAATCCCCGACTGCTGCTGAGGATATGGAGTGTAAGTCTTCATGTTGTGAAGTCGAAGTGCTGATGAATTTACACTTAGAGAAATAAACTCTGTTGTAAGGGAAATGTCGTGTACTACTGGTAAAATCCTGAGAAATTGAACGATTTCTACCGGGGATTGATAGCTGGAAGCTTTGTTCCGCTGGGGATTAAACTGCAAACTGCGGGGGACTTATGGAAATAGCATAGAGAGATTTCCCTACCTCTTAAAGCCATCAGTGATTGTCTTTCTATTTTGTTTATTTGTAAACAGTAATTATGTTCAAACGCATATGTTCAAAAATGAATCATTTGGACATTTTTGTAAACAAAACACAAAAGTAAAGAAAAACAGATAGTTTTGCACTTTCAAAGGGATATCTTTGTATTGACTTTGAGTAAGTATTTTTTTTTTATAATGAGACAAACATTCTAGTAAGAGAATGCTGTCGTAAAAGATGAAAATTTTTATACAAGGAAAAGATAGCTATGTGCAATAATCCCATGGGGTTCCCATTCTGCTATAGCCCTTGTATCTCTGAGTATTTTGTCTATTTGTCTCCTTGTCCGAAACTGATAGAATTGATCAGAACCTGAGTTTGCAGGTTGTTCGTAAGGTGATCCAACAGGACATAGTCATACGCTTTAATTCCCTAACTTTTTCCTGGACGCCCTTTCGGGTTTTCAGTCCACCGGGATACCCTTTTTTGCCCAAGTCGCCCTTTCGGGTTTTCAACTTACCGGGTGTACAATTTTTTTTTTGTTTTATCCCTAATTTTTGCCTGAACCTTTTTGGTTCGTCGGGATTCCCTTGTTTTTCCTAGGTGTGTCAACCTAGCGGGTCACTTATGTGTAGTATCTTTTAACTATGTCTGCGTTTGCAGGGTGCGGAAGGTCGTCACCATCCATGGTGGTCAAGATCATTGCTCCACCAGAGAATATGTTTTTGATTACAAACGGTCCTTCGTATGTAGGAGTCCATTTTCCCCTGGGATCACCTTGCGGTATTATGATGCGTTTGATCACCAGATCCCCAACTTGATATACTTGGCGTCTGACCTTTTTGTTGAAAGCCTTGATCATCCGTTTTTGATACATTTGACCATGGAAAACAATAGTAAGCCTTTTCTTATCAATTAAGTTTAGTTGATCAAGTCGAGTCTGGATCCAATCCTCTTCATTCAATCTTGTATCATTCATAATTCTCAGAGAGAGGATCTGTACTTCAATAGGCAAGACAACCTCCCTGCTGTATACCAGAGAATAGGGTGTTGCCCCGGTTGATGTGCGAGTTGTGGTACGATATCCGTGGAGAGTGAATGGTAGCATCTCATACCAGTCTTTGTATGTGACTGTCATTTTTTGTATGATCTTTTTAATGTTCTTATTCGCGGCTTCAACATCACCATTCATCTTTGGCCGATAAGGGGAAGAATTGTGATATTGGATCTTAAATTGCTTGCACAAGGCGGTGATCATAGTATTATTTAGGTTCGTACCATTTTCTGTATTGGTCCTCTCTGGGATAACGTATCGGGAGACGAGATTTTTCTTGATGAACCGGGCGACAACATTCTTGATGACGGAAGCGAAGGAGGTTGCCTTAACCCACTTGGTAAAATAGTCAATGGCCACTAGGATGAAGCGGTGTCCATTAGAGGTTGTTGGCTTGATTTCCCCAATCATATCAATTCCCCATATAGCAAAGGACCAAGGAGCCATCAAGACATTCAGAGGAACCGGAGGTACGTGCACCTTATCAGCATAGATTTGACACTTATGGCAGGTTCGAGAGTGTTGATAGCAATCTGCTTCCATGGTAGACCAGTAATAGCCTTCCCGTAGGATTTTATTTTCCATCATATGCCCATTGGAATGGGTGCCAAAAGTGCCTTCATGTAATTCAGCCATGATCCTTTCAGCTTCAACCTTGTCTACGCACCCAAGTAACACAGAGTCATGGTTGCGTTTGTAGAGAATGTCATTACTAAGGAAGAATTTAGCAGAAAATCTTCTTAATAACTTCTTGTCATTGATTGAAGCTCCTTCTGGATACTCTTGGGTTTCGAGATACCTCTTGACTTCGTGAAACCAAGGCTGGTCCACTACTTCTTCGGTATTAATCTCATGACAGTGTGCTGGTTCATCCCTTCGTTCAATGGTGATCTGGGGAGCCTCGTTATCCCATTTAAGTTTAAACATAGATGACATTGTGGCTAATGCGTCTGCTAGCTGATTTTCTTCTCGTGGGAAATGCTCGAAGGTAATCTTCTCAAAATGGGGGAGCAATGTCAAAACATGTTCTTTGTAAGGGATAATGTTAGGGTGTTTGGTGTCCCATTCCCCTTTGATCTGGATAATGACCAAAGTTGAATCTCCGAATACATTCAAATATTTGATCCCCAAGTCTATGGCAGCTTTGAGACCAAAGATGCATGCTTCGTATTCCGCCATATTATTAGTACAATTGAAGCAGAGTCTAACCATAAAGGGAGTGTGACATCCTTCAGGAGATATGAGTACAACACCAATACCATTACCAAGTGTGTTAGATGCCCCATCAAAAACCAGGATCCATCGGGATCCTTGTTCAGGTCCATTATATGGCCTTAATTCTTCACAGTTGTTTACCATCATGATGTCCTCATCTGGAAATTCGAACTTCATGGACCGGTAGTCTTCTACAGCTTGGTGAGCAAGGTGATCAGCTAGTATACTACCCTTTATTGCTTTCTAGGTAGTATACTGTATGTCATATTCTGTTAGGATCATCTGCCATCTCGCTATTCTCCTAGAGAGGGCAGGTTTCTCGAAGATGTATTTTATTGGATCCATTTTAGATATCAACAAGGTAGTATGGGTCAGCATATACTGTCTTAGCCGACGAGCAACCCATGCTAGAGTGCAGCAAGTTTTCTCGAGCAATGAATATCTTGTTTCACAGTCGGTAAACTTTTTGCTCAGGTAATAAATAGCATGCTCTTTTTTTCCAGGCTCGTCATGCTGCCCCAGCACACACCCCATTGAATTTTCCAAAACAGTCAGATACATGATTAATGGTCTTCCCTCGACTGGCGGCATCAAAACAGGAGGCTCTTGTAGGTACTCTTTGATCTTGTAGAAATAAGTTTGGTATTCATCATTCCATTTGACTACTTGATCTTTCTTCAGTAGTTTAAAGATCGGTTCACAAGTAGCTGTCAGGTGAGAAATGAATCTGGCAATGTAGTTTAAACGTCCCAAGAATCCTCAGACTTCCTTTTCAGTACGAGGAAAAGGCATCTCTTGTATTGCTCTCACCTTGGCAGGATCTACTTTAATACCTTTATTGCTGATGACAAAGCCTAGGAGTTTACCAGACCTTACCCCAAACGTGCATTTATTTGGGTTCAACCTCAGCTTACACTTCTTTAGTCTCTCAAACAGTTTCTGTAAATGATCAAGATGCTCTTCTTTTGTTTGAGATCTAGCTATCATGTCGTCCACATAGACCTCTATTTCATGATGTATCATGTTGTGAAATAGAGCTACCATGGCACGCTGATAGGTTGCCCCAGCATTCTTCAGTCTGAACGACATAACCTTGTAGCAGAATGTCCCCCATTGTATGACAAAGGTTGTCTTCTCCATGTCCTCAGACGCCAATTTGATTTGGTTGTAGGCTGAGAAACCGTCCATGAAGGAAAACACTTTGTGCTGCGCTGTATTGTCAACTATAATATCAATGTGGGGGAGTGGGAAATCATCCTTAGGGCTTACCCTATTTAAATCTCTGTAGTCCACGCTGTTGTACCCCAAAATTTTCCCTCCCATATTTCTCAATACATTTCAAGTGAGGTCCTCAAATTGCTCAAGGAAGTCCAAGGGTTGACCAGACAAACTGTCTCCTAAAGCAGTCTACATAAAATTAGGGTTTCACTTTGCATCAAGGTACTTGAATCCCAAGGATCCCAAATGCTCACCATTGCCCTAATATGTTCTCAAGATCATCCATGCCAAGTTTCAAGTCTTGCAGAAGAAGTTTGCTCAGTCAATTGCTTAAAGGCCTGAAAATTGACTATGTTAGGGAAAAAGTCAATTGTGTCCTACATACAGTCAAACTTCAAGATTTTTGGCCAACATTCTCATTTTGAAGTATTATTCATCATTTGATCAAGGGTTGATCATGATTCCTCAAGGATTTCTCACAATTCATCAAAACCCAAAAGTTGCTAAATTAGGGTTTTGCAGGAAAAGTCAACTCAACTTTGACCAAGCATAACTTTCTCACACTTTATCAGAAATGACCCATCCAAAGCTCATTTTGAAGAGGATGCAATTACTTTTAAGGGATGGGACCCGGGATAGTAATGCTTAACGAAGCGATTCTTGGAACGGGTGTAATCCTAACAGGCTTTCTCGAGGAAGCCTTGGAAGGATTGGTGGAAATGGTTATGATGGAAACATCTTGAATTGGAACCAACATAATCATAGTCTTCTCGAATAAGATATCTTTTTTATCCATCAGGCGTTGAATACCTGATTTCAATAAGTGGCAACCAACAGGTAGAATTGACCACGTGTGGCAACCTTCACCACAGCCCGAAAATAAACCGACCAACAATACATTCTTCTTAACTGTCATCAAAGGAGTAGAAATGTCTTCCACAAAGATCACAAATAAATCATCGTCCACAGCATTTACTCCATGACCATGCTTGGGCATAGGAGCAGTTATGATGTTGGGTTTCTCCGAAGCGTCAAACTCAATCTCTTTAACTTCGATCAAATCTTGCACCTTATTCTTCAAGGCCCAACAATTGTTTGTATCATGACCTGGGCTATCGGAGTGATAGGCGCAGCGCGCGTTCGGGTTATATAGCGGAGATTTGGTGTTGGGATTCTTCGGGGCTTCCCTCAGAGTTACCAGGTTAGTCTTCAATAATTATGGTAGAATTTGAGACAAGGTCATATTAAGCCGAGTGTACTGTCTTTGCAGTCTCTCCATTCTTTGCTGATTGTTGCATTGTGGAGCAACGATGGGCCTTGATATTACTACCGCATTTACTGCTTGACGGCGTTCAGACCTGCTTTGGCTCCTCGAGCCGTAGACTGCACTAGCTTCTTTCTTACCGGTGAAAGGCTTCTTTTCTGCATTTGATGAAGTACCTTTATGTATCTTACCACTTCGGATACCGACTTCTACTCTCTCCCCGATCAGAATCAATTCAGTAAACCCATATGACGAACTACCAATCAGATGATTGAAAAATGGTCTAGACAACGTCCCTAGAAACATGTCCACCAACTCCTTGTCAGACAAAGGGGGTTGGACTCTTCCATCCAAATCTCTCCACTTTTGAGCATAGTCCTTAAAACCTTCACTTGCACCCATAAACATACCCTGAAGCTGAGTACGAGTGGGAGCAAGGTCGGCGTTATACTGATACTGCCTGTAGAAAGCAGCAGTAAGGTCCTCCCAGTTTCTGCCTCACATTGATGTTCTGGTCTACAACACCGTGCAGCATAAGGTCTTCTCCTTTATGGATGGTTTTTATGGTTACAATCAAATCAAGATGGCTCCCGAAGACATGGAGAAGACGACTTTCGTTACGCAGTGGGGCACCTTCTGTTACAAGGTAATGCTTTTCGGGTTGAAGAATGTTGGGGCAACGTATCAGCACACCATGGTCGCTTTGTTCCACGACATGATTCACCATGAGATTGAGGTTTACGTTGATGACATGATTGCAAGGTCCTAGACTAAAGAAGAACACCTTGACCATCTCCAGAAACTGTTCGACAGGTTGAAGATGTACAAGCTGAGGTTAAACCCGAACAAGTGCACCTTCGGGGTAAGGTCTGGTAAGCTGCTGGGTTTCATCATTAGTGATAAAGGTATTCAAGTGGATCCTACAAAGGTGAAGGCTATACAGGAGATGCCAGCTCCCCGAACGGAAAAGGAAGTTAGAGGCTTTTTGGGACGTCTGAATTACATTGCCCGATTCATTTCACATCTGACTGCTACTTGTGAGCCGATCTTCAAGCTGCTGAAGAAAGATCAAGTGGTAAAATGGAATGATGAATGCCAGACCTCCTTCGAAAGAATCAAGGAATACCTCCAAGAGCCACCTATTCTGATGCCTCCAGTTGAAGGAAGACCTTTGATATTATACTTGATAGTGCTGGATAATTCAATGGGGTGCGTGCTGGGGCAGCATGACGAGTCTGGCTGAAAAGAGCATGCTATTTACTACCTTAGCAAAAAGTTTAACGACTATGAGACCCGATACTCACTGCTTGAGAAAACTTGTTGCGCTTTGGCATGGGCTGCTCGTCGGCTGAGACAGTATATGTTGACTCACACTACCCTATTGATATCAAAGATGGATCCAATCAAGTATATCTTTGAAAATCCTGCCTTGTCCGGAAGAATAGCTAGATGGCAGATGATCTTAACTGAGTATGATATCCAATACACAACCCAAAAAGCAATCAAGGGGAGTGTGTTGACAGATCATTTGGCACATCAGGCCGTAGACGACTACCAATCCATGAACTTCGAATTCCCAGATGAGAACATCATGTTGGTGACCGACTGTGAAAAACCTGGACCGGATGAAGAACTCGGGGAGGGATCCTGATGGTATATGTATTTTGATGGAGCCTCAAATGCGTTGGGTAATGGCATTGGCGTTGTGATCATATCTCCTGAGGGCTGTCATACTCTGTTCACCGCCCGATTATGTTTCAACTGCACCAACAATATGGCATAGTATGAAGCATGCATCATGGGCCTTCGAGCAGCTATCGACCTAAGGATTAAGTTCTTGAGTGTATTCGAAGATTCCACTCTAGTGATCAGTCAGATCAAAGGCGAGTGGGATACGAAACACCCAAATCTTATTCCTTACAAGGAGTATGTATTGACATTGCTTCCGCACTTTGAGGAGATAACCTTTGAACATTTCCCCAGAGAGTAGAATCAGTTAGCGGACACGCTAGCTACCATGTCTTTTATGTTCAAGGTCAGGTGGGACAATAAAGCTCCCCGGATTACCATTGAGAGGTTGGATGAACCCGTACATTGTTGTGATATTGAGACTGAAGAAGTAGCAGATAAACCCTGGTTTCACGAGGTAAAGAGGTATCTTGAGGCTCAAGAATACCCCGAGGGGGCATCTGTTACTGACAATAAGTTTCTGAGAAGGTTCGTGGCAAAATTATTCATCAGTAATGGTATCCTTTACAAGCGTAACCATGACTCAACCTTACTACGATGTGTGGACAAGAGCTAAGCGGAAAGGATCATGGCCGAGTTACATGAAGGTACTTTCAGAACTCATTCCAGTGGACATACCACGGCAAAGAAAATCCTACGGGCAGGATATTATTGGTCTACTATGGAAGCTGACTGTTATCAGCATTCTCGAACCTGTCATAAGTGCCAAGTCTATGCTGATAAGGTGCATGTACCTCCAGTTCCTCTGAACATCTTGACAGCTCCTTGGCCTTTTGCAATGTGGGGCATCGATATGATCGGCGAGATCAGGCCTACTGCGTCCAACGGGCATCATTTCATTCTGGTAGCTATTGATTATTTCACAAAATGGGTTGAAGCAGCTTCCTTTGCTACAGTAACCAAGAACATCATGGCACAGTTCATCTTACACAATTTGATCTGTCGATATGGTGTACCAGAAAGGATCATTATGGACAATGGTACAAATCTCAACAATACGATGATCACCAAGCTCTGCAAACAGTTTAAGATACAGCATCACAACTCTTCTTCTTACTGGCCGAAGATGAATGGGGTTATTGAAGCGGCTAATAAGAACATCAAGAAGATTGTGCAGAAGATGACAGTGACGTACAAAGACTGGCATGAGGCATGAGATGTTACCATTCGCTCTTCATGGGTACCGTACCTCAGCATAGACATCAACAGGGGCAACACCTTACTCTCTGGTGTATGGCATGGAAGCAGTCTTACCCATTGAAGTCCAGATACCCTCTCTCCGGATTATGAAGGATGTAGGTTTGAGCGAGGACGATTGGATCCAGACCCGGCTTGATCAGCTGAATTTAATCAATGAAAAGAGACTTACTGCTATTTGTCATGGTCAAACGTATCAAAAATGAATGTCAAGGCTTTTAACAAGAAAGTCATACGACAAGAGTATCAAGTCGGGGATCTGGTGATCAAACACATCATACTGCCACAAGGTGATCCCAGGGGAAAGTGGACCCCTACGTACGAAGGGCCATTTGTGGTTAAGAACATTTTCTCAGGAGGAGCTATGATTCTAACCACCGTGGATGGTGACGACCTACCTCACCCCCTCAATGCAGACATAGTGAAAAAATACTACGCATAATCAAAGACCCGCTAGGTTGACTGGCCTAGGCAAAAATAAGGGCTTCCCGGCGAACCAAAAGGGTTCGGGCAAAAATAAGGGATGAAAATGAAAAAAAATTGTACACCCGGCAAGTCGAAAACCTGAAAAGGCGGCTTGGGCAAAAAAGGGTATCCCGGTGGACTGAAAACCCGAAAGGGCGATCCGGGCAAAAATTAGGGATCAAAGCGTAACACTATGTCTCATTGGATCACCTTGCAACCAGACTTCGGTATCGACTATCAAGCTCGAATGGTGCCAATCAATCTGATCTACCTTCAACCAAGTAGCAAAGTGATGAGACGCTCGAAGATATAAAGGCAATATCAGAGTTGGAACCCAGTGGGATGGTGCACATATTTGTTTTTCTTTGTTTTTAACAATTGTATAATTTATATCTTTCGGCGGCGTTCTCTTACTAGGACGTCAACCTCTTGTACAAAACGCCTATTAAAAACCAACTTCAAAAATCAATACAATTCAGTTTTCAACAAATTTCAAAATTGTTTTCCTTTTCCTGTTTTGTTTTGCAAGAACGTCCAATGATTCATTTTTGATATATGCATTTGAAATAATTGATGTCCATAAATATTTACATGCGAAACAAAGGACAATTACTCGTAATTCCAGAAACAGGGGCAAATAAGAAGTGCCCAAACCTGATAGTTGCTCTACCCACCAGATACAGGGATAGACCCTGCTTGAGGAAATGACTAAAAGTACATACACTCCTCGCAGAGTAAAAGGTATCTAAAAACAGTGGTGTTAATTCCCCCCAAGCAAAGTTCATCTATCACCAATAATGGAAAACCATCCCCAGTGGAGTTTATTTCTCCCACAAGCAGAAACTGAACCCCCAACAGGGTTCGTTATCGCCAGCAACGGTAATTCATCCCCAGCCGAGGTTATTTCTTCAAATCAGCGGACCTTCTGGAAGAGTATCTCTTCCCCACAGAGTCATTTTCTCATCAATTTATTCTCCAGCAGGGTTATTCTCCCGCCAAATTATTTTCAAATCATCTTCGGTCATTATCTCCAGCGAGCGAAACTCTTTATATTCTCCAGCAGCAGTCCGGGATTTATTTTCCCCAACTAGAAAACATCATAAAAACATTGCATCATGGCATGCGCGTACGCATCATACAACACAATCTCATTTATTTTTAGAACATCATTTCTCGATACATGTCATACATCATGGCATTACATACGATTAACTCTTTACATTTCAGGAAAAGATACAATCAAATTCTCACAAAATTCAAGCTATGAAGCCCGGATCCGATCAGATAATATCTTGATTTCTCCATCATATTGTGAAGCCCGGAGAACGAACGGATAACAGTATCAGAATATCGCGAAGCCTGGACTCGACCAGATAGTGGTATCTTTTAAACAAGCTATGAAGCCCGGATTCGACCGGATAATAGTTTAATCCCCAACAAGTTATTGTGAAGCCTGGAGAACGACCAGATAGCAGTACAAAGACACCATGAAGCCTGGATTCGACCAGATAGTGGTATATCATAAACATAAGCCTTGAAGCCCAGAAATCGACCGGATAGCAGCTTAACAAGTTATTGTGAAGCCTGGATTACGACCAGATAGCAATACAAGACACCATGAAGCCTGGACTCGACCAGATAATGGTACAAGATGTTGTGAAGCCTGGATTACGACCAGATAGCAGCCAAGAATACTACGAAGCCTGGAGTCGACCAGATAGTGGTATATCTTTAATGCAAGTTATGAAGCCCAGATTTGACCAGATAATATCTTGATTTCTCCGAACACCATGAAGCCTGGATTCGACTAGATAATGGTATAAGACATCGCAAAGCCTGGATTACGACCAGATAGTGGTAAAAGACACTGAAGCCTGGGATTACGACCAGATAACAGTAAGGGACACTGCGAAGCTTGGATTTCGACCAAATAGCAGTCTATCCGGCCAATTACTATGAAGCTCGGAGTCGACCGGATATTAGTAGGCCTAAAAATCAAATGGAAGCCCGGATGCGACTGGATAACCACTTGATTTCTTCTGAATCCTGGAATACGACCAGATAAGAAGTAGGGTATTGTGAAGACTGGAATTGACCAGATAGCAGTGCAGGACACCATGAAGCCTAGATTCGACCAGATAATGGTATGAAACATCGTGAAGCCTAGATTACGACCAGATAGCGACAAAAGACTGAAGCCTGGGATTACGACCAGATAACATTACAAGACATTGCGAAGCTTAGATTTCGACCAAATAGCAGTTTACCTGGAAAATTACTAAGAAGCCCGGAGTCGACCGAATATTAGTGTGCCCTAAATTCAAGTTGAAGCCCGGATGCGACCGAATAACAACTTAATTCCTTCTGAAGCCTGGATTACGACCAGATAAGAATTGAGAAAATGCAAAGCCTGGATTACGACCGGATAGCAAGTTTAATCTCATTTCCCCAGTAAGTCACTGTGAAGCCTGGAGCACAACCAGATAGCAGTCGACCTCATCACTATGAAGCATGGATCACGACCAGATAATAGTTCATTTTCACCTCTTCGACCAAGAGACGATTCCCCAGTAGAATAACGGACGACCGAAGCTCCTAAAATTCAACTCTTACCAAGACAGAGACCAGCATTCCCCAGCGGAATCTTCCTCAACAACAGGTATACGGGTTGTCGCTAAGGAATCTCTTAGGCGATCGACACTCCTTCGGATGGCATCTTTAAGCCCATCTTCCATCATCAATCTCCAAATGGCATCTATAAGCCCATTCTCGACATCACAAGACAAGTACCACTTCATGCAAGTGCAAATTTCTTGGGCACTCTAGTGTTCAATCATCTTCAACCTTCAGATCACGAAAGGCAGACAAGCCAATCTACATCCTCAGGTTTAAGAAGATTGAACAGGGGCAGCTTTTTTACCCCAAAATTTTACTTCCCATATTTCTCAATACATTTCAAGTGAGGTCCTCAAGTTGCTCAAGGAAGTCCAAGGGTTCACCAGACAAACTCTCTCCTAAGGCAGTCTACCTCAAATTAGGGTTTCATGTTGCAATAAGATACTTGAGTCCAAGGGATCCCAAATGCTCACCATTGTCCTAATATGTTCTCAAGATCATCCATGTCAAGTTTCAAGCCTTGCAGAGGAAGTTTGCTCAGTCAATTGCTCAAAGGCCTGAAAATCGACTATGATAATGCAAAAGTCAATTGTGGCCCACATACAGTCAAACTTTAAGATTTTTGGTCAACATTCTCATTTTGAAGTATTATTCATCATTTGATCAAGGATTGATCATGATTCCTCAAGGATTACTCACAATTCATCAAAACCCAAAAGTTGCTAAATTAGGGTTTTGTAGGAAAAGTCAACTCAACTTTGACCAGGCATAACTTTCTCATACTTTATAAGAAATGACCCATCCAAAGCTCATTTTGAAGAGGATGGAATGCCCTACAATTTTCAGCTCCCAAGTTAAAAATATGCACTCACAAGAAGTTATGAATTTGGACATTATAGGTCATTTTGAAAAGTCAACAAAAACACCTTTTTTGTCAAAGATTCATACATGAACATGGAAGACTCAATTGAGATGAGACCAAAAGGGTTGATTAGAGGACATCTTGAGATTTCTAAAAAGTCCAAGAACACTCTCATAGAGTCAAAATTGAAGGAGTTATGCATTGGTGAAGTTGACCTTTTTTGCAAAATTGCCAAAAGTCAAATATGCCTCAAATTGCAATTTTTGTCAAATGGGCCCAACTTTTTGTGCTTGTATTGAGTTTGTAACATGGTCCACGACCCATGATCCTTCCCACTTGCCTTTATTTTATTTTTGCCATTTATTTTTATTTTTATTTCAATTAAATCAAATTATATCAAAATAAAATCATGAAAATATCAAAGTCATTTAAACCTTGATATTTTGTGCATATTTCAGGTCCATGAATAGTTGGAAATGAGATCAAATTGTGCAAGGCTTGTTTGTACACAAAAAGATTGATTTTTGGCTTGTTTTGGAAAGATTTACAAGAGAATCAAATCTTGATCAATCACCTTAATTGAAGAAGATTTGAAACAGATTTATAAACCTAATTCACTCAAGACTACATATAGAACGTTTGCAGACCAAATGCACAAGGGTTAGAGGCGTGAAGAGTGAAGAACAACTTTCAAAAAAATCAAGAAAAAGTGGTAATCTGATTTCATAGTTCCAGGCATTCTCAAGCCTTCCAAGCTATCTCATTCGCTTCCTGGGTGTTCAAGGAGTCCATACCAATCACCAACAAGTGTTTTCGTGCCCAGAAATGCAATGTAAGTGCTTCACGACATCCCTCCCTTTTTGAAATCGAATCTCATGAATCTGACATTGTTAGCATGATTGGTTTATATATTCTGAATCTTTGAAGCATTTGCAAGCTAATGGTAACAATTAATTGCATTTTTGCTAACCATACAGAGATCCACCATTATTAGGTTTTCTTGGTTCGTTTTAGGTTTTTCTTATGCAGGTGAAATTGGCCCAAAAGAGAGGTATCACGATGTTCACAAGGCCAAGACGAATTGGTCTGTAGCATTAATTTTCGTTTATCATGCTTGTAGGTGATTCTTGAAACACGCAGGGTTATAGCTACAAACTTTTGTCTGTAGGTAAAAGTCCTTGACTTTTACCAACAGAGAGAGGAAGAAGAAGGGTGGCGTGGCACCCCCTGACTGGCCCATTTGAAATTTCGCGCGCTGGCACATGATAATTTGTGTTTTTCCATATAATCTTTATTTATTCTCCTATATACAAACAAGCGTGTTGGCTCAGTTGGTTAATGAGCGAAGGAAATTGCCAAAGGACCTGGGTTCGAATCCCAGGTCCCCCTATTATTTCATAATATTTTTCATTACATGATCAAGCATATGTACATGCACAAGGACCACCATGGACCATCATCTTTCAACCATCAAATTGCCCATAATCTGGATCCAAAGGCCATCAAATGAAGGTCTATCATGCATCTTAGTCAAGCCAACGCATTGGAATCAGAAGAGTCAACATTGGATCAAAGCTTTTGGGCCCAGAAATTACTATGGACACCCCTCAAATTGCTAGCATACCAGGCCCTTTTTCTTTTCTTTTTATATTTTCCTTTTACTTATTTATTTTATTTAAATTATTTCTCTCACAAATTTAATTCATTTTTACAAAAAAACTCATAAAAATCAATTTCATCAAATTTAGGTTTTTTATATATTTTGTCAAAATTAATTTAATTAGTTTAATTTAATTCTAGGGCAATTCTAACAATTTGTAAATAAATTAAAATCAATTAGAAAATTAGGGTTTTGTTTAATTTAATTTTTATTTTATTTTCTCAAAATAACCAAAATACAAAAATAGGTCAAAATTATTTATTTTTCTTAATCTAAATCAATTAGTAATTAGGTTTGTACATATTTACTTAAAACCTTATTCTTTCTAAAAAATAATTAAAAAAACAACAAAAAATGATTTTTTTTTCTTTTAATTAGGTTTAGACGGGGTCAAAACCCTAATTTTTTCTCGTTCTTAATTTATCGCGCGCGTTTATTATTTTTGCAAATATTGATGTAACTGCTCATAGGATGTAATAGTTTAATTAGGACTTTTCGTTCATTTATTGTTTTACGGGTTTTTGGCTATGTAATTAATCCTCCTCCTCGAAGCCTTGTAATAGCGTAGCTTTATTTCTCGCATTTTAATTTTCGCAAATATTAACTATTAGATGTATGATAATAGGATTGCATGACAAGACTGTATGTTAATTTTAAAATGGTTAGCAACCCCTAAATGTGCAAAGATAATAACTTGAAATCAAATCATTCGCACATGCACACTCCTAGGGTATACTCTCAATTCGGTTGCCTTCGATAAATGATCATTAAGTATAGGGTGTTTTAGTGGTTGCCCTCTTGTCTAAACAAAGATCAAATGTCCCGTTCGGAAATGTTGCCTCAGAAAGGTTGCCTCGGAAATGTTGCCTTGAATATGATCTTAAGACATTAGGGTTATTACTAAGACGTCCTAACATTGCTTTAGTGATCGTACGTCCCTTTGGAATTGACCCTTATAACTCCAACGACGGTGCTACCTACTCACTAATAGTAGGATATTATTGTCTAAAGGAAACAAGAACAAAAACATTCTTTTTCGAGTAGGTAGATGCTAGTAGGTACTTGCTCAAGATCAAACTTTTTCACACCAAACACTTTCAAACAAAGTTTTTAAAAAACACTTTATAACACCTTTGAAGACAGAAGCAAAGGTTAAAACGAAGTAAAATAACAAACTTTTCAAAACACACAAACAAGGAAGCAATTTTAAAATGATGAGCAAGTACCTAAGAGCCCATGGAAAACCATGGATAGAAAGGGTGCTAATACCTTCCCTTTCTATAATCTACCCCCCGTACTCAAAATCTCGAAAAAGGAATTTTTCTGTACTTTTTCCCTTTCCAGTTGGATAAAATAAAAGTCGGTGGCGACTCTTGCTTACCGCAACATTTTGCAAACACAAACGCAAAACGCAAACCAGCATTTTCCTAAAACAGTCCGGTTCTGCCACCGTATCACACTGGGAAGCCTGGATTATGACCGGATAGAAATACAAGACACCATGAAGCCTGGACTCGACCAGATAATGGTATAAGACGTTGTGAAGCCTGAATTACGACCAGATAGCAGCCAAGAATACTACGAAGCCTGGAGTCGACCAGATAGTGGTATATCTTTAATGCAAGTTATGAAGCCCGGATTCGACCAGATAATATCTTGATTTCTCCGAACACCATGAAGCCTGGATTCGACCAGATAATGGTATAAGGCATCGTGAAGGTTGGATTACGACCAGATAGTGGTAAAAGACACTGAAGCCTGGATTACGACTAGATAATAGTAAGGGACACTGCGAAGCTTGGATTTCGACCAAATAGCAGTCTACCCGGCCAATTACTATGAAGCCCGGAAATCGTCCGGATATTAGTAGGCCTTAAAAATCAAATGGAAGCCCGGATGCGACTGGATAACCACTTGATTTCTTCCGAAGCCTGGAATACGACCAGATAAGAAGTAAGGTATTGTGAAGCCTGGAATCAACCAGATAGCAGTACGGGACACCATGAAGCCTGGATTCGACCAGATAATGGTATGAAACATCGTGAAGCCTGGATTACAACCAGATAGCGGTAAAGGACACTGAAGCCTGGGATTACGACCAGATAACAGTACAAGACACTGTGAAGCTTAGACATTGACCAAATAGCAGTTTACCTCGACAATTACTAAGAAGCCCGGAGTCGACCGGATATTAGTGTGCCCAAAATTCAAGTTGAAGCCCGGATGCGACCGGATAACAATTTAATTCCTTCTGAAGCCTGGATTACGAGCAGATAAGAATTGAGAAATTGCAAATCCTGGATTACGACCGGACAACAAGCTTAATCTCATCTTCCCAGTAAGTCACTGTAAAGCCTGGAGCACGACCAGATAGCAGTCGATCTTATCAATATGAAGCCTGGATCACGACCAGATAGTAGTTTATTTTCACCTCTTCGACCAAGAGATGATTCCCCAGTAGAATAACGGACGACTGAAGCTCCTAAAATTCTATTTCTCCCAAGATAGAGATCAGCATTCCCCAGCAAAATCTTCCTCAACAACAGGTATACGGGCTCTCGCTAAGGAATCTCTTATGCGATCGACACTCCTTCGGATGGCATCTTTAAGCCCATCTCTCATCATCAATCTCCAAATGGTATCTATAAGCCCATTCCCGACATCAAAAGACAAGTACCACTTCATGCGAGTGCAAATTTCTGGGCACTCTAGTGTTCAATCATCTTCAACCTTCGGATCACGAAAGCCAGACAAGCCAATCTACATCCTAGGGTTTAAGAAGATTGAACAAGGGAAGCTGTTGTACCCCAAAGTTTTCCCTCCCATATTTCTCAATACATTTCAAGTGAGGTCCTCAAATTTCTCAAGGAAGTCCAAGGGTTGACCAGACAAACTCTCTCCTAAAGCAGTCTACCTCAAATTGGGGTTTCACTTTGCATCAAGGTAATTGAATCCAAAGGATCCCAAATGCTCACCATTTCCCTAATATGTTCTCAATATCATCCATTCCAAGTTTCAAGTCTTGTAGAGGAAGTTTGCTCAGTCAATTGCTCAAAGGCCTGAAAATTAATTGTGTTAGGGCAAAAGTCAACTGTGTCTTACATACAGTCAAACTTCAATATTTTTGGCCAACATTCTCATTTTGAAGTATTATTCATCATTTGATCAAGGGTTGATCATGATTCCTCGAGGATTGCTCACAATTCATCAAAACCCAAAAGTTGATAAATTAGGGTTTTGTAGGAAAAGTCAACTCAACTTTGACCAAGCATAACTTTCTCATACTTTATCAGAAATGACCCATCCAAAGCTCATTTTGAAGAGGATATAATTCCCTACAATTCACCTTCAGCTCCAAAGTTCAAAATATGCACTCACAAGAAGATATAAATTTGGACATTATAGGTCATTTTGAAAAGTCAACAAAAACACATTTTTTGTCAAAGCTTCATACATGAAAATGGAAGACTCAATTGAGATGAGATTAAAAGGGTTGCTTAGAGGACATCTCAAGATTTCTAAAAAGTCCAAGAACACATCTCTAGGGTCAAAATTGAGGAAGTTATGCATTGGTGAAGTTGACCCTTTTTGCAAAATTACCAAAAGTCAAAAGTGGCCAAAATTGCATTTTTTGTCAAATGGGCCCAACTTTTTGTGCTTGTATTGAGTTTGTAACATGGTACACGACCCATGATCCTTCCAACTTGCCTTTATTTTATTTTTGTCATTTTTTTTTTATTTCAATTAAATCAAATTAAATCAAAATAAAATCATAAAAACATCAAAATCAATTAAACCTTGAGATTTTGTGCATATTTCAGGTCCATGAATAGCTGGCAATGAGATCAAATCGTGCAAGGCTTGTTTGTACACAAAAAGATTGAGTCTTGCTTGATTTAGAAAGATTTGAATAAGAATCAAATCATGATTCAATCACCTTAATTGAAAAAGATTTGGAGCAAATTTGTAAACCTAATTCACTCAAGGGTACATATAGAACAAATCCAGAACAAAAGCACAAGGGTTGGAGGCGTTAGAAGCTGAGAAAAAAACTTGGAAAAACTCAAGAAAAGTGGCAATCGGATTTCATAGTTCCAGGCTCTTTCAAGCTATTCCAAGCATATCGTTCACTTGCTGGACATTCAAGGAGTCTATCCTAATCATCAACAAGCATTTTCGTGCCCAAAAACACACTGTAAGCACTTCACGATATCCTTACTTTCTTGAAATTCAATATATTGCTATTCTGGCATTTGTAGCATGAATTCTTTACATATTCTTGTTCAGTGAAACATTTGCAAGCTAATGATAATATTCAATTGCGTTTTTGTTAGCCATACAGAGATCTGCCATTGTTAGGGTTTTGAGATAGTTTTGGGGCTTTACCATACAGGAAAAAATAGGCCACAATTGAGGTACCATGACACTCGTAAGGTTGAGACGAGTAGATTGGTACCATTACAATTGATTTATCACGCGTGTGTGCAATGTTTGAATGAAACAGGGCTATAGCTACAGACTTTGTCCATAGGTAAAAGTCTAGACTTTTGCCAACGGAAGAAGGAAGAAGAAAGGTGGCGTGGCAGGCAGTGATTCATCCATTTAAATTTCGCGCGTTTTGATATATTAATTTTGTTTTTCCCAATATAATATTTGCTTGCTTTTCTTTGTACAACAAAGCGCGCTGGTTCAGTTGGTCAGGAGGTATGTGGAAAAACCAAAGGGCCTGGGTTCGATCCCCAGGTCCCCTTGTTCTTCAATATTATTTTGCTATATGCAATTCCATGCGCAGGTTTCCCATAGATCCACCATGGACCATCCACTTTCAACCATGGGATCTAAAGCAGACTAAATCCAACGCCTGGCACATGAAGGTCTACAATGCACCCTAGTCAACTTGCAACGTGGAATCTGAAAGGTCAACATTGGACCAAGGCTTATTGGGCTTATTGATACCCCCTTTTTTACTTTGATACCAGGCCCATTTCTCTCTTTTCTTTTATATTTCTTTTATTTATTTAATTTTGATTAATTATTTTCTAACATAAAAATTAATTCTTTTACAAACAAAAACTCATAAAAATCAATTTCATCAAATTTAGGTTTTTTTATATATTTTGTCAAAATTAATTTAATTAGTTTAATTCTAGGGAAATTTTAACCTTTTGTAAATAAATTAAAATCAATTAGAAAATTAGGATGTGTTTAATTTAATTTTTCTTTTATTTTCTTAAAATAACCAAAATATAAAAATAAGTCAAATTAATTATTCCTCTTAATTTAAATTAATTAGTAATTAGGTTTGTATTTACTCATTAAAACCTTATTCTTTCTCAAAAAATAATCAAAAACAACCAAAAAATAATTTTTCTTTTAATTAAGTTTAGACGGGGTAAAAACCCTAATTTTCTCTCGTTCTCGATTCATCGTGCATTTATTTATTTTTACAATATTAATGTAACTGTTCATGGGATGTAATAGTTTAATTAGGATTTTTCTTTTGTTTATCGTTTTACGGGTTTTTGGCTATGTAATTAATCCCCCTCCCTGAAGCCTTGTAATAACGTAGTTTTATTTCTCGCCTTTTAATTTTCGCAAATATTAACTGTTAGATGTATGATAGTAGGATTGCATGACAAGAATGTATGTTAATTTTAAAATGGTTAGCAAACCTTAAATGTGCAAAGATAATAACTTGAAATCAAGTCACTCGCACATGAGCACTCCTAGGGTATACTCTCACTTCGGTTGCCTTCGGTAAATGATCATTAAGTATAGGATGTTTTAGTGGTCGCCCTCTTGTCAAAACAAAGATCAAAAGTCCCGTTCAGAAATGTTGCCTCGGAAAGGTTGCATCAGAAATGTTGCCTCGAATATGATCTTAAGACATTAGGGTTATTACTAAGACGTCCTAACATTGATTTAGTGATCGTACGTCCCTTTCGAATTGACCCTTACAACTCCAACAACGATGCTACCTACTCACTAATAGTGGGATAGCGTTGTCTAAAGGAAACAAGAACAAAAACATTCTTTTTTCGAGTAGGTAGATGCTAGTAGGTACTTACTCAAAATCAAACTTTTCCACACTTACATTCTTTTTAAACAAAGTTTTCAAAACAACTTCGTAACACTCTTGAAGACAGAAGCAAGGGTTAAAACGAAGTAAAACAGAAACCTGTCAAAACACACAAACACGGAAGAAATTTTTAAAATGATGAGCAAGTACCTAAGAGCCCGTAGAAAACTACGGATAGAAAGGGTGCTAATACCTTCCCTTTCTATAATCTACCCCCCGTACTCAAAATCTCGAAAAAGGAATTTTTCTGTGCTTTTTTTCCTTTCCAGTTGGATAAAATGAAAGTCGGTGGCGACTCTTGGTTACCGCGACATTTTGCAAACACAAACGCAAAACGCAAACCAGCATTTTCCTAAAACAGTCCGGTTCTGGCACCGTATCACACACGCACATTTGTACCTTGCCATCCTTTTTGGGTACGGGAACAACATTGGCAACCCATTGCGGGTAAGAAGTGACGGCCTAGAATCCAGCGTTGAATTGCTTCATGACTTCAGCTTTAATCTTCTCGGACATATCTGGTCGCATTCGACAGACCTTTTGTTTTACTGGTGGGCAGTCCTCTTTTGTAGGTAGACGATGTACCATAATATCTACATCAAGTCCTGGCATGTCTTCATACGACCAGGAAAAGACCTCAACATACTCGTGTAGCAACTGAATCAGACGCTCTTTGACACTGGGTTCCAGATTAGCACCCACCTTAACCTCTTTTTTGTCCTCTTCAGTACCTAGGTTGATTGTATCCACGGGTTCCTCATGGGGCTGAATGGTTCTCTCTTCTTGTTGTAGTAATCTGGCAAGTTCTCCTGGTACTTCGCAATCTTCCCCACCTTTGTCTTCGGCTTGGTAGATTAGATTTTCAGAGTCACAAAAGGCCATAACAGAATCGTTACCCATGGGATCCCGAATGGATGTAGACCTGCATTGTGAGTGTGAGTGTATGTAAGAGTATAGCTATCTTTGAAAGAAATGAAAATGTAAAAAGAAAAACAATGAGCACAAAGTTTGTATGCAAAAAACGTCCATGATTCATTGATGTCATATGGAAATGAGATAATAACCCTTACAAATGGACCATTGTGCCTCGAGTAAGACACAAGGTTTTAAGAGTATGCATTGTTTTAATATTACAGATCCAACAAAATGTAAAGACAAATTACTGTGGGATAAAAGTGATCTGGATAAAAGTGGTCAGGATAAAATTATTGTCTGAATTGTATGCAATGGCATGATGTATGAAATGCATTATGGTGATGTTCTCAAAATAAATGAGATTATGTTGTATGCGATGTGTATGCACGTGCCATGATGTATGAATATGGGATGCCATTGCGGTATTTCCCAGTCTGGGAAAATAAATCTCAGACTACTTTTGGAGAGTATTCGGAAGTTGAATCCTTCATTTCCACTGGGAATGATGAATGAACATGATTTGTCGGGGATTCCCTCTTTCTGTTTGAGGATACTCTGCCAGGAATTGACTCTGCTTGAGAATAACTCTGTGGAGGAAGCTAATGCTTTATTGAAAGGTTTTTCCGATGTAGAGAAATAAACCCTTTTTGGGAATGAGCTTCTACAGTTAGAGAAATAAACTCTACCCGGGAGGAGGTTTTATGAACTGTTTGAAAGTATAAAACTCGGCTGGGGAGTACAAATTTCAGTTCTTTGAAGGCACTTTGCTGGAGGAAGTAGTTCCTGTTTGGGGAAGAAGAGATCAAAACTCTGGTTGTTTCTACTCTGTGGGGAACATAGATGTCACGGGGTCGTATGTAATGGTGACTTCGTCTCGAAATATCTCTACCCCTGTACCTGCTGGAAGGAGTAACTGTCAGGACTGCAAATTGTTTTTTAGACTTTGCCATGTTTCTTAAAGTCATCAGCAACTGTCTTTCTGTTTTTTATGCAAGTATTTGTGAACAGTGGTCATATTTAAATGCATATGTCAAAAATAAGTCATTGTACGCTTTTGCAAAACAAACTAGAAAAAGAAAAACAGATAGTTTTGTACTTTCAAGGAATGATTTATATTGATTTTTTTGAAGTTCGCCTATAACAGGAATTTTGTACAAAGAGACTGACGTTCTAGTAGGAGAACACCGTCATAGGAAATGAAAATCACACAAAAATAGTGTACAAAGAGAAAACAGCTATGCGTAATAATCCCATTGAGTTTCAAATATGCCATTGCCCCTATGTTTTCGAGCGTCTCATCACTTTGGTACTTGTCCGAAGTTGACTGGATTGATCGGTACCGTTTGAGCTTGATGGTTGATACTGGAGTATGATCACAAGGTGATCCAATGGGACATAGTTGTACGCTTCAAATCCCTAATTTTTTCCTGGACCTCCCTTTCGGGTTTTCAGTCCACCGGGATACCCTTTTTTTCCCAAGCCGCCTTTTCAGGTTTTCGACTTGCCAGGTGTATAATTCTTTTTGTATTTATCCCTAATTTTTGCCCGAACCCTTTTGGATCGCGGGGATGCCCTTATTTTTGCCTAGGCCAGTCAACCTAGCGGGTCTTTATTTACGCGTAGTATCTTTTCACTATGTCCGCATTGACAGGGTGAGGAAGGTTGTCACCATCCATGGTGGTCAGAATCATGGGTCCACCGGAAAATATACTTTTGATCACAAATGGCCCTTCGTACGTGGGAGTCCATTTTCCCCTAGGATCATCTTGCCGCAGTATGATGCGCTTGATTACCAGATCAGCCACTTGATATACTTGACGTTTGACTCTTTTGTTGAAAGCCTTGATCATTCACTTTTGATACATTTGACCATGACAGACATTAGTAAGCCTTTTCTCATCAATAAAATTCAATTGATCAAGTCGAGTCTGGATCCAATCATCTTCATTCAAACCCGCATCCTTCATGATCCTCAAAGAAGGGATCTGGACCTCAATAGGCAGGACAACCTCCATACCATATACCAGAGAATAAGGTGTTGCCCCAGTTGATGTACATGCTGAGGTGCGATAACCATGAAGAGAAAATGGTAACATCTCATGCCAGTCTTTGTATGTCATTGTCATATTCTGTATGATTTTCTTAACATTCTTGTTAGCAGCCTCCACAATGTCATTCATCTTCGGTCGGTAAGGGGAAGAATTATGATGCTGAATCTTGAATTGTTTACAGAGTTCGGTGATCATCGTACTGTTGAGATTTGTACCATTGTCCGTGATAATTCTCTCTGGAACACCATACCGACAAATCAGGTTATGCTTGATAAACTGCGCCACAACATTCTTGGTAACAGTAGCAAAAGAGACAGACTCAATCTAGTTCGTGAAGTAATCAATGGCCACTAGGATGAAGCGATGCCCATTGGATTTGGTAGGTCTAATCTCTCTGATCATGTAAATACCCAACATTGCAAAGGGCCAGGGAGCCGTCAAGACATTCAAGGGAACTGGAGGTACATGCACTTTATCAGCGTATATCTGGCATTTGTGATAAGTGCGAGAATGCTGATAACAGTCTGCTTCCATAGTGGACCAATAAAATCCTGCCCGTAGGATCTTTTTAGCCATGGTGTGTTCACTAGAGTGGGTGCTAAAGGTACCTTTGTGTAAATCTGCCATAATCCTCTCTGCTTCACTCTTGTCTACGCACTGAAGTAAAGTAGAGTCATGTTTGCGCTTGTAGAGGATTCCATTATTGAGGAAGAACTTTGCGGTGAACCTTCTCAGAAACTTCTTATCATTGACAGATTCCCCCTCGGGATATTCTTGAGCCTCGAGATACCTCTTCACTTCATGAAGGCATGTCTGCTACCTCTTCAGTGTCAATCTCATAGCAGTATGTTGGTTCATCCAACCTCTCAATAGTGATCCGAGGAGCCTCGTTGTCCCACTTGACCTTGAACATAGATGACATGGTAGCTAGTACGGCCGCTAACTAATTCTCTTCTCGTGGAAAATGTTCAAAGGTGACTTCTTCAAAGTTTGGAAGAAATGTCAGCACATGTTCTTTGTAAGGGATAAGCTTCAGGTGCTTCGTATCCCACTCGCCTTTGATTTGACTTATTACCAGAGTTGAATCCCTGAAAACATTCAAGAACTTGATCCTTAGGTCAATAGCAGCTCTGAGACCCATGATGCACGCTTCATACTCTGCCATATTGTTGGTACAGTTGAAACATAATCGGGCGGTGAAAGGAGTATGACAGCCCTCGTGGGATATGATTACAGCACTGATACTGTTGTCGAGTGCATTGGAGGCTCTGTCAAAAACCATAGTCCATTAGGATCCTTCATCCGGTCCAGATTCTTCATAGTCAATTACTAGCATAATATTCTCGTCCGGGAACTCAAAATTCATGGACTGGTAGTCATCCATGGCCTGATGAGCCAAATGATCAGCTAGTACACTTCCCTTGATTGCTTTCTGGGTCGTGTATTGGATATCGTATTCGGTCAAGATCATTTCCATATTGCTATTCTTCCGGAGAGAGCGGGCTTCTCGAAGATGTACTTGATCAGATCCATCTTATATATCAACAAAGTAGTGTGGGTCAACATATACTGTCTCAGTCGGCGAGCAGCCCATGCCAAAGCGCATCAAGTTTTCTCGAGAAGTGAGTATCTTGTTTCATAGTCGTTAAACTTTTTTCTAAGGTAGTATATTACATGCTCTTTTTGATCGGTCTCGTCATGTTGCCCCGGCACACACCCCATTGAATTATCTAACACTGTTAAGTACATTGTAGTGGTAGAATTGTTCAAGACTAAGCCATTGGATTGACTAGACTTTATACAAATCAAAATAAAAACTGCCACCGTGCTTTATTGTTTCCAAAGGAAAGGGAAAAGAGAGAATAACCCAAAAAAGGGGGAAAGATTCAAGGTAAGGGGGTTGGTTATGCAAAGGGAAAGTATTAGCACCCTAAACATATACGGTACTCCGCAGGAACCTCTTTGTAAAATATGTATATTTTGGCTATGAAAATGTGTTGTATATAAAATGGATGGTGGAGGTGAGAAAAGAAATATATTTTTTATGATTTTTGCACCCGCCGCGGTTGCGAACCTTTAGTGCCTACGTACCACCTTTCGTGCAATAGGGGATCAGGGCACACGTAATTCCTCTTAAAAAAAGTTTGAAACAAAAGTGTGTTGGTTAATTTTAAGAGATAAGATATCATCGTCATTGTCCGTGTGGAAAACATACTTACTACCCACAATCATGAGGAAGGATAATTTGCATCATCTCAAAGTGGAGGATATGGCTTGGATTTTAAAATCAACAATTCCTCACTCAACACCCAAGTGGAAAATATCTCTCTTCACTACATATTGTAGAAGTATAGTTGTTTGCATCACTACAAGGATTGATAAGAGTCTAATCTTTTGAGAAAAGTTTTAAAGATAAAATCCAAAGTGGCAAAATGGTTTGAAATGAGATTGATTGACTTTTAGTCTTCTCACAAAAAGTGTCAAAGTATTATTAAATTGATTGAAGTTTATTGATGAAAATGTTTTGAAAATGCATGGACATAAGTCCAAGTTTATTATGAAAGTGGTTTAAGTTTTAAAATAAGAAGAGTTTCAAAAGGAGGGAGAGGATTTTTTGAAATTAAAGAAAATGGGAGAAGAAGAGACTATCCTAAAGCATAATGTAAAAGCTAAGGAGAAGAATCATCTAACCAACAAGAAGCAAAAACTTGACATTATGAGTCAATATAGAATTCCCATTCTTTGGATTGAAACAAGCAAGAAAAGATACTAGACCTCTTCAAATGTATTAAGTCTTCACAAAAATTTGGCATAGTAATGACTGTATACAGGTGGATTCCAGATTACAAACAAAGGATGTAATCACAAAAACCTGCACACAAAAACAAACAAGCAACCCAATGTCTTGAGGTAAACCTCAAGAGCTCCAAACAAAATATGAATTAAGGTCACAAGGTCTTCAACATAGGCCAAGGTTTCTAATGTACCCCATAATTTTCCCTCCCATATTTCTCAAAACATTTCAAGTGAGATCCTCAAATTGCTCAAGGAAGTCCAAGGGTTGACCAGACAAACTCTCTCCTAAGGTAGTCTACCTCAAATTAGGGTTTCATATTGCATCAAGATACTTGAGTCTAAGGGATCCCAAATTCTCACCATTGTCCTAATATGTTCTCAAGATCATCCATGTCAAGTTTCAAGCCTTGCAGAGAAAGTTTGCTCAGTCAATTGCTCAAAGGCCTGAAAATCGATTGTGCTAGGACAAAAGTCAACTGTGGCCCACATACAGTCAAACTTCAATATTTTTGGTCAACATCCTTATTTTGAAGTATATTTCATCATTTGATCAAGGGTTGATCATGATTCATCAAGGATTGCTCATAATTCATCAAGACTCAAAAGTTGCTAAATTAGGGTTTTGTAGGAAAAGTCAACTCAACTTTGACCAAGCATAACTCTCTCATAATTTATGAGAAATGACCCATACAAAGCTCATTTTGAAGAGGATGCAATTCTATACAATCCATCTTCATCTCCCAAGTTAAAAATATGCACTCACAATAAGTTATGAATTTGGACATTATAGGTCATTTTGAAAAGTCAACAAAAACACCTTTTTGGTCAAAGCTTCATACATGAACATGGAATACCAAATTGAGATTAGACCAAATGGGTTGCTTAGAGGACATCTCAAGCTTTCTAAAAAGTCCAAGAACACTTTCAAAGAGTCAAAATTGAGGATGTTATGCATTGGTGAAGTTGGCCCTTTTTGAAAATTTGTCAAAAGTCAACTATGCCTCAAATTGCAATTTTTGCCAAATGGGCCCTAACTTTTTGCACTTGTTTTGAGTTGGTAGCATGGTCCAAGACCCAAGGCAGCCACCATATCTTATTTTCTCCATTTATTTATTTTATTATGGTTTTTATTTATTAAAAATCATTTTAAATCAAATAAATAGTAAAAAATACCAAGATTTGTTTTGAAGATCTGATTTTGATGAAAATCAAATCCAAATGAACTGGCCTAATCAATCAAATTCGAATCAAGGCAAAAGGGCATGATTGGCATGGTTATGGAAAGATTTCATATGGCTTAAAGACCAAATATTCCATTCATGAATTCTTGAGATCTTGGCCAAAAATAATTAACCTAATGTGATTCACTACTTATGCAAAAGATGGTTGAACCCTAAACACAAGAATTTTCGTACAGAGCTGCCTCCAAGAACAAGAGCAAAATCTCAAAATTCTAGAGAAAAGTGGAGATATGATTTTGCACTTCAAGGCATTTACAAGGCTCCCTAACCCTCTCATTCGTTTCCTGGGATCATAAGCAAGCTCTACCAATCAAGAACAAGCATTTTTCAGCACTAAAACTCACTATAAGCATCCCACGATACCAGCACTTTCTTGAAATCCAACACCATGATCCTGGCATTTGTAGCATGAATTACTTATATATTCTTGTTAATTGAAACATTTGCAAGCGGTTGGTAATGATTAATTGCATTTTTTCTAACAATACAGAGGTATGCTTGAAACCATCGACTGGAAATTATCGAAACAATGAAGTCGCCACTGAACGTCTTTTATCTCATATGGAGGGAAAGGTAAACATCGAGAAAACCTGAAAAGGGAGAAATCACGGTCTTTCGACCGAGAGATCGGGTAAGGGAGTCTGTTACGCGAGGGGAAGGTATTAGCACCCCACGCGCCCGTAGTACTCCACGGTATCCACTCTTGTTGTCTAGTCTAAATGGGTGTGGTCAAATCTTATGTCTATGGCTTAAAAATGAAAAGGGAATGCATGCGAAAGAAAAGAAAATAATGTAGGGAAAATAAAAAGATGTGCTCGGTTGGGCCCTACCCCAATGCCTATGTATCCCTTTTAAGGAATCAGAGCAGCCGTAGTTCGGCTTAAGTGTTTTGGTTGGTTTGTGTTTTTTAGTTAAGACAGACAAAGATAATCAAGATGGCAAAACATTGAAAAATAACGAACAAATGAGGTGATCAAACATCGACTAAATAATAACAACGTAACATGTCAAAGATGGCAAGACATCAAATGGTAAGATAACACACCTAACAGTGACATTGTGGGTCAAAGTAGGATAACAAACATGTGTGATGGCAAAACATCATCTTCAAACAAATGTGCGATGGCGAAACATCGGCTAAGAGATAACAAAGATATCATGGCAAAGATGACGAAACATCAATAAAACTGATGACAAAACATCACACCTAACAATGATATTGAGAATCAATGTAGGATAACAAAATATGTGCAATGGCGAAACATCGGCTTCAAGATAACAAGATATCATGGTAAAGATGACAAAACATCAATAAAACAGATGACAAAACATCACACCTAACAATGATATTGAGAATCAATGTAGGATAACAAAACATGTGCGATGGCGAAACATCGGCTTCAAGATAACAAGATATCATGGCAAAGATGACAAAACATCAATAAAACAGATGACAAAACATCACACCTAAAATTGATATTGAGAATCAATGTAGGATAACAAAACATGTGCGATGGCGAAACATCGGCTTCAAGATAACACAAACAGAGTAAAATTGGTTTGTATCTTTTATTCTGAAGAGGAGTTTGAATTCATTAGAGGTGTCTTATGATTTGCCAAGAAAACAAGTTTTTGTTTTGAGATGCAAGACGCAAATAAAGGGAAAACCACTAAGGGAAACTAACCTAGTATTATCCCTAGTGTTATCGTACAATGGTTGTCCCTAAGGTTGGGGATAAAGGAAAATCCTATCCTATGTTAGCATACATAGATTCCTACCTTAATCAGCATGTCAAAGGAAGCTTAACAAAACTATCCTATAGGGAACATGCAATGAGAGCGAAGTCGTGATCTCAATATCTAAATTGAGTGACTCATCGATCAACAATTAAAGATGAAAAACAATAAACATCCTATAGGGAACATGCAATGAGAGCGAAGTCGTGATCTCAATATCAAAATTGAATGACGCATCGATCAACAATTAAAGATGAAAAACAATAAACATCCTATAGGGAACATGCAATGAGAGCGAAGTCGTGATCTCAATATCTAAATTGAGTGACTCATCGATCAACAACAAACAAAATACATGCAATTAGACAAAAAACCACAACCAGAGGGCCTCCTGACATATATCAGCAACAAAGGTCCCATCATGCAATCAGAGAATTATGCAAAATGAAGATGAGAGCAAGGATGTGATATAATACCAAACAGATAACAATCTATAGCAGTCAAGCAGGAATAAAAAGAAACCCAGAGAAACTTCAAGTAAGCTGGCACCAGTAGACAAATTGAGTCAGCAATTGCACCATCAAGATGTAAGCAAATTATCAGATATGTTCAAATCCCATGGGAAAAGTATGACATTCACAAATCATAGATGTGTGTATCCTGCATAAACCATCAAGCATGCCAAACACAAAAATAATGCCAATATAATAAACTGTGTTCCACAAATAAAGTGGAACACAAAAGCCCCAAGCCAAAAGTGGCCACTTTCTCAAAGTACCTCGCACATTCAACAACCAAGTTAGTATTCTAAAAGGTGAAGAAATGAGAATAATCATGGTGGCAATTACCAAATATTAGACATTATAAACAAGAAGAGACAAGCATATGCACAGATTAGGTCAAAACAATCAAAGGAATGTTTCTTGTTCCTATCACCATGTTGAATTGACAATTGAGTGTCAATCAAGGATCATAAGAGATTGCGAATAATATGAACAAGAACCATAAAGGTCAATAGCAAACATATTTCAATCATGCACAATTAATTCAATCACAACTTCATGAATACAATAGGAAATGGACCCTACATAAAGCATTAGATGGTCCAAAATATTCAAACATGAGGCTTCTAAGTGAAATGGCTTGAGCTACCATGGACAAGTCAGAACCAACATGATCATTAGGTTCCCAATTATAGGCCTCACTCAAGTTCATTGGCCATTAAACAAATTGCAACAAGACATGCAAACATAATTGGGTACCTTCACTTTAAAATATATCAAAAATAGAAACAAGGATCCATAAATCAAACCAAAAATATCTCAACATCTTGGAAGTATTTAGAAGTCAGAATGAAAGCCCTAAGTTCATGAATGATTGCGGAAGAGGTCAAATGAAACTCAAAGTTCAAGACTAGTTGGCAAAACTACCAAACTAGACAAGTTTTCAAAATTATTTGTGGAAAAATATCAAACCAAGTCAAGTAATTCAAGAAAAATAGTTTTAAAATTCCCATCACATTTATGAACCAAGATCAAGACCTGAAATCCAATAAAAGTCCAAGGCACAAGGGTTTTGAACATGAAACTTGCACCATAAGCAACAAAAACCCTAGATTTTGACTTTTAATCCCAAATATTAATTAAATAGGATTAAAACTCAAACAAATCAAACCAAAGTCAAACCAATCACCAAGAAACTTTAAAAGTCAGAATATACATTATTTCATATTTTTTTGAATTAAGAAAAGTCAAGAAAGAAAATAATATTCAAACAAATATGTAATTAACAAATATTCACATATCAAAATAATGCTTAAATAAAAAATTCAGAAAAATGCCCAACCAAAATTATATTCAACTATTAGGGCAAAAACATACACCGCTGAATTTTTTTTTGTGAATTTTGGATAAAAGGAAAATATTAAAAACAAAAAAAAACAAACAATTAATAGTGAAATTATTATTTAAAGGCAAGAAAATACAAACCATAACCAAAAATCATGAAATGGTCAAAGTAAAAATATATTCAGATTCTATGGTTAAAAACAAGATTACATGTTTTTTTTTGGAATTTTTTCATTAATAGAAGTATTAAAAATATAAAAAAAAAACAAACAAATATTAAAAATAACCTTTGAAATTAAATTTTTAATCAAAAATAATAAAAATGATGAAACAAGGTAAGAATCAATTTTCACATTATTTTATGAGTCTAGAATATTTTTTGTGGATTTTTTAGGTCAAAGGAACTATTAAAATAAAAATAAACTTTGAATGATTAATTATTTAAACCTAACAATTTTTTTAACCAATCAGATAATCTCAAAAAAATACACAAAGTCAAATATATTATTTTTAATTTATGAGAATTTTTTTAGAATTTTCCAAGTATTTTTGAGCAAGAAAATAAATCATGGAAATCAAATTATAAAACAAAAATTCAAACGGACCAATCAGGATGTGCCAACACATCATCTTCAACCTCTGGCCATTCAAAAAAACGCGTGCATGACTCAGGATTAGGGCTCACTTTCATATCAACACAACTCACTCAATTTTGCATCATTTTTCAGGAAATCAAAGGCAAATTAAAGCTAGCTTGGCAAGGAATACATAGTAATTCGAAACAGATCAAATCATCAACTACATCATCCATAATCAAGCCATGAACATGAACAAAAACAATCTGAATCACGAGTTTCAGAACATCCAAACATGCACAATTCATCAAATTAAACGCTATAAAGCTTCAGAATCATTCCATAGACTTCAAACAACATGATTATAAACTTAAATCACAAGAAGCATGGCTAGAAATCAGAATTCAAAGTTGAGAATTCAAACCTTTGAGAAAAAATGGATCTACTGTATCCTTCACTCCAGTTGCAATCCAAGCTTCGATCTACAATCCTTGTCACTTAGAGAAGAGAATGCAAGAAGAATTTGCCAAAACGCGTGAGGGAGATGGAAGAATCGAAGAAAAATGCAGAGCTTCAAGCTATGGAGTTTCTGACTTTGATTGATGAAATGAGGCACGAACCCTTTACACTTAGGCTTGCTGCTTAATATATAGAACATTAGGAGGAGGGTAGAATAGATTTTTCACGCTGAAAGCTCTTGGAATGAATGAAATTTCCTTTTGGCCCAAACCAAACATGCACATGCATCCTCTTATTTCCTCGTGTGTTGGCTTTCTTTTTGCGTGCATTCTAATCCATTTGCCCTCAGGAAGAGATTAGTAACAAGATTAGGACTTAAATCCTTGTATTAAGCTTGTGTGGGTGATTTGGCAATTTTGAACAAGTTTTGCATTTTTTGATCCAAGCATGTGCAATATCATATGGGGCATGAAATAATGGATGTAATGGGCCTTAGCATGTCACAAATTACCAATGGGCTTGATTAGAAACAAGAGGAATGGCTAAAACTTGAGTTTGCAAGAAATGGCCATTTTGCACATTTGCCAAATTTCAATGAAATGCATCAAATTTCCAAAACTCATAACTTACTCATACTTTTGAATTTTGGCACAAATGAACACAATTTGGAAAGGTCTTGAAAATATCTACAAACCCTTAGTTTATAGATTTTGCAAATTAATCCATTAAGGTTCTCAAAATTTGGATTGAAATTCAATAATTTTGAAAAATGACCTATAATTGTGTAACTTCAAAAGACCATAACTCTTGATTCCTTGCCAATTTGAATATGATACCAAAATGAGGTGAATTATCATTCTCTTAGCTTTCCAAGCATATTTCATTTGCATCTTCTTGATCAAAGATGAATAAAATATGATTTTTCTAAAATTAAGTCCTTATTTTCCAAAATTATAAACTTTTAGGGTTTCTTCAAGAACAAGTTTCAATCCAAACTTCAATCTCTTTAATACAATGACCAAAATGGATTTGAAATATGAAAAGAACATCCTTGAGTTGATGGTTGACCAAAAGTTCACTTGGTCAACTTTGACTTTGACTGATTTGGACCAAAATGACCATTTTGCCCCTCTGAATCAATTGATCCATTTCTCTTCAAAATTGATGATCAAAAATTCAAACATATGACCTTCCAAACATATAGAGGCCATGTGAAAAGTTTCACTTCAAAATTCTCAAGAAAACCTGATGAAAACCAAAACCCTAATTTTGGTCAACACATTAGGAGACTGATGAATCATCTTCAAAACCTCAAATCCTCTGGGGGACTTGATCAATTCTTTGTGCAAAGACCTTTCAAATATTAAAGGAATGTTGTTGCCTTGAAAATCAAGATTTGTACATTGGCCAACAATCTTGCTCAAGCAAACCCTAATTTGGCTGATGAATCCAAAGAGTGATTCCCCTTGTGATCAAACAAAAACTCCAATTCCTCTGATGATCCAAAAAGATGGATGAAGCATCTTGAGACATGCAATAAATTTTGAGCTTTAAAGGTTCAAAGGTTTAGATAATAAGATTCTTCTTGAGCAAATTGTTAATGTCATCATCCTTCAAAGCTTTAGGAAAACCTGGTAGCCAAAGTACTTTGATCCCATCACAATGTATGAATGCAATGTAATATGATATTCATGATGAAACATAAGCCTAAATCAAGAGGGTGAATTTTGGGGTGCAACAGCTGCCCCAATTCAAATATCTTCAACATGATAAGTGAGAAAAGTGATAATTTTCGAGCGTTCAGGGTTGACGATGTTTGAATACGAAAGAACCCGAAAATTTACACTCTTGGAAGAAACGGAGAAAAAACTCCCAAAACATGCGTCAGAGTGAAGCTGTAACACCGGTTGAAACAGAACAAGAACAAAGAAGAGTAGGCGCAACTAAACTTCCGAACAGTCATGCCAGGGCAAAACTGGGCTATAGAAGGAAGGGGTGAGACAAAACTCAACCAACAGAGTGTAGACGAAACTAAGCTCTGTAACAAAAAACGTATGCGGGTGAGGAGACGAAACTCTGAGCTCGACCCAAAGCAAAGTGGCTAGAGTGCGTGATTCTAGAAACACTTGCCAATATCAACTAAGATAGACAGTATGAAGGAACTGAAAGAATCTCATAAATGAGGAATAAAAGCGAGACGAAACTCGACTCAAAGTCCAGTTAGATGAAACTAAACTAGATGGGTACCAGGACGAAACTGGATTTCACGCACGGGTAACGAGGCAAAACTCGACCCAAAGTGAAGTGATGAGAGTGCATGTTTCTCAGAGCACCTGCTGGTCTCAGATCAATGGATAAACAATGACGAAAACTAATAGAAGAATCCAAGGAATGAAGGAGACTGATTTCGAACCAGGGACGCAACACAAACACTGCACTCGGTAAACAAACACTGTCAAAGAGTCCAGGGTAGGAAATCAAAAACGAGGTGAAACTCGACTCAATAACTAGTTAGGCGAAACTAAACTAGATGAGTAGCAGGACAAAACTGGATTTCATGTATAGGCGACGAGGCGAAACTCGACCTAAAGCGAGGAGATTAGGGCGTACACCTAAAAACATGCTGATAGCGAATATCAGGGCGAAACTGGTATTCGAAAAGGTGCACCAATAGATGTTGGAATGAACCAGAGAGAATAGTAAAGACTAAACCCGAGAAGACCGCGTCAGGGCGAAATCGAGCAGCTAAAGTCAAAAGTAGACACTCAAACAACAAATGACTGACGTCAAAAGGATATTGGTATAGGGAGGAAACTGAGATTACGAGGACAGAGACCTTGCTGGGGATTAAGCCCGAAGTGTTAGAAAATCACTGGGGATGACGGAAATAATAATGGCTTATGTTCCGATTCATGTTGGAATTCCTTTTTTATAGCGTAATGCTCCATATGACAGAAATGCTACGTGTTTTGGTAGATGCAATGTAATGATGCATGTTTAAAAAGTCTCACTGGAGAATGGCCAATTGAGAAGCCAATAACCAAGAAATCAGAATCTGACCAGTCTTGCAAAAATAAAATTGCAAAATCCAAAGGAGGGCGGGAAATATGAGAATCCACCGGGGGGAACCTCGAAGAGATGGAGCTTCGCGGAGGAACAAACGAGCAACCAGCAGAACGGGCCACAAACACTCAGGAGGAACTGCAAAAAAAAATTGTGAATTCCTGGGAAAGATCAGGTTGACACTGCAACTTCCGGAAAAGGACGAAAACCTCTTGCTGGGGGAACAAAACTCTGCTGAAAAGGTGGGACTTCACCGGGGAGATAGAACTCGGTTGAAGATTATCTTGCTGGAGAGATGTTCTCTTGGAATGCAACCAAGGGAAGAATCCTGCAGGTAGTCATATGGTATCAAAACCTCACTGAGGAATAAGAGAAGATCCTAAACAAAAGGATGCCCCGGTCAACAGATCGGCTCACTTTTCCCTAACTTTTACCTGGACAAAATCTTTTGAATCTCCATTTTGGGAGTCCAGCGGGATGCCCTAACTTTTTCCTAAGCGACTTGTTTTCATGTTTCGACTTAGCGGGGCTTTTTTGTTTCTTTCTTATTCATGCTTTCCATTTTGAACAAGTCAATGCGACTTTTGAACTTTTTCTTTCTTTCTCTCTTTTTTTTTGAAGAAAATAAATGCCTCATTCCTTGGTCGGCGAGGGATAGCCATTATTGTATCGATTCGACCTCGACCTCAGGATTCCGTGAGGAAAATGAAAATCATGGTTCAGATAAAATGCAGTGATCCCCATATGGGATATTCCTTCTGAAATTTGAATGCTTGGGCAAATCAACTGAACATCTACCCTGCCCTTGGTTAAAGAAAAGGTTTTTTTTTAATGGAAAAGAAACTCCTACTTCGAAGGCTCAGAGGGGTTAACGAGTGTCTAACTCCCTTATATCTCCAATGTTTGGGGATTGAAACAATGTGTGTACATCGTCAACGGGGTTCTACTCAAAAGCATACCACTACAATCATCATTTTCAGCTAAACTCCTTCCTCCAAACTTTTTGCTAAGCAAAAGAATTGGCACAATTGGTATCAAAATGCCCGAAAAGGCGATTTAAAGAGTGATTTTGTAAGAAGAAAAAAATTTTAGGAAAAAACATTCAATGCATCAAGACTGACATTCAGCTATAAACAAAATCATGTATGCAGACAACGCTTAAAACAATCAATCAAGATGACACATGAAAGCACGGCAAAGGACGTAATAAAAGCCATCATGGGGAAGAAGTATCTCCAACCAGGTTTGCTGGTCTCGTCGACCTGCCGTAATCTTTGATATTACCTTGACCTATGATTGTTAACAACGGCCCAGAGCTATGAAACAAAAACCGCAAGGCAAAAAAAATGCCTAAAAGAGTGAAAGAGGAGTCCACCAAACATAGAAACAAACATGCCCCTTGCATAGCGGTAGTGGTGTTTGTTATCCGCATTTCAAGCGATCGACCAACCATGACTTGCATTACCATTTTCGTGTAAGGTCCACGAAGTTTATATGCACATGCTCATCAAAAATATTGGACATTTTTGCAAACAAAACAATAAAAAAGGAGAAAAGGAAAGTAAACGTAAACTTGAAAGAAGATATTCTATTGATTTTGAGAAATATGCCTGTGAAAAAGGCATTTACATTGGGAAACAAGAAAATTTCAAAATTAAAACAAACAAGCGTTTACAAATGGCAATGTGAATATGAATATCCATCAAGTCCCGACTCTGCTGTGACTCTGATGACTCTCATCTTCCTGCTTCTTGGATTAGCTCCGAGCTTATGCCAGGTGACGGGATGAAGGAAAGAAACAAAGGGCTCATGTTGGACGTAGTCATTTGCTTTAAGTCCCTAACTTTTGCGTGAATCTCCCTTTTGGGTTTTCGATTCACCAGGACACCCTCTTTTTTCCTAAACTGCCCTTTCGGGTTTTCAGTCTAACGGGTTCTTATTATTTTTATGCAAAGTATTTTTTAACTACGTCAGCATTCACAAGGAGAGGGAAGTACTCTCCATCCATAGTCGTGAGCATCATCGCTCCTCCAGAGAAAACTTTTCTGACCATGAAAGGACCTTCATAAGTCAGAACCCACTTGCCCCTGGGATCTCCCTGGGGAAGAATTATCCTTTTGAGCACAAGGTCACCTGGTTTGTAACACTGAGGTCGTACCCTCTTGTCAAAAGCTTTCCTCATCCTCTGTTGATATACCTGACCATGACATACGGCCGTCAATCTCTTCTCATCAATAAGTTCCAACGGATCCAGCCGATTTTGTACCCATTCACTTTCATCCAGCTTAACATCTCTCATGACCCTAAGAGAAGGAATCTCGACTTCAACTGGCAGCACTGCTTCCATACTGTAAACTAATGAAAACGGGGTTGCCCCAGTCGAAGTACGCATAGTGGTGCGATAACCATGCAAAGCTAAAGGCATCATCTCATACCAATCTTTATAGGTTACCACCATCTTCTGCACGATTTTCTTGATATCTTTATTGGCCGCTTCGACAGCGCTATTCATCTTTGGTCGGTATGGGGAAGAGTTATGATGCTTGATTTTGAAGGACTCACAAAGCTCCTTCATCATTTTGTTGTTCAGATTAGACCCATTATCGGTAATGATCTTTTCAGGCACTCCTAGCGACAGATAATGTTGTGCTTAATGAACCGTGTCACCACTTGCTTGGTGACATTGGCATAGGATGCAACTTTGACCCATTTCATAAAATAATCGATGGTAACCAGAATGAAACGATGCCCATTGGACGCAGTCGGTTCAATCTTGCCGATCATATCAATTTCCCACATTGCAAACGGCCAATGGGAGGTCAAGACATTCAAAGGTACTGGCGGCACATGCACCTTGTCAGCATAGACTTGACATTTGTGGCAAACCCGTGCATGATTGTAACAGTCAGTCTCCATGGTCGACCAATAATAACCTGCTCGCAAAATCTTTTTAGCCATGGTGTGCCCATTGGAATGGGTCCCGAAGTCACCTTCATGTATTTCTTCAATGATTCTAGCTGCTTCTTTCTTGTCAACGCATCTGAGCAGCAAACCATCATGATGCCTTCTGTACAACACACCACCACTGAGAAAGAATTTGGCTGAAAATCTTCTCAAGAACTTCTTATCTGTGACGGATGCCCCTTCCGGGTACTCCTGCGTTTCAAGATACCGCTTAACGTCATAAAACCAAGGTTTCCCATCCGGTTCCAAACTAGCCTCAAAGCAGAAAGTCGGCTCACTCAAACTTCTGATAGTAATGGAAGGTGCCTCATTAGCCCACTTAACCTTGAACATGGAGGAAAAAGTTGCCAGTGCATCATCTAGATTGTTTTCTTCTCTGGGAATGTGCTCAAACGTGATCTCTTCGAAGTACGGAATCAGCTTCATAACATGATCCCGATAGGGAATTAGGTTCTGATGGCGAGTCTCCAAATCTCCATTAATCTGGCTGATAACAAGGTTGGAATCCCCGTAAACTTTCAAAAATTTGATGCACAAGTCGATCGCCGCTTCAGTGTCATAAATGCAAGCTTCATATTCGGCCATGTTATTAGTACAATCGAAAAAAATACGAGCCGTGAAAGGAATGTGATATCCCTTAGGAGAAGTGATAATAGCTCTGACGTTGTTACCCATGGCATTAGAGGCACCATCAAAAACAAGCGTCCAACGCGATCCCGGCTCGGGTCCTTCGTCTGGGTCTGGCATATTACAATCATGAATATACACAATCTCCTCATCCAGAAAATTAAACTTCATCGGTTCATAATCGTTCATGGGCTGATGAGCAAGATGGTCGGCCAGTACGCTACCCTTAATTGCTTTTTGAGTAGTGTATTGAATGTCATATTCAGTGAGTATCATCCGCCAATGGGCTACCCTGCCTGTAAGAGCTGGCTTTTCAAAAATGTACTTGATTGGATCCATTTTGGATATCAAGTAGGTGGTGTGAGTTAACATGTATTGCCTCAAACGCTTGGCGGCCCAGGCAAGCGCACAACAAGTCTTTTCCAACAATGAGTACCTCGACTCGCACTCCGTAATCACCTTCGCATATTTGGAGATACCCCCCATAGGGTTATTTTTTTACTCAAGTAGTAAATGGCATGTTCCTTCTTCCCAGTCTCGTCATGTTGACCAAGGACACAACCCATTGAGGTCTCCAACACAGTTAGGTACATGATTAGTGGCCTTCCTTCCACTGGCGGCATGAGTATCGGAGGTTCCTGCAAATACTCCTTTATTTTGTCAAAGGCCTTCTGACAATCCTCATTCCATTTCACTGTTTGACTTTTCTTTAACAACTTGAACATAGGTTCACAGGTGGCTGTGAGATGAGAAATAAATCTAGAAATATAGTTTAATCTCCCCAAGAAACCACGTACTTCCTTCTCTGTCCTTGGCTCGGGCATTTCCTGTATCGCTTTGACTTTGGTCGGGTCCACTTCGATACCTTTCTTACTTACAATAAAGCCCAATAGCTTGTCGGATCTCACCCCGAAGGTGCACTTATACAGATTCAACCTTAGCAAGAACTGCCTCAGTCTCCCGAACAATTTTTCCAGATGAACAAGGTGTTCCTCCTCTGTGTCAGACTTAGCAATCATATCGTCTACATATACTTCAATCTCTTGATGAATCAAGTCATGAAAGAGAGTGACCATGGCGCGGTGATATGTTGCCCCGACATTTTTCAAACCAAACGGCATCACTTTATAGCAAAAAGTTCCCCAAGGCGTTATGAATGTTATCTTCTCCATATCCTCCGAGGCCATCTTAATTTGATTTTAACCCGAAAAGCCATCCATGAACGAGAACACCTTGGAATGGGCAGTGTTATCGACCAGCACATCAATATGCAGAAGAGGGAAATCATCTTTAGGGTTGGCCCTGTTTAAATCCCTATAATCCACGCACATCCTGACCTTACCATCTTTCTTGGGCACAGGCACAATATTTGCAATCCATGGCGAATAATTGACAACTTTTAGGAAATTCACGTCCAACTGCTTTTGGACCTCCTCTTTGATCTTCTTGGACATCTCAGGATAAGTTCTTCGGAGCTTTTACTTGACAGGAGAACAACATTCTTTGAGAGGTAGTCGATGCACCACTATGTCTGTATCCAACCCAGGCATATCCTCATAATACCAGGTGAAGATATCAGAATACTCACGGAGTAGCTCAATCAATATGGCTTTTACACTTTCTTCTAGATCGGCCCCTATCTTGACTTCTCTTCTTACCCCTTCTGTACCAATATTCACCACCTCAATCGAATCCTGATTCGGATGGATAACCTTCTTCTCTTGTTTCAACAGTCTTGCTAATTCCTCAAGAAGATCACACTCCTCATATGTTTCTTCTTCATCTTGATAAATAGGGGTATCAAAGTCATAATGAGCCATAACAGAGTCGTTATTGATAGAATCGGGGGTGGAAGTGCATCTGCATGAATGACATTTTATCGTTTTTTAGTGACAGTGTGTAGAAAAAGAAACATTGCCATTTAAAGAGAAAAAGGAAAATAAACAAGATTTTGAATGCAAAAACGTCCTTTATTTCATGATAAACTTGCAAAATAAACATGGTGGCCCTACACAAATGATTCACTACGCCTTGGGCAGAGCGTAGGAATTATGATATGATAATAAAAGAAACAAGAAAATTACTCCTCGGCGCTTGAAACTTGGATAACATCCACATAAGTCCAATTGTTGAGTGTCTGGCATGGAATACTTGGACGAATCCAATCTTCAACATTGTAGCCATCAACTCTATCATCATCGATTGCACTGACGTGCTCTTCTTGAGTAGCACAAGGACGGGAAAACTTCACAGGAGTAGATAAACTGGATGCTCTGGGAACTGCACTCTGCTGACCTGGGCTGAAACCAAGACCAAACTTATCAAACTTCGGAGTAACGTCCAGCACCTGACCCCAACCTTCAGGGTTACCACCTTCCACTACAGCTTTTGCATCTTTGAGAGAAGACATAATAGTTTCCGGTTTCTTTTTCTACTCTGGAGGAGGAAAATTGACAGCATGAACTGTCTCAAACGCCTGAAACGGAGTCTCATGAATCTCGCCTTCAACTTCAACATAACGGAATGATGTCAAATGACTTACAATATACTCTTCTTCGCTGCATACAGTTATCACCTTTCCCTCCACAGGATACTTGAGTTTCTGATGAAGAGTAGAAGTGACTGCTCTTGCTTTATGAATCCACAGCCTCCCCAACAAGCAACAGTACGCTGGTTGTATATCCATCACAAAAAATGTAGCCGTGAAGGTGTGAGGACCAACTTTGATTGGTAGCTCCACTTCCCCAAATACTGACCTTCGAGACCCATCAAACGCCTTCACCATCAAATCATTAGGGCGCAACTCCAGTCCGAAATAATCAATCTTCATCAATGCTGACTTGGGCAATACATTTAAAGACGATCATGTGTCTACCAAGACCCGGGATAAAGTAGTGCCCCTGCACTCCATTGAAATATGCAACACTTTGTTATGGTCTGGTCCCTCTGGAGGAAGATCAAAATCGGTGAAGCCCAAACCATTCCCGACAGATATATTAGCACAGACATTTTCAAAACGATTGGCAGTTATCTCATGTGGTACGAACGCATTCTTCAACAACTTCATCAAAGCATTTCTGTGAGGTTCTGAATAAATCAACAGAGACAGGATAGACATCTTAGAAGGAGTATGGCTCAGATGATCAATTATGCTATAATCACTCTTTCTGATAATTCACATCAACTCTTCAACATCATCGGGAACCGAGGAAGCTTCTGGTATTGGAATTGATTGAGTCACATTGGCTGGCGTAACCCTTGGATTACCAATCATTACCTGCTGCTTTCCTTTATCCCTTGCAGAAGCATCTGCCGCATCTTGCACATTGAAGAGAACAAATACTCTCCCATTTCTAGTCATTCGACCCACACCAGAAAAGTTATGGACTTCATCCTCATCATCTTCTGTATGCTCTTCCTTAGACAAAGGAGCATTAACCTCCTGCTTTACCCCGTGGTAATAAACATCGGCACCGTAATGCCACGGGACAGCCTTCTCGCTGGTGTACGGCATAGGTCCGGGTACCGTAATCATCAGAGGGGGTGCCCTTGATGGGGCAGGAATGCATGCAGGGGTGTAAGGAATAGATATCACAGCAATATCTTCTTCAATAATCTTGCGGTAGCCTGGTTTTCTATCAAACTACAGGGAACCCTCATTCATCAACAACTGGATGCCTGCTTTCAAATCAACACATCCCTTTAATTGCTCTCTACACTTGGCACATTCTGAAGTACAACCCGAGAAAATAGAATTGTCAAGCAAATACCTCTTAACAAAGCTCAACGGAGTAGTTACTTGTTCCACATCCATGATCAAATTCAACATTTCACCATTATCATCAATCATGTTAACAACGCCCCCTCCATGCCTAGGCATTGGGTTTTGAGTAACATTCGGACCAGTTACCGGGGTAAACTTAATCGCCTTAGAATCCAATAAGTCTTGTACTTTACATTTAAACGCAAAACAATTGTCAGTAGAATGACCGACTCCGCCCGAATGGAATTCACATCTTGCATTAGCATCATAGTTAACAGGGAGCCTTGCGGGTGGTGGTGGCATATTTCTCAAACCGATCAACTTCAAGTCAAGCAAGTGGTGGAGCGCCTCAGTAAGAGTTACTGGAAAGGGATCAAATTTCCTTGGTTGTCTCTGTTGTTGATTATTATACTGACGGGGAGCATCTTGCTGCCTTTATTGTTGAGGCACTGTATTCGATCTTTGCTGTGGAGGAGCATTAACAAGAATAGAAACAACATTGATTTGTTGGTGTTGATGACCCTCTCTTCTTCCTCTATGAGAGTAAACTGCACTTGCGTCGCCTTCCCTTTTCTTAGGGTAATTGTTGAACGGTTTCTTACTGCCCTCGGATGAGCCACTAGAACCTCCAATCTGAATCTTCCCCAATTTCAAACCTACTTCAATTCTTTCACCAGCCATGACTAAGTCTGCAAATCCTGCCGAAGTGCTTCCTATCATGTGCTCATAGAATGGCCCTTGCAGGGTACTCATAAACATATCAATGAGTTCTCTCTCCATGAGTGGAGGTTGAACCCTCGCAACTAACTCACGCCACTTCTGAGCATATTCCTTGAAAGATTCTTTTGGTCCTTGCGACATATTCTGTAACTGAGTGTGATTGGGTGCCATATCCATATTGTACTGATAATGTTTGACAAAAGCCCGAGCAAGATCATTCTAGCAGCGAATATGAGTTTTCTCCAACTTCATGTACCATTCTAGGGATGCCCCAGACAGGCTATCCTAGAAGAAGTGAATCAAAAGCCCTTGATCCTCAGTATGTACTGACATCTTCCGGAAATAAGCAGTTGCATGAGTAATAGGACATGAAGTTCCGTTGTACTTCTCAAATGTAGGAGGCTTGAACTTCGGAGGAACCTTCACCCTAGACACCAACCCAAGATCATTAGCATCCATACCAAGGACTCCTTGCCCTTCCACAACCTTCAGACGCTCTTCCAACAAACGATACTTCATATCCTCAATCTGAACCCCCGGCTCTGAACGCCGCACAGAAAACTGATCTTCATCCTGGTCAAAGTCAAAATCCTGATCCTGATAGTTCCTGACACCGCCCTGGTTAGCTCTCTTGTTCCCCACCATACGAGGTCCAGGAGACGGAGGAAACTTCCCTACATTGTGCATGAAAGGGTTTCCTGGCATCCCATGAAAATTTGCAGTGGGCTGATCTTGTACGTCCCCCATTCCTACAGAGATATCCTGATAAAGCCCTTGATTTCCAACATCCCCTGGATGGCGGTGTTGGTTGTTGACAATAGCAGCTAGCTCTTCCTGTCGGTGATTCACGTTGGTGATGACCTCCATGAACTGAGTCATCTGAGTAGCCATCTAGGCCCTCATTTCGGCGAGTTCAGCTTGAACCTGTTCCATCTGTCTCGGCAAGTTATTCCTGGTAGAATATCGGTGAATAGTCGTCTTGGATTCTGGATAAGAAAAGCAGCAGAATAAGAAGACCGTCTTGCGATAACCTGTAATGTTATGAAATGCATGATATGCATGATATGTTTGTCATTTCCAGGTATCCAAAAGTCCTTTTGTTCATCAGTCACGGCATGAACCATACAATCGAAAGAGAAAAGATAATAGGATGAACACTTCAAATATTTATAAATAAAGGAAATGATGTCTAAGTGACTTCAAACAAAAAAGATAAACAACTAAATACATGTTTTAATAAAAAAATAAAAAGAACTGAAAAAAACAACAATCAATGGTCCTTTCCAACAATCCTAGGGGTGGCCAAATACATCAAAAGCAAATAACAGAACTAAATCTCTAGAACTAAACATGCTTCAAGATGTTGACAGTACTCCTCAAGTCTGGCTTTCTCCTTCAAAAGTTGAGATGCGACCATTTCACTTTCCCGGAACCGATCTTCTGCGACACGCTTCTGGGCCACTTCCTTCTCAAGCTGGGCGTCCTTGTCTTTGAGTTGTTTTTCTAAGTTCTGAATCTTCTTCCTGTAACCATTTTCTGAGGCCTGAACCTTCCGACACTCTTGTTGAGTCTTACTCAATTTTTCTTCCATTTCAGCATAAGACCTCTTCCTGAAACTAGTTGCATCAGAAGTTTCTCCCTGAGCTTCCTTGAGTCTACGAGCTAAGTCGGCCCTTTCTTGATCTGCCCAATAAAGTTTCATCCCTGCCTCACGATCTTTTGCACGAAGCTGAATGTTCTCAACATGAATCTGGGTAAACATCTCGGTAGGCACTGTGTTACTTGGAACAGTAGGAGGTTGCTCGTATAGAGGAGCCGACCTTGCAAATGGTAACCGTAAGATCTTAACCCTGGCTTTAACCCACTCCAAGTAAGAAATTCTAGCAACAGGAACCTTCTTTCCCAAAGTGGTTCTATCCTTCCTGTGAATGCCTTTCCAAGCACTTGTCACTCTTTTCAACATCTCAAGATCACCTCCTCTGGCGAAATACACTAATTCGGACACCTCCTCAACCTTTGGCGGCCCATCCATTGCATACCCCAATTGTCGATAAGCAAGCACAAGATTGTAGTTGATGCATCATTTAGTTCCTATGAGGGGAACATTAGGGAAACTTCCGTAACTAGTGACAACACTTCGCACTTCCCCCATATCATAATTCCACCGGATATCGAAAGAAGTAAGGTTGACGAGCCTTGATGACCATCAAAGAGAATGCCTGGTGTCCATGAAAGGACCACTTACTGGTAGGTGCAACATAAGCCATTGATACAACATCGAATGACATAAACCTATATTACCACCTTTTCCGTGCCTGGAATGGATGGTATAGAGAGTATCTGCCAAGAGTGTCGGTATGGGGTTCCTGTTTCTAAAAACACAGTTAGCCGCCAAATCCACAAAAATTTTCTTGTGAGGGAAGAGGACGATCCTGTATATCATAAGATAAAACAGAGAACTGAAGTCACTACAATTGCCTTTCTCTTCTCAGCCTTCAGCTTTCTTCACCAAGAAATCCAAATAAAACCCTGCAATACCCTCACTGGACTTCCAATCATCTTTCACCTCTTTCCAACTCAAATGGAGAATTTCAACAATGACTTCGAACTTTGGCTTTTCCGACACTTGGACAAAAGGAACTTCATCGGTCAATCTGATATTAAGCAGGTACGAGTGCTCTTCTAGGGTAGGAACTAGTTGATAATCTTGGAAAGTAAAGCACCGTAATTCTTTGTCATAGAACTGGAAGAGAGTAATCAAAGCCATCGCGTCAACTGGAGTATTAAGGACCAGTAACAAGTTGCCATAAGTTTTGTTTAAGTTTTTCAGAACATCGCCCTTCAAATAAGAACCCAACCTCTTCAGCTCGGCCACATCAATAGGAGGAATCTGATAAGAGAAAGTATGTATAGTGAGCTCTTTAACATGAACTGAATCGGACTCAACCGGAGGGAGACTAGCCATTTCTGATGGAAATAAGACTCTTGAATGTCCCTGGAAAATGACATGCGCATGCTGGTTATTTTTTTTACATCATTTTTTAGAAATAAATATGCTATGATGCAATATGACAGGATCAAAGTTCACACTGGATCGTGGATGGACCATTTCAGAACAACACCACTCAAGATCACAAAAGAATCTCGAGGCTTCAAACTATCATGGGAACCTGAGTCACCTTCGCAACACAAAGTCACCAACAGTACCTGTACCTGTAAGGAATGTTTTCCCGCCCCTCTCACGGGTGTAATCTAGGTCAAGATAAGGTTAAAATCCAAATCAGAGTACGAGAGCTCGAATGTCGGTATCATCATTCGATGACACCTATCTGAACTACCTCTGAAGTCATGGGTCTCATGGTCAGGTCTACAAAGCATCCGCTTCATAGCTGTCATGGCCACTCTATTCCTAGTTCCTATGGAATTCGCTCATAGCCTGGGTACGAGGTCTTTTACCTCATGGAACAACCCACCCACCAAGAGAATCCAGAAACCAAACAGTCCAGCCAAATCCAGTATGTAGAAAATAAAGCGCACATAGGATGCAATGCAAACAGATAAACATGCAAAGCGGTAAAATAAACACCCAAAAAGAAAACAAACAAGAGCTAGGATCGACTGCGGGATGGACCAGCAAAAGGTCAATTCTTCCCCAGTGAAGTCGCCAGCTGAAACCACTGGCTGGAAATCATCAAAACAATGAAGTCGCCACCGAACGTCTTTTATCCCATATGGAAGGAAAGGTAAACATCGAGAAAACATGAAAAGGGAGAAATCACGGTCTTTCGACCGAGAGATCGGGTAAGGGAGTCTGTTACGCGAGGGGAAGGTATTAGCACACCACTCGCCCGTAGTACTCTACAGTATCCACTCTTGTTGTCTTGTCTAAATGGGTGTGGTCAAATCCTATGTTTATGGCTTAAAAATGAAAAGGGAATGCATGCGAAAGAAAAGAAAATAATGTAGGGAAAATAAAAATATGTGCTCGGTTGGGCCCTACCCCAATGCATACGTATACCTTTTAAGGAATCAGAGCAGCCGTAGTTCGGCTTAAGTGTTTTGGTTGGTTTGTGTTTTTTAGTTAAGACAGACAAAGATAATCAAGATGGCAAAACATTGAAAAACAACGAACAAATGAGGTGATCAAACATCGACTAAATAATAACAATGTAACATGTCAAAGATGGAAAAACATCAAATGGTAAGATAACACGCCTAACAGTGACATTGTGGGTCAAAGTAGGATAACAAACATGTGCGATGGAGAAACATCGGCTTCAAACAAATGTGCGATGGCGAAACATCGGCTAAGAGATAACAAAGATATCATGGCAAAGATGACGAAACATCAATAAAACAGATGACAAAACATCACACCTAACAATGATATTGAAAATCAATGTAGGATAACAAAATATGTGCGATGGCGAAACATCGGCTTCAAGATAGCAAGATATCATGGCAAAGATGACAAAAAATTAATAAAACAGATGACAAAACATAACAATGATATTGAGAATCAATGTAGGATAACATAACATGTGCGATGGCGAAACATCAGCTTCAAGATGACAAGATATCATGGCAAAGATGACAAAACATCAATAAAATAGATGATAAAACATCACACCTAACAATGATATTGAGAATCAATGTAGGATAACAAAACATGTGCGATGGTGAAAAATCGGCTTCAAGATAACATAGACAGAGTAAAATTGGTTTGTATCTTTTATTCTGAAGAGGAGTTTGAATTCATTAGAGGTGTCTTATGATTTGCCAAGAAAATAGATTTTTGTTTTGAGATGCAAGATGCAAAGAAAGGGAAAAACACTAAGGGAAACTAACCTAGTACTATCCTTAGTGTTATCATACAATGGTTGTCCCTAAGGTTGTTGATAAAGGAAAATCCTATCCTATGTTAGCATACATGGATTCCTACCTTAATCAGCATGTCAAAGGAAGCTTAACAAAACTATCCTATAGGGAACATGCAATGAGAGCGAAGTCGTGATCTCAATATCTAAATTGAGTGACTCATCGATCAACAATTAAAGATGAAAAACAATAAACATCCTATAGGGAACATGCAATGAGAGCGAAGTCGTGATCTCAATATCTAAATTGAGTGACTCATCGACCAACAATTAAAGATGAAAAATAATAAACATCCTATAGGGAACATGCAATGAGAGCGAAGTCATGATCTCAATATCTAAATTGAGTGATTCATCGATCAACAACAAACAAAATACTTGCAATCAGACAAAAAACTACAACCAGATGGCCTCCTGACATATATCAGCAACAGAGATCCCATCATGCAATCAGAGAATTATGCAAAATGAAGATGAGAGCAAGGATGTGATATAATACCAAACAGATAATTATCTGTAGCAGTCAAGCAGGAATAAAAAGAAACCCAGAGAAACTTCAAGCGAGCTGGCACCAGTAGACAAATTGAGTCAGCAATTGCACCATCAAGATGTAAGCAAATTATAAGATATGTACAAATCCCATGGGCAAAGTATGAAATTCACAAATCATAGATGTGTGTATCCTGCATAAACCATCAAGCATGCCAAACACAAAAATAATGCCAATATAATAAACTGTGTTCCACAAATAAAGTGGAACACAAAAGCCCCAAGCCAAAAGTGGCAACTTTCTCAAAGTACCTTGCACATTCAACAACCAAGTTAGTATTCTAAAAGGTGAAGAAATTAGAATAATCATGGTGACAATTACCAAATATTAGACATTATAAACAATAAGAGACAAGTATATGCACATATTAGGTCAAAACAATCAAAGGAATGTGGCTCTTTCCTATCACCATGCTGAATTGAAAATTGAGTGTCAATCAAGGATCATAAGAGCTTGAGAATAATATGAACAAGAACCATAAAGGCCAGTAGCAAACATATTTTAATCATGCACAATTAATTCAATCACAACTTCATGAATACAATAGGAAATAGACCCTACATAAAGCATTAGATGGTCCAAAATATTCAAACATGAGGCTTCTAAGTGAAATGGCTTGAGCTACCATGGACAAGTCAGAACCAACATGATCATTAGGTTCCCAATTATAGGCCTCACTCAAGTTCATTGGCCATTAAACAAATTGCAACAAGACATGCAAACATAATTGGGTACCTTCACTTTAAAATACATCAAAAATAGAAACAAGGATCCATAAATCAAAACAAAAATATCTCAACATCTTGGAAGTGTTTAGAAGTCATAATGAAATCCCTAAGTTCATGAATGATTGGGGAAGAGGTCAAATGAAACTCAAAGTTCAAGACTAGTTGGCAAAACTACCAAACTAGACAAGTTTTCAAAATTATTTATGGAAAAATATCAAACCAAGTCAAGTAATTCAAGAAAAATAGTTTTCAAATTTCCAACACATTTATGAACCAAGATCAAGACCTGAAATCCAATAAAAATCCAAGGCACAAGGGTTTTGAACATGAAACTTGCACCATAAGCAACAAAAACCCTAGATTTTGACTTTTAATCCCAAATATTAGTTAAATAGGATTAAAACTCAAACAAATCAAACCAAAGTCAAATCAATCACCAAGAAACTTTAAAAGTCAGAATATACATTATTTCATATTTTTTTGAATTAAGAAAAGTCAAGAAAGAAAATAATATCCAAACAAATATGTAATTAACAAATATTCACATATCAAAATAATGCTTAAATAAAAAATTCAGAAAAATGCCCAACCAAAATTATATTCAACTATTAGGACTAAAAACATACACCGCTGAATTTTTTTTTGTGAATTTTGGATAAAAGGAAAATATTAAAAACAAAAAAAAACAAACAATTAATAGTGAAATTATTATTTAAAGGCAAGAAAATACAAACCATAACCAAAAATCATGAAATGGTCAAAGTAAAAATATATTCAGATTCTATGGTTAAAAACAAGATTACATGTTTTTTTTTGGAATTTTTTCATTAATAGAAGTATTAAAAATATAAAAAAAAAACAAACAAATATTAAAAATAACCTTTGAAATTAAATTTTTAATCAAAAATAATAAAAATGATGAAACAAGGTAAGAATCAATTTTCACATTATTTTATGAGTCTAGAATATTTTTTGTGGATTTTTTAGGTCAAAGGAACTATTAAAATAAAAATAAACTTTGAATGATTAATTATTTAAACCTAACAATTTTTTTAACCAATCAGATAATCTCAAAAAAATACACAAAGTCAAATATATTATTTTTAATTTATGAGAATTTTTTTAGAATTTTCCAAGTATTTTTGAGCAAGAAAATAAATCATGGAAATCAAATTATAAAACAAAAATTCAAACGGACCAATCAGGATGTGCCAACACATCATCTTCAACCTCTGGCCATTCAAAAAACGCGTGCATGACTCAGGATTAGGGCTCACTTTCATATCAACACAACTCACTCAATTTTGCATCATTTTTCAGGAAATCAAAGGCAAATTAAAGCTAGCATGGCAAGGAATACATAGCAATTCGAATCAGATCAAATCATCAACTACATCATCCACAATCAAGCCATGAACATGAACAAAAACAATTTGAATCACGAGTTTCAGAACATCCAAACATGCACAATTCATCAAATTAAACGCTATAAAGCTTCAGAATCATTCCATAGACTTCAAATAACATGATTATAAACTTAAATCACAAGAAGCATGGCTAGAAATCAAAATTCATAGTTGAGAATTTGAACCTTTGAGAAAAAATGGATCTACTGTCTCCTTCACTCCAGTTGCAATCCAAGCTTCGATCTATAATCCTTGTCACTTGGAGAAGAGAATGCAAGAAGAATTGGCCAAAACGTGCGGGGGAGATGGAAGAATCGAAAAAAAATGCAGAGCTTCAAGCTATGGAGTTTCTGACTTTGATTGATGAAATGAGGCATGAACCCTTTACACTGAGGCTTGCTTCTTAATATATAGAACATTAGGAGGAGGGTAGAATGGATTTTTCACGCTGAAAGCTCTTGGAATGAATGAAATTTCCTTTTGGCCCAAACCAAACACGCACATGCATCCTCTCATTTCCTCGTGCGTTGGCTTGCTTTTTGCATGCATTCTAATCCATTTTCCCTCAGGAAGAGATTAGTAACAAGATTAGGACTTAAATCCTTGTATTAAGCTTGTGTGGGTGATTTGGCAATTTTGAACAAGTTTTGCATTTTTTGATCCAAGCATGTGCAATATCATATGGGGCATGAAATAGTGGATGTAATGGGCCTCAGCATGTCACAAATTACCAATGGCCTTGATTAGAAACAAGAGGAATGGCTAAAACTTGAGTTTGCAAGAAATGGCCATTTTGCACATTTGCCAAATTTCAATGAAATGCCTCAAATTTCCAAAACTCATAACTTACTCATACTTTTGAATTTTGGCACAACTGAACACAATTTGGAAAGGTCTTGAAAATATCTACAAACCCTTAGTTTATAGTTTTTGCAAATTAATCCATTAAGCTTATCAAAATTTGGATTGAAATTCAATAATTTTGAAAAATGACCTATAATTTTGTAACTTCAAAAGACCATAACTCTTGATTCCTTTCCAATTTGAATATGAGACCAAAAGGAGGTGAAAGATCATTCTCTTAGCTTTCCAAGCATATTTCATTTGCATCTTCTTGATCAAAGATGAATAAAATATGATTTTTTTTGAAATTAAGTCCTTATTTTCCAAAATTAGAAACTTTTAGGGTTTCTTCAAGAACAAGTTTCAATCCAAACTTCAATCTATTTAATACAATGACCAAAATGGATTTGAAATATGAAAAGCACATCCTTGAGTTGATGTTTGACCAAAATTTCACTTGGTCAACTTTGACTTTGACTGATTTGGACCAAAATGACCATTTTGCCCCTCTGAATCAATTGATCCATTTCTCTTTAAAATTGATGATCAAAACTTCAAACATATGACCTTCCAAACATATAGAGGCCATGTGCAAAGTTTCACTTCAAAATTCTCAAGAAAATCTGATGAAAACCAAAACCCTAATTTTGGTCAACACATTAGGAGACTGATGAATCATCTTCAAAACCTCAAATCCTCTGGGGGACTTGACCAATTCTTTGTGCAAAGACCTTTAAAATATTAAAGGAATGTTGTTGCCTTGAAAATCAAGATTTGTACATTGGCCAACAATCTTGCTCAAGCAAACCCTAATTTGGCTGATGAATCCAAAGAGTGATTCCCCTTGTGATCAAACAAAAACTCCAATTCCTCTGATGATCCAAAAAGATGGATGAAGCATCTTGAGACATGAAATAAATTTTGAGCTTGAAAGGTTCAAAGGTTTAGATAATAAGATTCTTCTTGAGAAAATTGTTAATACCATCATCCTTCAAAGCTTTAGGAAAACCTGGTAGCCAAAGTACTTTGATCCCATCATAATGTATGAATGCAATGTAATATGATATTCATGATGAAACATAAGCCTAAATCAAGAGGGTAAATTTTGGGGTGCAACAATGCCATTGTTAGGTTTTCCTGGTGTGTTTTAGGGTCTTTTCATACAAGGACAATTGATCCAAACGGAGGAGACCATTGTAATCAGCAGATCAAACCTAGTTGATCCACGGTCTTGAATTTTATTTAGATTGCTTGTATGTGATTTCTAAGATGCACAGGGTTACAGTTACAGCGCCATATCCGTAGGTAAAGGTTCTGAGTTTTAAATGACGGATCCAGGGAAGAAGATGATAGCGTGTCACCACTTTACTGGTCGGTTTAAAATTCTGGCGCGTTTATTCTGGCCAGAAACTTATTAGTTCTGATTTGTTTGTTTGTTTTTGTATGTTGGTAAACTAACACCCAACGAAATAGTTCAGAAGGAGGAAGTCAGAAATTCGTGATTCTGGGTTCGATCCCAGGCGTGACCCTCTGGCATGTTTTCCCCTTTGTTTTAACCAGATCCAGCGCATACATCTGCTGGAGATTATCTTTTGGTTTCATCAAGCAGGACCAGATCGAGCGTCCCCTGGGCATTATCCTCTAGATCCATCAGTCTCAGCCAGATCCAGCGCATCTCATCTTCTGACAGTCACAATCTGCTGGATCCACTATCCAGGAGTAGGCCCAGCACCACCATCCTCTGGACCGTCATCTTCTGGACCTTCATCCTCTGGATCAGCATCTTCTGATCAGAACCGCTGGCAGTGGGCCCTTGGGTTATTTCTTTTACTCTTTTATTATCCTTTCTGAATACTAAAATAATTTCTTTTTTAACCAATCAAAAATTCATAAAAAATCAGCTTTTCACCAAATTAGGTTTAGATTTCATTTTTATCAAAAAATTAATTTAACTTAATTAGTGTAATTTAATTTTAGGTAACTTTAATTTCTTTTTGTAAATAAATTAAAATTAATTAGAACAATTAGGTTTTTTTTCTAACTTAATTATATTTTCCTTTTTCTTAAAATAACCAAAAAAACATAAAAATAGGCCATGTAAATTATTTTCCTTAATGTAATTTAATTACTAATTAATTTTGTATTTAATTTAAAAAACCATATTCTTTTTTTCTTAAAAATAATTAAAACAATAAAAACATTTTTTTCTTCCAATTAGGTTAGAAAGGGTCAAAACCCTAATTTCTTATCGTTCTTAATTTCATCGCACGCATTTTATTATCTTATTTTGCCATATTGATGTAATTGCTCACAAGTTGTAATAGTTTAAATTAGGATCTTTTACTTTCATTTATCGTTTTTTTTAAGGGTTTGTTTTTGGCTATGTAAATACCTGAAGCCTTGTAATAGCGTAGTTTACTTTCCGCACTTTAAATTCCGCAAAATATTAACTGTTAGATGTATGATTAGGGTTGCATGAAAAGAATGTATGATTAACTTTAAAACAGCTAGCAAACCCTAAATGTGCAAAGATAATAACTTGAAATTGAATCACTCGCACATGCGCACTCCTAGGGTACACTCCCACTTCAGTTGTTGTTGGTAAGTGGTCATTAAGTATAGGGTATTTTAGTGGTCGCCCTTTTGTCTCAAAGATCAAAGTTTCCTCGGAATGGTTGCCTCGGATATTGTTGCCTCGGATAATTGATCTAAGACATTAGGGTTACTACTAAGACGTCCTAACATTGCTTTAGTGATCGTACGTCCCTTTCGAATTGACCCTTAAAACTCCAACGATGGTGCTACCTACTCACTAATAGTGGGATAGTGCTGTCTAAAGGAAACGAATATAGAACAATTATTTTTTCGAGTAGGTAGATTAGTTCTTAAGTACTTGCTCAATCCAAACAAACTTTTTCGCACTTACACTCCTTTTTCAAACAAAGTTTTCAAAAACAACTTCGTAACACTCTTGAAGACAGAAGCAAGGGTTAAATCGAAGTAAAACAAAAACTTTTCAAAAACACAAACACACAAGCAATTTTCAAAAATGAGCAAGTACCTAAGAGCCCCTGGAAAACCATGGATAAAAAGGGTGCTAACACCTTCCCTTTCTATAATCTACCCCCCGTACTCAGAAACATCTCGAAAAAGGTTTTTTCTGTTCTTTTTCCTTTTCCTTGTTGGATAAAATAAAATTCGGTGGCGACTCTTACTTACCGCGAAATTTTGCGAATAAAAAACGCAAAATGTAAACCAGTATTAAACAGTCGGTTCTGCCACCGTATCACAGTTTCTAATCCTAAGTCCAAGAAAAAGTCCACTGCTCTATAATGCCATGGATAGTAACCAAATAGTCCAAGTACCATTAAGAGTTTTTTAGGGTTTAAGTTGATTATTAAGTATCTTAAGAAAAGAAAAAGAAAAGCTCAAGTGAGCAAAGTAAAAATGACAAGAAAATAAATGTTCAAATGAGCAATGATGAAAATGGCATGAAATGAAAAAAAATGCTAAAGAATAAATAGTACATAAAGCATAAAAGAGAATAAAAGAAAAAGATAAACAAGTCAATAATTAGTGGTTAGTTGGATGACCATCTTGAAACTTGCATTTGGAACTCATTAGTGGATTGGTAGAACCAAATCCTCCACACAACAAGTTGCATTTTCTTTTTGTCAAGTATATCATCCATTTGGAATTCTCACAAGTACCATTTAATGATCAACGATGTTTAAGTGATCCGCATTGACCAAAGGTGTTGTAGATCCATTAGAGGATTGGTAGAACCAAAGCCTCCACACAATGAATCTAAAGGTTATTGGATCAAAGAGATCAAATTAATATGCTTGGGCTTGCAATCATAAGTTTGGGCCATGAATGATCATTTATTCGAATCGGGACAAAATTTAGCGCTATGTTAAGCAATCATAAGTGGACTTATATAAAAGTTGCACCTATTTTGAAGTCGGTTGTGATACGGTGGGAGAACTGACTTGGGATTTGCGTTTGTTTTCGCAAATGTTTCGGTTTAGCAAGAGTCTCCACCGACTTTTTATTTATCCTAAGGAAAGGTCAAAAAGCACAGGAAAGACCTTTGAGTTGTTTTCTTGGGTTCGGGGGGTAGATTATGAAAAGGGAAGGTGCTAGCACCCTTTTAATCCATGGTTATCCATGGGATCTTAGTTACTTGTTTTAGATCACTTGCCTTTGCTTTTCATTTGTTTGAAATGGTGCTTTGTGTGTGTGGTTTTGAAAATGTTTTGAAAAAGATGCCTTGTCTAGGCAACCTTTGTAATGACTCTTGTTTGAGTATATACAAAGGTGTATGTCTTTTTGAAAAGATAATTCAATGTTTTGAAAGTTGTTTGGAAATTGTTTTTGAAGTTGTGTTTGTGAAGTGTGTTTGAAAAATGGCAAGGATGTTTTGCAAGATTTTTGATCAAGTAACTAAGAGTTGTCTACCCTATTTTACTCAAAGATTTTTCTTATGTTTTAACCCTTTTAACAGTGTTGTTTCACCATTGTGTTTGATGAACAACCTTGCGTTAGGATGTTGAACGGGACGGGCATGGGACATTTGTATAGTCATAGAAGGCAACATATGGGACGTTTTAGCAATGTCGTTTTTAGGGACTAGATCGTTTACCGAAGGCAACATCGAGGGTCATCGAGGGACTACGATCTTTTATCGAGGATCTTTGCTATAACTCCCATGCTCGAGGGACATGAGTATATTCCGAGGCAACAAGTGAGATTACCCTAAGGGTGCATGTGTGCAAAGTGTGTTTTATTGCATGCATTTGTCTTTGATTTTTAGGTTGTCTACTTGTTGATTTTATCTTGCCATACACACCTAATTACTAGCATTTGTACAAAGTAAATAAAATTCAGAAAGATAAAATCCTACGCTATTACAACCATATCGAAAGGCATAAAAAATATGAAAAAATAAGATAAAAGTAAGAAAAATGAGTGTCTTTCGACCCAGGCAGTAGCAGCCTTCGATTTGCATTCTGTTGGCCTCCTTCAATTGGGGCCAGCACCAGTGAGGTTCTGTCCTTCGACTGGCTTGGAAGTCAGTGTATGGCGAAGCCTTCTGGTTCTGCCTTGTTGTCTTCTTCGACTGGAGGTTGAAAGCAGTGAGGGAATGCCTTTCGATTAGGGGCTGGAAGTCACTGAAGGCATGCTTTTTGTTTGGGCCTAGAAGTCAACATGGTTTTCCTCCTGGTTGTCTCTTTCGTTTGACTTGGAGAAAGAGGGTAGAAGCCAGAAGCTTAGTTTCCTATTTCCTGTTTCTTGTTTCTTTCATTTCAAGCATTAAATGGCAACATGGCCTGAGGCCATGCTAGTATTTGTCTTGTAAACAGTTTAATAGTTAAAGCAAGTTCAGGTAAACAGAAAGCAAAAACGAGAGGGTTTAGCTCTGAAAACATATTAAGTAGGTGGAAACGAAAAGAACCAAAGTGTTATGTACATGTTTTGAAATGAAAGGGAAGATTATTCACATACTATGCCATGAAACGAAAGGTTCAAGGGTAAGAGTGACTTACCTTGCTTCAGGCCTTGAATGGATGTGGGATTCGAACTTGAACTGCTACCTGGATGTTTCTGGAATTCGAAGAGTAGTCACAGGGGGTTTGCTTTTGGTTCGAAGAGTTGTCACAGAAGGTTGTCTTTGAGTTTGAACAAACTTCTATGTGTGGGGTGTTCTTCAGAATCAAAGAGGTGAGTGTTTGGGATTCTGTTTTTTTTTATTTCTCAAGTGTTGATGAACTTGAGAGTTTTTGTTGTGTTTGAGAAAATTTGGGGGATTCGTTCCTCTGGTCCAAAGATCCTCCTTTTGATTTGCATAAATTCCTCTATTTATAGAGAAAAATAATGGACATGTTTTCAACAGCCAGCCTTGCAAAATAATAAAATAATAGGTAACGTGAAAGTACATGTGGGGGGCCTCTTGGCAGTTGGGGTGCAGAAGATGTGACTTAGGCCTCTGACGTTGCTTGTGCTCAGACCAAATTCAGGTTGAAAGCTGCTTTTGTGATAAAGTACTCTCTATGAAAAGAAAGAGTATGTAGCCTTTAACCAAGAATAGTAGTATCTAAAAGACAAAGTTTAAAACCCTTGTACAAACTTCTGATTATGTAAAGATTTGGACGCAACATAGTCTGGCAAACGAGATTTGGTCTTGAGTCAAATGTAAGATTGAGATTGAAGCACACCTGTTTGAAGGAAGCCTTTGCCTCAGTCGAAGCTTGTGGTCGAAACAAGCTAACTCGAAGGAAGCTATTGCCCAATCGAAAGCTCATGCTCGAAGGAAGCATATTGCCCAATCGAAAGCTCATGCTCGAAGGAAGCATATTGCCCAATCAAAGCCTGGGTCGAAGCAAACATATTTCCCAATCGAAAGTCCGTGTTTGAAGGAAGCAATGTTGCCCAATCGAAGCATATGGATCGAAACAAACATAAAGAGAGTCATTGCCTTTTAGCGTGAGGGGGGTTCCTGGCTTCTGAGTCGAAGGGTATTCCCAAGTTGCATTCGAAGGAGGCTCCTGCTCAAAACGAAGGATGTACCTAAACTTGCATTCGAAGGAGGCTTAGAGTTCAATGTGAAGGACATATCCAAGTTGCATTCGAAAGAGGCTTTTGCTAAAAACGAAGGATGTAATCCAAGTTGCATTCGAAGGAGGCTCTTGCTCAACTGAAGTTTTCATCCAGGCACACAGAAGGTGAGTGCCCAAACGAAGACTTTCCTTGCAGGGGGTACATGTGACCAGTAGGTCATGGCCTTCGATTGCAAGCATGCAGGCAGCAAAAGACACAAACGAAACCTACAACAAGAAGTCACATGCCCAGGCGAAAGAGGCACGCTAGCAGCCACTTTGAGAAATCGAAGGATGTAGAATCGAAGGAGACCTGTTTTCCTCCAAATTTGTCAAAATGTTATTTTTATCTATTTTCTCCCTTTTTGACGGTTTCCTTTTAATTTTGGTATTGGAAAATCCAAATGCACTTGTTCAAGCTTGAACCTTGAAAATCCTTGTAAGAAAGGCCTTGAGAATTGAGAGGGCAAATTTTGGGGTACAACACCGGTCAATAGCAATTTATGCACCATTTGTTTTGAGACATGACATATAGGTCATGCTCCAACAACATTTAGTGCAATGAGAAGGGGATGAGATGAAGAGGATTAGGGTAAAAGATTAATAAATCACTTTTCGATTAAAAATTTAATCAAACTATTATTAAAACCATTCATCCATTTTTTTGTGGAGTTAAACTCAATACCATGGATCCAATAATGTTAATAAAGTCATGATAAAAAAATCAACCCAAGACAGCCAAAAAATAATCACAAAATAATAATATATTTAATATATACATTAAAAGGTTTAAAAGTGTTTTTAAAAAAATGGAAAATGATGAAAAAAATAGCAATTATATTCAAATTATTCAAGAAATGAAAAATAAGACCATAGAAAAATCAGAAAAGAGGCCAAGTAATTTTATAAATTTTTTGGGAATTTTTAAAAGTCAGAAACTATTTTTAAAAACTAAAATAAATGGGTAAAATAAAAAAAATAGTAAAAAAATAGTAAAGTCAGAAACAAAAATAAAATAAGGTCACCAATATTTGTCGCAATATCATTGGATCATTCCATAATTTTTTCAGAATTTAAAAACGTGTAAAAGTATTTTTAAACATTTTAAACAAATCAAATAAGTGTAAAATTCATAAAAAATACCAAAACACAATTAAATTGTGAAAACATAAAAATCAGAAAGAGAATAATCAAAAATATTTTTCATAATTGTTTCATATTTTTTGGACTAAAAATGAATTTTCTATGATTTTTTTGAAATTTAAAACAATTAAAATATAAAAATCAGAAAAAGAAAAGAAAAAAAAAGATGTGGACCATTGGATGAGAGTTAAAACGCGTTAGTAATCAAATCCAAGGGATCTGGCGCGTTGTGCATATCATGGTCTTTAATGAATAATGTACAGAATCATTAATAAAATCAGAATTTGAAACTAACAAATGTCACGCTTTCATTGGTTAGAAGATGACACGTTGGTCATCTTCAACCTCCAGCCCTCACAAATTGCAGGTCTCTCAAACTGTAAAATCAGAAGCTCAGACCTATGTCATTCGCTTCGTCTCTTCAAGACAAAGACAACCACACCCTCGCGCCAAATTTATATAAACTGTAGCTTAAGCAATTTGGAAAGAAAGTTTTGAAAAGGGATTTGAAAATTCATGGTCAAAACGTGTTTCCAGTAAGAAGTAAGTGTTGCAACTAGAACCATGGAAATGAGAGCAACACAATGATATCAGAGTTTTGAAGAATTGATGACAGAATCTACCTATTGAAGTTGAGTTGCAGAGCTTTGAAACTGGACTTCTATGGAGCAATATAAGGCACGATTCTTGAATGTAATTATATGGTTAGCTTCAGGGAAGATCAAGGAAGGTGAATTGATGGAAAAATTGGATTGAAAAAGGCTTGAGAATAGGATTCGAAGTAACTGAATTCTGAGTTGTAAAGCAAGTTTGGCAGGGTGATTCTGGCTATCTAAGCTTGGGAAATTGAATGGGGGATGACCCTCTATTTATAGGGAATCAAATGGAATGTTCAAGCGTGTGAAATGATGAAGTTTGGAGGGAAATCGTGTGAGCCTGATGCACGAGCAAAGTGTGATCTGATTTGCATCAAAACTCATCTAATCCTTGCGTTTCAAGGCTCTAATCCACTTTGGCAACTTGGTTAAACATGTTTAGATCACAAACGCGTGCTAATTTGATGTTTAAAGGACAAAACATGAATTTCAAATTCTGACTTATGGATAAACTTCAGTTCCAAGTTACCAAGTTCAATCCAATGGCATTTCCACCTCAAGGGGTTTAGGGAAAAATTCTTGATGTTTTGGAAAGATGAAGTAACAAGCTTTGTAATGGAAAAAGAATGGAATCAAATGGATGCTTGAGCTGAGAGTTACATGGAGTCAAAGTTGAAGAAAAAGAGTTTACTTTCCATACTTAGAAATATTTCAAATTCTTCTTTAAAAATGACCTATAATCTTTTGCATCCAAACATGGCCTTCCACTTAGAATTTGCTCTTGACCAAAAAAGATGGAATGAAGTAAATCTCTTGAATGACATTTTTCAATTTGAACCACTCAAAATATCCAAAAATTTAGCAAGTTATGACTTGTTGAAGTTGGCCAAAAATCAAGAAATGACCTATAATCTTTTGCATTCTTAAGGCAACTTCCATCCATTTTTTCACTTTTCACATAAAAGAAGGCATGAAGTACACGTCCTTAGGATCATCATGAAAAATAATGGGCTTAAGGTGACAAAAATTGACCAAGTTATGACCATTTGAAGTCACATATGAAAAATTGGGGATTCATCTGAATGACTTGTAATCTTTCCTCTTTACCAAGTTCCTTCCTCATGAAAACTCCTTGGAACTTTTGAAGTGATTTATTGGTAACTCATTGAAGAGAAGAATTTTTTTGGAATCACTCAAGAATACCAAAAGATGAGCAAGATATGCCCCTTTGAAGTCCAGAACCCTAACCTCTAGATCAAGAGAATGCTTAGTGGAACTTTTCCATTTTGAACAAACTTTTTTGTGCCAATATTCTTCCTTTGTAAATAGAAATTGTTGAGAATGATGATGAGGACTCGTGGCCACCCAAACCAATTCCATACCAACTTCAAAATAAACTTCAATGGTGAGGTTTGAATTTCTCAAGTTATTGACTAGGGCATGGAAATAAACTCATGAACCCATGAAGCAACTTGCTAAAACTCATTGCCTTTACCTACATTATTAACAAGTAAGATAAACCAATATTGCATTTTGTTAATTAGAGAGAAAACCAAAGCAAAATATTCATGATCACAAAATAAAACAAGTTAAGGTGCTTGGTAATTCCTCAGAAGAGCAAGGCTAAAGATAGGGAGGAGAACCAAAAGCCCTAATATGATCTTGTTGTGATTGAAATAATATGGTATGATGAAGGAATCTTAGGGGCAAAAATTGGGGTACAACAGCTGCCCTTATTTAAGTTTCTTCTATCCGGAGATACGAAGGTTAAAAATCTTCGTGTCGACGTGATCGAAGATACTTAAATACAAAACAAACCCTATTTTTGGCCCTAAGATGCCATGCAAATGCTTATGCATATGAATGTATATGAACAGAACCAAAGAGACGCAAAGTAACATTAGGGATGCAACAAAAATGAAGCAACAAAGGAGCAACCCAACCTGAAAAATAAATTACTGGTGAACCACGAGAACAGAATCAGAGAGGAAGATAACAAGCATCGACATTCACTGCCGATGTACTACCAACGTTCACTGAAGGTAGAAAGAGAAAATATATCATATCACCACCGTTCACTGACAATGAACTATCAACGTTCACTGAAGATAGAAAAAGGATAACAAACACTGACGTTCACTGCCAATGGACTACCAACGTTCACTGAAGGTAGAAAGGAGAAAAATATATCATATCACTGTCGTTCACTGATGATGAACTATCAACGTTCACTGAAGATAGCAAAATCATAACAAACACCTTCGTCCACTGCCGATGTACTACCAACGTTCACTGAAGGTAGAAGGAGAAAATATATCATATCATCGCTGTTCACTAACAATGAACTATCAACGTTCACTGAAGATAGAAAAAGGATAACAAACACCGCCGTCCACTGCCGATGTACTACCAACGTTCACTGAAGGTAGAAAGGACAAAAATATATCACATCACCACCGTTCACTGACGATGAACTATCAACATTCACTGAAGATAGAAAAAATATAACAAACACCATCGTCCGCTGTCGATGTACTACTGTGATCGGTGGATCTGGAACTGACTGTTTAACGCTGGTTTCGCAAAATGTTGCGGTAAGCAAGAGTCGCCACCGTCTTTTATTTTCTCCAACATGGACAGGACAAAAGCACAGCAAAATTCCTTATGAGATAGTTTCTCGGTTCGGGAGGTAGATTTATAGAAAGGGAAGGTGTTAGCACCCTTTCTATCCATGGTTATCCATGGGCTCTTAGATACTTGCTCATTGTGTTTTCAAAATGTTTGCTTTTCAGAATGTGAGTGGGTTTGAAAAAGTTTCGTTTGAAAAATTTCTAAGTAACTCTTGTATCTGTCCTCAAGAGTGTTTGAAAAATTGTTTTGAAAGCTTTTTGAAAAGTGTCGGTGTGAAAAGAGTTTTGATTTGTTTTTGAGAGAGAAAGTATCTATGAGTCATCCACCTACCCTAAGGAATTAGGCTGTGTAAATGTCCTTAAGGTAGTGCCATCCCACCATTGAGAGGTAGGTAGCACCACCGTTGGAGGTGTTCGGGTCAATTCATTTGTAGGGACAGTGTGGTCACCAGAGTAACAGTAGGACACCTTAGAAGCTACCCTTATGCCATTGATCCTTTTTTAATCTGAGGCAACCATTTCGAGGCAACTGGATCATGGACATAAGGACTTACTAAAACGTCATATACTCGACGACCACGTTTCGAAGGTAAGGCAACAGTGAGGCGTACCCTAGAAGTGGTGTGTGAATCTGTGTGTTGTTTTCAGTTTAGCAATTATCTTTGAACATGTTATGGTGAGCTACGCTTTATTTTTAATTAGTCATTCATTCTTTCATGCAATTTAGAATTTAAAGGTGCGGAAAATTAAAAGACGAAAAGCTAAAAGCTACGCTATTACAAGGCGCGGGTCTATACATCGCCAAAATACAAAGACCCGTTTTTGATAAAAGATGCGGAAAGTAAATAAATGCGGTAAACTTAATTACTATTACATCCGAAAAGCAGTTACATAATAATTGATAAGAAAATAATGCGCGAAAAGAATTAAAATTAGGACGTCCGAGGATTTTGACCCTTTGCTTGAAATTAAATTAAAATTAAAGCCTAATAATTATTTAAAGAAAGAAAAGAAAGTGTTTTTTTATGTTTTTTGTATTTATGAAAAATAAAGAAAAAGAATTAAAAGGAAACCCTAAATCTAGATTATTTTAATTATTAATGAAAATATTAAAGTTAACCTAATTTACTAGTTAATTAATTTATTTACATGTTTATTTACAAAATTAATGATAATTAATAATAATGATAAATAATGATGATTAATAATTTATTTAAGAAAAAGATGAAAATGTCAAAACCTAATTCTACATATTTTTTATTTATTAAGAAAAAGTGTTAAAATTAAAACCTAGATTAACTAAGTTAATTGTTAGAGTTTATTTACAAAAATTAATTAGTGAAAAAATTAAATATATTTGTATTTTTTGATTTTTCTGTTTTTATTATAGAAAATTATTTTATAGTGAAAAAAACAATTAAAACAATTAAAAAAGAATTAGAAAAGAAAAGAAAATAAAATTAAAAAGGATGCAAACCAAGGGGAGTTTCAGGCCCAAGGGGAGGTTTTTTGAAGTATTCTGGCCCATTAGACAAAAAGTCTTGTTTGACTTTCTGGCATCACGTGCGTGTTCATTGACTCCTGAGTACCGTGGTCTGCATTCTTTGGTCATTGGATTGGGTTTCATGGCCATTTGTGTTCTGGCTGTTGGCCATTTATGTTCTGGCCGTTGGCCATTTGTGTTCTGGCCTCAACGTTCCTTAATCTTCTCAGGATGTCTGTCTCGTCATGTATTGGTGTCATGCATAAGTTATTCTACTTTGGCCATTTGGCTTTTGGCTTTTGGCCATTTGTGTTTTGGCTTCAACGTTCCTTAATGAACCTGCATGGGATCCTGTCTAAATCTGCAGTGTTGAATCTCATAAACACATTAAATAAAATCATAAAATGCAAATAAAGCCAATATATGAAGAAATTTAATGTTTAGGCACAATATGGCATGTATGAATGATTATACCCTTTTGATCATGGAGATCAAATCAATCTTACCCTTACTGGAAAATTAGTGACATGAATGCTTTTATGCCTTTTGGATCATGGAGATCAAACCAGCCTTACCCTTACTGAAGAAGTAGTGAGGTGTTGGTTTGTAACTGTGATGGCTTGTTTGTAGTGAGAGAGGGATTTGTAATAAGGATTTCAAGGTTTTAGGGTTCTTGAAAGAATTTGATATTCTAACAGTGTTATGGCAAGGTTTTTTTCTCTCTCTTTCTCCTCTCTGGTTTGTGTGAAAAGAAGGTGATTATATAATGGAAATTAGGGTAAAGAAAATGGGCTTTGAATGTGCAATTGGGCCTCCAATGTTCACTTGAGTTCGTCACTTTCCAGGCTAAATCGCAGGGACTTAAGTGCAATTTTTGAAGTTGAAATGTGAAAACAAAATGTAGCCGACATCGATAACTAACTCATGTCCGAAAATCGGCTCAATCGGATAAACGGTGAATTAGTTATGAATTTTTGAAGTTTCAGCTCAGACAAACTTATTTTGGGCTCCAGTGTCGACTCTGACACGTTCTTCAATAAAAAACTGGTATTGATTGGAGCATAATCCGGTATCGACTTTTGAAGCAAAGTTGTAGATCTACGAGTCAGGGACCTTGTGTAAAAATATGAGTCTAATCCGATAAAAATTGACCGAGTTATGAATTTTCAAAGTTTCGGCCCAGATGAAATAATATTCAGCATTCAGGTTTTTCGGCGTGTCACACACTCTAAGCAAAAAATGAAGGCCTTTTGAACACCGTTCGAACTCGATACCTCCTGTGAAAATGTATCCAACTCAATTTGTGAAATTTTGGCGCCGGAACCAGCTCGATACGATGAAAATCGACCAAGTTATGATTTTCTGAACATGACGCAAATAAACTTCTGTCACAAATTTTCTGTACGAAAATACTTGATAAATCCACATTTTTGAAGACCTTCTGATCGAAATTGGCTTCCAGCCGTGAGAGATGAAAACGTAGATAATGTCAAGATGGAATTTTGGCCACCGGAATGGGTTCAAAACGAGTCACGATCTTCAAGTTATGAATTTTTTAGCGCATAAAAACTGCACTTTCAGCACACTTTTTCAACATATTTCTTCGAGAAAACTCACACATTCGGATACCTTCTTTAAAGAATTGACTCTTGAGCCGAACCTGAATTTGAGAATATGTTATCAGAGATATCTTGGCGAAAGAATACCTGAATATGACGCGCCGGGTTGGACTTGTGAATTTTTCTTGAAATATTTTGAAAAATATGGGAGGACAAATTTTGGGGTACAACAGTTGCCCCTGTTCAATCTTCTTAGACCTGAGGATGTAGATTGGCTGGCGTGCCTTTCATAATCTGAAGGTGGAAGATGATTGAACACTAGAGTGCCTAGAAATTTGCACTCACATAGTAGAATGTCAGCAGTGTGATGCAGGGAATGGGCTTACAGATGCCATTTGGAGACTGTAGGTATGTGGAGATGGGCTTATAGATGCCATCTGGAAGTATGATAGTACCTTGTCGGGAATGGGCTTATAGTCGCCACATAGGTGTCGATCGCGTAAGAGATTCCTTAGCGAGAACTTGCGTACCTGAGAAAGAAAAATAACTACCTGGCCTGTTACAGGAGTTGATCTTCAAACTCTTTACGTAGATGTGCCCTGGCTGGATACATGAATCGAATCTTTAAACTCTTCAGACGTGCCCTAGCAGGATACAGGAATCGAGTCCGGAGAATATTAGTCGTCAACAGATACACCCTGGCAAGATACAAGAATCGGATCTTCGAACTCTTCAGACGTGCCCTGGCCGGATACAGGAATCGAGTCTGGAATTCAGAAAGGTTGGTGAGTTGTCTCTACTGACAGGTTATTTCCATGGACGGGTGGTCTTTATCGACGGGTGTCTATGACGACGAGTGTCTATGACGACGAGTGTCTATGACGACGAGTGTCTATGACGACGAGTGTCTATGACGACGAGTGTCTATGACGACGAGTGTCTATGACGACGAGTGTCTATGACGACGAGTGTCTATGACGACGAGTGTCTATGACGACGAGTGTCTATGACGACGAGTGTCTATAACGACGAGTGTCTATAACGACGAGTGTCTATAACGACGAGTGTCTATAACGACGAGTGTCTATAACGATGAGTGTATATAACAACGAGTGTCTATAACGACGAGTGTCTATAACGACGAGTGTCTATAACGACGAGTGTCTATGACGACGAGTGTCTATGACGACGAGTGTCTATGACAACGAGTGTCTATGACGACGAGTGTCTATAACGACGAGTGTCTATAACGACGAGTGTCTATAACGACGAGTGTCTATGACGACGAGTGTCTATAACGACGAGTGTCTATAACGACGAGTGTCTATAACGACGAGTGTCTATGACGACGAGTGTCTATAACGACGAGTGTCTATAACGACGGGTTGTATCAGAGAAATCTTTAGGCATTGATTTAACTGGATTTGTATTCTTTGACTGGGTTGGTCTCTTTTGACTGTATTCGTCTACATAGCTGATCATTTAACTGTATCCTTCCTGAAAGGTAAAGGTCAGTCATATGCAATGCATGATATGAATCAAGCAATGATGTTCTCAACACATGAGATTGTATGATATGATACGTATATGCATGTATCATGATGTATAACATTGTGATGTTTATGAATGTATCTTCGTCTGGGAAAATAGATCCTTGACGGATGTCGGGAAGTCAAATCCTGGGCTGATGTTGAAGAGTGAGATTCTTCGTTTTCGTTGGGGATGATGATTGCAAGAATACCGGTAGGAGAAGATGACTCTGTTGGGGAATAAACTTGGCGAATAGATTACTCTGCGGGGAGGTAACTCTGTGGGAAGAGATGTACTTTGCTGAGGTTTGATGATAGCTCCGTTGGGGATACCATTGTTAAGCTTTGTTGGAAGATTGGATGAACTCCGCTGGGGATAGGAAGACTTCGCCGGGGACGATCTTTCCGTGGCAATTGGCTGAGGATAACCCAGTTATATCCTGGTGGGGAAATAACCTTTGAATAAAGCCGGGGGAGAGTGTTCGTACTCTGCAGGTGATAAGCTTCCAGAATCTACTGGGGATAAGCTTCCTATTGGGGAGATTGATTCAACTTTCCTGGGGAGGATTTTGAGATTGCACTGGGGAAGTGGCTCCACTTGATGTTCGGTATACTTTCGGGGAACAATCTTAGATCAAGACTGTCGGGGATGCTTGTTAGGAATGTTTGTAGACTCCGCTGGGGAATGTTGAGATCTTCGGGGAATAATCCAACTTCCTTAAAGCTGACAGTAAGCTAACTCTGCTTAGGGAGAGTGTTGCCGACTTGCTGGAGGTATGGGCCTTCTCAGGGCTGATTGGAGACCCACTCTGCTTGGGGAGAATTGTTGGATCTTGTCTCACTCTCTGGGGAATTAAGGTATCTTGGTTACGTTCTTCAGCTGACCTTACCTTGGTGCCTGGAGGACAGAGCAGTTTGATCGTTCAGACCATTCTTATTGCCCCAGTTTCTGCGGGAGAGGAAGGCCTGTGAGGTGTTTGATACCTGCCGATTTACGAATCTTCTTCTGGTAGGCAAGGGACAAGATGATGGGACATAGTCGTACGCTTTGATCCCTAATTTTTGCCTGGACCACCCTTTCGGGTTTTCAGTCCACCGGGATACCCTTTTTTGCCCAAGCTGCCTCATCAGGTTTTTGACTTGCCGGGTGTACAATTTTTTCATTTCATCCCTTATTTTTGCCTAGGTGTGTCAACCTAGCGGGTCTTGGATTATGTGCAGTATTTTTTTCGACTATGTCCACGCTCTCAGAGTGTAGGGAGGTGCCCCTGTTGTTGTGTTGAGTTGCCATACCAGAAGATCTTCGTTTGATCGTCCAATGCCCCAAGTGACTTAGACGGAGATTTGCCCCAGGCTGGTTGGCCTTTTGAGAGATTCTCCGAATCTTGACTTAACTGCCCCAGATGACGGACAATGATCATGTCATGCCCCTTGTTTGGGAGTGCTTTTGTTCATCCGATATTCGTCGTGCGAGCTTCTATGATGTTCAAACAAATAGTCATATGCAAGCAATGTTATATCAGAAATGCAAAGCTTATGTCTGTCTTGAAGTTTTTTGAAAATGCATTTTTTAGTAAAGACAAGTGAATTTTTTTGTATTGTGATGTCAACTCGTTATTTTACCGCAAGCCTTAAGGAGTCAGGATACCTTTCATAACAGTATGCTTTCGAACTAACCCATGCTTCAGCTAGGACTTTTGGGGGTTGTAACGTGGCCTGGTTCACGGTTTAAGAAACAAAGGATAAAGGCTCAAATTATTTGTACCCACCCGCTCTTCGTGATGTTCTTCAAACCTAAGCTCAGTCGATCGTGCGTTAGACCTTGTTTGAGTCTTTGCTTTGATATACCAGTGATGGTTCGGATGTTGACAGTTTTATTTTGAATAGGCAGTCATTCCTTTTTGTTATTGAGGGTTTGTGTGACCTCTTTCCCTTTTTTTTGATTTCGTTATCCCTGTTTTTTGCCTGAACTGTTTCTTTTGTGATTACAGTCAGCGGGATGCCCCAGTTTTGTAAGTCTCCTTCATAGGTTTTGACTTATTGGGCTTTTATTTTGAGAAGTAATGACTACCTGTCTTTATGATTATTCGGAACCATCACGGTCTTTTGTTTTGTGAGGACCTCTTTGGTGTCATTCGTTGTGCACCTGGATCAACTGAGAAGACTACCCTGCCCCAGGTTATGATTAAGGGTTTTAAATTTCGAAAAGAAAAACTCCTACTTCTTTGGCTCAGAGGGGTTGACGAGGGATTATCTTCCTTATAACTCCAGTGTTTAGGAATTGAAACAATGCATGTACCTCATCAGCGGGGTCTGTTCAAAAGCATACTGTAAAGATCGTGGTATCGTTTTCGTCATCCTCCCTCAAGAGGCTCAGAATTATTAATTGAGAGTTGATCATCACAAAAATATGAAAACAATTTGCGTATAATGAATACGAAATAATTACTTCAAAACAGACATGTGTAATGCATTAATGAAATAACCAAGTTTGACATGAAATAAAATGTTTGAACAATCAAAGAAAATTACAATCTGAACATTCAAATGAACAAAAGTTTCCAATCCTAGCCATGTTTGGGCAGGGGAGCAGTGGTCACATTGGGAGCCTCTGGAGAGTCGAGCTGGACTTCCTTTGCGTCAATCAGATCCTGAACCTTGTTTCTCAAAGTCCAACAATCATCTGTAGCATCCCCGGGCTGTCAGAATGATAAGCGCCGCGAACGTTGGGGTTATACCTTGAAGGCGTCCTGTTGGGATTCTTTGGAGGGTCCATGAGAGTTACCAACTTGGTTTCCAGCAACTGTGGCAATATCTGTGACAAGGTCATGCCGAGGGGAGTGAATTGCCTTTTGGGTCTCTCTTCCCTTTGCTGATTATGACGCTGAGGAGCGCCGGCCGGTTTTGCAATAACCACCGCGTTGACATCTTGGCGGTGCTCGGACCTATTCTGCCCTCTTGAGCCATAGACAGCACTAGATTCTCTCTTGGATGGTTTCTTCTTAGTGTTCGAGGAGTCACCATTCTGTATTTTCCCTGACTTGATGCCAGCTTCTATTCTTTCCCCGGTCAAGATCAGATCTGTAAACCCAGCAGCAGAATTCCCAATCAGGTGGTTAAAGAATGGACCAGACAGGGTCCCCAAGAACATGTCGACGAGCTCGCGGTCAGTCAGAGGTGGTTGTACCCTTCCAGCAAGGTCCCTCCATTTTTGAGCATATTCTTTGAAACCTTCACCTGCACCCATAGACATTCCCTGAAACTGAGTGCGCGTGGGAGCAAGGTCGGCATTATACTGGTACTGCTTGTAGAATGCAGTGGCCAAGTCCTCCCAGCTGCGGATGTTGGCTCCATTCAGTTGATAGAACCACTCGAGCTGAGTCCCTGAAAGACTCTCCTGGAAGAAATGGATCCATAAGTTCTTGTCAGCCGTGTAAGGTTGGATCCTCCTCATGTATGACCTGAGATGCAGCTTTGGACATGATGCCCCGTCGTACTTTGCAAAGGCAGGTGCCTTGAATTTGTGCGGGATTACTACCCCAGAAGACAGACCTAGATCTTCGAAGTCCAGGCCGGGCACTTTTTGTATTTCCATAGCACTTAGCCTGTCTTCTAGCTGTTTGTACCTGTCCTCAGCTGGAGGGTACTGCTCATCACTGTAATCGGTCTCGTTGTCGGAGACCACTGGACTAGGAACCTTTCTTTCATGGGGACTTTCTTTCCAACAGACGGGGTAGTCAGCTTAACTTCATTTTGTGACCCATTCCCAGATTTGCGTCTAAGGTTGAACAACACCGTCCTCTTCTTCTTCTTTTTCAAAAGCAGGGTCTTCAGATCTTGTTGCCC